>CAOKZL010001411.1:0-731031 GCA_948472985.1 Iguana delicatissima
GGTCTTCCAACCTCGTTGTCCTCTCCTCCATCTGTTCCACCTTTTCACTCACATTTTTTAGTTCTTTTGAGATATTATCTAATTTTTCATTGAAGACTTCCAATCTTTCTTGATATCTGTTTTTATTTCTACTCCTATATGCTTCATTTCCATTCTAATTTCTTTCATTTCCGTCTTGAATACCATTGTTAGGGAAACTAGCCATAGGCTGTTTGACTAGAGAGGAGCTGGATATTTTATATTTTGAAACTGCCCAGGACATTCTGATGGTTTCTATCTACGCCTTCTGTTGGATAATCAGGAGCAAAGTTTTTGTATATCATGTGTAAGATACATTCTCAAACGGTTAATAATAGCAATAGTGGTTGATGTGAGCCATTTAAATTTTGTTATTTGTTTTTATGTATTTATTCTGTATTTATTATTGTTTTATTGGTCAATGACCGAAATAAAGTGTCTGTCTGTCTATTTTGAAACTGAGACCTTGAAGATTTTAAAGTTCTTATCTCTTCCACTGAGTGCTGCTTGGATTGACAGTGCAAGTTAAAATTGCACTAAACTCCTTGAAGTTTTGTGAAGTGGATATTTCTATATCAACAGTATGGTCCAAAAGTGTCAACAATTACAGCAAGAGATAACGGTTGGTTGGAGACATTGCTGCTGATATTCAGTAAATCAGCCTCTGTACTTACTCCTCTCTGTATGTACTTTTGCCATAATTTATTTCTCCACTCTGCATACAAACTTATTGTAACCAAACTGAGAGGTGGGAGATGAAAAAAGAGAATAACTGGGATAAATGCTGACAGAAATTACTTCAATAGATACTGCTGGCTGCAAGACTTGTCTATGCAAAGAACTGGAAGAAAACTGAGATCCTATCAATGACCAAATGGTTTAATAGACTGATGTCAATTGTAGAGATGGATAAATTGTCTGCCAAACTGAAGAGAATTTTTGATGAAGAATTTATTTCAGAATGGCGATATCTAATAGAATTTTTAAGGATAAATGAGGGTGATTTGATGACTCTACAGTTTTAAACTTGCTCAATACTGTGCCTTTCTTTTTTAAAAAATTGTTGCAGTATATTATTATCCTGAGAAAGATGTTGAGAAAAAGTTAAAGATAGATTTGATTTGATTAAAGGGAGTAATAATATAGTGGAATTAAATAACAGTCTCTTAAAATAGTTAATAATATTGATTTCTGAAATGGAAACTTATGAAATATAAGAAATTTAGGAAATGTAGAAATTAAAATAGTTTGGGAATATAAACATAAGGAGCAACAAATTTGAAACAGTAGAAATTAACGTTTTTAATTTAAGTACATTCTCATATCTTGGAACTGTTTACAACAAGGGTAGGAGCCATTTCTAATTAGATATAGTCTTTTTTGTTGTTGTTTAGTTTAGTACAATTTGATTATTAGTTTAAGTGTGGTATATATGTATATAATTTTCTTTCTTTGTATGTTTAGTGTAATATTATAGGTAGGTTGATTTTGTTGTTTATCTTTACTATGTATTGGTTTGGTTGTTTGGTCTCTTTTGTTTTATGTATTTGTGTCAATTTTTAAAATTTCTAATAAAAAAAAGAAATGAAATCCAGAGACATCTGGAGGCCCACAATTGTCCAACCTTGTTTTAAAAAGAGGGCAAGCAGTTGGAGTAGGATCCACCTTTCGCACAGCTCCCTCTCTCTCTCTCAGAGTAGCCTTCACCAACATGTTTCAGGTGACCAAAATAGGCCAGAAATACAGGCAAATCAAAATCAGAAGTGACATACCATTTGGCTTTGCCTTTATTTTTGGCTGATTCAGGCTTTCCCCCTATATTCTGTGGACCTGTGAGGAGAAATTAAGCCAAACCCTAACATCTACCTCATTTTGTTGTTTGGGCCAGCAATTTGGGCAATATTCAGATAGAATCATAGAATCATAGAGTTGGAAGAGACCCCAGAGGCCATTGAGTTCAACCCCTGCTGTGCAGGAACACCCATCAAAGCATTCCCAACAGATGGCCATCCAGCCTCTGCTTAAAAACCTCCAAAGAAGAAAACTCCACCACACTCCGAGGCAGCATATTCCACTGCCGGACAGCTCTGACCGTCAGGAAGTTCTTCCTGAGATTCAAAAGGAATCTCTTTTCCTGCAACTTTAATCCATTGCTCCCTGTCCTAGTCTCTGGAGCCCGCTCCCTCCTCAACATGACATCCCTTCAAATATTTAAACATGGCTATCATGTCCCCTCTTAACCTTCTCTTTTGCAGACTAAACATACCCAGCTCCCTATGGTGTTCTTCATAGGGCATGACTTCCAAATGCTTCACCATTTTGGTCACCCTCCTCTGGACATGTTCCAGCTTGTCAACACCCTTCTTGAACTGAGGTGCTCAGAACTGGACCCAGTATTCCAAATGAGGCCTAACCAATGCAGAATAGAGTGGTACCATTACCTCCCTTGATCTAGACACCATACTCCTATTGATGCAACCAAGAATTGTGTTGGCTTTCTTGGCTGCCGCATCACACTGCTGACTCGTGTTCAGCTTGTGATCTACCAAGACTCCTAGATCATTTTCACACGTACTGCTATCCAGCCACATGTCCCCCATCCTATACTTGTGACTTTCATTTTTTCTGCCCAAGTGCAGGACCCTACATTTCTCTCTGCTGAAATTCATTTTGTTAGCTTTGGCCGAGCTGTCCAATCTGTCAAGGTCATATTGAAATTTGATCCTATCCTCTGGTGTGTTAGCAACCCCTCCCAGTTTGGTATCATCTTCAGATTTGATCAGCATGCCCTCTACTCCTTCATCCAAGTCACTGATGAAGATGTTGAATAGCACCGGGCCCAGGACGGAACCCTGTGGCACCCCACTAGTCACTTCTCTCCAGGATGAAAAGCAGTCATTGGTGAGCACCCTTTGGGTGCAGTCGGTCAACCAATTATAAATCCACCTAACAGTAGCCCTGTCCAGCCCACATTTTACTAGCTTCTTTGCAGGAATGTCATGGAAAACTTTGTCAAAGGCCTTACTGAGGTCACTATATGCCATGTCTACAGCATTCCCTTTGTCTATCAAGCTTGTAACCCTATCATAAAAAAGAGATAAGATTAGTCTGGCATGACTTATTTCTGAGAAATCCATGCTGGCTTTTAGTGATTACAGCATTGCTTTCTAAGTACAAACTGACTGTTTAATGATTTAAATGATTTTAATGCTTAAAACATTTGCCCTTGTCTCCCCCAAAAGAGGGGGAGGGGGAATAGCTTGAAGAGCACAGAAAGTGCTTGGGGGTGCAGGCAGCCCGTGGACCACACTTTCCTAATCCTGGCTTGAAAAGTCATAAGAAATTGCTTTATCGCATGTCAACCCATTGTTCTATCTAGCCCAAGATTGACTATAGAGATGGGTAAAGATAGGTAACCTGGGGTCTTCCAGACATTTTGGACTAGAAATTCCATTAGCCCCAGTGAACATGGCTAATGGTCAAGGACTATGGAAGACATGGTACAAAACACCCAGAGGGCCCTGAACTGTCGACCCTGGTCCATATGCTGACTGGCAGCAGCTCTCCAGTCTTCCCAAGCTTTACCTGGAAACGCCACGGACTGAATCTGGAACTTTCTGCACACAAAACATGTTACTGAGTTATGACACTCAGCCATTAATTCCTGCCTTCCCTTATCTTCCAAAATTTCGCTGCCTGAAGCAGCCTGGTTCATCTTATTGCATTTGCTGATTCCTGTATCCCAGTGGATGATCTTTGATAACTGACCCTGCAAACAAGACTGAATGATTATGGTGCCATTGGAATTAATGTTCCAAAGCCCTCAGTATCTAGGGGTCCCATTCTGCTGCTAACACCACACACATGCACAATGTGATGCTATCAAGAGAGAAAGTTACCTGGGAAGATGAGGTTGTAGATCTCTCATCCCTCACCACTCTCCCCAAGGATTGGTAGCATTTATCACTGACACTATTTAAACTTCTGAGCTACAAAGTGAGTGAAGACATCACTGTCATATTCAGACTTCTGAGCTGCAAAGTGAAGATGTCACTGCTAAGATGCCACGCTCTATCACATCACCTAGGACACAGATAGAATGGGGAATACCCCAATCCTCAAATCTGAG
Source organism: Iguana delicatissima (assembly GCA_948472985.1). Taxonomy (NCBI): domain Eukaryota; kingdom Metazoa; phylum Chordata; class Lepidosauria; order Squamata; family Iguanidae; genus Iguana; species Iguana delicatissima. The sequence continues at coordinate 4,148 of CAOKZL010001411.1, forward strand.
AAGGGTCAGGTCTACCCTTCCCTGCCTCTGCTGCACCACTAAACCTGAACTGCCACAGTGTGAAGCCTGCTGCCCAACTGTAGCCTCATATATATTACAAAGGAGGCCCTATTTTTACAATTGCTCCAGTGGTTCAGCAAATTTAATCTGGCCTTGCCTGCAGATATGCTTGTGCAGCCACAAAGCAAAACAAGAGCTTTTTGAGCTCCTCCAGATAGATCCTTAGTTGCTGACTTCAAGCAGATGGACCAACTGACATGGCAGCAGATACACACAAGCTCAGCACCACCCTGTCCAAGAAAGATAGCCACTGTGCTTTCCACAATCTTTAATATTAAAAGTGATTCAACATGCCAGAGAGGTCGCCGGGATGAGCATGTAGGCAGCAATGGTCGAACGATCGAACACTAGGTGGGCCAGTAAAATCCCCAGTCATGTAGCCCCAGGAGACCTCAAGCTGTGCAAACCCATGGTAAACAAAAGGTCCTCAGCTACTGAGGAGCCAACTTGAGGGGATTAGCATGTTTTCCCCAAGTTGAGCACCAATATCAGTAAAATCATATCAGGCGAGGACCTTCTACATAAATTCACACCACAACCCCATGCAACCAAAGATCCTGATTCATTGGCAACAGCTCATAATCCCATCATGCAAAAGGAGTTGCCTATGTGGAGCTTCTCTTCCATTGCAACACCTCTTGTTCTCCCTGGGAGAGGATTTGCCCTCAAGTTATGTTTTCCCCTATGAATAATCCTAGTTTTTGAGAGTTCCTTTGGATAACTCCCAGTCACACCAACAGACCATTTCTCTGTCAGTCGAGTGATCTCAGGCATTTCTTTGCTGAGCCCTACTTTGGTCACTGTTTTCCCAGACCAAGGACTTCAGGAAAAGGTGCAGTATCACCCCATCTACAATCCCTTCATTACTTCCCCTATTCAGTTTCCACTCTTTTGCTTCTCAATAGGTCTTGAGTGAGTGTGTGAGCGATTGTGTTGATGCATGAGATTTCCATTCAATAAAATCACTTATTTGACATTTTTGTCTGGTTTTTGGCTTGGCCTAACTCTGTAAAAACTGAGTAAAAAGACCCTGCTACGTTACCCTGCCTCTCGCATTGCTATTGCTTGTGCTCTGTTGAGTTCCCATTCCCTCTCATCTGGAGCACATTAAGGCGTCCCCCACGGGACCCCAGAAATCAGGGTAACACACATTCTGGGCACAGGTGATAAAATGCTCAGCAAGTACCTAAGACAGAATCACCTTCACAATGCTTGCACCCAACCCAGTGTTTAAAACAGTTATCTGACTGCAAGCAACTTGCAGAAGAAGGCTTTTAAGGTAAGCTCAGGGCATGCTCATTCCACTTCATCTTTCCTGCAGCCACCTGCCCAATGCAGCAGAAAGGTTGTAAAGGAGATCAGTCCTCTGAAATCAGTCAGTTTAATGCACCTATAAACAATTTCTTTTTTTCCCTCTCTGTTCAACATACAAAGCACACTATTATTCTGTTAAGTCCTACCAAATTTTTGATTATTGTAGTTCTATAACCAATATTTCCATTTTCATCTCTAAACTTTCCTGCATTCTATTATCCAAAGTCACTCACTTTTCATCAGTTAATTCTTATACTTTATCCACTTCATCACACATTTCCACTCTTTCTTGAATTGTTGAAAAGTATTATTTTTTAGTAAACAGGAAAGCTTTCCAGCTTCTTTCATCTCAATAATTTTGAGTCTTTTTCCAGTATTGAGCATAGCAGAGTCTGGCTGCTGTTACTAAATATAAAACTATCTTTTTATTTTCATTCAACTCTCTCTGTGGGTCTACTATATTGAGTAGGTATAGTTCAGGTTTCATCTCAAATTTTGCGTTGATAATCTTTTGAATTGTTTCGTGAATCTTTCTCCAGAAGTTTCTCACATGGTGGCACATGTGGTAGTGGGTGCCCGGAGCATCTTCATATTTCCAACATAACCCACTTTCATTTTTGGTTATTTTTTTCAGTTTCTGGGGTGTCCTATACCATCTGTGTAGGATTTTGTAGTAATTTTCTCAGAGATTCAAATTTGGTGTAAATTTAATATCAGTTTTCCAAATTTGGTCCACTTCTCCAATTCAATTATATGACCAATGTTTTGAGACCATTTGATTATTGTTTCTTTTATTATTTCTTGTTCCATGTTTTGTTCCAACAATAATTTATATAATTTTGATATTGTTTTTTCTTGTTTTCTTGTCAGTAACCAGTCTAATCCATTTTCATTTCTTTCAGATTCTCTGAGACTTTTATCCATCTTGAATCTTTCTCTAAATTGTCTTAGAGGGAACCAATTTAACTCATGTCCTTGTTGACTAAATTCTTCTGAAGTTTTCATTGTTGGAGTATTATATTCCCATTTTATTAATTCATTACAAGGAAGTATTTGACCCTTCTTAGTTTCACTGATTTTAAACACTTCCTGAGGGCAGGTCCAAACTGGTAATTTTCTGTAAAACTTCTATTGCACTATCTGCCATACTTTCAGCAGAGCTTTGTGGATATAGTGATTATTAAAATCTTTATTGTTATTTTATTATAGCATAGATAACCATGCCATCCAAAACGATTGTCCTGGCCTTTTATATCTATTATCATAGATCTTTGCAATGCAATCCAGTCTTTTATCCAGTCCAAGCAATATACTTGGTAATACAGTCTTAGGGATAGGTACATCTAAGCCACCTCTTTCTTTAGGGTCCTGTAATGTCTTCATTTTGATTCTGAGTCTTTTACCTGCCCAAATAAATTTGGATATTTCTCATGCCCATTCTTGAAAGGGCTTATCATTCATGATTATCAGTAAATTTTGGAACAGAAATATACATTTCAGAAGAATGGAAATTTTTATAACATTGATCCTCCCTAGTAAAGACAGGCTGAATTTATTCCACTGAAGAAGGTCTTTTTTGATCTGCATCCATATCTTTTTGTAATTATTAACAAAAAGTTTCTGATTGTTCTTAGAAATTATAATTCCCAGGTATTTTACTTTGTTCTCAATTTAGAATCCAAAAACCCCTTTCAGCTCTTCTCTTTCTTCTTCTTCTGTTCCATATTCATGCTCAACAGTGAAGTTTTTTCTTTGTTTATCTTTAAACCTGATACCTGACCAAAGTCCTTTAGAGTTTCTAGTAATTTCTGCAAACGCCTTAAGTTTCAGTTCTTTCTTTTTTATTATCACTCCTTTGATCTGAGGTTCTTCCCTTATCACTCTATTCAGTATTTCTAATGCCATAATAAAGATCAGAGGGGATAGGGGACAGCCTTGGTGTACTCCTTTTGTTATGGAAAATGGTTGGAACTTTTCTCCATTAATTATCAAAGTTGTGGTTTGTTCATGGTAAATTGTTTCAATCCACCCTCTAAAATTCTGTCCTATGTTTAACTCTTCCATAACTTTCTTCAAAAGTGAAAAGACGAAATGTTGTCAAAAGCTTTCTTGGTGTCGAGAAATATCATAGCAAGCTTTATCCCTGGATTCTTTGCGTAATGTTCAATGATGGTAACAGCCACTGTTACATTACATTTCATATGTCTTCCTGGCAAGAACTCTGTCTGATCTTCATGAATAATTTCTTGTAAGACTTTTTTCAGCCAGGTTCAATGTGTAGATCTTATAATTTGTATTCAATAAATCTATCGGTATATAATTCTAGACATCTCTTAAGTTCTGTCCTTCCTTAAGGATAAGAACAACATTTGATTCACTCCATGTCTTGGGTCGTCCATGATCTTTATTTCTTTAATCATGATGTGCAATGGTTTTATTAGTTCTTCTTGAAATGTTTTATAATATAGGATGGTGAAACCATCTGGTCCAGGGGATTTCCCCATTTTCAAATCCCCAGAGCTTCTAGGGTTTCTACCATTGTGATAGATTTGTTCAATAGCATCCGCTGTTCTTCTGAAATTCTTTTAATATTTTGTCTTGCTAGATATTCCCTTATTTTCTGAAGTTGATTGTGGGTTATGTTTTTTTCCTGAAATAGGTTAGAGTAATACTTTTCAAATTTCTGTTTAATCCTTTCTTGCTCTGTAACAATTTTTTCCCCATCATTGATTTCTGTTATTGTATTTCTTGCTCTTTTTTTCTTTAATTTGTATGCCAGCCATTTCTCAATTTTATTTGCTTGTTCAAAGTGATATTGTTTCAACTATTTCAATTTCTTTTCAATATCTTCCATGGTGAGCTGTTCAATTTCTCTCTGCAATATCTTGATTTCAGTTTGGAGTTCTATCCTTTGCGGGTTCCTTTTAAAATCTTCTTCGTTTTTTTACAGTTCCTGTATCAATTTCTGATAGTTTTCTTTTCTAGCTTTGTTTTGTCAATATTGCTGTAAAATAAAGAAACCTCTCGTGACTGCTTTCGAGGCATCCCAAATAATATTCATCTTAGTTTCTTCATTTATATTTTCTTGAAAAAAAGTATTTCTTTAGCTCTTTTTACCATTTTTTCATCTTTTAGTAGGCTGTCGTTGAGTCTCCAACAGAATTTTTTTTCTTATAATTTCAGAGATATAGGGTGGTGGTCAGACGTTACTTTGGGTAGGACGTCCACTTGTTTGATGTCTTCTAACATATGTCTCAAGGTCAGAATCATGTCAATTCTGGTCCAGGTATGGTGAACATCAGAGAAATAAATGAAGTCTTTTTCTCTTGGATGTATAATTCTCCACACATGAGATAGCACAAGAGTTTCATACATTTCAAAGAAAGATTTTGGCAGCTTACCCTGTGTCTTCTTTTTGTTCTTCTTACTTGATTGTCTAGCTTTGTGTCCATCACCCCATTCCAATCACCAATTAGTATTAAGTTCTCATGCTGAAATATCATCATCATGTCTAGCAAGTTCTTTATAGTATTTTTCTTTATTGTCATTTGGTGCATAAACTCCCACAATTAAGATTTTCTTTCCTCATAGATCAATCTCCACTCCCAGAATTCTTCCTTCTTTATCTTTAAATGTTTCCTTAGCTGGTATTTTCTTATCCACATATATTGCTACACCTGTCTTCTTTTTCTCATATGATGATTGAAACACTCACCTAATTTCTGATTTTTTTAGAAATTTTTCTTGATTTACTTTTATATGTGTTTCTTGTAAATGCTTTGTGTCTCTCTAGGTGACGGAAGACTTGTCTTCTTTTAAATTGTGAATTTATTCCAGGAACCTTCCATGAAATTATTTTCATCTTGCGTTTCTTTTAGTTTCTGAGAGTTATTAGTCTTGACCTAGGTTTGTATTTTCTTCTCTTTTTCTGAAGTTCCTTTTCTGTTCCTTTTGTTCTAGAGTAGTTGATTCCTTTTCTATATCATTTTTGAGGCTTCTTCGTCTTCTCTCTTAGTTCCTTCATTTCCTTTTTTTCTAGGCGTTGTATCCTTTCTTTTTCTAGTACTTTGTTCTGTATTATTGTCTTTCATATTTCTTTTCACAAATTTGTCTGCTTGTTGTATTGTAGTAATCTCTTGTAGTTTTTGTCCCTGGAGAAGAATTGCAGTCCTTCAGGAAGCTACCATCTGTATCTTATATTCTATTTTTGCAAGTTTTTAATTAGAAAAGCGTATTCTCTTCTTTGTTTCAAGACTTGTGGTGGAATATCTTCAAAGATACAAATCTCATTGTCCTCTACCATCAATTTTTCTTTGCAGCTTGGTTCAAAAATTAAGTTCTTTGTTTTCTCTCTTGAGAAATACACCACTATGTTGTGTGGTAATTTTTTCTTTTTTGCAGTTGGAGAAACAACATGAAACAGCTTATCAATCTCAAGTTCAAACTTCCTTATTCTTTGAACAATAAACATTGCAAGCAATTCTGTAACCCTTTCCTATAAATTCTCTTTCACTTGCTCTGGAAGACCTCTCAATTTCAGACATTTATTTCTCTGCCTCATGTCAAATCTCATATGGATTTCTTTGTCTTTCAATTGGTCTTTCTTCATCTTTTCTGATTGTTCTTCAAGTTTTTGAGTTCTCTCTTGCAAATTCCCCACCTTCTTATCTAGCATCTCAATATTCTTAGACATCTTTTGAAAGTTCTAGTTTAAGTTTTCCACTTCCCTCTTAAGATCTAATTTGATTTTGATTCTTGTAGTTTTGATTTCTGTTCTTGCAGCTTTTAATTCATCCATCATATCTTCTCTAAGTTTCTGAAATTCCTCTAGTACTTTCATGAATTCTAAGTGTCTGGTTTCTAAAGGTCTTCCTTGTGTTTGTAATTGTGGGAAAAGTTGTAGCTGCATTGGGCTTTTTTTTTTTTTACTTGATGGTGTTTTCTTTCTGTCAATTAAGGATATTCTATATACAATGCTTAAGTTATACTAACATGTGCTGTTTTGCTTTTCAAGTTACTCAAAACTCCACAGTTTTATCCTTACTATAATCAAATGTTAGTTAATCAGTTCCTATCTATAATTTATAAACTTATCTGCAATTCATTAATAAAAGATTTCACTGTCTGCTTACAGTCTTATTTCCTACTTATATACACTTACTAATTTTTATTCCCAGTTGATTACACCCTGTAGAGCAAAAAATTAATTAGTTGATTTCAATTAATATTAATATAGCAGTTATCTCTTCTATTAAAGTTCTTGTAAAATTACTCATCACCATCAGTTAACTGACTATCAAATACTAATTACTGAATGTTAAATACTATATCCTAATATATAAGTACTATTTGCTATATATTTATATCAAGTTTGTCAGTGCTTAACAATTATTCATTTAAATTCATGAGGTAAATCAGTCAACTAATTTATCAATTAAATTTGTCAACTAAAAGTTTCTTATAAATTCAGGTCATCAATATTTAAAGAAGAGAAAATTCATCAATCACAGTCCTTAATCATTAGTTTACAAATCTAAAGCCAGATTATTACTGTTTATAATGCATTTCAAAAAGTAAAAACTGAAAGCTCTTCTCTTCTGTGATCTCGTGTCAAGTCAGGGCATGTCGTTGTTCTCCTCCTCTCTTCCCTTATTCTTTTCTTCACCTCACTATTTGAGGCTAATTCATACTTTTTTTTTTCATGATCCATTGGGTAGAAGTCACTAATACTAAATTAGTCCTTCCTCTAATGGCACTCCATGACACTCAACCAATTCCTTTCTTCTCCAACCTTCCACATGCACCAGCCTCCAAGAACAAGCCAATAATTCACTGATCTCTTACAGATTTGATGCTCGAATTAATTGTAAAAAAAAAGTCTTTCCTTCGCTTTTTTAAAGTCTGATCCTTTCAATTTTTTTTAAAGTCCAAAGATGGATGGCCTTGAGGTCCACCAGCAGTGCCAGTGTCTCCTTAGAAGTCCAATCCTTTCAAAGTAGAACTTTTTTTCTTTGATTCCTCTTTTCACTTCCTCCCTGATTTCATCTTATTTTTCTGTTCGCCACCGCCACTTTTCCCCTCACAGCTTCTCGCTGCTTGTTGTTAACCTCATCATTTTCAGTTTCTCTCTTGCTCTTTCTCTCTCTTTCTCCTTCCTTTTTCTCCCTAACCAGCCTCTCTAACTTTGTCCACCATCTTATAAATTCTCTCTGTTCTCTATATTTTCTCTTAACTGTCCTCTTTTTGTTTGGGTAGAATTATATGTCTCAGTCCTCTATTCCTATATCAGGTGCTCCAACTCCAACAATGAGCACACTGAGCCAGTTTGTGCCTCGTGATTTGTCTCAAAACAAGTAAATTCACAGTTCCATTTACTTTTCATACTAATCAGTTTGCAGAAAAGTCTTTCTTATTAGGTGTCCCTCTATCAGGTTATCAATTGGGTACTCATGATTCTTGTTGAAAATTAAAAACAGGGTTGCCGGCACTATGCAGGGTTAGCCTGGGCAAATACCCGATGACAGCTTCATCCACAATCCCATCCACATTGGTCCTTTCCCCTTCTCTCTCCACCAGCACTGGGTCATACTGGACTCCATGAGCCGGTCCGAACCCCCCTTACATAGGGAGATCTTTTGCCTCAAAAAATGGGGTCCTAAAGTTGGCAATAGCAGTTGGGTTTTGCTATAGCCTGGGACTGTCTAGCTCAGGCTGCCATTTGTGCTGACATGGCAACTGGAAGTCCTCACTAAGACAGTCATATCATGAGAGGTAGGGCTGGAAGGTCCTGAGGCAGACACCCATAGACAATTCATTGTAGAACAGCTAAGAGACATCAGTGAGGAATTCCCAGGGCTAAGCAAAGCAAAGAAAGCAAAGAAACAATGGTAGAAACCTTTGAACTCAAAGAAAGCATTCTTTACTACATCATGGATGAAATAAATAGCATGTATGGCATGTATTCAGGCCAAAGAATGAGAGCAATCCTACAAAAGTGAGGAAACCTTTTGGCATCACAGGGCTGAGAGCACTGCTTCTGATGAGGGCATATCAAAGACAACATTGGAAGAAACCGTAGCATCTCCATTCAAGATGCTTTGAAGAAATCAAAGAGACTGAAGAGATTTTTGTGCACTCACAAGGTATGTGAGATTTGATAACAAGGTAAGAAAGAGACAAATAGAATCACTGGTAAACTGGCTACTCTATAGTTTGTGTATTATGCTTGCTGAGCAGCTTCAGAACATAGTACAAATTTCAGATATGGATCTAACTACCAATGAGCAGCAGATTGAATTCAGAGATAAGTGTTCATTTGTGCTGTATATGCCAAGTAATTCAGGAAAATATGACATAAAATGAGCCAACGGTACAATGCTAAGACAACATATTCTTTGAAGGGAGATGGGCAGTCTGGTATACCAAAGGAAGTCTAGGCTGGTTATTGTGTGGTGACAACACAGTACAACAAACTGTATTTGATCACTGGACAAAATGTGGTGGGAAACAATTTTTTCATCAGCTTAGAATGGACAGAAGGTCTTGTCAGACTTAATGTGCATTCACACCATTCAATCTAAATTACCCGATAAGGTCATTAATGCTAAGCTTTCCTGGCAATAAATAAAAACAGCCATTTTCCTTCAGAGTTTGGGTTTCACAGGATTTTTGGGTTGTTTTTAATTTTTGACAGAGCTCCTACAATTGTTGTGTTTCTACCCGACAAAACCAGTACACCAAATGTGCATGTGCTTTCATGTGCATTCATGCAATATGCACAACTGAATTAATACACTAAATGTGCATGTGCTTCCATATGCATTCATGCACAATGCACATATATACACAGAGCACATCTTCATACATAATGGCACCACATCTGCTGTTACCATGCCATACACCTCCAATCTGTGATATGGTATGATTGGCTATAAACATCCCCCACCTCTCCAGTGGTTAAGAGACTATTGTGATTTCTTTTGATACTTAGTCACCTGCCACTAAGGCAATCAGAACCTTCCAGACTCCTTTTGTTGGCTCTACCAGAGAACAATTTGCACATTTCTCTCAGGGTAGATAAAGAGTATTTAAACCCTGGCTCAGCTCCTGGCTTCTTACTGGTACCTTGAAAAACTACTTTCCTAAGCAGTGAAGAAAAGAAAAAACTACTTCGAGAAGGTACCTCTTCCCAATGTGGGAAAAAAGGCCACATCGCCAGCAAATGCCAAGGACCTAAGAAACCCACTGAAGAAAAGTCAGGCACCCCCACCATCTGGCCTGCATCCTGCAAAGCTGATACTCCAAAACCACCAACCAGACGTCCCGCCGGTGGAACCTCTGCTGGAGCTTGCGATGGTGAGGCCCACTGACAGTGATGAGTAGGATCCCTACCAGTCCGTGAATGTAAGTACAACTAAAACTCATCATGTATATATTACAGTAACTTTACAAGGAAAAAGATGGGAAAATACGAATGTACAGGGCCTTAGTTGACTCAGGCTGCACCACTAGTTTATTGAATCCCACAGTGGCCAAAGAACTTGTAGTAAAGTTTGAACCCCTAAAAAAGGCCATCAATTTATCTCAAATGGATGGTTCACCCATGGCAGGGGGCCCTGTACAGGAAAGGACCAAACTCATACCTGTTCAAGTGGGAAACTTACAGGGGCGATTACGTTTCTTAATGCCCACCAAAATTGGGTTCCAAGTAGTTCTTGGGTACAACTGGCTGAAAAAGCACAATCCCCAAATTGACTGGACCCAAGGATTACTCAAGCATACCCATGATGTTAATCTAGTGCCTGAAATAAAATCTCGCAACACGGCACTTAATTTGAGTCCTGAGGAACTGCAGAAAATCCCACTAGAGTACCAGGATCTGCAGAAAGCTTTTGAAGACCACAAAGCAGACAAACTGCCCCACACAGAGACTTTGATTGCAAACTGAGATTGATATATGGAGCTAAAATTCTGAAACCCAAAATATACCCTATGAACAACCAAGAACTAGAGGCTCTAAAAAGATTCCTGAACAAAAACCTACAATGCAGATTCATTAAGCCCTCATCAGCTCCCACAGCCAGTCCCATATTTTTCCATAAGAAAAAAAATGGAGGAGAGCCAAGGATCATTGTGAACTCTAATCTAATTAATCAAGCAGTACTACCTAATGCGTACCTGATTCCTTTGACTACGGATATCCTAAACCAATTGGTCAAAGGTAAATATTTCACCAAATTGGACCTCAAAGAAGCTTTCCACAGAATACACATGGACCTGAAAGTGAATGGTTGACCACCTTCTCAACCCCCCTGGGTAACTACCAATGGACTATTCTCCCTTTTGGATTACAAGCTGGTCCCGCTGTATTCCAAATGTTCCTCAACTCTGTGTTACAAGACCTCCTCTATGAGGGTGTTGCTGTTTACCTAGGTGACATTTTGATCTATTCAGAGGACCTTGAACAACACACCAAACTTGTACGCACTGTATTACAAAGACTCATAGACAATGACCTTGTTGTTAAACCTTCAAAATACAAATTCCACACTCAAAATTTTGACTATTTAGGGTATCGAGTTTGTAATAATACTCTAAACATGGACCCCTCCAAAATTTCTACAATCTTGCACTGGACTGCCCCCAGAACTAGAAAGCAACTACAACAATCCCTTGGTTTTGCTAACTTTTACTGTAACTTCATAGAAGGCTTTGCCACAATTGCACTCCCTCTCACCGATCTGTTAAAGAAAGCACCTGGTGGCCAAACTAACCAATGCAACTGCATCCTCTGGACTGAAAAATGCAAAACAGCCTTTGATGCCCTCAAGAAAAAATTTACCTCTGAACCACTACTCTTATTCCTTGACACTAACAAGGAATTTATAACTCAAACTGATGTCTCCGACTTCGCCATGGGAGCCGTTCTCCTACAACATGACACAGATGGCCACCTCAAATCGTGTGCCTTCATCTCCAAAAAATTCTCTGCCCCACAACGCAACTGGCCAATCTGGGAAAAAGAAGCCATGGCCATCCATTTCGCACTCTCCACATGGCGCCACTTCCTTGAAGGTACTAAAATTCCTTTTCAAGCATGGACAGACCATCGTAATCTTGAAATACTAAAAACTGCCAAGAAACTGACCCCTAAACAAGCTCGTCAGGCTGAATTTTTCCAATGCTTTAGATTCAAAATTATATTCAAACCTGGAAAAACAAATACTCTGGCGGATCCATCTCCAGACTTTCTTGCCACAAACCGCCCTCCTTCTACTAAAGAAAATACTCTTTTTTTCTCCAGACACTTTTGGATTACAAGTTACTACACGAGCACAACAACAAGCCCATGCATCAGCTTCAACGCTGCTTGACTCTGCTTTCCAGCGCTCTCCAAAATCTGCCTCCCCTTAGATTAATAGATAAATAAGATTTAGCAAGGTCAGGATATTATTAGATTGTGTTAATAACAGTGATTGTGATATTGAAGTATACTGTGAATATTATTACAAATGTTATTTTGATTATATCATATTACAGTTTTGGAGGGTAATGTAGGAAACATTAAATAATAAAGGAGGGAAGATATGGCAACAGGACAAAAGAGAAATCCAACCACAAGTTTTGGAAAGAAGAGGATCTATGGCATCTAAAACAGTGGAGATGAATAGACTGTTGGAAGAATTCCAAAAAATGAGAAATGATATGATGGAAGAATTAAAGTCAATAAGGACAGAGATAAAAACAACTAGGACAGAAATAAAACAAGACCTGAAAAGGGAAGTAGAAAAACTGAATCAGAGCCTGCAAAAACTCACAACAGATTTATCAACAATAGATCAAAAAGTTGAGGACATCCAAGAAAAAAAGTCAAAAATTGGAAAATCGATTGGAACAGATGAAGAAAGAGCAACAAAGAGACAAAGAAACTATAATGCGATTGGAAATACGACAACGGAGTAGAAATTTGAAATTGAGGGGAGTTCCTGAATAGAGAAAGGAAAATTTAACTCAAAGAGTAACAGATATTTTGGCACCATACATAGGTCAAAGAAGAGCAAAATTTGAACATGAGATAGATAAGGCCTTTAGAATTGAATCAATGGTGGCTAAACGACGAGGTCTCCCACAAGATATAGTGGTATATTTTACCAGAGAAGAAACACAGGATCTGATTTTGGAGCAAAATTAGAAAGAAAAATTAATAGTGGATGAGGTGGAAATAAAAATCTTTAAGGATGTGTTGCCGGGTGTGATGAGAAGCAGAAGAGAATATGAGTTTCTGGTAAAAGAATTGCAAGCAAAGGGAATAAGATATAGATGGGAGATACCAGAAGGTCTTTCTTTTTTCTTTGAGGGGAGAAGAAGGAAGATAAACAAGCAACTGAATTTCAAGAAAATTATTTGAAATCGGGAACTGCAACAATGAGACCAGAAGAAAAGAAATTGGATCTTACATTGGAAACAACAAAAATGGGTATGGCAATGGCAGAGGAAATGAGTCCAATGTCCAAAGGAAGAGCCTGAACTGGTAGAACCAGAAGAGAAAAAGAAGAAAGGAAAGGAAAGTCAGCAAAAAATAAACATGAAGATAATAACCTGGAATGTGTGAGGAATAAATTCCCAAGCAAAGAGATGACAGATTTTTCATCACATACAAAGATTAAGACCTCAAATAACAATATTATTGGAAACTCATATAAAGAAAAATCAAGACAAGTACTTATATAATTCTAAATTAGGCCAATGTTTTACGTCTCTATATAGAAAGAAAAAAAGAGGAGTTGCAATATATATTGACAAGACTACCCCAGCAAAAAAAATATTGGAAGATGAAGAAGGAAGAACATTAGGAGTTGAATTTGTAAAAAATGGCCAAAAAAAAATTTAGTAGGAGTATATGCTCCAAATGAAAATAAAAGAAAATTTTATAAGGAATTGCGAGAAAAGATATCAGAATATGAATATGAAGATTGGATCTTAGCAGGAGACTGGAATGGAGTCATGATGTCAAAATGGATAAAATAACTCTCTCAAAAAAGCAAGATAAAGGAAAGAGAGGTAAACTGCCAAAAACCTTTTTTGAGATGTGTGAAGAAATATTAGTTTTGGATGTATGGAGAACTCTTTATCCTAATGTAAAGGACTTCACTTACTTTTCGGAAGTACATCAATCCTGGTCTCGAATAGATATGATTTTCATTTCTAAACATTTGCTAATAGAGATAAAAAAGACAAAAATACTATCTAAGATCATCTCAGACCATCATCCAGTAATGCTGCAAACACAGGAGATGGCAAAACAGTTTCAATGGCATTTAAATGATGAGGAGATAGTACAACAAGTGAAAGGAGTGTTAAAAATTACTTTAGAGAAAATATAAGAGAAGATATGAAGATGGTCTGGGATGCATCCAAAGCAGTAATGAGAGGCTTTTTTTATACAAAAAAGACAAATCCAGAACAAGCAAAGGCGAAAGAAACATCAAAAATTGATGACTAAACTTCAAGAGAAAGAAAGAGAATTTAGAGAAAACCCATCGAAGAAATCACTACAAGTGGAGATAAAGAAAGTACAAACAGAGATAATGCTGAATACATCAGAGGAAATAGAAAAAAAGATGAAACAGATGAAATTGACTCAATTTGAACAAGCAAACAAAATTGGGAAATGGTTAGCATATAAACTTAAGAAGAAGAGAGAAAGGAACATAGTAGCTGAACTGAAAAATGGGAAGAAGATGATTACGCAGCAAGAAAAGATAAAACAGAAATTCAAAGGATATTTTGAAAAAATATTTTATGAAAAAAATCCTTAGTATCAAAATGAGAAAAAGTGGACAGACTTTCTTGCTAAGATTAAGATTCCAAAAATATCGTTGGAGAAACAGGAACAGTTAAATAAGTCAGTAACATTGACTGAAATAGAAGAGGCTATCAAAGATTTGAAAACAGATAAGGCTCCAGGACCAGACAGCTTTACTGCATAATATTACAAAAGATTTGTAAAAGAATTAATTCATCCATATCAAGCAACTTTGAAAGAAATAGAAAATTATGGGAAACCACAGTCCTGGGGGAGGCAAATATTGTATTGATACCTAAAGAAGATAAGGATAAAAGAGAAGTTAAAAACTACAGACTAATCTCTTTGCTGAATATAGATTATAAAATACTGGCAACAGTACTGGCAAAATGATTGAGACATGTATTACAGGACAAGATTCATGAAGGTCAAACAGGTTTTCTCCCAGGCAGATATATGAAGAACAATATAAGAACATTATTGGATGTGATTGAATATTATGATAAAAACCCAGGGAAGAAGATAGCTTTTATTTTATTGGATGCAGAAAAAGTCTTTGACAACGTTTCCTGGGAATTTTTGCACCGAGTTTTAAAAGAATATGGCCTGGGAGAAACCTTTTGTAAATGGATTGAAAAGATTTATCAGGATCAATCAGCAAAGCTAATCATAAATGGAGATACAACTACAAGCTTTGTTATAAATAAGGGGTACGGCAAGGGTGTCCCTCATCACCACTATTGTTTATAGCTACATTGGAGGTATTATTGATTGCAATAAACAAAAGCTTAACAGATACGAGATACGAAGAATAAGGAAATAAAATACAAAGCTTTTGCTGATGATGTAATCATATTTCTGGAGGAACCACAAGAATCAATTCAGATGTTGATGGACATTTTACAAAAATATGGACAAATGGCAGGATACAAGATAAATAGATAAAAGACAATGATGATGACACTAAATATAACAAAAAAAGAACAAGTGGACCTGGAAAAAAGATCTGGATATCAAATTACTAAGAAAGTGACATACTTAGGTATTATAATGACAAACAAAAATCAAGAATTATTTGATAATAATTATTTGAAGATATGGAAGGACATTAACAGTGAAATGGAAAAATGGATGCATTTAAACTTATCGCTCCTGGGAAGGATAAAATGCTTTTAAAATGTCCTTACTACCAAACTTATGTTTCTTTTTCAGAATTTACCAATAATAGGAAGAGAGAAGATTTTTAAAGAGTGGGAAAAAGAGCTACAAAAATTTATTTGGCGAGGGAAAAAACCAAGAATAAGATTCAAAATATTACAAGATGCAAAAGAGAGAGGAGGATTTGATGTGCCATCGTTGAAAACCTATTACCAAGCATGCTGTTTAGGTTTAATCAAAGATTACGGATACAAGTAGAAAACACAACAATTAAAGAATTGGAAGGAACAAATAATAGGTTTGGATGGCACAGATACTTATGTTATGACAAAATATCAGTGAATAAAGAGTTTAATAATCATTGTATCTGAAAGACATTATTGAAAGTCTGGTCACAAATAAAATATAAATTTTACAGAAGACTTCCAATGTGGACTTCACCCTAAGAAGCATATAAAATTGCCCTAACAAAACAAGGAAATCTATTAACTTACCAAGAGTTTCTGAAATGGGAAGGGGACAAGCCAAAAATGCCTACAGAAGAAGAATTAAAAGTTTTAGGAGATGAATTTAATTGGTTCCCATGGAGACAACTTAAAGAGAGATTTAAAATGGATCAAAAATTATATGGATTTGAAAGAAAAGAAAATGAATTAGATGTATTGATGAAGGGGGACCAGGAGAAGAGATCTCCAAACTCTATAAATTACTGTTGCAAAGAGAAATGGAATCAGAGGTTGTCAAGATAATATGGTCAGATGGGCACAAAATATTGGACATCCAATTGAGCTGGACACATGGGAGAGGGCATGGAAAACAGATATAAAATTTACATCAAGCTTAAATCTAAGAGAAAATTTTTATAAAATGCTGCACAGATGGTATATGACACCAGAAAGATTGCAAAAAATAACTAAAAATGGAAACGTAATATGTTGGAAATGTGATGAAAGGGTGGGGTCACTCTTTCATACGTGGTGGACTTGTAAGATAGCAAGGAAAATTTTTTTTTATACTTTATTTTTACATATACAGATATATAATAAAACCATAACATACACATTATTCTATCAAACGTATATTACAAATATCATTTTTATATCTATTTACATTCCCATGGAAATGTATTTTAAGTAATTTATACTACTTTACTATCATTGTTATCCAGATATCTTCAAACATTTCCTGACTTCCACGTCTACTCAATCGGAATTAATTATTGACTAAAATATCTTCTTGAAGCTCCCTAAATACCTAAAACAAATATCCAAAAAGTTAAACTTAATAGTCTCAATTTCTAACAACGTTTTGACTTCACCTTTCTATCTAGTCTTCTCTCCTTTGTACATTTACCATATATACGACTTCATACAGTACCCATTACTTCCTCTATTCTTTAACTAGCTTCAGTCTAAATGAATAACATTTTTATACTAATTCCTTCATGCCCAATACCCTTTTTCCAACATGTATTGTTCCACTTGTTGCCACCCGTTTCCCATTGTACCAGTTATACCACTCACTTTTCCTTTTAAATATAATGAGAAAGTGTCAAATTGTTTTAACTCAGCTACTTTCTGGGCCCAATTTGATATTTCAGGGACATTCTCTAATTTCCATGTTCTAGCAAACACAAGTCTTGCAGCCGTCACTAAATAAAGTATAATTCTCTTATATTTTGATTGAAAATTCTTATTAAACATAAATGTCATGTTTAACATACACAATTCAGGCATCATAGGAAAAGTGATATTAAAAATTTCCTTTATCGCCTCGTGTATTTTAACCCAATACTTTTTAGTCTTGGAACACGTCCACCAGGCATGGAAAAATGTACCAGTGTTCTCTTTACACTTCCAGCATTTGCTATTTCCAGTATTGTATATTTTACATATCCTTTCTGGCGTTAAATAGCACCGATACATCATCTTTATAAAGTTTTCTTTTAAATCTTGAGAGCTAGTAAATTTCAATGTATTCTTCCACGCTAATTCCCAGTTTTCTAAAGAAATTTCATGCTGAAAATTTTTAGCCCATGCAAGTAAGATAGCAAGGAAATTTTGGAAGGAAACACATGATGAAATTCAGAGAATTTATAATTTGAATTTTGAAATGAAGCCAGAATTTTATCTGTTAAACATGTTAGGACAACAAAGGGAAATAAGATACCATCAGAAGACATTGTTATACTTGATAACTGCTGCAAGATTGACATATGCGCAATATTGGAAAGAAAGGGAATATGTTGATATAAAAGAATGGGAACTAAAAGTCCTGGATATGGTAGAGATAGTAAAGTTAACATCTTCATTGAAAAATAAGCCTATCCAGAACTTTTAAAGGGAATGGAGAGAAGTCTTGAACTGGATAAAGATACAGCATAAGAAAAGCAAGAGTGCATGTAATGTAAGATAACAATGTAACAAGGCAATGTAACAAAGCAGCAAAGTAACAATGTAAGATGGAACAAAAGCAGAAACTATGTATGAATGGAATGAAACAAGCAGATTCAACTAGAAAATAAGCTTGGAAGTGGGGAAGGTTTTTTTTTAATTTTCAATTATAAACCATAATAATAATAATAGCTGTAGTAGTAGTAGTAGTAGTGGTAGTAGTAGTATCTGCCTACCTGACAGATACCCGGCTACAAACACACAAAGACTCAGTCGCCTGGTTCAATGACTTGGCTTTCATCTGAACTAAGTTCTACGTCCCCCTAGCTTGCCAAACTGAAATTTTGAAAAGACATCATGACTCCAAACCTGCTGGACATTTTGGTTTTCTTAAAACTCTACATTCAATCAGGAAACTTTTCCACTGGCCAGGTCTCACCAAACACGTACAAGAATACATAAAAAACTGTCCTGTTTGCAACACCTACAAGTCATCTACATCTAAACCACATGGAATTCTTCCTGCCCCCTCCTCACTTTGGGATACTATTTCATGGGACTTCATTTTCCCACGGTTTCCATACCATTTGGGTCATCACTGACTATTTCTCTAAACAATCTCACTTCATTTCCCTTAAAAAAGTACCCACTTCTGAGAAACTGGCTGACCTTTTCATCAATAACATTTGGAAACTCCATGGACTCCCTTCCACCTTCATCTCAGACCCATGGTCACCTCCAAATTCTGGACTTCACTCCTTAAATCCCTCAGCATTTCTCAAAAACTCAGCAGCTCCTATCATCCCCAAACTGGTGGACAAACCGAATGCACAAATCAAACCCTTGAACAATACCTATGTTGCTTCATCAATTCCAACCAGAACAACTGGGCCACCCTTCTGCCTTTTGTTGAATTTGCTTACAATTCAGCTCTGAACTCCTCCACTGGCAAAACTCCATTTGAGGTTGTCTTCGGCACCGACCCAAAGCCATTTCCAGCATTCCCTGACACCATCTCTACAACTCAACTCTCCTGCCTCTTGGATTAAAAAAAAACCATCTCCTTGGACTTCTGTACGTTCTACTCCTGAGTCTTCCAAAGCTTCTCACAAACACTTTGCAGACAGAAAGTGCTGCCCCAATCCTACTTATAAGCCTGGTGATCTCGTCTACCTCTCGTCCAAGAACATTGCCATTGATGGCCCCTCCAAAAAACTCCCCCTCAAGTACCTTGGTCCTTTCCCAGTCAAATGTGCCATTAATGATGTCACTTTTGAACTTTCTTTACCTGACACTTACAAACTTCTTCACCCTGTTTTTCATTCCACCTTACTGAAACCAGCGCCTTCGAATTCTTCTTTGGAGAGTGACCCGACTACACATGCCGCTGTTCCTTCATCAACATTTTCACCGCTCCCTGTTTAGCTATAAGTCCGTTTCAGTTATTGCCTCCTCCGTTTCCCTTTCTCTTCCAAAATACCCAACCTTCCCCATTCTCCCTATTTATTGTTTGCTATATTGATTCATTTTCCTAAGTCCTGTTTCACTTGTTGTTTCCTTTTTTTTTTTTTTCAGGACGGGCAGAATGTTGGGTAGCCCTCCATATTTTAGCAATGGGATACGTAGTAGGAGTTAAGTAGCAGCTTGCTTGTAACAAGGTATGAGAACCAGAGACCATTACATAAACAAAAGCCAGGAATGCACTGATAAGCTTAGCCAGGATGCACCAAGACTTCAAGGTCTCTTGCGGGCGGGGAGATGTACTCTTTGTATTTTATGTTTTGCATCTTGCTAATTGCCTCCAGCTCACTACTGAAGTCCTGTACGAAGTATCATGCCCCTAATAAATAGTGTTTAAGCACTGTTCTAGTTGTGTGTGTGAATTCAGCTCATGACAGGTTTAGTTGTGCATGGTTGCCACTCAGCATAAGGCATAGCACCATTAATGCAGAACTACTCGTGCGGAGATTACATTACACAACCCCTCAAAATAATGGCCAATGCATCTTACCTGTTACATCATCTAGAATCTTCTTGCTAGTGCACTGGAGCCAATGCATTCTACTATGCAAACTGCATTCATCATTCCTCCTTTGCTCCTGGTGACTCTTTGGTCATGGCAAGGAATTTGCATTAGTTATTGTGAACAGAAAGTGCCAATTTACTTATTTCATTTACGTCCATGATAGAACTGAAGGCAGAGTACATAATTATGACAGGCCTCTATTTCTCTCAGATTGATGTGGCAGTTCCCAGTTTGATGAGGTGCCCTGTCTTCCCCCATGATAACACCGCCTTTGTGTAAAAGGGTGAGGCTTTCAATGTTTCTTTAGAACCACTTAATAATTTTATGGTAGTGTGTTTTCGGTGTTACTTTGTATACTGCAGACAACTCAAGCTGAGTCAGTGTTTACAAAAATGAACTGTAACATTTATTAAGATAACAATAAAAATAAAGCAGCATTTTAGACATCCAGTGTAAGTCAAGGTTGATACATTTCCTCAGTGCACTTTTTAGAGAGTTCAATTATATCTTTAGATTTTCAGATGAAGCACAAGTTCAAGGAGAAGCTGGCATTGTGAGTAATAGAAGGAGTTACCCTGCTTGCTGGGGATTCCCAGCGCCTGTCAAAATTCTATCCTGTGGGGGAAATTAGCTAAGAGCACTGCTTTAGAAATGCAAAGAGGGCAGGGTAATTAAGGATCTTTAACCGAATGTTTATGGGGTCAGGCTCAATCAGAAATCACACGCAAAGGTCCAGTGATTGACTTTATTGAACAATAGTTTGCACTCACTCACACACACAAACACACGTCCAAAGGGCTACTAGAAATTAAGAGAGGAAATAGGATAGGAAGCATACTGCACCTTCTCCTGAAGTCTTCTGGTTAGAGAAGCAGTCAGCTCAGCAAAGAGACGCTGGGCGGGGGGACCAGTCGGGAGGCCTCACAGTCATCGGGAGGCATCCTTGCCTCTCTCTCCTGCCCCTGCCTCTCCTGCCCAACTAGCCCAAAACAGGGACTATTTGTAGGAAAAATTTTACTTTGAAGGCAAATCCTTTCCCAGGGAACACAAACAGAATAAGAAAAACACCTCCACACCTGGCATTTCTCGGAAGATAACAAAGTGGCATCTAAATAACAGGATCTTCCTCCGCTTTGAGGCTGTGGTGTGAGTTTCTGGAGATGGATTTGATAAGGTTTTATTGCTTCCAGTGCCCAATCTTCCGGGAACACTTTGACTCCCTTCAAGTGGACTCCTTAAAAGGTTAAAGACCTTTTGTCCACCACGGGTTATCACAACATGAGGTCTCCTGTTGCTACGCGACTGGGGATTTACTGGCCTGATCTGGTTCTTTTCGATCATATGACCATTATGGTCTACGTGCGCCTCTGAGTGACCTCTCTGGTGGGTTAGATTAATTTTATATCAAAGTTGTAGACTCTGGGACAGGGTTTGGCAAGGGGCCAAAAAATCAACAGAAGGAATAACAATACTCCCAGGTACTTGGCTCTATCTAGCTTCTTCTCTCAGCCACAAGCCCTTCCCACACACTGCTGGGCTGGGTTTCTCTTCCAGGCTGCCTTGGCACTTCAGATAGCCACACCCCTAGAACTTCATCACAATAAGATTTGAAGAACAGTTTCCCATTCAGCAAACATCATCCTTGCAGTGCACACTACACAAGTTATTTTGCCACCTGAGACATTGGCTGCCATCCAATTAAGAGCTTACACACGCATAAGTCACAATACACATGCAGGACCAAAAAGTCACTGTTGCACAATGAATGGAATAAAAGATTGCTAGGGAAGGACATCATCCAGGTTAATAACAGGTTTAGTGTAGAGAAACTGGATTTTCCCTTTCTACATAATGCTAAAACTCAGAGTCCTCCAATCTGCATCAGGAGAGACCATCTTACATTTCTTACTTTTCAGGATCAAGGAGGTAAGATATGGCAAATCACATAGCGCGCTGTTACAAAAACAATATGTAAACAGGGAGCAATACTGGCAGGACTGCTGTTCCCAAGTCTTGCAAATTTTATTCCAAGCCTAGCCAAGCCTGGAGATTCTTTTAAAGGGTAAAATCAAACAAAACAAAACAAAAAAAAATGTAATAAAACTGTGATGAAAATCTCTTTCATGTCTAAAAAGTCCATTTCAAAACCCTGTGGTGGAAGGAAAACTTGGCAAATGTTAATGTGACAGCAAAAAGATCTGAAGGCTTTGATCCAAAAATAAGGAAGGAAGAGCATCACTGTGTTTTTTCCTCCAATTTTTATTTCAAGTTAATATTCATGGCATTAAAACAAACTTGTGCAGCTAGGGTATATTGACTCACACTTGTGAAGACTTGCCATCGGCAACTTTATTTCACTCATATTTTTAAGAACTGTGAAGAATGAAGCATAAACCAACTTTGGGACTTATATGTGGAGCCCACAAGGGAAACATGGGAAGATGAGGAAGAATTGAGTTGATTCTTAAACATGAAATATCATGTGGCATCTTAAATACCAACACGTGTATTATATACATTTTTCGACTAGAGACAACTTTATCAGGTAGTAGTTTTAAATTTTTAGTTTTTTTTCCAAAACTCATAGAATGTTAGAGCCGGAAAGGACCACAAGGGCCATCTACACCAATCCCCTGCCATGCAGGAATACACAACTAAAGCATTCCTGAAAGATACCCATCAAAGCTCCAAAGGAGAGTTCACTACCCTCCAAAGCAGGCTATTTCACTGTTAAACAGTTCTTACAGTAAAAATATTCTTCCGAATGTTTATGGTTTGTGTTCTAATTTCTGAAACAGCAGAAAACAAGCTCACTTTCATGTGACATTGTTTTGTTGTGTGCTTCCAACTTGTTTCCAATTTACGGCAACCCTATGGCTAACCTAACCCAGGGTTTTCAGTGGCTGAGAGTGTGTGATGCGCCTGCCACCCAGCGGGTTTCCATGGCCAAGCAGGGAATTGAACCTTGGTCTCCAGGGTCACAGTCCAGTGTTCAAACCACTACACCACACCAGCTCTCTCTACATGACGTATCTTCAGAAATGTGAAGATGACGATCATGTCACCTCTCAATCTTCTCTCTTCCATGATATATATACCCAGTTCCTAAGTTGTTGTTGTAAGGCTTAGTTTCCACATCTTTGATCATCTTGGTCACCCCCTTTGGACACATCCCAGTTCGTCAATATCCTTCATGAACTTGGTGCCCAGAACTGGGCACAGGAGAGAATAGAGCAAAATGAGGTGAGAATAAAGCAGAACAGAGTTGCACTACTGCTTCCCTTGATCTAGACATTCTGTTTCTGTTGATGGAGCATTTTGGTTGCTGCATCACACTATTGATTCATATTTAGCTTGTTGTAACATTGTTGTTTTAAACAGCAAAGAGGAACTAATAGCCTTTGTTTCTAGACTTTCCAATCATTACATTTTTGAATTAAATCTTTACATATCTTGAGATCCCTTCATCCTGTGTGTTTCTTCTCCAATTTTTTTTAATTTTCATTTGCAGATTCTCTCTGCTGATTATGTTTAAAACAAAAATACTCTTGGAGTATTATGGTTTCGATGGTATCTCCCTCCAGTTAGGTTAGCCAAAATTTCAAAGAATAATAAAGACTTTTGTTGGAAATGTGATAAAGAAAAGGGAACGTTTTTTCATCAGTGGTGGGGGTGCGATAAGGTTAAAAAAAATCTGGTGTAAAATTCAAACTAAAATTCAAAGAGTTTTGAAGTTTGAGTTTGTAGAGCTAACTCCAGAAATTTTCTTATTGGGAATGGTAAATTTATGCACCCCAAATAGGCACATCCAACGACTAATATGGCATATGATTATATCAGCCAGAATAGTTCTGCCTAGACATTGGCGGAAGAAAACTATCCCCCACGAGGAGGAACGTGGAATAAGCTTCTGGAGATAGCAGAATTGGATAAACTTACCTTTGTGCTTCAATATAAAACCACTAAGCAATTCTATGTAGTCTGGTGCCCCCTATTTAAGTATGTTAAAGCTAATTTATAAAGGAAGTTGCTATTTTGTACTGGGAATTTTTGATGTTGGCGTATTTGTAATCTTCTATTTGCATTAGAATGAAAGAGCTTCTGGCATATCTATGTGGAAAGAGATATTTACGAATTATATGGATAAGGTTTTTTCCTTCTCTTAACAAAAGAAATGAGGATCACAACCAAGGTTTATGTTAATGATACGACTGGAGGTGGGAATCAACTATGTTGGGGAGAATTTTTTTCCCCCAATTAATGTAACAAACTGTTTCCATCCCGGGGGGAAAGGTTATTTTTTTGGGGGGGTAGGTGGGTGGGAGGGTACTTCATTCCAGTCAAGATAATTATGAAGTAATTTTGAATTTTGATTGAGTACCAACTATGTATTAGGCATTATGTTTTATATATTCTGCATCATATATCATACACTAGAGCAGTGTGGGGGGAAACAGGTTGATTTTAGTTGTATATAATAGAACGACATTGCTTTGGGAGGAAAATATGGATAATATGAAATATGTAATTCTGGAATGTTTTTTTTTCTTTTTCTTTTTTCTCTTTTTAACAAAATCTAATAAAAATATTTATAAAAAAAATACTGCCAAGAGAGCAAAGGAATGACAATTCAATTGGCACACTCTAAGAGTATAGGTTGCTCCCGTCTTCCGTCTGCCATTGCCTTCAGAGGCATGATTGGTAGCAAAGTACAAGACAGCCTTCTTGGTGGTGGCCTCCCTAAGCAGAAGTCTATCTCCCAAGTCATCTTTAGGCCATCTTTATATTTATGAGTGCCCTGCTAACAAGCAAAGGTATTCTCATTAAACAACCATTTGACTGTGGTGTTTCTGACCTTTATTTACTGCCTGCTAGTTTTTAACTGTTAGCTTTAACTCTGCATTTTTTATTTTTTATTTTTCTGTCTTTGGTGACATATTTAGGTTGCTATAAAGGTGTTCCATTTTGGTATTTCTTATATTCTAAGATAATTTGAATTATTCCTTTTGGACAGAGGGAGAAAGCAGGTGTTTTTGTTTTTAGGGAAGAAACATCACAAAAATTGGAATGTCTATTCCATTTTAGGTCACATATGAAGGAAAGCTGACATTCTAAGATTGTTAGCTCTTTTGCACTGCTCAGTTTTAGCACTATGATTCTGCTTTCACTTTTATAGCTGTTATCTTGTGGGAACCTGGGTTTGTAGTTTTGTGAGGCACTAGAGCACTCTGGCTGAGAATTCTAAATATCCCTCCTTAAATCGTAACTTCCAGGACTCCATAAGATGTTGCCATGGCAGCTAAAATGGAATCATAATACTATAAATGGCATGAATGGTCTTAGAATACAGGGAGCTGCACGATGAATCTAAGCATAGAGTTCTTCTCCCCTCCATTGCCTCCTTTATAAGGATTCTGGACAAAAAATGGCACATTTTCTGTCCTGAAAAAGAATTCATTTTAATAATATGTTGTGCATACTCTGAAGCAGAAGTTCTTCCCTCCAGCTAGTCATTCTCCTCTCTCTTATTTCCCATCTCCCAGGGTCAGACATAAAATGCTGGGGATAAAGTCAACAAGAGAAAGGATAAATTTTGCTGCAAGTCACACTCTCTCAGTGTCAGAGGAAGGCAATGTCACATCCTTTCAGAACAAATCTTTCCAAGAAAATCCTGTGATAGGTGTGCCTTGGGCAGCCATAAGTCAAATACAATTTGATGACACATAAGAACACACCTTCTAACAGAGGGTTGGAACTGTGGCCTTCCCGGTGACAAACTCCAATTCCCATTGACCCTGACCAGCCTGGCCAACTGTGAGGGATGAGAGTGGAAGACTAAAGAGTCCTTATGTTGCCTTCAGGTCATTTCCAATATGGCAACCCTAAGGTGAAGCTATCATGAGGTTTTCTGTGAGTTCTGCATGTGACGCACACAAAGTCACCTAGTGGGTTTCCATGGTCAAGTGGGGAATGAAACCCTGGTCTCCACCGTCATAATCCAGAGCTCAAACCATTGCACCATGCCTCCATTCCTGCTTTAAATGCATCAACACATTTTATTTCCTGTACCCACCAATCCAGCATGTTACTTTCTTTAATTAAAATGCCATAGGTGCACTACTGATTGCTTAGCCCACTACAAGTAAGCTAAGGTGCTGACTGGATGATATAAAAAATGAAATTATATGTATTTTTTAAAATAGTTTTTTGTTAAAACAAATAGACTAGAATCACTAACAAGTAATATCCATAAATCCATTGCACTAAGTTTAAAAATATAAAATTCTGAATTGAAATTATTAGTTTCAATAATTGGTACAATATAAATGAGGACTTGTGAATGATACATTTATAATACATGATTTACTTACCAATATATTGCTCTTATCTCTAACACCATTTCTCTTATTTCTTATTTTTTCCACATTCCTTTCATGTTAATTACAATATTACTATCCTATGTAATTAATAAATAATTAGTAAATAATAAATAAATAATTTACCTTCTAAGACTCTCTATCTATATTCTTATCTACTTCCTACTTTCCCTTGTTTGGTTTATAACTTTGGCTTTAAATGCTTCTGTTATCACCATGAACTGGCTTGGCCTTTGGTAACCTCAAATATAATTTTTGATATCATAATTCAGCCCTGCTCTGCCACCAGCCAAGTGTTTGTGAGGCCACCGAACAAGCGCGAAGCTAGGCATGGCTATATTTGTGTACACCAAAGGCAAGCCAGAAACTGCCAGATCTGTTTTAGGGGACCTCCCGAAACAAACACCTTCATTACAGATGCAAATCGAAACAAAGAGACCTCTGCCCCGAGAGGGCACCCTGGCGAGCTAAGTGCTTAACCGCCAAGCTAGCCACATCTACATATTGGCCATACTATTGTCAACTCGGTTTATAACTCAATCATGTAAATTCTGACCTTTCGGAGGCATTGTCTCCAGCCCAAACTTCATTGTTTTTGCCCAAGACCAGACTAGCCCACGGTCATTCCTTCTCCTATAAAAATCCCCCGCTCCGAGAGTTCTTCGGATTGCTCGGAACGCCCAGATCTCTCGGACTTCTATCCTGCCTTGCTGCCGCTGCGAGCTCCCCTTGGCCGCCTCGCCGGGTTTCCTTCTCTCTTCAATTGTGTTTCCCCAGGACTGCAGGACTGGTGACGTATCACCCATTCCCCTAAAAAGCTCTATTTCCATTCTTAGTTAGCAGTGTGTTTGTGTTTTCTTAATAATTGTCTAATAAATCTTATTGCTATTTTGCACTGTGTGCCTTCTCACTGACCTGCACCTGTATACATAGGGTAAAAGATTCCCGCTAAGTTACCCTGCCTCTCGTTAGCTAAGAGAGTGCTCCTGCTAATTTCCCCATCTTGTTTGTGTTAGGTTTTGGTTATTTGGGTGTCCCTCGCGGGACACCCAAGTCACAGGGTAACACTTCCTCTAGCTTCCCAATACCAATTAGTAATCATTCTTATTGTCCCAAGATCTTTCAACAAAACATAGATGGTTTGCTTACAAACATACAAATAAATAAACTTATAACATGATTGACACTAAGTTTACAATTACCATTTTCATTAGGACTAGACTGGCAACAGCCACTCAGCAGACCTTCTGGGCAGCCACCCCTAGACTGTGGAATGACCTGCCAGAAGAGATTTGACAGCAAAATATGCTGGCCAAATTTTTAAAAAGCACTAAAGACTTATCTCTTCCAGCAAGCCTACCCAGTCTAGTTTTAATTGTGCTTTCAATTGTGCTTTTAATTGTGCTTTTAACTATATTTTAATTATAGTATATTTGTATTTATTGTTCTATGTGTATTTTAACTATGATTTTTACTGCTATCTATTCTGTACCCCACTTAAGCCTTGGGGAGAGGAGGGTAACAAATATATATATATAAAAATATATACATACATACATACATATATATATAATTATTATTCTAGTCACATTATTCATTAATCCATTCCCAACTTTACACATAGTTTCATTCAACTGTATAGTGACATAGTAACCAGCTTTTGCTTCAAGTACTCTTTAAAGGATGCCATTCTCTTTCATTTTTACCTTGCAATCTCCGCCTTAATGCTAAGGTTAAATTATCTAATACATTAAATTCATAGAGTTTAATTAACCATTCTTCTATCTCTGAGATATGTCTGTTCTTCCAGTATCCAGCAAAAACAATTCTAGCTGCCATGACTGTATATAGGAGACCTGCACAGCTTGGCAGTAGGGTAAGGGCTGAAATTAAATAGGCCAAACTTCTTTGAGCTGCAGATAGGTTTTTAGTGACTCACTTTCCAAGTAAAGTTATAATAATGGTATAATAATGTTTTTTATTTGCAAAATAAATTATAGTATAATTAATTAAAATTATAGTATATTGTATAATTAATAGTATAAACTACTTTGCAAATAAAATAAACCATATTATAACAAAGGGAAATCAGGGAAGTTTTTCCAAATGTTTAGGTGGAACTTCTTTTTCTGCAGTTTGAAGCCTCCTCTGTGTCCTAGAGCCTTTCTACACCATACTGTTATAGTGCTATTATTCACTTTCAACATCCCATGGAATTCTGGGGTTTGTAGTTTCCTGAGGCCAAAGAGCTCTTTGGCTAAGAGTTCTAAATACCTCTCTCTAAACTGCAAACCCCAAGATTCCATAGCATATTGAAAGTGGAATAAGAGCATTGATTTCTAATTCCTCATAGAATCATAGAAATGTAGAGTTGGAAGAGACCACAAGGGCCATCCAGTCCAACCCCCTGCCATGCAGGAAAACCCTCAAAGCACTCCCGACAAGTGGCCATCCAGCCTCCGCTTAAAAACCTCCAAAGAAGGAGACTCCACCACACTCCGTGGCAGCACATTCCACTGCTGGACAGCCCTGACTGTCAGGAAATTCTTCCTGAAGTTCATGTGGAATCTCCCCTCCTGCAGCTTGCATCCATTGCTCCTTGTCCTGGTCTCAAAAGCAGGAGAAAACAAGCCCACTCCCTCCTCGACATGACATCCCTTCAAATATTTAAACATGGCTATCATGTCCTCTCTCAACCTTCTCTTCTGCAGACTAAACATACCCAGCTCTCTAAGTCTGTCCTCATAGGGCATGGCTTCCAGGCCCCTCACCATTTTGGTTGCCCTCCTCTGGACCTGCTCCAGCTTATCCATATCCTTCTTGAACTGGGGTGCCCAGAACTGGACACAGTATTCAAGATGAGGTCTAACCAATGCAGAATAAAGTGGTACCAATACCTCCCTCGATCTAGACACCATACTCCTATTGATGCAACCAAGAATTGCGTTGGCCTTCTTGGCTGCCGCATCACACTGCTGACTCATGATCAGCTTGTAGCCTAGATCCCTTTCACACGTACTGTTAGCCAGCCACGTGTCCCCCATCCTATATTTCTGCATACAATTTTTTCTGCCTAAGTGTAGGACCTGACATTTCTCTCTGTTGAAATTCATTTTGTTAGCCTTGGCCCAGCTCTCCAATCTGTCCAGGTCCTTTTGAATGTTGATCCTGTCATCAGGCGTATTAGCAACCCCTCCCAATTTGGTGTCATCTGCAAATTTGATCAGCGTGCCCTCTATTCCTTCATCCAAGTCATTAATGAAGATATTGAACAGCACCGGGCCGAGGACACAACCCTGTGGCACCCCGCTAGTCACTTCTCTCCAGGATGAGAATCTGCCATTGGTGACCACCCTTTGGGTACGGTCAGTCAACCAGTTACAAATCCACCTGACAGTAGTCCTGTCCAGCCCACATCTTACTAGCTTCTTTGCAAGAATGTCATGGGGAACTTTGTCAAAGGCCTTACTGAAATCAAGATATACTACGTCCACAGTATTCCCTTCATCTATCAAGCAAGTAACTCTATCGTAAAAGAGATAAGATTAGTCTGGCATGACTTATTTTTGAAAAATCCATGTTGACTTTTCGTAATTACAGCATTGTTTTCTAAGTGATTAGAATCTGACTGTCTGATGATCCGCTCCAGGATCTTTCCAGGTACTGATGTCAGGCTGACTGGGCGATAATTATTTGGGTCCTCTTTTTTTCCCCTTCTTGAAGATGGGGACAACATTTGCCCTCCTCCAGTCTGCCGGAACTTCTCCTGTCCGCCAAGAGTTTTCAAAGATTATAGCAAGAGGTTCCACAACGATCCCTGCTAGTTCTTTTAAAATCCTAGGATGCAATTCATCTGGCCCTGGAGACTTGAATTCATCCAGTGTGGCCAGGTATTCCTGTACTACCTCTCTACCTATTCTGTGCTGCATTTCCCCCACTTCCTCACCTGCTCCCCAACCGCCAGGCTGAGTGTTTTTATCCTTTTGGGAAAAAACTGCAGCAAAGAAGGTGTTGAGGAGTTCTGCCTTTTTTCTTCCTCCTGTTATTAATTCACCTTCCCTGCGCAGTGACCCTATCATCTCCTTCTTTTTCCTTTTGCTGCGGACATATTTAAAAAAAGCCCTTTTTATTGTCTCTGGCCAGCCTAAGTTCGTTCTGCGCTTTAGCCTTTCTGAACTTCTCCCTACATCTCCTGGCTACTTGCTTTTAATCTTCTTTGGTGATTTCGCCCTTCTTCCATTTCCTGTACATGTTTTTCTTAACACTTAGCTCACTTGTCTTTAGTCCGAAATGAGTCTTATCTTCTTCTATTAAAATATCTCTATGATGAATCCATTTTTCATTTGAGTCCTTTCATTTTCTAAATGAAGCCTCGTGTGGAGACAGCCATTGTGGAATTCTTCTATACGTTTTGTGTTTGAATTTTGACGATTGCAAGTAGTGAACGTCTTATAAAATGATGTGAAAAGTCCTTATCAGTCTTTGCTTTGTCACACCAAAGGTACATGTGCCACCCAAAACACCAATCTGGAGCTTATACCTTCAGTAGTCTTTTATTTTGCAGTGTGACCCAATTTGTCACCCAGCCCAGACGATTTGCACAATAATAAAGTTTTACATCAGGAAGTTCACAGCTGCCTCTTTCTTTCCTTTCTGTTAAGATCTTGGCTTTAATTCTTGGCTTTTCCCCTTCCCAAACAAAATTTGATAGATCTTTCTGCCAATTCTGAAAACACTTTTCATTTGTAATTATGGGCAAGTACTGAAAGAGATCATTCATTTAAGGGAGTATGTTCATTTTGATTGCGGCAATTCTACCCATTAACTTTGTCCAATTTTGTAGATCATTTTTAATATCAGACCATTTTTTTATAGCAAAAAGTTCCGTGTTTTGCTTCTTGATCAGAATACCGAGCTATTTTATCTTCTTCTCTCATATAAATCCAGTTATTTTAAGTAAACCATCCAGCTCCTCTTTCCTGATATTTTTAAATAAGATTTTAGTTCTATCTTTGTTCATTTTAAATTCGGCAGCATCTCCAAATATTCTAAACGTTTCCATTAATTTTTCGATATTTTGTCTCAGATCTGCTCGCAGAACAACCAGATCATTGGCCTAAGCCTTAAGCTTGTGCTCTTGTCCCCGAACTTATCTCAATTATAATTGCAACTCCAGTTATAAACAGACTATTGTGCGCACGATGCGCGCACGCCATGGGGTGCACCACTCAAGCCCCGCTCGCGTTCCGCTCGCTCGCCGACCGGCCAGAGGGCGGGCTGGGCGGCGCGCCCACGGGAGGACGGGCTGGGAAGCGGGTTCGAGCCCCTTCTCGCCTTCGCCCGGCCAGCGTCCCGGCGCCTTCTCTCCTCCGCTGCGGGGACCGGAAGGGTCGCCCCGCCGCCGCCGCCGCCGCCGCCGCCTTGCCCCGCGGGCGGGCCTGGGGGGCGCAAAGCCGACGCCCACGCCCACGCCCGCTGCCGCCCGCTCTGAGTCCGCGCGCCCCCGAGCCGCGGCGCAGCCTGACGACGGCCCCGAGCGCCGGGGGCAGCCCGTCCTGCCGCTGAGGAAGCGCCGCCTCCACGCGGGCTCCCAGAGCGTGCGAGCGGGGGCGGGCAGCGCGGCAGAGGACCCGGCCCGGCGGGGGAAGGGGCGCGTCCCGCCGGAGGGCCCGGCCCGCCGCTGGACGCACCTGGGAGCCGGGCCCCGGTTACCTAGGCGACCTGGCCAGCAACCTCCCGCCCTAGCGCGGCGGACGTTCTGCGCCCGCCCCTTTCGACCGGCTGCGCCAATCGCGCGCCATCCCCACAACCTGCTGGGGCGGTGACGTCACGGACGGTGAGCTCTCCCTCCTCGCTCCTGGCCGCCGCCGCCGCCTGACTGTCCCCGCGGCTGGTGGAGGAGCCGCCGCCGCCGCCGCCGCCGCGGGAGGCCGTGCGGGGCGGGTGGAGCGAGGCGGCCCGCCGCCCGCCGCCCGCCCGGCTCAGCATGGCCAAGCACCACCGCACCCCAGCGCGCGCCCCGGAGCCCGTCATCGAGGTCAAGAGCAAGGTGGGTCCGGCCGCCGCGGGGCCGAGGTTCGGGTTCGGGAGCGGAAAGGCAGGCTCCGCTGTCGCTGCTGGAGGAGGGGGGGCGAGCGGGCCGGCGGTTGCGGCGAAGCCGGCGAGGTTGCGTCGCGGCGGAGGCGCATCCTTCCCAAACTCGGCGCGGGGCGAAGGTCCGCCCGGCCCGGATTCTCCCGGTCTGCGGTCCCGTCAGCGGCGCTCGCCCCTCGGGAGCAGCCGAGCAGCAGGTGCACCGCAGGGCCAGGGCCAGGGCCGCCGCCGCCGCCGCCCCCCGCGGCCGAGCTTTTCCCGCCTGCGGCGCAGGGCGCTTCCGACCCCGCACTCGCCCTCCCCGCCCGGCCCGGCCCGGCCCGGCCCGGCGGGTGGCGGACCGGGCGATGGTGTCGGCCCCCCTCCTCAGCGGCGGCGCCGGGGGAGCTGAGAGGTCCGATCCGGCGGGGCGGATTTCTGCCGTTCGGGGAGGCGTCTTGGCTCCGCGCCGCCGGGTCTTCTCAGCCGAAGGGAACAGAGGAGCCATCGGCGCCCCCGGGGTTGCGCAGTCGCGCACCGCCAGCTCCGGGCCTCCGAGCCTGGTGGTGGGCTGGCGGGTTGGCAACAAGGCCTCCGATGGGGTTCCGACCCGATTTCTGAATGGGGACGGGGAGGGGTCCCCACGGGCTCGGTGGGGCTGGCCAACGAGCATGGAAAGCCTGTTTGGAAAGCGGGAGGGAGGGAGGGAGGCGTGTGTGGCCAAGAGGGACGCAGCGGTGTCTTCACGAGGCTAATTGCCTTGCCTTTGGAAGCGCAAGGGTGTACAGGTTCCTTTATTAGGCACCCACAAAAAAGAGTGAGAAGCCAGGGCTGGTGGGTTTCTTTATCATCTGAAAATGCAAATCCTCTTGGAGTTCCACCACTAAAGTACCACAACTCTCTCTTGAGTTTAAAGTGGCCTCTCTATAGGATCGCAGTTCTGCTCTAGCGAGGTAGGATTTACAAGCCCCCTTCTCCCCGCTTCTGAATCTGTAGGCCATCTCCTAAGGCAGGAAATGCAGGCAGACTCTGAAGAATAGCCTTATCCAACCTGACATCTCCAACTCCCATCATCCTCAGACAGCATTGCTATATGACCTCTTGGACAAATAATCTGAGGAACAGTAAGGCAGTTTTCTACATTCTTCAGTTGAGGACTGGCTTGAGCTGTCTCTTTATTTTTTCCCCTTTTAGTTTCTATATTTATATTCCTCCTTTTAAGGATGCAATCCCATCTAAGGCATCTCAGAAGCCAAAATCAAAGTACAGCAACTAGCTCAGAACAAGGCAATATGAAAATATAAAAACCCATCAGTGCTGAAGGTGGTAGACAGTCTTATGAGGGATAAAACAGCATCTCTTTCAGGGGCTGGTGGTATTATTTTAACCCACTGTGGTGGAGAGGAGTTTGCAGTACATTGTGACAGACCCTTATGTTTGAGTGCACAAGCAGAACAGAACAAAAACAATGGAAAATGGGCTCTATAGGGTGCCCTTCCCTGTGTCCGTTGGCCATGCCTGTCGCTTAGTGATTGTGGAAGCCATAGTCCAGCAAATACAGAGGAAGGGGCAAGTGCTCCCAGAATGGCTAGGAGGGCCTGATCTCATGCAGGATGGATTTGGGAATTGGGGAGGGAATTGAAGAGTTGGGTCAGAGAAGGGATAAACTGCTGAGTAGTTTGTAGTCCTTTGGAACTTTTTGTTTCAAGTCTGGCTTGGAGATGGTGACCAAATCAGGCACATTCCCAAGAATGTCTTTTCATATTCCAAGAATGTCTGCTCACACTTTGGTTAGCTTTTACTCTGCTAAATCTTATATATGTGCAACAAACTCCTTGATACCCCTAAGTTTGTATTTCTTTGTGCCTCGGCATTAATTAAAAATAATACCCTTGAGCCACAGATAGAACATATGAAGGTACCTTATACTGAATTAAACTATCTGGCCATCTAGCTCAGTATTATTTACTCTACTGAATCCAACTGTCCAGATTTCAAGCAGAAGTCTTTCCTAGGACTCACCTGGGGATACTAGGGATTCATCCTTTTGTGTGGCATACATACAGACGTTGCTCTTTATTTTTACCTTTGCCTTTTGAGAACCAGAAAGTACCCAGTTATGAATAAACTGCTCCATAAACAGGTAACCATCTCATACAAAGACTCAGCTATATTTTTAATTGTTGAATTTTAGAATATCTATATTCTGCCTAAGAACAATGAGTAAATGACACTGGCCACTTTCACACTATACTTTCGACATCCTATGGAACCCTGGGGTTTGCAGTTTAGGGAGGGGCGTGTAGAATTCTCAGCCAGAGAGCTCTTTGACCTCAGTAAGCTACAAGCCCCAGAATTCCACAGGATGTTGAAAGTGGGAGTAATCAGACTATAACACTGTAGTGCAGGAATGGGCTCTGTTAAAAAACCAAATATGTTATTGTTTCTCCTCAAGTATTAGCAAGGTGTATATTTGTAGATGAAGTAGGTTATACAAGAAGGAAAAATCTGGGTTTTATTTTTTTCTGCCTCAATTGTCATGTTTATATAATTGGCCATTTAAAAATGACCATGATCGGTTCATGTACACTGTGCAAGCAGGAAAGAGACATATGTTGTTTCTCTCTCTCTGTGAACAGAAATCTGATGCACTTTTTCTTCCTGCCTTGCTCAAGCCTGCTGATTCTGTATAACAATAATCCCTGGGCATGTATGATACCTTGCTGCAGAGCCCTCCAGGCTTGGCATGGTTTAATTGGCAAATAATATTCAATTTGCATCATATTAATTGGTTTTGGTATAAATGATACCTGAGGTGATGGCAAGGTCACACTGGAAGAGGGAAATTCCTGACTGTAAATATGACATAGCAAGGAAGGTCAGCCTCACCCACCTCTAGGTAGAAGACCCAGTCAGTTCAGGATAATAGTGCAGCTGCTCTGAATACAATAGGCGTGCAATATCCAGCTATACTCTTAGAGCTGAAATAGGGAAGTTTTCTACCAAATTGTGATTGACTTAACCCTGGTCCCTAACATTTTCGTATTGTTTCTCCACTTCTCCGCAAAATCTAACTATTATGACAACCATTATCTTCTTGTTACTTAAACACAAAACCCATTAACTCTGTCCGGACTTTATTGTTTGTGTTGCAACTCCCATTGTCCACTTAGCTGGGAGTGCAAGTCACAATCATACGCTTGGGACATTTTTTGGGTACAAATATCCTTGATTTCAGGCTGGTCAGTGCAGTCTCTTGCTGATCCAAACACTACTCTGTCCGTTCGATTCCTGAATAAGAACTGTCCTTAGGTTCCTACCTAAGCCACATCGCTGCTTCCTCTTGCTTCCCTCCAGACTGGTAAATATTGCCCAGCTCCCTCAACATCTTCTATTCCACTTCCCTCCTTTTCCTTTGGTTAGCCTTGTGTGTGTGAGTGCTTGAATAGTTGTGTGCATGAGTGAATGTTATCTCAATAAAACACATTTTTAGTTATCCCTTTACTCTTTGGCTGGTTCTTTTCCTGTGTGAGCCCATAAACATTGGTAGGCAAGGTCTCGCTAAGTTGCCCCCTTCTTGCAAGCCTCCTATTTTGAGCTAATTATTCCCCACTTTTTGCATGGAGGTACTGCCATCGCAGGTGGCCATTGTGGCACCCCCAGTTTGGGGTAACATATACCCTATGAGTTTCAGACGTGTTACTGGGGACCATGCTTATACACTGCTTTAGTGCAGAGCAGTGTCTTGTAAGGTTCCCACTTTTAAAACAATAATTCCATAAAAGAAGGACAAGAATTATAAAACAGAAACACCAAATTATCTTGTGTTAAGCCAGGTACTAATACTTTGTACATAAGCTATTTGATCACACAATTCTTCATTATGTATACTGTTTATTACTGCAAACAGTTTTTACTGCCTTCAGTGAAGATAGACAGAAGTTGCCTATTATGGTTTACTTCTGTCAAGTGTTCTCTTTGGTAGCCTGCTTAGCAGCGCCCCTGGAACCTTAGCATTTTACTGAATGCTTTGTCCATCTGCAATAAGAGATACTTCCAGATGGGTATTTATGATTGGCCTTCCTCATCTCAGAATTTTACAGGAGTGGTGATGCCAACTTCATTGTCTCCCATATTTCCCAACCACTTCTCTTTTTTTCTTACAGGAAAAAATCTGCTAAGGAAGAAAAGACCAGATAATTGCTCTATAATCTGAAATCCTGTTGCCAGTCATGACTAGAGTAGACTATTGACTATTGGATCAATATCTATATGTTAATTCCTTGTTCAACAATTGATTTAATGTGTCTGTTCTAGTGGTAACTAACCACTTAGATTTTGGACAATGTGCTTTAATTGGTAGCATTCAGAGCTTTCTATCTAAAAGCACAAAAAGTCTGGATATTTAACTTGTAGGCATACCCAGTAAGAGAACACAGCCCCCCCACCCCAAATATTTTGATTAAGAAAAGAACTGAAAAATCTGATAGTGAGCAGTTGCCATCTAGCAAAACTTTGCTCAATATGTTGGGCAGTGTTAGCAGCTTGCTACTTTATACCTGACTCTTTCATACCCTTCAACTGTCCTTCTTTTGCAGGGACAGCCTTGTCATCCCACCTTTAAAATATCCAAATTTCTCTTCCTTCCTTCCTTCCTTTCTTCCTTCCCTTTGTCCTCAGCTTATTTCAATTGCTGCAAACTGAATTCAAAGGGCAGAAGTAGTTTTCACTCCATTAACTCAGCAAGAGGGAGAGGAAAAGAAGGGGCAGAATCTTACCCTTCCCAGTAGACCTGGGCAAAAGCAAACCACTGCAGCCTCTCTTAGCTGGTCTGTTCTTCCTCACCAATAACTATGGCCATCTTAACCACATTCTGACAAAGCTTGGCCACAAGTGTCCTGATTTTCATTTATGAAATGTTGGAAAATATGCTCTTTTTTAGGGAGCCAGTGTGCTGTATGGTTTGAGCAATGGACTACAGCTCTGGAGACCAAGGTTTGAATCCCCGCTCAGCCATGGAAACCCTTGGGCAAGTCACACTCTCTTAGAGTAAGGCAAAGGCATATCCCCTCTGAACAAATCTTGCCAAGAAAACCTGATTATAGGCTTGCCTTAGGGACACTATAAATTGAGAACTATTTGAAGGCACACCACCGCTACCACCACCAT
Organism: Iguana delicatissima; assembly: GCA_948472985.1. Taxonomy (NCBI): domain Eukaryota; kingdom Metazoa; phylum Chordata; class Lepidosauria; order Squamata; family Iguanidae; genus Iguana; species Iguana delicatissima. The sequence continues at coordinate 41,522 of CAOKZL010001411.1, forward strand.
CACAACAACAATATTCCTTTCTCCTCTTGGCCAAAGCCAAATAAAACATGTTAGTCTTTGCAAAGCCACAAAGCTCTTCCTTGTTTTCTCTTTTCACCTTACATAGTTTGATGCTGAGTTCCGTCGCTTTGCCATGAAGCGCTCGGCTGTGGGTGGCTTCCAGGAATTCTACCAGCTGATCCAGAGAGTCCACCAAATACCCTGTGTGGATGTCCTGCTTGGATATACAGACATCCATGGTGACCTGCTGCCCATCAACAATGATGACAATTACCACAAGGCGCTGTCATCAGCCAATCCTCTGCTTCGGATCATCATCCAGAAGCGAGGTAAGGAGGTGCCTAAGGACTTCCGTTCACTCTTCTCTTTACACAGCAATCTGAACTCTGCTTAAATTATTGTTTGTTTCCTGTCCTTCATCCAAGGAATTCAGGGCAGACAGAAGTATCTACTGGTAGATCGCCAAGTGATTTTCAGTAAGATGACAAGGATTTCTTGTCTCTGTAGTTTAATAATAGCAACTAAAAATGAAAGCAAAAAACTAAGAAGAATCATCTGCCATGACTTGAGATGATGGTGAAATTCATTTGGTTCACATTATAGCATGAATCCACGGAACAGCAGGAAGCTATTCTTCCTGAATAAATGAATGAACCAGAATGCAGTTATCTTCTACAGTTTTTGCACTTCTCTGAATCTTGTAATGCAAGTCTTCGATCCAAAAATAACCCATAAAAATGGACATGCTAGGCAGAAAGGCACACCAAAATGCATACTTTTGTGAGCAACACTCAAAAAAAGGGCAGAATTTTTTATATTGACTCACCCCACCCCTCAAATGTGACCTGGGGTGAAAACAAGATGGAACAAGCATATGCTGCAGAATTTTAGAAGTGTCAGTAAGAAAGACAGACCTATCCATCTCTATCCATGGCAGTCTTTGTCTCAGTCACTTATCTCCTTGACTCCACGTTCATCCCTTTTAAGCCACTTACTTTTGACAGGCCTATGTTTTAAACACAGTTTTAGATCTATGTTTAAAATCTTGAATCTAAGGTGACACGGGACTAGGTTTTACCCTCAACAGTAGCCATGCTAGACTGTTGCACCAAAACAGGAAAGAATTGTATGGCAACTTTGAGACTAACAGATTTATTATAGCATGAGCTGGAGTGCTTTGATGTGAGTTTCTGCATGGCAGGCGCTTGGACTGGATGGCCCCAGTGGTCTCTTCCAACTCTATGATTCTATGAGCTTTCATGAATACACAGCCCACTCCCTAAGATGACCCAAAACTACATTCTGAGGGAGGGAGCTGTGGATCTACTCAAGCTATACTAACAGTTTTATTATAATGCTAGAATAGATCTGCTGCCCTCAAGATGTCATGTGACTCATTGTTATTCAGTTGTAGACTTGCATGCACAGATCATCCCAGTTATGTGTTGCAGTAAACAGGAGTACTTCTTGCTCAGAGGCTGAATTCCAATTTGGATGCATACCAGCATGGGCGGGGCTGAGGCTGCACAGGGCAGAACCAAAGAAAAGTGGCAGACCAGATATAATTCTTATCAGCTTGGGCATTTACTTTACCAACCATACCATGTACAACTCACTTTGGTGAATATCTACTCAGAGCGTGCTCCGCTGCAGCAGATTCTGGGCGACAAACCAAAGTTCAGTTCCATACAGCATATTTCAGGAGAAAGGTTAAAGCAACTCTCAGTTCCCAGAGCTCAGCTTTAAATAACCTCATATCTGGAGTTTGAAAAAACTATCTCTTTTTTGGACAATAAATCCAGAATCCCTCAGCCAGCCAGAATAACACCAAAAGAAGCTACAGACCAGACAAGGCAACTTCCAGTGTGTGGACCTGAGGTTTCCCATCTCTGTAGCAGACAGTTGACTCCACTTTCTTAACCAGCATTTTGAATCTAGTTCCTTCCAGACTCTGCTACTATTTGATACCTAGCTGTAATTGGTAGATCTCTGGGAAAGAGGAATCAAGTAGGGAAAAAAACAAACTAGATCTCACAAGACTGGAGTCTGCATATTTCTATTATAAAGTGCACAAGGCATTTGTTCACTACTGTCTACTAACTAGGGCCTCCAAGGTGACATACAAGGGGTTAAACATTTAAAACAGTAAATACATACATACAACGTTTTAAAAGAGGCCTCTTTTTAATATAGTTTTAAAATTAGAGACAATTTAAAAAAACAGCCAGAATAGCAACCCTGACTTTTAATGGCAGAATATTAGCTGCTTTACAGAAATTTAGAAGGGATGGAGCCAGACAGTTCCACAGTCAGGATGCTGCTACAGAGAAAGGCCTTGCCATGAATACCCACCAGCCTCGTCTCACAGAATCTTGGGACAAGCAGAGCCTCTGTTGAGGATTTTAGATTTCAGGAAGGCTTATATGGCGAAGGTGGTAGTTTGCATATCCTGGCCACAAGCCTGAGGTGTAGTGTCTAGCAGGCTGATTTGAGACAGTCATAGGTTGTCTGGTGAACTTTTTTCCAAAGGGGTAGTTCTGTTAGTCTATTGCAGCAAAAGCAACAAAGATTACTGTGACATTTTAAAGATAAAACAAATTTACTGTGCCATAAACTCATCCCCTGTTCCTTCATCAGTTGGAGTTTTAGTCCCAGTGCAAAGAACAGAGTGGAGAGAGTAAATCCAATTGGGACTGTGGCAGGAGAAGGTTAAAGCCCCTCTCTGTCTCATCCGCCTACCTACCATGGCAACAGTTTAATCTACACAACAAGAGCAAGGCAACAAACATCACATCTTGCTTAGTCCTTAGTCTAGCATGAGAAATTCTCTGCAGTACGCCATAGAGTTTGCGCTTATTGTAACAGTACCACTATTACTTCTGGTTGGAAGGACTGGGCATAGTGTTGCCCTTGGGACTCCTAAGCCCCCAGATTACCGAATTTTTTTAATGGGGGGTATTTTTCACTTGAGAAGTGTCCCAGAGTCCCCAAAACTGCCCCCCCAATATGACAGTTTGCTTCCCCAAATCTTCCCTAAAAAGAAATTGCTGATAATCAAGCAAAATGACAGCTGAAACATGCTGGTGCAAGACTTCTAGATGGGGATATAGAGAGGAGATGGTTCCACCCTCCTCTACAATTTCTCACTCTGACTTAGGATGATAAAAAATATTGTTAGGCAAGGGAAATATGTCTGTTTTTAAAAGAAGAGTGTTCAACAGAAATTTTTTCCAGTGTTTGATGATGCTTGTTTGTTAGCATTTGGCTCTTTCGTAAGGTCTAAGTAACTCTTTTTCTCTGTAAATAAAACAACACATGGGGTGGGGATGAACATGCTAGTTTCATTTCACTTCCACATTCTCTGTCCTTTTATTTCTCCATGAGATGGAGTCAAATACCTCAGCCTGATTTTCCAGGATCCTAAATTCTGCAGGGAACTCCCACGAGTCAAGCAGGATCTTCCTGGGTCAGAGGAACACTTTCCAAATTGAACAGAACAGTAACAGGGGATAGCGGATCTAGCATGCTCTCCACTTCACTGTGTCAAGGGTGGTCATTCATATTTTTGGGACAAAAGCTCCAGACATTACTTACCATCAGCCATGTTGGTCAGAGCTTCTATAAACTTAAGTCCAAAACATTTAGAGGGTGGGAGAGGTTCCTCATACCTGATCTGCCCAGAGGAAGAGCACCAGAATAGGCATTTAGTTTTATTCAACAGTATTGCTAGAGTGAGCCAGGATGGTGTAGTGGTTTGTCTGTTGGGCTATGATTCTGGAGACCAAGGTTCAAATCCCTGCTCAACCATGGAAACCCACTTCGGTGACCATAGGAAGTCACGCTTTATCAGCCTCAGAGGAGGGAAAAGGCAAGCCCCCTCTAAACAAACCTTGCCAAGAAAACTCCATGTTTGTCTTAGGATTCCTGTAAGTCAGAAATGACTTGATGGCTCACAACAATACAATTGGCAAAGTGCCTTCTGAAAACTAAAGGCCTATGCAAAATTAATGCATTTTGCTTTTCTTAGCTAACTAAGATTGTCCTTAGGAGGAGATTTTTGTTCTAAACAGGAAAGATGTTTGCTCCTTTGAACACTGCTTCCACCAGGCAACCCATAGGAAACTCCAGACCAGTTTATCTCTGGGCTTTATAAGGCAATAAACAGTTGTAGGGGATGGCTCTTTTAATAACTTCACTAAGTCATATTGTTTTTCTCTCTTTGTTGGGAGTGGAGTAGATTTGAAAATCCAAAAAGACAGAGCCTTCCCCAAATTGATGTCCTCTAGCTGTGTTGGCCACTGTTGGTTAGGATTGCTGGGAACTGCAACCCATAGCTGTCCTAAAGATCTAATTGTCTGTATCCTTGCTATAATAGTGCTTTCCATAAAGATTTACTGTTTCCCTCTGTCAAAAAACCAAACAAATCTTGCAAACAAACCAAAATGAAACTTCTTGCAAACTGAAATCAGGACTTCTCAAAAATCTGTTGTTGAAATTAGCTATGGAAATCAGGGAAAACACATCAAACCTATTTGACAAGAGTTGCTAAACCTTACCCTTTGCACACTGGAAGCTTTTCTCGTGAGGATTAGATTGCAGGCAGGAGGGAAGAGATGAATGAAACATTGGGAAGAATGCCAGTCGTGTCTGACCAAATATCTAGCAAAGTCTTTTGCCTACTGTTGATATTTGAAAAATCCTGCACTAAAAATGGTATTGGGAAGGGATTGTTTAGGCACCTTGCTTGAATCTTTCTGCTTGCCAGCTGATTTATAAGACAAAGCCATGGACCCTAAAATAAGGAGGAGGTGGCTTGATGCCCCCCCCCCAGTTATGCTAAGGAGCTAGACACCCGAAATGATCAAGCACCAAGGATCAGACCACCATGACTCCTGTGTCATTGAGCCTGCTGAGTAGCTACAAATTAAAAATGTCTTTATAGCCATTTGTGCATTCCCCTAATAGGGTCTTATATATTTCACACTTTCCTTATTATATATATATATTAACATTATGCTTTAAACAACTTTGCAGTATTTCATTTATTATCTAGCCATTATCTTCATGGTAGTCACATGGTTAACAGCTTTAGTTGGTAGCATTATATTATTGTGTTTCTACTGTTCTGTGTTTTTACTGTTTTGTACAATGTACACATGCAAGTATGCAAAATTAATAAGGACCACCCTGCCAGTCTTCCCCCGCCCCCACAACCTAAGCAACCGTTCCAGCATCCTTGGCCTAGCAACTTCAGCTTCAGTTCTGTGGAGGCCTTGAGCAAAATGCCTGACCCTTCCTCCAGCCATAAGTGCCCTCCTTTATTAGGAGTCATTCTCTTTCAGCCTGATCCACTTCACAGGGGTGTTATGAAGATAAAATGGGGAGCTTCTTTGAGCTCATTGGAGGAGAGGTGAGATATAAATGTAAAATAAATGTAAATAATAAATCACAGATCCTGAGATGCTTCTCGGTGGCAAAGGTCAAAAGAGCCCCAAGCAGTACCAGGTTGCTAGATCTAACCATTATTTTAATTTCCAAAGTGCCCCAGTGTAAGACATTGTAGGAGATTAAAATAGCAGCGAAACTTAGCTCCCTGGTATGCTTGGACCACCAGGCCTGAGGAGAGGAGAATCTATGGGACAGTGGTATATGCCTGCACAACCTTCCATGGCTTGCAAACCTAGCCTGCTGCCTGGCCCTGTGTGGAGAGGGCCAAGAGGGAGCAAGCAGTGATAGACCAAAGTGGGAAGAGGTTACTCAAGGAAGACTCTGCGAATCAGGACTCTGATTTGGAATCTGGCACAGCCTTAATTAGTTAGTGCTAGAGGAGTTAGCAAGAAGACTTCCTTCACCCAGCAAAATCTCCCTGTGTTAAAAATAAGTTTCTGCACCAAAACCACATTGTGATATTTATAACTTAAGAGCTCTGTCTGAGAAGCCCTGTAAAATGAGAGATGTGTTGGTTATGCACAGTGACCTGATAAAAGCCTTTATGCCTTCCTCTTTGGGAAATTTCTAATAACTGGTAGTACTACAGACTCAGATGAATCAGCAAAGGTCATTTAGTGTGCTTGTAAACTACACATACTCAGTGCTTGTGGCAACCAAATATTTCCCCCAGGCAACCAGGCAGGGCAAAACCATAAACAGGGTCAGCACTGTTCATTCCTGACATCCAAGCTGAATCTGTGCCAAAAATGACTGAGAAAACAAGTGGCCTTGTAAAATTTTTGGAGGCCAAGACTGACTGCTTCTGTGGACTCACAGCTGCAAAATATGGATAGACCAGATGGTGAAATGGATCACACTCCCCTGAGTATGTTGTGTAGGAGATTTCAAGATAATGTCAGTATTGCATTTTCAGATTCATAAGCCACAGATGCAGATAGACAGACAGTTTTAGGTTCTCGGCATCTAGTTGTTTCTATCTTTTACTACAGCTGAGGTGCCAGTATTAAAGCACTTACTTGTTCCAGCTCAGCAGCAAGTCTAGATGATCATCCTGCAGCTTGTCATGTCTCCAGCAACTTTAGAGGACTGGATGAATCATCCTTCCTGCTAGGTACACTGTGAGAAGAGTGTGTTACCAGCAAAGTAGTATAAATATTTCTGTTCTGAAAGGAGAGACAGATGAATCTATCACCTCAGTCTCACCAAGGCTCTCCTTTTCTCCCACTATGGGAGGTTAAATATGAAGTTCCCCCAGGATAGAAATGTGCATGTCTTTTTGGGGGGTACATTTTTGAAACATGCTCCCGTTGACTAAACTGTTTTATTTGGACTGTACACAGTGAGTTTTTTAAAAAAAAAACAACTATGCCTCTCTCTTTAAAATTACTTTGGAGCCATTTCTCTCCCATCCTAATGTAACACTCAAACTACTGCACCAAACTCTATATTTTGATTTTTAAACCTGCCCTCTCTTCCATAACTATTTGGGCTAAACCCAATTTCTGTGTCAACAAAACGCTAACTGAACTCAAGGGGACTGATAAAAGTAGTGACTTACCAAGTTCCCACTGATATACTGGGTCTACTGTAGTTGGGACTAACGACTGGCTTTAGGCCTTGATATTAAGGATGGGGAGCCTTTCAGAAAAAAAGAGGTGACGGTCTTAATTTGGCACTAACATTTCAATGGGACTGTTCTTAATTGGAACTACAATTTGTTTTGGATTTAGACCATTGCATTTACTCATATGCAGAATCAGAACTGCAAAATCAACTGCTTGATTTAATCAGATAAAGCAGACATGTTTGATAGCCCCCATAGATTATCATACTCACAAGAGCCTGAAATGTTCTGGTTCAGATTTCTTTAATTGGACAAAAGCCCAAACTGAGTGGCAAGGAACTCCAGAGGGCTGTAGGAAATGAGATGAGGTTTATCTCCTTCCCCTGTCCTCCTCCTCCCTATACCAACATTGGCTTGTAGTTGTGGCTTACTTTGTCCAGCCTGGTGCCATGTGGAGACTGTGGACTACAATTCTGACCATCTAGTAATGGTGGGAGTTGCAGCTGTAGGCAATGGAGCTGATTTCTCCTTGGTGCAGCAAAAAGAGTGGAGGGACATGACCTGCATCCTTCTTTATGAACAGCTACTTTGCAGTCTGGCAGCCTTTCAAGTCTGCCAAGTCCTTGGTGATGTGTATATATCCAGCTCCTTTTGCAGCATCAGCATATGGTGCATTGTTTGCAGAAGAGCAAGTGCTCTTAAGCATTCTTCAGTGGTAGGGAAAATGAATAAGAGCATCTCCTACTGAGCTGAGTACTGAGTACTATTTGTACAGAGCCCAGAGAGTTTGGGTTTTTTTCCAGCAAAGCTGATCCAGGGCATTTTGCTACCTGAAACAAAGATGGCTCCCCATCTTATTCCACATAGAGAAGCTGACTGGATTGCTATTGAAATCCTATTTTAGTACTGGTAACAATAATGGAACAGGAGCATCCTCCACCACACTAAGGGGAGCAGACCAGTTAAGGCTTAGGACAGACTGTGTGACATGCACAGCTCTATCACCCAACAGAGCGGAACAGATGGGAAACTTAACATGTATATCTAGGGGATTGTTGTCAATCCAGCAGCTGCCTCATTTTGCCTTGTGGTAGAGCTGGCCTTGCTCTCCAGTTAGTATTTTCATAATAGCACAGGCTTCCTCATTAGCTCTCTAGTCTTTCCTGCCATATCACACCAAGCTGAAATGGCATTTCCTTCAAAGTCTCAATCTTCCATTATATGAGTGAGGAGCCTAATCACTTTCAGGTGATCAAATAACAGGTTTCTCCATTCCTCCCTCTGACGAATACATATTTTTCTAGTTTTACCATTTGGAGTTGTCTATTTTTAATGTAATCCCAACTCGTTTTTATAGCTCCTTCTTGCTCTGGACTGTGCATGTTTTCATTGTAAGCTGAAGTGTCCATCGTGACAAGCATATGTCCCCAAAGATAAGAGTGTTGGTCCATATAAGTCATCCTTCAACCCTTCAGATGTGACTGGAGTTATGGGAGTTGTAGTCCAATACATCTAGAGGATGATTCATATTCATAAAAATATGATTCATATTTTTAAAAAACTGGTTTTGGCAACTTTCATCTCCAGCAGAAGCAAAACTTTTGTAAAGTTAATTAATCTCAATTCCCCACTTAAGACCAGTATCATCCTCAAATACTTTGCATTGTAAAAATTACTGTTGTTGTTGTGTGCCTTCAAGTTGTTTCTGATTTATGGCAATCCTAAAGCGAACCTATCACGGGGTTTTCTGGGGATGAGAGGGTGTGATGCACCTGAGGTCATCCAGTGGTTTTCCATGGCTGAGTAGAGACCTGAACCCTAGTCTTCAAGGTTGTAGTCCAATGCTCAAAACACAACCACACTGCCTCTCACAAAAATGACAGCTCAGAACAATATGTTTGTGTGGAGAAATCTCCACCCTCACTCCACCTTCTCTGAGAATTGTAGCTCCAAGAGAACAGGGGAGCCTGTGAGACGGAGATGATGGTCCTGATTCTTGCTAATGAAAAGTCTGAGTACTTCAATCCTACACGCCCTGGTTCTTCAACAGTACTGTGGCAGGTGGGGTCCTCCATCTAAACAGGGGTGGACAACTGTGGAAGGCTAAGGGGCCACAATAGCCTCCAGGAGACTTTAGAAAGCCACACCCCCATCATGCCCCTGCAAAAATAAATAAAAATAAAATGCTCCCAGATGCCTAGGGGGATAGGGGCATTTTCCACATGTTTTTAGGAGCCTCAGGCCATTTTAGGGCCAGGAGAGGCCTTTTTTGTAGCAATACAAATTGAATAGTAGTTATTTTGTGTTCACTGAATTGGCCCAGCATGGCTTTGAAACACAGCAATCACATGCTCCCCACTAGCCACTTTTGACAAGAGTACAAGAGACAGGTGAGTTTTGAGGAGGCTCAGGTTAATTCTATGAGGGAGGTGTTGATTCCTGCTTCATAGAATCATAGAAATGTAGAATTGGAAGAGACCACGCGGGCCATCCAGTCCAACCCCCTGCTATGCAGGAACACCCTCAAAGCTTCCACAATGACCAAAAAAATAAAAATACAACACTGGCTTATGTCACTAAAGGATGCCAACCTAAAAATTCATATTAAGCCAAGATCCTAGGTTGCAGTGGTGGAACATCAAGTTCCACCAGATGTAACTCTGCTTCCTCTGCTCCCTACTGATCTGCTGCTGGGATGCCCTCCCATGACCATTTTGTTGTGGGGGAAGACAGGAGGTGGCCAGGCAGTAGCTGTCTGTGTTTTCAGCAGCTGGCCACAGAAAGACATCACAATTTTCCAGGACCTTCAGAGGACCCAGGAGTCCAGGATGATGCCTCTTTCTTCTTGCAGTCAACTGAGAAGACCAGAGTCTGCCCTTTTGTCCTCTGAACTGGCAGCTATAGAGTTAAGTCTGAAGGCCATAGCTCAATGTGTGATTAAAACTGAATTATTCATATTCCTTTTAATCCTAGCCTGGCATGACGTGTGTAATCCCAGAAGAGGAAGCTGGGTTCTCCAGCACTGGCAGGTACCCTGGAGCAGAATCTTATTTGGGTAGAGAAGAGGAGGAGGAGGGAGTCAGTACAGAATGAAGCCTGCACAGCACAGGGTTTTGAACTGCCTGTCCTTTCTGAGGCCCTGTGAAATCGAGTCCTACCCTCTTTTACACCACAAGCAGTTACCATCTGTCAGTGACATGCTAATGACTTGCAAATGTTACTGCAGGGTTGGCAAAAGGCAAGATGACATGCCCTCCCTATTTCACATACAGAAGTCAACTGGACTGGCACTAGTGACAGGATAATATATTCCACTGTCCCTGGGCACCCAGCAAGTTTAGGTGGTAAAAGAGAGATTCTGTTTACCAATCAAAGGGAATGACTGGGCTGGGCTGGGCTGGGCTGGGCTGGGCTGGGCTGGGCTGGGCTGGGCTGGGCTGGGCTGGACTGGACTGGACTGGACTGGACTGGACTGGAGAAGTAGTGCTACATGTACTACTTTACTCATTGGGGAGACTAGCACTGTATGACCACTATTTCTCCTTGCCGTTCCCCCATGCCTCCTTCACCCACCTTTCAACAAGAGAGAGCCCTACAAAAGGCTCTCCTCTCTTCCACATTGACTGAGGAAAGTCATTTTTTGTAAAACACAGACAAGGGTGAGTCCAAGGGTAATGAGTAAGCCATTTTTTGTGTGGTTCTTTTTTGCTTGCAGGATTGATAAAGTGCCACATTTAGCTAGCTTCTCTTATCTGACTTTGCTCCTCTACCCAATCAGCAAGACACATTCATAATCAGAAAATCTAAACTACAAACATTTTTTTTACTGTACAACAACAAAAATTCGAACATACTGAAGTGTTTCCAAATCTCAAGCTTGTGAAAGGAGAGGAACTATCTCATGGCAGAAAGATCAGCTGGCAAAATGCAGATACATAAAACTGAAAAGCCTGTTTTGGTACAATCTGGAAACCTTAGCACCTAACAAACAGGTAATTAGAAAACAGTAGCTCAAAACTGGTGCCACATTGGGAGAACCTATGGCTAGAAAGGCAGGGTAAAATGGGAGGCGGGACAAAAACCTTTTTGCAAACGAATAATGGGACAGATCAGTATGTTTTCAATGGGTGGAAAGGCTTTGTTTTTGTGAGGTGCCTTTACTCCATTTCTGGGGTTTCCACAGTCTGTCTTCTCCCACTCCAGCTCTCCCTTTTTGACAGATAGCTTTGACCTTCTATGCAGCATTTTGAGGCGCTGTGGGAGGGAGGCACCAGGCAAATCTACCATGGGCAATTCAGTTGCTGGACAGAACCACAGAGTCCTTTGGCACTCAATAGCAGAGTCTAAGGCCATTTCCGCACTTGACATGACTAGCACATTGTAGCATTACAATCCTGGCATTGCCATTTAGGCAATGCCGTTGGGTTAGGACTGCACTTTTCTGCACCCTTCCACCTTAAGCAGATTAGTAGTGGTATTGCCACTGGTGTTCTCTCTGCACTACAGTGTCCTTGGCCACTCCCTGTCCCTGCCCTGCCCCACCACCCCGATTGGTCATTTTTGTTTTTTTGTTTTGGAAGCCATGCTAGCAAAGCAATGTTGTAAGGACAGGATATGCCAGTATATATTGTATTTTCGCGCTATGATGCTTAAAAATGTATTAAAGAAAATAAAAAGCTTTAACTCAAAGGAGAAATTTAAAATAAACATGGAGAGGTGATAGATTTTGAAGTTACCATACCCTAGGAGTCACAGAGGGAGGAACAAGCTGGGCACATCCACAGCCCGCCCATTGCTAGATCTTTGATAACAGGAAGCACTATCAAGTGCTGTTGTGGTTATGCACTAAGACAGCTGATGAACTTTAAGCACTAGTGGAAACTCTTAATGGATTTTTTTCTAGAAATAGAACACAATGGTTTTGCAATGCTTGAGGATGGGATAGCAGCTGGATAGTGATGATGTCATGCTGCAGAACTAGAAACAACACGCTGCTGTTGTGCTGTAGCGACATTGTGTGGAAATGGCCGAAGTCTATGAAGAGTATTAGGGGAAACTATGGATCTGTGTGTAGCAAACAGGTGGATAAACAAGAAGGTAAAGAAGAGAGATTGGAATGTTACCTACTGAACTTCAGCTCCCAGAATCTAACAGCTAGCACAAAACAGTGACAGCCTAGCTAAGGAATTCTGAGAGATTCCAAGACAGAGATCCGACAAGCCTACAGAAGCTTTTGCCAATCTATATATGCCATCTTCTGGGCTAGAGGATGCTTCCTTTTCCCACTTTCTCTCTAGTTGTGCAACAGTAGCTGGGGTGCTTATAGATGCAGTTCTATCATCTTGGCCACTGATGGATTGTGGTGGTGCATCTTGGAGCTCTTTCTTCCCAGGATACACAAGGGCCACCAATATGCAGGCAGGTACATCCGTGTAACTGATTAGTGACCAAGAAGATGGGAGCATCCCAGATTTTTTTCACACTCAGGGCAAGGAACATTACTCAAGCAGGCACAGAATATTGCATTCTACAATGACCTCAAAAAACATAAGCATAACCAGGAGTTACAACTGTGTATGTCACCAAAAGGATTCTAGCACCCAAAAGTAACATTTCCAACCTATGACTGAGGGGAAGAAGTAAAGGCTGTTGCCAGTCTGGATGAATGGTTCAGTCTGGGCAGCACGTAGCTGTACATCTGACCCATGTTCTGTTCTCTTCTCCCTTGCAGCAGAAGCCGACACCAGCGTTTTTGCCTCTAACTCCCTGCAGCGGAAGAAAAAGGGGCTCCTCCGTCCAGTACACCAGCGGGCCAAACCCCACTTGCTGATTGGAATGCCCCAGGACTTCCGCCAGATCTCTTCCATCATTGATGTGGACATTCTGCCTGAGACCCATCGGCGTGTGAGGCTTCATAAGCATGGGTCAAACAAACCATTGGGCTTCTACATCCGGGATGGGGTCAGTGTGCGGGTGGCCCCCCATGGGGTTGAGAAGGTGCCTGGCATCTTCATTTCCCGCTTGGTCAAAGGGGGGCTGGCAGAGAGCACTGGGCTTCTGGCTGTGAACGATGAGATTCTCGAAGTTAATGGAATTGATGTGGCAGGCAAGTCCCTGGACCAGGTCACGGACATGATGGTGGCCAACAGCCACAATCTCATCATCACTGTCAAGCCAGCCAACCAGCGCAACAACATAATCCGCAGCAGCAAAGCTTCCGGCAGTTCTGGTGTGTCCACGGACAGCACCCCTAGCCAGCAGACACCCAGCCCGGCTTCCCAATACCTGAGTAACTGCAGCACAGCAGAGGGGGAAAGCGATGAAGAGGGTGACCTGGTGATTGAGAGCGATTTGCCCACCAGTTGCCCGAATGGTGGTCTCCTTGAGAGCCTGCAGCACAGCCTTTCTCTATATAGCTCTCAGGGCTCACTGCCTTCACTGAACAGTCACAGCGGCAGTGGCAGCCCCATTCGGAGCAGTCGAGCAGGGAGCCTCCGTGAGGATGGCACCGTCTTCATGCTATAGCTGTGGGAAACAGCCTTCCCTCTGAAATCACATTTCCAACGTCAGTTTGGCAGTGGCCTCCTCCCTGGCCAGATAATGGAGCTGGAATATGGAGCCCATCTGGAACCTGAGACTCTACAAAGATGTGCTATCACAGATCCTCCGTTGCACACTGCCTGTCAAGCCCAACAGTGCTGTCTGTAGCCAAGATGGCAGATAGATCATGAGCAGTAGGGGCTGGCCCACCTTCCCTGAGACCATTACCACTTGAAAAACAGACCCCTTTCTGTCCTTGTTGACCCAACATGATGGGAGTTTTATTGCATTTGCTGTTCCCTCTCTTCAGTGCCCAAGCTGCGTTCAAGTAGAAAGGGATTGTGCTCCACTCACAGCCTCTTGTCCTTGCCTCCACCGTCAGATCTCCTAAAAGTGTTTTGTTTTTCATTGTTTGTTTTTATGAAAACATGCATCACAGATTAATATATTGCAACAGACTATTAAACATCGTGTGTTTTTTTAAAGGACGTATTCTCATGTGGTGTTTAGAAGTGTACTGTAGGGGCAGAGAGGAGAAAAAGATTATATGAAAGTAAAGGGCTTGAAATGCAAGTGAGATGGAGAGGAGCCTAGCTGTTGTAGCAGCCCTCACTCTTAACCTTGTGGTTCCTAACCTCAGGCCTTATTCAGTCCTTTCAGGAGTAGCTCCTGGTCTCATTCATTACTGTGAATAAGCAGCTTCCAACTAGGACTTTTCCTTGGATCCATGAGCATCATCATCACTTATGACTTCTTTATACCCACCTCTTCCCACAAATTGAGACTCAAGAAATACTGAATTAGGTTATGTGTTTTTAAATGACACCAATATACTAAGGGTGATAAAAGCGCAGTAGGCATTGGTGATATTTTATTATACTAAAAACTAATGATATTCATAAATATGTATCTTTTCTTGAACCTTCCAGTACACCATGGCTGGGCAAAGCACACTGCATGCAGCCTGTCAGACCAAAAATGTGGCCTCCCCAACCCCTGGAGCTTCTCCTGCAAAAGGAAGAGACTCTCAATGCTCCTTTCATTTTCCTCACGCTAGTCCCAGCTTAAAATCTCATCTTTCGTCTGCAGACTCTCTCACCCCTCCCTCCCTCCTCCTCACCCACCTCAGCTTAAAATTAATTACTCTAGTAAAGGCTAGATTTATTTTTAAAAAATAAAAATAAAAAAAATAAAAAAGAGCACATCCCCGTGTAGTAGTGGTAGTAGTAGTAATAACAACAACAACAACAACAGTAGTAGTAGTTGTTCCAGATGCCTGAATGTGGCTTGCAGCCCCACCAGTTGCCTACTTCTGCAGGACATAAATATTATTTGCAGTGCATAGTGCAACTACACAGCATGGTGTAGTGGTTTAAGTGTTGGCCCATGACCCGGAGACCAGGGTTCAGTTACCTGCTCAGCCATGGAAACCCACTTGGGGACCACTGAGTGTGGAATCATACACTCTCAGCTCAGAAAATCTTGTGATGGGTTTGCCGTAGGGTCTCCATAACTAATGAAACAATTTGAAGGCACACAACAACAACATAATAGTATACCAGTATTCTCATTCTTTACATAACATATTCTTTACAGTTCTAATTTATAAACTCTGTTTTATCTACTCTTGTTCCTAGTTAATCTTAGATCTCTCACAGACCCACACACTGTTTTTTGCTTTCTCCAATTCTCCCCCTAAGCACTCTACTGACTGTTCCTCTCAGGTGTTTCATTGTACCCCCTTCCCGATTGATTGTTCCTCCCTCTCTCCTTGCTACGTCTCTAGTAAGAAAATAATCTAAGCAAGCATCCATCCCCAGTGATATTTAACATCAAAACCTATTTAATTAATTAGAGAAAATTTGGCTACAAAAGAGGCAATACTTTGCCCTGACCTCTGAAACACAGCATAAGGTAACAGGGAACTCTCTCTGAGTCAGAAAATTGGTCCATCTAGTTCAGCATCATCTGCATTGATTTTATTTATTTTTATTTTTGTTTAATTTATATCCCACCAATTTCTCAACATAATATCCAAGCCATAGATTAAAAACAAAGAAATGTGGTACTGCTAAAAACATGACAAAAAAAGTTTTAAAAACCAATTAAATAAACTACCCTGTTAAAACTGGGCATAAAAGTATCTTTAAATGTGTAACAATGCATTGCATAATTTAATGCATTATAATTAAAACAGCATAAAAGCATTTTCAAAAGCAACAAAGCAAAGCACATACAACCTATTAAAGCCTTTCTGCAGAACTGGTTAATCACCAAATACTTGTTTAAATAAAATAGTCTTCACCTACCAACTGAAAGAGAGTAAAGAGGAGCAGCTTTCCAGAATTTAATAAAGAGAGTAGCATCCTGTGAGTGACATATGCAAGCTTTAATTCACCTTAGGCTTGTGCATGTATTTTTTGAATAATCTCATAGGTTGATGTTCTCTTCCTGCCTCTTCCTGCCTCCTCCTGCCCCTTCAACACCCAAAGTCCTCCACCAGGACTCACTATTCCGCTGCAACAGCCCCCTGCCTGTGACCATTTCATTGTTGGGGAGATCAGAGTGTAGATGAAAATCAGAGAAGCATCTGGCTTGTTCCCATAGCTATATGGATGGAAACCAGTGACATCATGTGGTGAGCTCTCTGGAAAACCCCAGGGGATCTTGGTGGAAGATGGCCTTGGTCTGCATCTGGCTGAGGGGGCATGGCCAACTACTTCTCTGCTCCTGCTGTCCAGTGACAATGAAATGGCTATTGTGGGGGGCAGCTATTGCAGTGCAATGGTGAGTCCTGAGAGTGCTAATAGGAGCTGTAGTAGAGTTCCATATGCGGAACAGTAACGTTACACTTGACTGCATAGGTTCTCAGCTCGAGAGTTCTTGCCGGGTCCTACCAGTAGTTTGCAGTTGAATCTGGGACTTTTTGCATGCAAATTAGGCACTTACATGGAATTGAGGGGAGGAACTGCTAGAGAACAAAGACGTGGACTATAGTGGGTGTGGAACTTTTGGTATCCAATTATTGTAGATTACAACTCACATAATCCCTTACCATTGACTATGTTGGGTGTGTCTTCTAGCAATTGAAGACTGTAACATCTGGAGGGCCAGAAAGGTTCCTCAGCCCTGGCCTACAAAGCACCTCTGATGCAGCATGCAATATGCCAAGTGCTCAACTTCCTTTCTAGATCTGACTTTGAGAGAGAGGCTGGGGGTGTGGTTTGTATTTGTCATGTTACACCTTGGAAGCACTGTGAGAATCTGAATCTGCCATCTCAGACCAGCTGGACTTCAGACTTATCACACTCACAGGAGGAATATAGGACACCTTGCCACAGAGAACATCATACAGGTGAAACTTCTAAACTCATCTCATACACACACCCATCATAATATATTATAGGCTTTTAAAAGTAACAGTAAGCTTTCTATAAACATTGAGTTCTCTCAAGAAGAAAAGCAGGGTAGAAATAAAGATAGTAGTAACAACAACAACAACAACATCCTAACGGTAATTGCTGTTTTGACAGCAGAACATATTGCCTCTCAGAGTTGTGGGCTCTACTTTGCTTGGAAGTATTTAAGAGGCTGGATGGGTTGTCGTCGCAGCCTGCAGTGAGGAGGATGTTGGCACTAGATTGGAGTAAGTAAAGTGCAGTTCTCTAGATATTGTTGGGCTGCAACTTCTAGCAAACCTCACCATTAGCTATGCTGCGTAAAGCATACACAAGTTGCGGTCCTGCATTGAGAGGGCTGCAATTTTGCCCACTCTGGACTAGATGAGCACCAGTTCTATCATTCTGTGAAAAACATTTTTTTTCAAGTTGCACTAAATAAGATACCAAGTAAGATAGTAAGATACTGAGCATCCGTGGCAATATGGCTTACCAGAATTTTGATAATATTTGACTCATCACTTGATCAAAGCAGTAACCTTTAGATATTATTTATTTAGAAGGTGTATCCATCACAGCTTGCAAAAGCTACTTCAGTGGACTACAACTCTTATGTTGACTGGAGATTCTGGAAGATGTAGCCTGAGATTCTACATCACACAACTTTTATTCCACATTGCACAACTTTACCAATCCTTAACTTTGTCGCAGAGGAAAACAAAACCCTGCTAGTGAATTGTGAAAATGCATATCAGGGCACCAGCAAGAGTGTTCTAATGCTCATTGAGCACTTGCAATTCACATTAGGTTCTTCTGATGTGCTTTGGCATTTACTGGCCAGTGATTAGACATGCACTGGGGAGCACTTCAATGCACATTGGTGCCCATTGTGCATGGTGCATCTGTCATGGCACCATTGTGCAAAAGCTGCCTCTACCCAGTAAGCCCCGAAGTAAATACGGACATTGCAAAACTGCTTTATTCTATTTCCTCACACATTAAGGCCCATATTTAATTTAGTTATAATCTAAAAAGTAACTTTTCCAAGGTATGGTCCTACCCCACAGATATCCACAAACAAGCCTGGATGCACATTATTTGTGGACATATTACCTTCTCTCCCTCAAAGTGATCTAAGGACCACAACCCATCTGAAACTGTCCCTGTGCAACCCATGATTCTCAGTTCAGACTTTTAACCACATGGTTACATAGCGCAACAGCAAAACTGCTCTTAGATTTGTGCGAAAGCCTTGGTGGAATTAGAAACTATCACCACCCCACCATTAATTTGCATTGAAAGCTTCTGTCTCTGAGATTGTAACTTTTTAAAAAAAAAAAAATTAAACAGCAAGAAGGGATGTAACTGGAATACCTTGGCTTGCTGGGGGTCTGAAGTAATTGAATGTATGTGTTGCTAGCCAGCAAGCCAATGCACAGTATAGTCCAAGGATAGGGAATGTGCAGCCCTCTAGAGGACTGCAACGCCCATTATCTCTCACGGTTGGCTATGCTGGCTAGGTCTGGTGGAAGTTGAAGTGCAACAACATCTGTGAAGCCATATGTTCTCCCATCATGGCTTAGTCCATTGGTGTTTAATGATCTATATGCACTGCTCTGAAATCTCTGAAATCTCACAATACAGAGCAAGATAGAAATAATTTAAAAATAGTTTTTAAAAAATAAACTGTTGGTTACAGATGGAAAGGGGATTCTACCTGAGACATTACTGCCATTTCCTTTGTCTCTTGAGATGAAGAAAGACTGCGGGGGGGGGGCAGAAAGGGGGAGAAGGGGGACATAAGGTGAGAATCAAAATGTTCAGAAACATAGAATAATGAAAACCTTGTTCTGTGCAGCACATTGGGATTATAGACCTAGAGATGAAAACACAGATCTGTTGAGCTAGTCTTTTAGTTGGCAATGAGATTACTTAGTTGGCTCCTTGCTTGTGTCTCAAAATGTTCCTTGCTATTGTGTCTCAAAATGTCATTCCTTAGCAAAGGGAAGGGTACTGAACTGCTTAGCAAAGGGAAGGGTACTGGTTATTTCACTTATAATGACAGTGAACACAAATGTGAAAGATGATGCAAAGTATGTAGCTTATGCAAATGTTATGCTAATTTGAATTCTCCCAGGGTGGTGGTTTCTGCTGGCAGGATGCACAGGAGATGTTTGTGTGCGTAAATGATGGGAATGAAGCATTTCATCAGGATCCTTTGCCTTTACTTTCATCTTCTAGACGAGGAGTCATATGGGTCTGCTGGAACCTTAAAGACTAGCAAATTAATGTTGTCTGTTCCTCAAGGAATAAATTGTTCCTCAAGGAGCCACAAGATTTAATTAGTCTTGCGTCAATATCGCCTTGCAAGGTGGCTCCTCTCTCTCCCCATTCTTGCTCAGGGTCTTTCGACATGTCTTTCTGTTCTTAACTAAGCAACAGCTATGAGCATAAAATACTAAATAATAGGGGTAGAGATGTCTTGTCTAGTAAAACTAATCAATCTGTTAATTTTAGCAAGTTTCAAGCATTAAAATCATCTTCCTCAGATGCACTGATCTCTTTGTGCAGCCGAAGAAGAATGGAAAATGAGATCCCTAATAATAGAGCTATTGCTTCCCCTCATCGCAGCCCTCAGGCTCATTGGCACCCAAATGAGTTTTAGGGAATATGTTTAAATTACCATTTGAAATCCAAGAAACAAATATTCCTCTCTATTTTGCTCACTTAAAAGTCTGGCTAGATAAAATATTCAGCCTGCTGAAGGCTATGGGTTCTTGCTGATCTGCCCTGAAATCAACGTTGACTTCTCCCGGAACCCAACCTTGTTAGGAACTTGGAATCTGCTATCTTTGGATCACAGTTTAGAACATTCTTTTTTTTTTTTAACTGCAGCTCTCACAATCCACCAGCCAGCTGGAATAATGTCAACCCCACTGCTTTCAGAATCCGCCAGATGTGGAGTTTGGGAGCCGTAGTCTAACAATGTACGTTTCCTAATTTCTGCTTTGAGTACCTACTTTAATGCTGGTGATGTGATGAGAGCAATCTCACTGGGGATTGTGAAACAAATGATCAAGCAGATGTATACACCTTATCACTGACAGGAGATTGTGATACTGTAGCAAAAAGCTGAGTGCAATGCATTTGGCTGCTGTCTATTCCATTATTTGTTAAAAGGTGATGCTACTGAATCCACAGATTACATACAGGGGTATCTAATTGCAAAACTGAGCTGGGAAAAAATCAAAAGTCTTTCTGCTTATAGCTGTAGACTTAAAATCCTGTCAGACAAGCCAGCAGCACTAGCTGCTACGATCTCTAGATTGAGACTTTGGGCCTTTCTGCACTACCCTGTTATGAGTGCTATTTTTACACTTTAAATATCCTGTGGAATTCTGGGGTTTGTAGTTTACTGAAACTCAAGAGCTCTCTGGCTGAAAACTCTAAATGCCCGTCCCTAAACTGCCCTTTTATTAAACCATTGCTATGCTGGGAATCTTCTTGTGCAGTTGTCAAGACCTACTGCTAGAGGGAGAGCGAGCATGGTTTAGTGATTTGCTTGGTAGTACTAGGACTCTGGGAGACCAATGTCCAAATCCCCACCCAGGCAGGGAAACCCACTGGGTGACCTTGAACAAGTCACACTTTCTCAGCCTCAGAGGAAGGCAACGGCCAATCTCCTCTGAGCAAATCTTGCCAAGAAAATCCTGTAATAGATTCACCTCAGGGTCACCACAACTCTGAAATAACTTGAAGGCACAAAACAACAAACTTGATCAAGTGCAGCATATCAGGTCCAGATTGTCTTAACTTAATGAAATTATTAATCATACAAGAGGAAAGAGGTGACAGAAAGGAACAAAGGAGTGAGAGTGGTAATGCAAGTAAATTGCAGGAAAGGCAGACAAAGTTAGGTGCAAGATGTGCCAGAGGCACCAGTTTAAAAATTGTTGCCACAACAGAAATACTAGAGTGAGTATGAGTTTCTCAAGGAGGGTGATGATACCCAATCTGAAATGGATAATTCTTCGGAAGAGGATGAAGCAGAAGAAACAAGCAAGTTAGATTGTTTGACGCAGCTAAGTTAGAGGAATGCTTAAGAAAGTGCTATTGAGTTTAGGAATGCAGCATAATTAGAAGACTTAAAAGATAATTCAGCAGCTTCAGTGTTGAGAAGACTGTCCTTTAGATCACTTGAAATGCCAGAAACTTCCAGATATTAAGCTTCCCCATGACTGTGCACCTGGAGGTTTCAGAGGGCAAGCAGTATGATTTAATTATCATGAAAGACATTGTGGCAAGTGAGTGACAGATCTCCATGTATGGAGCAGAATTGATATGGAAAGAAACTTGCCAATAGTAAACTTTCCCCAGACTGGAAGGTTGCAGTTTGTAAAGGGTGAACAGTGCAATCTAAGCAGCAGCAAAGACATTGTGGCAAGTGAGTTAAAGGTCTCCAAGTGTGGAGTAGAGTCACTACTGGAAAGCAGCACAATCTGAAAGAGACTTGCCAGCATTAAGCTCCCCATGGCTGAAAGTTTGCAAGTTTCAGAGGGCAAGCAGTGCTAGAAGACCAATTAGCAGATATTTTTCTCTTATCTGTACCAAAACAGAAGGAGAAACAGGATATAATTAAAGGAGAGGTCATTCCTCTTCTGCAAATGTGGGCAGTGGAGATGGTGTCTCAACAACAAAAAATATAGGGCTGTTGATTCATTGTTCTTTAAGGTTCAGTTTGCCCTGTGTTAAAAGTATTTAAATAGTTATGTACATAAGAGGAATTTAAAATAGAAGCCCTGTAATCAATTAAAGGAAATTTGCAGAAAGCAGAATGGTTGGCTTCTATAAATTAAACAGTGTGTGTGTGTGTGTGTGTGAATATGATGTATTTACATGTCCCAATGGCAAACAGTTAGAAAAAGTATTTGTACTTTCAATTTAAGGGTAGCTATTACCAATTTAAGGCACTTTTGTTTAGCCTTGCATCCGTTTCAAGGGTTTTCACTACAATATTAATCCCAGTGATTTCTCACCTCAGGCAAAAAGGGATTCAGCTATTCCCTTATTTAGATGACATTCTTTGAAAGCAGAGCTTAGGAAAGTAGCTAGGAGTTATGTAGGGAAAGTCTGAAGTTTTATAAAGGTTAGCTTTTGTCATGAATTTTGAGAAGGCAGAATGAAGCTGGGACTAGGTAAGGGTTAAAGTTTCTTGTCATTCTACTTGTCTGCCCCTATAATTCATCCCCACTAATGGCTCTACCTTTCTGCGGTGGTGGGATTGTGTACTCCTGTGAGGCCACAGGCTATGTTGATAGCAGCAGTGCTGCTAGTACGATCTCCCATGTCAGACAGGCTTTTGCTGAGGAGCCAGACTAGATGTGCTAAAGAGCTACTGGGCAGCAGCAGTTGTGGAGGATGACACTGTTGGAAAATCTAACATCTGTTAGTACTATGCAGAAGGAAGAATGGTAAAGCCATTTTTAATATCTTTTACCATTAAAATCCCATGATGAAATAATCTAGAAAGAAACAAGAGATAGTGCTAGAAGATGACACTCTCAGATCAGATGGCACTGAACAAGCTACTGAAGAAGAGCAGAGGACGACTACAAGCAATGCTATAGCTAGTGACAGAACTGGACTCAAGCTGAAAGGATGTTTAGCTGTTGATTTATTCAGAGGTATAAGGAAAGTCCAAAGCTACACAAATATAGTATAGGAACATGGAATGTGAGAAGAATTAACCAGTGGAAGCCAAACATAGTAAAGCAACAAATGGAATGAATAAACATTGCAATACTTGGGGTGAGCAAGATAAAGTGGACAGGAATAGGACATTTTGAATCAGATGAGTATACACTGGGGCCTCCTTTACCATGGCCTCCATGTGCATAATTTCCAGTTCATGCGAAGGATCATGTCTCTGTACCTAAAACGGCAGCAACATGCACACAGACACACTGAAGCATCCATGTTAATTAATATAATGGGACACAAGGATTTGTGTTTTTCCTTATTTGTGGGGGTTCCTGGAACAGAACTCCTGCACATATGGAGACCAATTGCACAGTATTTTATTCAGGAAATGAAACTCTAAGAAGAAATGGGATGGCATTGATAGTGATGAGACATATAGCAAAAGCTACAAAGAATTTAATACAAAGTCTGACCAAATAAGATGAACAAAACTTTAGGGAAAACTCACCAACATCTAAGTTTATGATCCAACTACAGAGGCAGAAGAAGAAGAAATGGAAAGATTCTATTCTAAAGTCTAGGAGGAAATAGGTACTTGTTAACTGTAAGTAAATGGAATGCAAAAGTAGGAAACAGAGCAGAATCAAAGACTGTAGAAAAAGTTGGCCTAGGATCAAAAAATGAAGTAGGAGAATGATTGACTCAATTTTGTGAGGCCAACAGTTTGCTCATCACAAACACAATCTTCAGGCAACCAAGGCAACTTTATAGTCACCTGATGGCCAATATAGAAATCAAATAGATTACACAATAGGAAGCAGAAGATGAAGAAGCTCCATTCTCTCTGCAAAAATAAGACCAGGAGCAGACTGTGGCACAGACCATGAACTGCTAATATCAAAAATTAAAGTAAAGCTAAAGAATGCTAAACCAATCATCATGCCAACATACAACTCGAAGAACACCCCTGTAGAACTTAAAGCTAACATAAAAAAAAATACACTTTCATTATCAAGTCTAATTGAGTGAAAGCCAGAACAATTCCAGACTAAAAGCAAAGGCATTGTCAGGGAGGAATAGAAAAGACATTACCTGCAGCCAAAAATAAAGAGTAGCCTCAATGGATGACAGATGAAACTCTACAAGCAGTTAAGGACAGATGAGAAGCAAAATTAAAAGGTGAAAGAAGTTACCACCCTGCATGCAACTGTTCAGTGACTTGTGCACAGGTACAAAGACAACTACTACAATAATCAATGCAGAAAAATAGAAGACAACAAACAAAAAAGGAAGAACAAGAGACCTTTTCTACAAGATCTGAGAAATCAAAGGGTAATTTAAACCAAGAGTGGGTATGCCATATGGCCAGCAGGGAACATATTATATGACCAAATAGCTATAAAAGATTACGGAAACAATACATTGAAGAACTATATAAAAGACATGAAAACATGACAGATTCATTCAAGGAAGAACCATTTGAAGATGAATCTACAATTTCAGAAAGTAAAATGGAAGCTGCATTTAAAGCACCTGGGAGAAATAAATAATCAGGAACAAATGCCACACCAATAGAGCTGCTTCAAGCTATGGAGACAGAATCTATTCTAGTTCTAACTAAAACCTGCCAACAAATATGGAAAAACAAAACAATGGCCCACAGGTTGGAAATGCTCAATATACATTCCAATCCCCAAGAAGGGGACACCAGTAATTGCAGTAACCACAGGACCATGTAAGCATTTCTCATGCAACAAAGTGACTTTCAAAATTCTACAACAAAAACTTTTACCATATATGGAGCAAGAAATGCCAGGTGTCAAAGCTGGGTTCAAGAAAGGAAGAGGCACCTGGGATCATATTGCAAACATACCTTGGATAATGGAGAACATCAAAGAATTTCAGAAGAAAATCAGCTTGTACTTTCTTTGTTGTTGTGTGCCTTCAAGTAGTTTCCAACTTATAGCAAACTTAAGTGACCCTATCATGGGGATTTCTGGGGCTGAGAGTGTGATGTACCCAAGGTCACCCAGTGGGTTTCCATAGCCAACTGGGGAAATGAATCCTGGTCTCCAAGGTAGTAGTCCAGATTACAGCAAAGCCTTTGATTGAGCAGATCATGGAAGACTATGGTCACTCTTAAAGAAATAGGTATGCCACAATATTTTATTGTCCTCGTGTGTGACCTGGACAACAGGCTACCATTAGGACAGAATATGGAGAAAGAGAATGGTTTCCAACTGGCAAGGGATCAGACAAACTGCATTTTATCACCCTATCTATTTAACTTGTATGCAAAGCCAGATTAGACTCTGAAGAAAGGCATGAAAACTGGAGGAAAGAACATCAACAACAAAAGTGATACAGATGACACTATAATCCTAGCAGAAAATGAGACTTGCAACAATTACTAAAGAAACCCAAGGAAGCGCAAAGGCAGCTTTCCAGTTGAACATTAAGAAAACAAAAATGATGACCACAGATGATTCACATAACTTTAAAGCAGATGATGAAGACATTGAAGTAGCTCAAGATTTTCTATACTTTGGCTCAGTCATTAATCAGAATGGAGACTGCAGTCAAGAATTCAGGAAAAGACTAGCATTTGGAGGGACCTACGTAAGATCCCCAAGAGGGATGATATATCATTGCAAACTAAGTTAGCATGGTCTATGCCATCGTATTTCCAATTACTATGTTTGGTTGTGAAAGCTGGACAGTGGAGAAAGCTGATAGAAAGAAAATCAACTCATTTGAAATGGGGTGCTGCAGAAGAGTTCCAAATATGCCACAGACTCCTGAAAGGATAAATAAATGGGTCCTAGAGTAAATCAAGCCTGAATTCTCTGCAGAAGCCAAGACAACGAAACTGAGACTGTGGTACTTTGGATATACTGTGGGAAGATAGGACTCACTTGAGAGCACAATGATGCTTGGGAATGTAGGAGGCCACGGCCCTAAGTCTGGAAGACCTGCGCAGGGCTGCGGATGACAGGATAACTGGAGGTCTCTCATTCATAGGGTCACCATATGTTGAAGTTGACTTGACCAGTTAAGAACATAATTAACCTCTGGTCTAAATGCTGCAAAGGTTGTCTTTTGACTTTAGTCCTCCAGCTGTGGTCAATCATTGAGGGGGAAGTTCGTGGCCAGCCACCTCTGCCTGGCCTTTAAGTAGTCTGGAAGGACAGAAGACAGATTGGGTCTACTGGTAGATATGCCTGGTTTGCAGTTGAACAAAGGCTTCTGACACATCCACTTGTTTAAAACAAAGAAGGCTCTGAGAAACTTTTTTGTGTGTGTGGTTGGGCAGTGAAGTCCATTTAATTTGAAATGCATCCCTGGATTTAGAATTTCTTACTTCTAAAATGCATGTCTTTTACACTCATGTGCTGGCGGTGGATTAGAAATTCTTACAATAAAAGAAAGAACCCAAAGTAGACTTTACAAGTGAAAAGTCTTCCCGGGCTAGATGAGCGAATCAACTGGGACACTAATTCCATGACGCCTATGGAATTCCTAGCTCCTTCCTGTCTCCTGACAGGGAACTTATTGGGGCCCTGACAAGATCCCTAAGCAAACTTATCTCTGCTCTATAGCCCTAGCAAACCCTTCTTCCCACTTCCTAACCCACAAACTTTACATGCAAAAGGCACATATCTAAAGCAATAAAGAGCAGTTGATGGAGCATACCAAAATACACCTCAAGCTACCAGTAAAATAGAACTGAGGCAGCAGATAGACTCCAACTTGGCTTATCTGCTTGTATAGCTGACAGTCACAGGCATCTGGGTCATAAGAAACAGAAGCCTCACTAACCCTGGCATTTGGCAAATGCTTATGCATTTAGATTGTACCACAGTGAGGTTTTTAATCCTGCTGTGCAGTCTATTATCGAGCCTTGTGACCCTGTACAGTCTTGGGGGAGGGGGAGTGCTTCTGGCCTCTTTTTGCAGATTAGAGCCCTTTGTAAATGGAACTGATTGTCAGCATACTCTTAACCTATTCCAAGCCAACCATGCTGTTTGCTCCTGCCTCTTCCTGGAGAAGGGGACGAGTTTTGCACTGGGTATCACTTTCCCAGCACTTGGCTTCAGAATCCTTTGGGAGTCCACAGCAAACTAAAACTTGCAGTGTTCCAAGCAGTATAACAGGTTAGCCCTACCTTTTCCATAATTGCTTTCTGCATTAAAGGGATGAAAAACCAACAATCTTCCAAAACAGTCATTTCATTGTGTGTTATCTCTTCAAATTTCCTGTGGACTTATAGCAACCTCACGAATTTCACAGGGTTTTCTTTGGTATTTCACAGAGTTTTCTTTGGTATTCATTGGTGGCCTCCCACCCACGTACTAACCAGGGCTGACCATCTAGCTTCCAAGATCAGACAGGATGTGGTGTATTTTCGGCTATTTCGGTCCTTCATCTTGCTTTAGTCTGTGAGTTTCAGCAGCTTAGTGGGTCTATTTAGCATTCTACATACACTCTCAAATGCACTCTTGGATGTGTGCATAGAATCATAGACTTGGAAGAGATCACAGGGGTCATCCAGTTCAACCCCCTGCCATCCAGGAACACAAATCAGAGCACTCTCAACAGATGGCCATCCATCCTCTGCTTAAAAACCTCCAAAGGAGACTTTTACCACACTCCAAAGCAGCATATTTCACTGCTAAACAGCTCTGTCAAGAAGCTCTTCATGAGATTTAGGTGGAATTTCCTTTCCTGTAATTTGAATCCATTGCTCCTTGTCCTAGTCTCTGGAACAACAGAAAACAAACCTGTTCCCTTCACATCCCTTCAAATATTAAAACATGGCTATCATGTCCCCTTTTATCCTTCTGTTCTGCACACTAACCATACCCAGCCTTCTAAAATACTCCTCATAGGGCATGGCTTCCAAACCTTTAACCATTTTGTTCACCTTCCTCTGGATACATTCCAGCTGATCAATATCCTTCTTGAAATGAGGTGCCCAGAACTGGACACAGTATTCCAGATGAGGTCTAACCAAAGCAGAATAGAGTGGTACTGTTACCTCTCTTGATCTACACACCATACTCCTATTGATGCAACCAAGAATTGCATTGGCTTTTTTGGTTGCTGCATCACACTGCTTGTGATCCACCAAGACTCCTAGATCCCTTGGGGGACACATGGCAGGGGGGTATATATATAGAATGGGGGACATGTGGATGGATAACATGTACTGTTATCCAGCCATGTGTCCCCCATCCTATATTTGTGTTCCATTTTTTTCTGCCTAAGTGTAGGACCTTACATTTCTCTCTGTTAAAATTCATTTTGTTAGCTTTGGCCCAGTTCTCCAATCTGTTAAGATCATGTGGTGTCATCTGCAAATTTGATCAGCATGCTCTCTATTCCTTCACCCAAGTCACTAATGAAGATGTTGAATAGCACTAGGCTCAGGACAGAACTCTGTGGCACCCCACCAGTCACTTTTCTCTAGGGATGAAGAGAAGCCATTGGTGAGTACCCTTTGGGTTTAGTCAGTCAACCAATTACAAATTCATCTAACAGTAGCACTGTCCAGCCCACATTTTACTAGTTTCTTTGCAAGAATGTCATGAGGAACTTTGTCAAAGGCCTTACTGAAATCGAGATATGCTACATCCACAGCATTCCCTTCATCTATCAAGCTTGTAACTCATATCATAAAAAGAGAGATTTGTCTGGGATTACTTGTTTTTGAGAAATCCATGTTGACTTTTAGTGATCAGGGCATTGCTTTCTAAGTAATTACAAGCTGACTGCTTAATAATCTGCTCTAGAATCTTTCCAGGTATTGATGTTAGGCTGACTTGGTGATAATTATTTGGGTCCTCTTTTCCCCCCTTTTTGAAGATGGTCATTTGCTCTCCTCCGCTTGGACTTCTCTTGTTCTTTAAGAATTGTCAAAGATTATTGCCAGTGATTCTGAAATGACTTCTGCCAGTTCTTTTAATATCCTTGGATGTAATTCATCTGGCCCTGGAGACTTGAATTCATTTAGAGTAGCCAGGTATTCCTGTACTACTTTTCTACTTATTGTGTGCTGCATTTCCCTCACTTCCCCATCTGCTCCCCCCCCCCAGGTTGAGTACTTCTTTCCTTTTGGGAGAAAATGGAGGCAAAGAAGGTGTTGAGTAGTTCTGCCTTTTCTCTTTTCTCTGTTACTACTTGGGCATGTAACCCAGACAACACCTATCAGACATATGGAAAATAGCAGACAACCTGAGAGAGCTCAGATGGTTTCAGAAGTATTTTTAAAAAATCTAAAACTCCTGCACTGTGGAGAGAATCCCATAAACAGCTCAATGAAAACTGAACATACTTCAGTGGCCCATGCTGGCTAACCACTGGATGACATCGTGACAGACAACTAGAAATGAAAATAGAGTGCAATACCTGGAAAAGAGGGCCGAAACTGTGAACAGAAAACATTTAACATTTTGTTGCAGGGCCATGAGTTTCTCCTAAATTTGATGCACACTGTCTGCCTGTCCATATTGCTGGAGACGGGCAGAGATGACAAATGCTACTGGACTGCAACTCCCATCATCTCTCAGCATTGGCTACACAGTCTTGGGCCAAAGAAAGTTGTAGCTCAATAGTCAATGGCCACATGTTTCTCACCTCTGGACTAAGCCCTACCATTCTATCACTAACTGGTAATCTTGTATTTCTAAACACATCACTGACTCTTCTGCACCTATCTACTAGTTTTATTGTATAAGTACAGATAAAAAAATTGGAGCCTTCAGGGCATCACAGCAGCTAGGTGATATGTTAAATTGCCCTGTCTTCAGATGCACTGAAGCTAAGATTGCAATGAAACTTTCCAAAGAACTTGTAAAGCTCAACTGTAGTACATATTTAGGTTCTTCTTATATCACATTTAGCCACAATTTAGCCATCAGATTCCTGGGAATTGTACTTTGCTGAAGCAGCTGATAATTATGCTGCACACTCTACTGCCAGAGTGACAGTTCCTATGTAACAGAGGTGGGCAAAAATGTAGATTGGGATATAATGATAGCTCTCTGGCTGATTTGCAGTAGGTCATCATGTAAGACAGCGGTTCTCAACCTGTGGGTCGCGACCCCTTTGGGGATCGAACAACTCTTTCACGGGGTCACCTAAGACTATCGGAAAATACGTATTTCCGATGGTCTTAGGCTCCATTCCCTCCTCGGTGGTAGTGGACAAGCACGAGCCATGCGCTCGCGTCCTCCTGCCCCCTTTGGAGGGAGCACATGCAGATGCATGCACTCCTGCCAAAGGGAGCAGGAGGATATGAGCGCATGGCGAGCGCTTGCGCACCACCACTCCTAGGTCTTTTCCGCACGTTACCTTATCGCGGAGGTGGAGGGAGCCCTCTCTTGCTGCTCCTTCATCCTGCAGCTGGCTTCCCAGTCCCAGCCCCGCCCTTTCCTTCTGCAGTGCAGCCTGGGAGCTGTAGGCTGCGCTGGGGGAGGAAGGGGCGGGGCGGTTGCGCGACCAGGAAGCCAGCTGCAGGACGAAGGAGCAGTGAAGAGAGCGCCTCGTGCAAGAACCTGCTTGCGTGAACGGCACCCCTCACCTCCGCGATAAGGTAACGTGCGGAAAAGGCCCAGGAGTGGTGGTGCGCAAGCGCAAGCCACATGCTCGTGTCCTCCTGCCCCCTGTTTAGAAGGGACTGAAACTGAACCTCCCATCTGACAGGCCAGCTTGGGGAGCGGCAGCAGCACGGGGGCAGGCTCCCTCCTCGCCACGGCCCCTGCCCCACTCGCCACGGAGGGGGGCATTGCGGAAGGGCCGGGGGGCCGCAAGGCGGCGCTTTTCCAGGGGGGCGAGCTGCGCCCGGTGCAAAAGACAAAGGGGTTGGGATTCCTCCCCCCCCCCGGCCAGGGTCGACACTCTGGAAACTTTTCCCACACTGCCCCCTCAGCGGAAACGTGAGCGAAGCAGAAGCAGAGCCCGGGGGGAGTTCTCGGAGTTTTTTCCCGGGGGAGACGCATGGCTCCTCTTTCCCTCCCTGCCCCCCCACATTCCTGGCTGGCGAGGCGGCCTTTGCCGGGGGGGGGACATTGTAAATAATAAATAAATAATTTTATGGTTGGGGGTCACCACAACATGAGGAACTGTAGTGTGAGGCACAGAGACCACGAAGAAGAACCACTGATGTAAGATATCTGAGACCAGGTTGCTTACTTGTAACTGTAACTGTTCTTGTTAACAACAGCAGCAACAACATGCTTCTTCCCTACCCCACCCCTACCTTACACAGTTAAGAGTGAAGAAACTTTGTGGGAACCAGGAGTACATTTCTGTGTAGGAGAACTGTGAACAATATTAAGTTACAGTACTCAGAACAAGCCCCGATGCTCAGCAATTTCTTCTCTGCATTTCTTTTGCATTCTGCTCAGTTCCGTGGATCTTGACATCCCAACAAAAAGAAACAACACATTTTGCATGATCTTGTTATAGAAGAGGAATATGTTTTAAGGGCAGTTAAGAGTAATTACACTGTGAGAAATGAGAAAGGAATGGACCTTATCATTGTCTGAGCACTGCAAAATGAAAAGAAACTCCAAGGCAAGTTAGTAGATAAGACCTGCCTCTCCTCCATCTCATGATGGTGGAAAATGCAGCTTGCACAAGGCCGAACACAACACTTTTCAAGCACCAGTGCTGTGATGTGACACTATCTCATGTTATATATGTCCAAATATCAATATTTTTCTGTACCCCAACAGCTTCTAGCGCTGGAGAAGTTATTACCTTAAGGAAAGTCTGAACGCTAGTTTTCTCTAAGGAAAAACATGGGAAGTTGTGCATATTAAAAGTCTTTGTCCATCTGCATTCCTTACTCTTGCCAGGCAGTGGCTCTCCAAAACCTTAAGCAACAGTTCATTACCATACTCTTCATCTCCATTCTGTGGGATGTGCTATTTTCATGATCAAAGACACACCAGTTGGAAGAGCATCAAGTCAGGCTGAACTTAGACTCAGTCAGGTCATAATTCAGAGAAGTTTATGCTATACCTTTCAACAGCCCAGGCTCTGTGCACATCCAAAAAGGCGAAACTGCTCAGGTGAAGCAATCAGAGACCATCCCTTGATCTTTCCCTACAGAAATCTTCCCTATACCCCCAAGACATTAAGAGATTGTCGTGATTCTCAACAATGTTTTGTCACCTAGCTTTAAGGCATTCAGCCCATTCCAGACTCCTCTGTCAACCCTGTGAGAAACCTATCACTGCATTGTCCATACACCCTCTTTAGGGTTGGAAATAGGAAAATAAGCCCTAGCTTTGGCCCCAGCAAGCTATAGTACATTGTAAATATTATGCTGCATGTGGTGACCTCTTCTTCTGTTCCTTTGCGCCAACCTCAGATACTGTCTCAGCCACTCTGCTGTAAGCCCTTCTTCAGGACTGGTAACTATCACCCTTTGCATCCATTCTCTGTCTATCTAACCTTTCACAATTCACGTTCTGATAGACTTGTATAGTTCTTGAGAGTGTCTGATTTCTTGTGTGTTTTGTCAATCAAAATAAAATACTTTGTTTACCTTTGAATTGGAGTCCTCTATACAATTAGTACTGGTATACATAGATGAAAAGATCCTGCCATTGCTCTCCTCTCGTGGGACTCCTTTGAGCTGTTAAGTCCCTCAAATTCTAAGGAGACACTGGCATTGCTGGTGGACCTCAACGTCCCCCACCTCTTAAGGTAACAAGATCTTTTCCCCACATGATTGCTTTTAAAACAAGACTTTGAGGCACCTATCTGGGAGGCCACACATAGCAGAATGAACAGAAGGACTCTCAAATACAACAGGGCTTCCTTACCACATAATTTTCTAAGGAGTCACACACAAGCTACTAAGTTCAGAGTCAAATAACTCAGCTGCACCACAGGGTGCAATGGACTGAAATCCCCTGCATGCAAACCATATGTTGTAACACTGAACTGTGTCCCTGCTCTGACTTCTGCTCAGAGATGCAAGGCATGCCATTTGTGTTAACATGTGCAGCACTTACAATCAAACTCCTTGCACTAAGCATATATTAAAACTACACCACACTAATGCTTGTGAAAGCACACAGGATTTTGAGTCCTATCCTGTGACAAATGTTTATTAAAAAATACCTGCTTTATTTAAAACCATCCAATCACTTAAGTTACAATTGCACACACTCCTCTGTTTGTCCAGCTGCTGCCTGCAGCCTTTCCTGCACTGCTTCGTAGAAAGGCTAAGAGCTCCTATGATGCAGCTGATTGCTTCCCCAGGCACTGGTTCTGATCTGTCCTAATGCAAAATGAAACTGCCACTGCTAGATATTCAAGCTGTGTCTACCAAGGTTTACAACCTCCAGTCACACAACTGGGAAAATGGAAGTCTTCTCTCTCCCTTCTCCAACCCACTCCTCTGCATTTTTTTTTGACAATCCAGCCCATTTGTTTGTAAAGTAAGAGAAGCAGACAGCTATGGGTTCAGGTTTGTGGAACCTGCAACTTTCCAGATATTGTTTTGCTAAACTTCCTGCCATCCCTACTTTGGCCATGCTGGTTGCTGCTAATGAGAGGTCAACATCATATTGATGAAGAGGCACTTCTCCACCCCAATACAGATAGCTCTCTTTTGCTTCCTAACTCCTGAAAGACTGGCTGCTAAGAGCAATGCATAAGACAGAATCTGGCCACTAGAAGCTTCAGTCTCTGGGATAGTTTGGTAGGAGTTCAGGTGGAAGAGTGAATCAAGCTTCATGCAGAAGCAAGAAAGAAAAAATTACCCCTTCCTCTCTCTTACAGCCCAGAAAAGGACATTGGGAAAAGGAACGTCTTCTGCCCCCTTCTAGGAATCCAGCTTGATAAAAACTTTGGGCCGGGAGAATATCTTGAGTGCCTCCTCTATCTGTGACAGCTTCTTCTCCAGAGCAATCCGTCGGTTTTGGATGCTCAGAGTGTCAACTCTCACTGGAAGAAGCAAGAGGTCTTTCAGGAGTTGCTCTTGGCCTATGGCAGAGAGAAAGAAAGAAGCAAGAAGCAGGTTACAGTTCAGACAGTGTTGATTCTATGTTGATTCATCAGCTGCATTCACACAAATAGTAAAGCCAAGTTGCAGAATCCCTGGTTTATCAAACTTAAACTCACAAAACAAGCCAAGAACAAACATGATTTGCAATCCTAGATAATCCAATAATCCAATAAGCCAAAATTATGTCTTCTTTCATCTAGTTAATTTAGCAAGTTGTTCTAGTACAGGAGTGGAAATCATGTGCACTTCTAGATATTGTTGGACTATAACTCCTACCATTCCCCATCGTTAACTGTGCTGGCTAGGTCTGATGAGAGCTTTAGTCCAAGAACACTGGAGGACCAGATGATTCTCACCCTGCTGCAGTGGGAGTAGCCAAAGCAGCTTCCTTTATAAGGCAAGATCCTGCAGAATTCTCTAGCTCTTTGGCTTACCAGTTCATGCAACTGTACCATCATCTCAGTCTTGGAACTGATTAACTGTGCTTATAAATATAACAACAGCCTGAAGGGGAAAGCATCTCTCACTCCCTGTGTAAAAGAAAATGGGAAATGCCTCTTTCCAAGGCAACATCTGCCACTCATGATTTGTATGCCCTTGGAGTTTTAAATGATTAAAAATCTGTTGCTCAATTAACTAGAGACCCTGATTTAATCACTAAAATGACTAAGCAATCAATCAATTGAACATCACAAGCATTCACTACAATCCCTACTGTTATGAGTGGTCCCATTGTACTTAGTTGCAAGGTAGCTCTTGCTCCAGATTAAGTGTTAAGGACATTGGAGTAACTGAGTAACACATCAATACAGAACAAAGGCAAGAGTCTCTCTTGACTGAGGCCATTTCTGCACTAGCCTGTTATAGCGCCATAATTCCACTTTCTTTTTTTTAAATTTTAATTTATTGAAATATATAAAAGAACACAGTGAGTGAAGAGGTTACAATAATGGAATTATACAACTGCAATTTTGACAAATATCCTTGGAAAGATTTTAATGGCGCTTAATACATCCCTCCTTCCTCACCCCCCTTCCTCCCACCCCCCTCTCACCCCACCTCAAGAAGCAATTGATTAAATATCTGTTCCTTACCCTCTTAAGATTCCACTTTCAACATCCTATGGAATCCTGGAGTTTGCAGTTTCGAAACTGCAAACCCTAGGATTCCATAGGATGTTGAAAGTGGAATCATAGTGCTATAACAGTCTAGTGTGGAAATGGCCTAAGATACCACAGAAGTCTTCGTTTCCAGTTCTTGGCCCTAGAGAGTCAGCTGGGCAAGAACCTTCAAGAGGGAGAGGGTTCCAATATGAGGCCTAAAATTAGGTTGAATGAAGTATGTTAGGGCCAATCCCTAAAGGCCCCCAGAACACAGAACCTTTTTCAGGCAGAAGCCAATGTACCCTTGGGGCTAACTTTTTGCACGTCACATGCAAGCACTGAATACTAGCTAAAGGAAAAAAAAGGACCAAGGCCTCTCCATTTTCTCTCTTCTCTGTGTACATCCACCCAACCACTCAGTAACTTTTCATGCACATGGAGCGCATGCATGTATACACACAGCATCATCCAAAAGTGAGGGCTGAAAAAAAAATCCCTAAACTGCAAAAACACTTAGGCTGTCATCCAGTTGCTGTTGTGTGCCTCCAAGTTGTTTCCAACTTATGGTGACCCCAAGGCAACCCTATCATAGGGTTTCCTGGGGCTGAACGTGTGTGACACACCCAAGGTCATCCAGTGGCTTTCCATGGCTGAGTGGGGAACCAAGGCCCGTCTCCAGGATCCGGAGACCAACATTCAAAGCACTATACCACACTGGCTCTCTGGCATCCAGTTAGTGGCATATAAAGGCTTAAGACAATGTCAAGCTTGCATGTGTCTTTTTTTGTCATTGTGGAGGCTGGTACTTCCTTCCTCACTCTGCAGCAAGCAAAGCCCATCCCTCCCACAGAGCCACTGCAGCCTCTCCCACAACCATTCAATGGTTGATGGAAAGACTGTGGGGGGACTGAAGAAGTGCCTGGCCTATGACTCTGTAGTCAGACATGCAATGATTATATCATCCACTGAGCTCTCCAAAGGGACCCCAGCAGACAATGTAATCATTTCATGTCTGGCTAGAGACATAACCAGATGCTTCCTTGATCCCCTTCCCCATTTTCCACCAGCCACAGAATGGCTGTGTGGGGAAGGAGCAGATGTTCTAGGGAATGGTAAATGTCCAGCTATAGAACTGACACACACAGAGAGAGAACTCCTACACTATGCTGAATCATACAGGATTCTGGCCTTTGTTAGCTAGTTCTTGGGGGATCCTGAAGAAGCCACAAATGGTGGCAATGGTGAGAACATTTTTGTCGCTGCTATCTTCAGTTAGAGGCCGCTCAGGGTTGGAGAAGACCTCTGTCCAAGACCCTGGCGTGGATACCCATCTAGCCAACTTCACAGAGACACAGAAACAGCTTGATATGTTCCACTTCTTGCCCATCTTACTTTGTTTCAAGTTGTTCAGTGTGTCCAGTCGCTGGTTCTCTGGCATCATGGCATGGCCAGGAGGCATGGTGGGGTCAGGCATGTTGCGCTGGCGCTCTTCTGCTTCTTTGCGCCAGTGTTCTTTCCTCTCAATCAGGCTAATCATTGAAGAAAAGAGAACATCAACAGGGGCAGATACAGAAACCACAAGGCTGCTAGAAGGGGAGCTGGATATAGGGTGGCAACCAATACTATCATACTGTGTTTGTGACAGTTCCTTAACCTCTCAGAGGGAATGTCGAAACCACACAGAAGCTGTAACAGGTCGAATCCCCTTACATGCCCTTGACAATCCTGCTACAGCTAAAGTAATATTTGAATTTGGAAAAGAGCTTTTTTTGTGTGGACTACAACACCCAGAACTCTGAAGCCAGCATAGTCAAGCTACCTGGATGGTCTTGGGTGTTGTGGTTCAAAAAAGTAACTTCTCCAAACTTCTGTAAGCCAGACTTATCACTATACTCTCCAGATGTTTTGCTGGGTCCAAGAGCACCTCCAAGTTATGAATGTGGTCCTTCACATTAATAGCAACTCCACCCAAAACATCATGCTTTGCTTTCAATCATAGGGAGAAAAGACAAGAAATGTCATCAGAAAAGCAAAAGAAAGCTAACAGTGTCAAGAAATCAAATTAACCAGCACTTGTGAGACCTTATATTCTACATCTGATGCTGGAACCCTCCCCTACTCCTATAGGCTTCTGACCCTGCTGATACTAAGCCCATGGAATTGCTCACAAGGTAGCTCTGCATATGGGCTGCTTGTTCCCAGTCCTGGATATGGCATCCATCTGTCCTTTTGCCAGACTAAACTATTGCATATAATGTGTGTCAGCATAGGCCATTTATATTTGCAGATCAGAACTAACCCAAGACACGTTGTTGACTGAGTTGAAGAACAAAATTTGAGTACAAAAGCCAAATGGGCTGGCAGTTGAATCTTTCTTTCCCATTGGTGATAGGACAGCATCCTCCACCACTACTGAATGCCAATGTTTAGCTTAGGGGGCAAAAGGCAGGTCACACAAGACACAGCTCTCTCCTCTCCCTTCTCTCCCAGCACCTGTTACCTAATGGGAGGACTAGTTCCCTCTTTCCACCTACTTCCTCACTAGGAGGGAAGTTTAATGCATACTAGTGGGGGACATGGCCCTTCTGCTTGGTATTATATTCTTCCTGCTCCTTGCGCTTCTGCTCCAGCACTTCTGTCAGTGACTGCAAAGAACGTGAGCGCCGCAGCTGGGCTTGTTTGGCATTTTGGGCATTGTAGCTGACAAAGTCCACCTCCTTGCTGCCCCTCTGGACCTGAAATAAGAGAAGAGTGCAGAGTCAGAAGGCAGTAAGATTCTGATGTTGGGAATCAGAGACAATGCTTTTCCAAAAATCTGGAACGGCTCAGAAGATAGACCACTGAACTAGGACTTGGAAGACTTGAGTTCCTATCTCCACTTGGCCATGAACCTCACTGGATAATCTTGAACTAGTTATTAATCTTAACTACTGCACAAGGTTGTCATGAAAATAAAAATGGAGATGACCAAGTATATGACCCTGAGGTCCTCGGAAGAAAGATGAGATATAAGTGTAACTAAATAAATGAACAAACAAGCTAACGCCCTCTGGCTGACTTGCAGAAGATCAGAAAATGTTTCTGATTTGATAAATGCATTTATTTGCAACAAAAACAAGTCTTACTTTCTTCTCCCTACATTATGCCCCAGAAATTCAGAAAATAACAGGTTGCTTACCTGTAACTGTGGTTCTTCGAGTGGTCATCTGTGCCCTTACACACTAGGAGCTTTCGCGCATGCGCAGTACCGTTCGAAAAATTCTAGAGCTTAGTAGCTTGGCGGGAACCCCTCCCCCATGTATCCACTGAGCCCCTCTGGTTTATGCTTTCAGTGCCAAGGCCATTTCCGCACTAGACTCTTATAGTGCTATGATTCCACTTTCAACATCCTATGGAATCCTGGGGTTTGCAGCTGGCCCCTCTCGAAACTGCAAGCCCCAGGATTCCATAGGATGTTGGAAGTGGAATCATAGCGCTGTAACAGTCTAGTGCAGAAATGGCCCAAGTTGGTGGAATATTCTGTTACTTACATTCTCCAGTCATGTTTGTTGAAGAAGGGAAAAGTCAGATTAGGATCATAAGAATTGAAAACAGAAAACGTGCAGGTAGCGAGAGACACAGAAATAAATATGTACATGAAACAACTTAAAGGCAAGCTCCAGTGCTGGTATGGAGTGGGGGGGATTCCTATGTGAGCAGGTGCTTAAGGCACCTACAATTCTTACTAAGCCATTGTTTTGTTCTTGACACCATATGGTTGAGCCTTGGTATTCTAGTATAAACCAAAAGGAGATCTCATGAGCCTCAAGACCTGCTCAACCCTACACAGAAATCAACTGTTTTTGCACCCCTAGAAAAGAGACCAGGATTTGTTGATGCACCAACCATCTATGAGGAACAAGAAGTACAAAGTAAATCGCACTAGCACTGATGAGTATGTGTAGCACCTCATCCACCCAACTTCACAAACCTTGGCACTGTTTTTTTGTGCTTCTGTTGAAGTTGCTGTATCCGCTGTTACTCTTGACTGGGTATGGTTTGCAGACATTGACTTACATGGGTGAATTCCTGTGCCACAACGAGAATATGCTCTCAGGTACTTTTGTGCCTCTGGGTTTGGAGGAATAGGACCCTCCTGAAGAATCCAAAAAGAAAAAAGTGGCTATGAGACAAAATTACCACATGACTAGGAAAAGATTTAAACTGAGGCACCAAGGCAACATCACTACCAATGTCCTCAGTGAATTAAGCTCAACTCAATTTACTCCTGAATTCTTGATCATCACACTTACTTTTTTTTAAATTGGACCACTGAGTGACCCTGATAAGTTGAAGAGCCAGTCAAATACTGAACACTATCAAGCCATCTGACCAGGAGATTCAAAGATGAGCTTTGAGCACTTAGGCTTTTATACTCTAGGCTCTGTCTCTGTCTAGGTAAGCACCAACCCAACCACTTTTATGAAATACTGTGGGCCATGGTGTGATAATGGGCTCTTTCCATTAACTAGGCAATATAGTTGAAGGGCGATAGGTCTTGCTCCAGGAAAACAAGGGGTTAATGAGGTGTTGGGTTTAGGTTACATTTATTGGGGGTCAGCATCACAGAGGCCATCAGAGATCGGGAGAGACAATTGTCCAATCAAAGACCAGATGGGCGAAAAGGTGAGAAGCTTCAAGATGCTTTGGTAAAGAAGTTTTAAAAAGACCTCAGAGACTATGAGGCAGAGAGAGAGAGAGGGAGGGAGAGGGAGAGAGAGATAAAGGAATATCAACCAGAGACAGTCTCCTGGCGTCCTATCCCCCACACCATCCCAGCATCTGAATGACAACGTGAGTTGATAAGGAATGTTCTTAGCTAGTCACATTAGGGGATTTTGTTCTTTTAAAACTCTGGCTGAAATGACTTAGGCTGTAACTTTGTAACTGCTAAGTAACGCATGAAGGAAGGAGCCTTCATGTATAAGATACTTTTTGTCATTATATTGCCTGCCTAGAATAAAAGCTTTCCTTAAAGAACTTTCTGTCCACACTCTCTTCTCCATATGCCCATCGGTTGCACTTGTAGACAGATTCAGCCTTCCAGGTCAGAGAGACTTCACCAGTGGCTTCCTAATGAGTCACAAGAAAGGGGAGGTAAAATCCGTAGGTAGTGGCAGCAAAATTTCCAAGGGCAAGGGGGAGTTCCCATCTCCTACTGTAGAGCAGTAGACAGCAGTGAGTGGGAGAATAACCCCCCTTTTCCCCTCAAACATGCGCATCGTAAGTCAAAGAAACCTCTCATATGCAAGGCAGAGCAGGTCTAATCAAGAGAAAGAAAGAGGCAGACAGAGACCAGAGCGGATTCTGAACCTTCTCTTTATTGTTTTGCAGGTGACTAAGGCCTTTTCCACATGACAACACTCTCGTGCATTGTTCCACCACAATCCCAGTAGCACCTCTGCCAGGATGGGGCATGTTCCCAATGTTCCTCTCAAAACATGAGCGGCTGCCTTTGGAAGGAAGCACAGGGGACATGCTCCATCCTTCCAGACTGCAGCCATCCTTTTTCCCATGCTGCAGTAGGGGAGGAAACATGTAGTTTGTGCTTCCGGCTCTTCTGCATGGCTGGCTGCAATGGAAGGCTTGCACAATCAAGGGTCATTGATGGAGTTTTTCCATCCATGATATAGCCTGCGATCATGCTGGCTGGCAAAACAAGAAAGGCAGGGACTGTGACAATGTCATGTGAGGGCGTCATCATTGTCCCACTCCTCTTGCATCCCCATGCTTGGATGCTATCATCATGCAGAAAGGGCCTAAATTTAGAACTTTTTATATTAAGGGAGGTCCACAGGTGGCCACAGGCCATATGCAGCCCCATCACCTGTCTTTTGCAGGCCACACGTGGCTCCAAATGTTTGCTTGTGTGGCTTCTTCATTCACTTCCTCTTTTTTTTCCCATAGAACTCATAGAATTTGTACTCATAAAAGCCAGCATGGTGTACTAGTTTGAGGGTTGGACCAACATTTTTGGAAGCTCACAGTTTGAATAAAAACCCACTGGGTGATCTTAGACAAGTCACACTCTCTGTCATAGAGGAAGGCAAACCTTCTCTGAATAAATTTTGCCAAGAAAACCCTAGGACAGGGTCGCTATAAGTTGGAGTTGATTTGAAGGTACAGAACAAGAGGGAGCATGGTCTAGTGGATTGCATGTTGGACTAGGAATATGAGAGACCAGGGTTCAAATTCCTGCATGGCCATGGAAACCTACTAGGTGAAATTGGACAAATCACACTCTCTCAGCCCCAAAGGAAGGCAACTGCATTTATTCCTCTCAATAAATCTTGCCAAGAAAACCTTGTGACAAGTTCCCCTTTGTGTTGCTGTATATCAAAAACAGACTCACACAAAAGCTACTCACAGAAGCTACTAAAAAGCACAATTTATCTCTAAATCAAATCACACAGCCCCTAACACTTTTTTTTCTGACTGAGAATTGGG
Organism: Iguana delicatissima; assembly: GCA_948472985.1. NCBI lineage: Eukaryota > Metazoa > Chordata > Lepidosauria > Squamata > Iguanidae > Iguana > Iguana delicatissima. Next base: position 82,790 of record CAOKZL010001411.1, read on the forward strand.
GGCGGGGGCAGTTGGAAACTGGACATGGACTTTTGACTACTACAAATTTTGTCAGGGGTGGTGGTGCAGCCCATGGTAGATGCTGGTTAGTGGAAGCCACACTGACCTCAGACTCTCTCAAGCTGTTTTGCCCTGTTCTGTGTGGAAATGTGTGCTGTCACAAGCTCCCCGCAACATTACCCCTCAGTAAGGTATGTTCATTTGCTTGCCTCATCCAAGTGCAACTAAGTCAGTGGGTGGGGTGACAATCAAGGGGCATATTGGATTCAGCCCTACCTGCAACTTGGCCTTCACTTTGGACTCCACATTCTCATACTTCTGGGACTTCCAGAGGGCTTTCACAGGCTTGGGCTGGTTGAGTTCTCGAGCCTGTTCCTTTTCTTGACACTTCTTCTGGATCTCCCTCATGCGCTTCACATTCTCCTTCTCATGGTCTTTGTGATATCTGCCTGTGCAGGGAGAGAAATGAAGCATAGCAACTTACATGCAACTCTAATCTGCTGGCAGCCGCTCCCCAAAGAGCCACCCCAAACTTACGTCTAGGTGTCCACTCTTGGCAGAAGGAGATGCCATCTAGCTGCAACAAAGCACTCACTGTGCCCTTTTGACTCATCTCCAGAATTTCCTTGGCATTAGGTTTAATTTGTGGAGGAGGGTGAGGGGGACGAGCACTGTAATATGTAGGGTAAAGGCTGCAATCTGGAGGAATAGGGCCAGGAAGCAGGTCCAGCTTCAGAGAGTTCCCCTCCAGCCTCCCTCGGGCTAAACAACAAAACGAGATTCAAGAAAAGGATCATAGCTCTGTGTCAAGTTATTGCTTTGTATGCAAAAAATCCAAAGTTTAATGCCCTACATCTTCAATGAAAAAGATCAGCTACACTGGGGAAAGGATTCAGACCAAGACATTGGAGAGGCACTGCCAGTCACAATAAACAAAGACTGGGGAATGTATGGCCTTCTAGGAGTTACTAAACTGCAACTCCTATCAACTCCAGCCAGCACAGCCAATGGTGAGGAATGACAGTAGGTTCTAACCAACAGTGCAGGGCCATGCATTCCCCAGCCCTGAAGTAGATAATATTAGCCTAAAGGAGAAATAGTGTGACCACAGAGATTGTTTGGGAAGGAGGGAGTTCTTTGAACCTAAATGCCAAATTCAGTTTGAGTCAAATTCTCAGGGGCTACATTCCCACAGTAGGCAGAATCAAAAATAACAGCATATTTTAGCTTAAAACTCTTACTCCAGAAACTAAGCCTTAATCATTCCAGCCCTTTATAATGGGAGTAAAAATGTACAGAATCTGGGAAACTAAAAGATGTTGGTATCATGGAGGAAGGAAACAAAGTCTCCTGGGGAACCCAAGATGTCTAGATTGGAACTCCAGGAGGGTTAGGAAGCCCCACTTCTCCTGTAGAAAACAACATGCTATGGGCCATTTGTTCTTAAGAAATGGAATAGAACTTGGTCACCCCACTAGCACCATGAAATCTCTTTTCTCAGAACAGATATATTTCATTAGTGTCAAGAAAGACTTTGATTTCTAATCTCTTTCAGCTAACCCTGCAATACCAAGTAAGTGTGGAGGCATGTTGCAGCCCTTGGGCCTATTTTTAATGTTACTTAAATCTTGCTTTTCCAACAAAAAGAAAAAGAAAAAGAAAAAAAGGCTAAGGTGGCTAAAAATAATAATAATAAAAAAATCTGTAACATAATTAAAATATAACAAAATTTAAACACATTTTAAAATACCATTTTTAACACCCTCCACTGCGTAAAACAGAGCTCAGCAATGAGACAGATCGATAGCCCAAATACCATCTGAACAAAAACTTTTTTGCCTTCCAGCAAGATCATAAAGATATGACTTGCCAAGGAGGGAGATCCAAAGCCTGGGACTGTCTACTGAGAAGGTTCCTTTCCTATTTCTATCAAGAATAGTTCCAGACCATAGCGGGACAGAGGTCTCTCCTACATGATTTCAAAAGCCCTCTGAAAGCAAGTTTAGATTTTTTGCAAAAGTAGGCTGTTTCCCTCCCAGCAGCCCACTGAGCAGAAAGTGGAGGTGGGGATCAGGGGAAGGTAAAGAGCTAGCCTTGTCCAGTTTTGGCTACCCACTACCAGGTAACGCTGCATGTGATCCCCAGTGTCTCACCTCCTATGATACACAATAACTCAGCAAACACACAGCACACTCACCTGATAGAGGGTGTCTGTAGTACTCTGGACACAGGGTGCGGTCTGGGGGAATGGGCCCCGTGATCCTGGAGGGCCCCTCTGACATCTCAGCTTCAGCAACCAAAAACTGCAGGAACTCTTTTTTTAGGTCTTGTACATCAGCAACAATTCCTCTTTCTATATCACTGGACAGCATATAGCCAGTTATCTCGAGAGGAGCAGAGAGCTGCTGGGAAGCTGCTACAAAGAAAAAACATTCATTTTAAGCGCCTGTATCCCTGTCTGTCTGTCTGTCTGTCTGTCTGTCTGTCTTCTTTGTCTGTCTTTTTTATTTATTTTTGTAGTTGCATTTACAGCCCACCTTTCTTTTAGCAATGTCAAAGTGGAATACATGGCTCTTTGATTCCTGAGTTTATCCTCATAACAACCCTATGAGGCAGGTCAGGGTGACACAGCGACTGGTCTAAGAGCACCCAGTGGCACCGTAGCTCTGGAGCTACTTTGAAGAGAACAAGACAGCCCTTGCTCCTTGATTTACACAAGATAGAATGACTACAGAAAACAGGAATGGGAAGATCACAGGCTACCAGGATTTGCTCTTTCTACTAGAACTCTGACACCCCCTCACTGAAACCTGATACCAAAGATATACACTAAGACTTAAGAGAATTCTAAGTTCAGAAATTTGTTTTGAATACCAGAATTTTACTGAGCTAGCAGTCCATCCACACAGAAATCCATGTTAATGCTGCCACCCCAAGCCTTATTTTATTGCAGCATTACAATTTAGGACTGGGATGGTAAAAAGCAGACATTTTGTCACTGTTATTGTTAAGAAATTGGATCTGCCGCAAATCATCCAGAGCTCTCGCAGTAGGTTCAGTTCTACCTTCTGCTCAGCTCTGATATAAAGGCCATGACACAAAGAGGAAAGGAGGATACAGAGGCAGGAAACCAAGCAACCTCGAGTACCAGTTCTTAGAGTTCACACAACGTTCTGGCAGCTGAAGAAAAGAGCCTAATGGAAGTGGCTGTCTGACTGAGTAGGCTCTGCTTCCCTTCTCTCTAGTTGCAGTGCTGCAACCAGTACTGCAAGAGGTGGTACTTGAACCGGTGCCAGTCCCTGACTAGTTTCCAGGAAAGAAAGAAACAATCATACCCAGTGTGCACAAATTTAGTGATGGTCCCTGGCATTTTTGGGGGGAGGAACTGCCAGCCCCTGACATCAGACAGCCTGAGAAGCACTGCTGTAGTGTATACTGACAAGATTGGTTTTCATAGATGCCATTTAGGAGGCAAACAAACCTCTTAGCAGAACCAGTAGAGTAGGACCTGGTCCACATTAGTGTCACTGATACAGCCTGCTGAAATAGGTATTCCAAGTGACCAGTGAGGGAGGGATCCAGTGAAGCTTGTCTCTCAGCAGATGGAGAAAGATCTGTTTCCCATCTCTTCCTCTGTTTCTGCTTAACTAAACAGGTAGTAAGGGAAACTTGGTGGACTGTTATCTCTCAACTGAGGTGACAACTTCTCAGCCATTTTCTGGGTGTATTCAAAAATGCAGCAGTGCCCCTCAGTTCACCACACGGCAAAGCTGTACACAAACCCCTGGAATTCTGCCTCCAACAAACAGGTGCAGCTGCCATGACTCTAGTGCCAAGCCAGTCATCGTAAAATCTGCCAGCACAACCAAGCAGGCAGAAAGGCAGTGAGAAAAACTACCTCCTTTGTATTTCCTCAGGCTTTCTTATCAAGATGCTTTTAAAGCGCATTTTAAGCATCACTGCCTCAGGTTGAAAAACACAGGTAGACAGTTACTGATTTTTCAGAAGAGGAGGGACAGCTTGAGTCCAGAGCTAAACCAAAACTGTTTACTTTAAATGGTAAACTACGCCAAGTTTGTCAGATCAATAGGAGGTCAAATGCCATTCTCTCACCTCTGTTTAAAAAGAGAACAAGCAAAAGAACTTAGCAGGGCACTCTTGGCCTCATTCCAGGGGCAGTACACAATTGTTTATTCTGTCAGCTTGGAGGGTAAACGGCTGTTAAAGGCCAAGTACAAAACAAGCTGCAGGAAGACTGCTCGCCCTAAAAGCAGGGTAACAGCAAAGATCTGAAAGTGAAGAAAAGAAGAATTTTGAGATGTGTTGTTGCAATGCAATCAAGGGGCTGGTAGCTTAAGCTCTAGGACATATCTGGAAAGCCTAAGGCCACCAGAAAAAAGATTATTTTGACAGAATTTCCAAGCAGATGCCAGTTGCAAAGGGGGATACTGTTGTTTCTGATATTGTAAGGCAAACCTATCACAGGGTTTTCTGGGGCCAAGAGTGTGTGACACCACAAGGTCACCCAGCAGGTTTCCATGGCCAAGTGGGGAACTGAACCCTGGTCTCCAGAGTTGTAGTCCAGCACTCAAACCACTGTATCACACTGGCTCTCAGGCCAATTGAGCACTCCAGTACGAATGGAATAGACTAGAATGGAATCAGTTAACTTGCGCAAAGAGCTTGGGGTAAATTAATGACCCCTTAAGTGCTCTAATGATCTGCACTCCATTTTTCAGCCTGCATAATGACCACAATTCCTTTGGACATACAACTCTGTTGCTCTTCTGCCAGCAATATCTTCTGCCAACATGTGGGTATATTTTTAGTATGCAGAATCACCCACATCTTTTTGCCCTGAGGGCAAATATTTGTTTTTCTCATCAGTTCTTTACATATGTTTGGAAACTATGCAGTCATTCACAAAAAGAGCCATTTGTCAACATGGAAAACAATTCAGGCAAACCAAGTGCCACAAATATAACTTAATCCAGGAGAGAAAAAGAAAGCATGGAGCCCAAAACTGAAGCAGTATACTAAAAAGGCCTGATGGGACTAAAAAAATGCAGTTAGTCTTCTATTTCTTCCCAAAGGTAACAAACTCCATCACGATGCATTATCTCATACACACTTTATGTGACTTTCTAAGGCAGGACTGGTTTAATTTCATTTTTGGGTGACTATGTTAATCTTTTTAGATTCTACCTCTACAGTCAACTAATGTGAGCTGCCTTTGGTTTCATGCCAGGAAAAAGGCAGGATAAGGCAGCCAAACCTCATCACCTAACAGTGTCCAACATTCATTCACTTATTTATTTCATTTATTTCCAGCCTTTCTCCTGATAATGAGACTCAAGGCAACTAACAACATATTTAATACAATAAAAATCAAAAACAATACAAAACATTCATAAAATTATCTTGATATCTGCTCAAAGCATAGCTCTCTCTCCCTTCAAGATGCTATAAAATTCAGCACAAAGCTAACTAAGCCACCCAGCAGCAACAGCAGCACAGGACTTGGGAGTAGGAACAGTGGACACATCATCAATTATGTCACCAATCTGCATAAAATTGCATGTGTTGATTTATATATATAGCTGCAAAATTAGAAACTTTTTTTAATAATTTAAATTGAATTACAACACATTTCATCTTAGAAGAGTAGACTATGATCAGGTGACCTGTGTGCCTGGTGTTCACCCTGCTGTTCAGGAGCTAAATCTGGAGAGATACTGTCAAGAATCTCTAACTCCGATGAATTATGGTTTAGTCTAGTGCAGAGCTTTCCAAAGTTTTCATGTTGGTGACACACTTTTCAGACATGCATCATTTCACAACACAGTAATTCAGTTGTACTAGCAAACTGGAGGTTAAACTAATCCCTTATAAGAGATACCGTCACATACATAAATTGTAGTAAGAAAATGTATGGGGACACAATATATCTCATGAAAGCCTTTCATATATTTTTAAAAATATATGATTTATAAATAATCTACATTTCTAATATTGTAGGCAACACACCTACACACTTCGGGTGACACACTAACGTGTCACGGAACACTGCTTAGAAAGCCCTGGTCTGGTGAATGCAGTAAAAAGGGAGGCTGTTTACTAGTTCAGTTCAGAAACAGTGGGAGAGCTAGAGAGTAGATGAGCTGCAATCACTCTGCTTAAGGTAGCAGGATTTTCATTAATGTATTAAAAAGAGGACAAAAAAGGTAAAGTCGGTATTGTGGAATTTCTGTTATGCATTTCCATATATTCTATATCTTTTATTTAAGCTTGCCTCCAAGGTTGTTATCTATTGAGCAGCAAATACAAAACAATTCTACAATTAAGTCTCACACTGGGGCCTCACTGGATGCCTGGAACTTCCAGGACACTGGATATGTGTTCAGTTTAATAGACAATTTGTTGGATTGTTGGTGCTGTTTTACAAATTGGCTTTAAATTGTGACTAGTTTGTAATATTCATTCATGTTTAGCACCACAGAACCCAGAAAGAGGGACACCCTCTCTTCACACACAATTCATGATCTTTAAACTGGATATGGACCGGATAACCCTTCAAATAGAGGATATCTTCAAAGAGAAGACTGTCCTCTTGGAGTCCCTCAAACAGAGGTCAGTTCTTGGAAGAAGAGGGCACGCAGCCACCAAGGCAGAAGCTGAAGCCAACAGACTGCTAAAGGGTTCTAATACAACAGGCCTACCTAGCACATTTTGAGGTATTAAATAACAGTATTGTATTGTAGTGGTTTGAGCATTGGACGACAAACCAGGAGACCAGGGTTCGATTTCCTGCTCGGCCATGGAAGCCGACGGGCTGACCTTGGAGACGTCACACACGCTCAGCCCTAGAAAACCCCATGACAGATTCGCCTTCGGGTTTCCCTAAGTCAGAAACAACCTGAAGGCACACCGCAACAACAAACTGTTTTAAACAATACACTTCACTGTTTAAAAAGCCGCCTCTCATTACGGCCGTTAAACCCAGACTCTGAAGCAGGGCTGGGGAACACGCAGGCCTTCAGAAGGCGCTGGCCCGCACCCCCGTCAGCGGCGGCAGCCCAGCCCAGCCCAGCCCAGCCCACGGAGACTGCTGGCGGAAGCGGCAGTGCCACGCCGCCTGCAGGGCCACAGGCCCTCCGTCCCCGGCACAGGCCCACCCTCGCCAGCAAACCCTCCCAAAGGCTCACGCAAAGCCAGCAAATTGCTCCTAAAGCCACAGAGGGCAACCAGCCCTCTCCCGCTGTCGCCCCACCTCTGGCGACTTCTCCGTTCCCTCTCGTATTTCGGGGGTCCTTCGCCCAGCAGCTCTCCGCAAATTTGAAAAGAAAATGAGTACAACAGTCAAGTTTCAGGCAGGTTTGTTTTCCCCGCCTCCTGTCTCCAAGCAACCGTTACTCCCTCTGGCAAGTTGGAAGAGGAACACAGCCTGCTGGGAACTGTAGTTTTAGCGCGCTCTCCCAAAGAGCGAGCGAGAGCGCCGCGCGCTTCCAGCAAACGAAGGGCGGAGCGCGGCCTTTCTTCCCAACCCGCGTTGCTGGGCGTCCTTTCTTAGAAGCGACGCGCCTCGTCGGAGGGCAGAGCAGGCGTCCCCTACGCACTGCGCCCCTGGCTCCGCTGGAGACCGGCGAGCCCAAGCCTTGCGGTTTACGCACAGGCCGCCCATCCCCGACTAGGGGAGGGGTCTTCCTGGCTGCAGAACGCTCGTGCGAGCTTGAGGCAGCGGTTCAGGAAGGGCAGCGAAGCCTGCTGCTGGCCATGGGGGGCTGAGCGGTTCGCACTTTGCCATAATAAATACGCCTAGAATTCTGCCGCAAGATGTTCTTCTCGGAGTGGAATCTAGTATTGGAACCTCTGTTGTATTACTGGTGTTACCTTTTCTCTGGCGCCACTCTTAATTTACTGTTTCTGTGACTTGCTGCTGTTAAAATTTTGCTTTATGCTTTGTTCGTACTATTCGTAATCCTTTCTATATAGAACACATTAAAAGTGGATAGCTAAATATTAAACTGAAAGTTGACACGGCCAGTCTTACCAGCTGCTATACGTGACGCATCAGCGGCTACACACGGTCTTGCCCTTCATTTCAAGGTACACCTGTCCCTCAACATTCGTGAGAGTTTGTTTGTTATATTTATTATATAAACAAAACAACAGACAGACTTCGCAAAATCCTATCTTAATACAAAGAACACACAGAAAAAGAAAATACAATATCAAAAAAGAAAAGAAAAATACATCTGTAGAAACATACAATATATACTAATTAACATATAACAATCCTATCCAATGAAAGGAATGGCATGTTTCATAATTATCATATTTTCTTAATATATCTCTATTAGTCAATTATGTATTTATCATGGTAATGCTTACAAATGTATAGTAACTTAACTTTATAGATATATATATTGATTGGATTTTTAACTGAAAATCATTTTAAACCATCCATCATTTAACCTCTTCATTACCGTTATATTATTTCATCTCTTTTTACGAGAATCCTTTGCCACATCCTTCCACTAACCCTCTCCCCGCTACTTACCAAACCTCAAGAAGAAGATGCTTGCCTATCTATACCTTATCTTCTAAACAAAGTCTTTGTACCTTTTGTATCACTCTGGTCATTTCCGCACTAGACTGTTATAGTGCTATTATTCCACTTTCAACATCCTATGGAATCCTAGGGTTTGCAGTTTAGGGAGGAGCCTTTGAGGCCCCTCACTAAACTGCAAACCCCAGGATTCCATAGAATGTTGAAAGTGGAATAATAACTCTATAAAAGTTCAGTGCGGAAATGACCTCATTTTTGTTAAATCACTCCTTTTTTATGTCAGAGTTGGTTTTAACTTATTTTTATACAATTACAAACTTATACAGGTTTCTATACACACTTTTAACTTACTTTTCCGATGGTAGTATCCTGAGCGTCTAGTCTTAAACATCCTGTCTTAGACATCTCTTATATTACCATTTAAAATTTCCTTCAGATCAGAATAAGATCTCGCTTCCTTCATCTTATATTCCTTCTATTTTAATGATCTTTCCAACTTACAATAACATTCTTGCCCCAACAGGATTCCCATAATGGGAATATCATGTTCCATTCTTTGATAAATTTCTTCTTTGTGTTATCTTTTAAATAATTCATAACTATATTGGCCTCAGCTATATCATATAATTTTATTAACCAGTCTTCTATCCTTGGAGATATTTTCTGTTTCCATACCTGGGCAAAACAAAGTCTTGCAGCCGTTACCATGTACAAGAGGATTTTCTTTGGGGGTTTATTTAATTGGTGTAAACAGTCTGTCATATTAAGTAAACACAGTTCTGGTGCTAATGGGAATTTTACCTTCATCGTTTCTTGAATTTTGGCATGCAAAGCTTCCCAAAATCTCTTTGCTTCTCTGCAGCTCCACCAAATATGGTAAAATGTGCCCTTTTGGTCACATTTCCAGCAAGTATCTTTTACATTACTTTGGATCCTTGAGATCTGAGTTGGTGTTATATACCACCTGTGGAGCATTTTATAATAGTTTTCTCTTAGACTAACTGGTTTTATCAATATCCACGTGGTATCCCATGAATTTTCCCATTGGCCCAAAGTAATTGTATAATTAAAATTTTGGGCCCATTTTATCATAGTCTGTTTAACTACCTCTTGTTCATTTTGTAGATTTAACAAAATTTTATATATTTTACTAAGTCTATGTTCTGAGTCCGGTTTTAATATTTTGTCAAATTCCTTTTCTTCTATCTCAAAATCTTCTGCTTTTGTATCCATCTCATATCTTTTTGCTAACTGCATTAATAGTAGCGAATGGGTCGTTAAACCTTGAATCTTAAGTTCTTCCTTTGATTTAAAAGAAGTAATGTTTCCTTGTATCTTCAATATATCTTTATATAGAATCCATTTATTTGTTATAGGGATCTCTCTTTTGTATAAAACCTCATGAATAAAAATTCAAGAATTGAATAAAAATTCAAGATGGAATTTTTAAATATAATTGTTTTTTATATTTTAACCAAACTGTCAGAAGAGCTTTTCGCAAGAGATGTGCTTTGAAATCCTTATCTATTGATGCTTTCCCATACCATACGTATGCATGCCACCCAAAGTAGAGTCTCTCCCCTTCTAAGTGTAGCAGTCTTGAATTTCATAAAGTTATCCAGTCAATTAACCATTCCAGATAATTTGCATGATAATAAAGTTTCAAATTTGGTAATCGCATTCCTCCTCTTTCTTTAGTATCTTCCATAACCCTTAATTTTATCCTCGGTTTTTTACCTCTCCATATGAATTTTGTCAAGTCCTTATTCCATTCTTTAAAAGGTTTTTCATTCATAATTATAGGTAAATTTTGAAATAGGAAGTTTATTTTGGGTAGAGTATTCATTTTGACAGCCGCGATTCAATGATAGTTCTAACTTTTTCCATTTTTTAAAATCTTCTCTTATCTTGGACCATACTTTCTTATAATTATTATCGAATAGGTCCCCATTGTTTTTCGTGATATTTATGCCTAGATATTTTACTTTTTCGCTATCATAAAGACTGTATATTTTGTTAATTCTTGTTCCTCGTATTCAGGCATATTTTTTGTAATTATTTTTGTCTTATCTTTATTTATTTTATATCCTGAAAGTGTTCCGAACTTGATTAGTGTGTCCAATAATGTCTTCATACTTGTTAAGGGGTCTTCAAGAATAATGGCCAGATCGTCAGCAAAAGTGCTGAGTTTATATAGCTGGTTCCTAATTTTAACTCCTTGTATTTGGGTTTCCTGTCTAATTCTGTTACTTAATATTTCCAGAACCAATATAAATAAAAGAGGAGATAAGGGACATCCCTGTCTAACTCCTCTATTTACCAATATATTTTCCGTTTTCCCCCGTTTACTATTATTTGAGCTCTTTGGTCCTTGTAAATTGAATTAACACATTCTGTGTATTTTGATCCTAAATTTATAGTCTTTATTGTTTCTTCTAAAAAGACCCAGTTCACCCTGTTGAAAGCTTTCTCTGCATCTAGAAAACTGCCATTTTCTTTTCATTATGTCTATGAAAATATTCTACAACATTTAAAACTGTCCTTATATTATTTTTAATGTTCTTCCCAGCAGAAATCCGTTCTGATCTGTATGTATCTACTTGTAAAATCTTTTTTAATCTTTCTGCTAATATCATAGCAAATATTTTATAATCTACATTTAATAGCGCTACCAGTCTGTAGTTACCTAATTCCTGGGGATCTTTTCCTTCCTTTCGTACCAGGACAATGTTTGCCTCCCCCATGAGGGAGGTTTAGCATTTTTACCTATCCTGTTTATTACACTTTGTAATGGTTTTATTAGTTGTTCTTGAAATGTCTTATAATACAAGGCTGGAAATCTGTTGGGTCCTGGGGCTTTCCCTACTTTTTGTTTCTCAATAGCTTGCAATATCTCTTCTTTTTTAATTGTTTTATTTAAGTCTTCCCTTTGTTCTTCTGTAATCTCCGGTACCTCCCCTCTAATTAGATATTCTTTTATTCTATCTCTTTTCATTTGGTTAGTTTCTGGTTCTGCAAAAAAAAATTTATAAAGCATCTCAAACTCTTTTTTAATGTCATCCTGTTTTCTTATTTTCTTTTATCTGAAGAATCAAACTTTTTTTTCTTTTCTAATTTTGTAAGCTAACCATTTATTTTTTTTATTTGCTAGAAAGAAATCTTTTTGTTTTGCAAATCTTAACTTTCTCTCTATTTCTTCTGTGTCTTGTAGGGAAATTTGTTTCTGTGATACTTTTATTTCATCTATTATCTTTATGTTTTGAGGAGAGGTTTTTTACTTTTCTTCCAATTGCTTTATTTCTTTTGCTAAAATTTGTTCTTTTGCTTTTCTTTCTCTTCTTATTTTTATTTCCTGCTGTATAAGAAAGCCTTGCATAACAGCTTTACCGACTTCCCATACTGTCTTTGTAGGGACCTCATTATTTAAATTCTCTGCGAAATATCTCTCTAAGATTTCTTTACCTTTTTCAATTATTTTATCATCTTTCAATAATTCTTCATTCATTCTCCATCTGAATTCTTGTTTTTTATCTTCCAAGGTTAATATTAGTGGAGTATGATCTGATATAATCCTTGGGAAAACTTCTGTCTTTTGTAAATTCTTAATTATTCTTTTAGTGGTCCAGATCATATCAATTCTGGACCATGTTTTTTGCACTTCTGAGAAATAGGTAAATTCTTTTTGGTCCCCATAGAGACTTCTCCATGCATCTGCTAACATCAAATTATCAGTAAACTCAAAAAACGATTTGGGGAGTTTCCTCTTTTTTTCCTTTTGTTTCTTTTTCATAGTTCTGTCCAATTCAGGATACACCACTCCGTTCCAGTTGCCCATAATAATAATATCTTGATATTCAATGTCTCTAATTTGATCTAAAAGCTTCCCATAAAATTCTTTTTTATTTTCTAAGGGGTCATAAATTCCAATAAATAAAATCTTTGTGTTAAGCACTTTAACCCCTACCCCTATATATCTCCCTTGAGAATCTTTTAGAACTTCCTTCGCTGTGTATTTTGGATTCATATATATCGCCACCCCCCTTTTTTGCTTTTCTGCAGCCACTAAAAAGATATTTCCTAGTTTAACATTGTTTAATACTTGTTTTTCTTTAATAGATATATGAGTTTCCTGTGTACAGTATATATCACACTTTTGTCTTTCAAGATAATGAAAAATTATTTTCCTTTTTGATATTGAATTTATGCCTCTAATATTCCAAGATAATATTTTTAGTTTCATTTTAATTATGATTACTCTATTCTACAGTCTCTAACTCTGATAACGTACCTTCTTCTGATTCTTCTTGTTCTGTTTCTTCTTGTTCCTGTTCGTGTTCCTGGTCTTCTTGTCACTCTCGTTGTGTCTGGTCTTCTAAATAATTTGCTGCTTCTACTAGTACTGTCTTTTGTTGTTTATCTCTGTCTTTTTTCAATTCTTTACTTGTTATCTTCTCTTTTTTCTCCCTGTCGTCTGGTCTTTTCCCTGCGTCTTCTTGTGTTCTTCTTTAAATTTTCTCAGAAAATTTTCTGCCTTCATTATTGAGTTTATTACATATCATTTCTGATTATATGTGAATATATCTCTTTTGAATTTTCCCCATCTATATGATATTTCATTTTTCTTCAACACTTGGGTTAAGAAAGAGTAGTCTTTTCTTTTTTTGAGGACTTGTAATGGTACATCCTTAAATATCTTTAACTCTGTTTCTTCAATAATCAGCTTGTTTACATAGCTTTGTTGTATGATCATCTCCTTGACGTGTTCCCGTACAAAATAAACTACAATGTCTCTAGGAACTTTTCTTTCTTGGGCAATTAACAAGTTTATTCTGAAGATGCAGTCCACCTCCCCATCCATCTGTTCTGAGGGCCAGTCTAAAAATCTGGCCAGTGCTAGCACTATTCTATTATATAAATCTTCCTCCTCCATTTCCTGCAGTCCTCTTATCTTTACACATTATTCTCTATATTTTATTTCAGACAGTGTGTTTTTCATCTCTGTTTGTTCTACCAACAGTTCTAGATCTCCAGTTCGCTTCTCCAAGCTCCTCATTTTATCTTGTACTTCTTCTATTCTTTTATTCATATTTCCAAGATCCTTTGTCACTGTTTCCAGTCTATGTCCGAGATCCTCCATCTCTTTCTTCACCTCTTTCACTTCTTTTTTAACTTCAGATGAAAGGTCCTTCATTTCTGAGCACATGTCAGTTCTTTTCTTTTTAACTTCATCTAAAAGCAACTGGTAAGGTTCCATTTCTCCCAAATATCTTATTTACATTAAGGTGTGGACTTGTGGTTGCACATCTTTTCTTCGTCCAGCTGCCATCCTTAATCTTATGTTCTGAATTACCAAATTCTAGACTCTCTTTAAATTATTGTTTACTACTTAAGATATTCACCCTCAATTCCTTCTTCATTAAATCAAATTAAAATTAGATAGTCCTATATATAGATTAGAAAATTTATATCATGTATCGTCAATTAATTGTGTAAATCTATATATAAATGTAACTATTACCAAGCTTTAATTTAATTGATTTTTAACTATATAAATATTTTAAATTGTTTTTAAATCATTTTTAAATATTTTTAAATATTAAATAATTTAAATATTTAAAGTTTTTAAATATTTTTATAACTATTTAGAAAAGCTTTCACCTAACCTTCTGTTCCTTTACCTCTCTTTCCCTCTTCTCCTTTTTCTCTTTTCTTTCTCTCTCCTTTATTAGGGTTTTTATATTAATATTATCTATTTATATTGTATTAACTCTTAATTTCCAGAAGGTGATGCTGTAGATTTATTTTTGTCAGCTCAATTCCACTTCTAGTCTGTATCTACAGGGTTAATTCTATGAACTCCCAAGTATAGCCCTACTATATGAAAAAATAAAAACCAAGGGATTAACAATACCTTATTATCTCTTGACCTTGAGTTTTATCTCTGTGTAACAGCAAGACAATACAGCTGTGTTATGTAGATAGAAAAAGCCAAATGAAGCAACAAACGTAAAGAAAATAGACTGTACTCTATCAATTCAATGTAAGACTACTAACAAATTTTTATTTTAATTACCCAACCAGTTAATTATTTAAAACCCTTACAAACTTATTTCTTCCAGTTTAAGTAACCTAGTATTCCATAGACTGGGTTAACACAATTGTAAAGAAAATTTTGCAGTACAATAACTTAGTACCACAAAATTTATCTGTTTTAACTCATCTAATTTAAACTTGCAAATTCAGAAACTAATTAACTTACTTATCTTAATTACAACATTTCTAAATTCATTCCCAAAAAGACAGTGTATAATATAGGTTAATAATCACAGGTAATATAAAGAAAAAAGGTTAGAAAAGGTAGAAGAAGATACAAAAGATCTTATTATTTTCTTTGTTATTCAGTATTTGTTACTATATTACCTCTGTCTGTTTCCTCCCCTCCTTTCAATCTCCCACAGCTTTTCTATTCCCCATGCCTCTGTTTCTTAAGTGTCTGATGTCCAATGTCTCTAAGTTCTTCTGTTGCTTGTAAAGCAGCAATCTCTCCTGCAAAATGTGTTTTCTTCTTCTACTTCTACAAAGTATTTCTTTGAAGCCTTTAGTTTACTGCTTTGTCCTTTAATATATTATGTAGTCTCGGGTGTCTTATGTATATTTTAATCTCAGTTAGTATGTTTATATTTCGTCTCAGTTAGTATGTTTATATTTCTATGCTTCTGCGTCTTCTTTCCTTTTCTCCTGTATCTAGTCAATATTCCACCGGTTAATGTTCCACTATAGTCCAATATCAATTGTATCCTGCGTCTCAGCAATGCCGGGTTGATATTGACATAAATGAAACAAAATTCTTCTAAGAATGGATTGTAACCGCAGCCCCAACCCTGGGGATCAAATCAATCTAATTGTCACTTGTAGCAAAATCCTCCAGTTCTTTGAAACAGAGTCACTTCAGAATGATTCTCAGTACTATAGTCCATCCAACTTTGAGCAAGATCTAATAATTTTGACTGTTTAACTTTAAATCTAATTAGTTCAGGGTGATTTACATGAGAAGGTAAATCCTTCTCTCTTCTTAAGGTTCGGTAATTGACAACTTACTTGTTAGAAATCCCTCTATTTGCTCAGCATATTTGTGGCAAAGCTAAATCCATTTTGCGGTAGCTGAGCAAGGTATGGCGGCTCTTTGACCCCATCAGTGTCGTCCGTGCCGACGCCCCTTTCCGAAGTTTGCTTTCAGGAACTGACTGCTGGAATCGATCCTCAAATGAGCCCCTCCAAATTCCGTTTGCCAAGGGAATGATTTGTCCCATTTCTGTAGTTCTGAAACAGGCTCCCGATTTCACTCGTCGATCATCCCCTTTGCAGCTGTGTGAAGTGACGACCGTCTGCTATGCCATCTTTCTTCTGTCCAACATTTGTGAGAGTTAAAGACACAGGACTACTGTGAAAGTCAACGAATCACAAATACTGCGCCTGGAAAATGAGGCTGATTTTACAAGCTGCCGCTGGCTGCACCTAGTCCAGCGCCCCACACTCCCCCTCCTCCCCTTCCTCCCTTATCTCCCATCTTCCAAAAAGGCACCCGCTCCAACTTCACTTGCACACCTGGGCAAATTCACACATCTCCCAGATTTCAGAGGAGACAAACTCAAAGTCATGTGACACTGGCAGCAGCCACCCCTATCAACTGCCTTTCCTTTCCTATCGTCCCAGTTCCTCTGCGCCTCCCACCTCCCTTCTTCTAAAAAGTCATGCAGCCCACTTCACTTAGGGCCTTTCCACACTATACTGTTATAGTGCTATTATTCCACTTTCAACATCCTGTGGACTTCCGGGGTTTGTTGTTTCCTGAGGCCAAAGTGCTCTCTGGCTGACAATTCTAAAGGCCTCTCCCTAAACTGCATACCCCAGGGTTCCATAGAATGTTGAAAGTGGAATAATACCACTACAGCAGTATAGTGTGGAAAGGCCCTTATGCTACAACTCTGCTAGTCACAGATTGTAAGAGCAAACAACCTCAGTCCTGCACTAAAGGTTTCCCTAACAGCCATTGTGACCCATCGCCTCTCCAAGTTTCTCCTCCGCACTCCCTTCCCTACCCTGTTCCTGCAAAATGCCAACCACATTGTCAGAGGAGGCATACAGACTAGTATTATGGATTGGGGAGTTTTTCATAGGTTTTCATAGGTAATGACAAAAATAAGCCCGTCTTAATGCATATGAATTAGAAAGTATGTTGCGGAGCTTCCAAAAAAAGCAGTAAAAATTTAACATTTTTTTGAGTGAAAAAATATTTTCCACATGCAAAACAGTTATCAAAACTAAATAACAGTGACTAGTAAGTAAATGCAAGTTATGCAAGTCATACATAATCCTACTATCATGAGCTGAACTGTTAAGGAGTCTAAAGCACCATGCTTTCTCTTGCAGGCTGTCTACTTGAAATTCCTTCAAACATGTTACTTTCAAAACACAAGAGTGTTAAATTCATTTTTCTCTGAGGAAGTATTGCTTGTTGATATTTTTTACTTGTATTTTTAAAATCTTTTTTGGTATAATATTTTAAATATGTTTTAAGTGTTTTAGCTGTTTTAAGTATATTTTAATAACCGGAATGTTTAATTTCTTTTTAACTTCTGTAAACTAAACATTTTAGCAGTATCTTTTTACATCATTATAAGCTGTTGTGGATCCCATTTTGGAGAAAGGCAGAGTATACGTTTAGTAAATAAATAAATAAGTTGAGAATGAATTTTCACATAAATGAACCAAAAGTTACATCCTACAATAAACAAAATGCATGTGCAAGGAAATAATTCTGTGTTGATTTATGGAGAGTTTCATCAGGTTTTCTTAGGCAAGGAATATTTAGAGGTGGTTTTGCCAGTTTCTTCTCTGAAATATAGCATATAGCACCTGTATCTCTCCGCAGTCTTCCATCCAAATACTAACCAGGGGTGAGCATGCTTAGCTTCCAAGATCAGATGGGATCCAGTGCCTTTAGGATATTTAGGCCCTCTGTGCCCTCTTCATGTACGACGTTTTAGTAAGTTGATGTAATGTCGGGGTTTTGGAAGATTCTACCATATACTTTTCTTGGATGCCTAGACTTTCTTTCTAAATGTACAACTGCCATGCTAGAAATGTGGGGATTATGAGAAAATTTAACAGGGGGGTAAAATTTTTATTTGGGGCATGATATTCCTTTGCTGCTATGTTATACCTAGAAGTTAAATTACTGAAGATGTTACTCCATTTGGCATAGGATACACTGAAACAATGTTGTGCCACCATTTCTGTCTAGCCTACCAGCACCCATGGAGTGGAGAGACTGCTGCAGCCCCTGCGTAGCCTAGCAACTGGCAGTAAGAGAAGGCGGAGCAACAGCTGCGGGGCCTACCAGTCCCAGTCACCAGGCGGACTAGCCTCTTCCCTGCTAGAAGTCACCTCTGCGTCAGTCTCGACTGTCACAGCCGTGGTGGGGATCTCCTCCTTCTCTTCGTCAGATTCATCCAGGTCAAGCCTATGATATGAATGGCAATGCCAGGCTGTCGTTAGGAGGAACTGCAGGTCTTTGGAGATTACTGTATGGTTATTGTTGTTTTTAATCCCATTCATGTATTCTAAAATCGTTCTTGTTATTTGCCACCAGGTTGACCTTGACTTATGGCAACCCTATGAATGAGAGACGTCCAAAATCCCTGATCGTCCGTCGCTCTGCTCAGGTCTTGCAGACTCAGGGCCGTGGCTTCCTTGATTGAACCAAACCACCTATAGCATGATCTCCATGTTTTCCTATTGCCTTCCACCTTACCAAGGTTTAGGGGTTTTTTCCTAGAGAGTCACATCACAGCATGATATATGTCCAACATACAACAGCCTCAGTTTAGTCATTGATGCTTCTAGATATTTTAAGCCATGTCTGTGTATTTATGGTCACAGAGTTAGACTCCCCCTCCATCTCTCTTGTCTCTTTGTGGTTGGGAAAGAGAGATGTTCTCTGTGTGTTATGTTTCCACTGGTGATGTCTGTCAAACAGCATCAGGGAAAGAAAACAGTGATAATGTGACAGGTTCCTATACTTTATTTATATTGTTGCCTACCTTCATCCCTCCTACCACCTCCATGCCTAACTTACAACTGTTGCAAATCTATCTATAAATGTTGAAATGATGAGGAGAAAAATATTATTTTTCAAGATCATTATCAGATTTCACCATCTTGTCAAATTGCTTGAAATTCATTATTCAACAGCAGAATGACCTTATTGGCTGCCTTAAAACTGAATAAAACTCCCAGCAAGAGCAGTTTAGTTGAAAGGGAGGAGGGGCATCTGTTTAGGGAATTTTTATACAAGGCAGAACCTATTCAGCCCAGACAGATCAAGAATGGTAAGCCTTCCATCCCTATGGTTGCCAGGTCAAAACAGGAGCAGACATTTGTACTTTAAAGGTTATGCAGAAGAGAGAATTTCAGCAGCTATTGCTTTTCAAACAATCAACAACTCTTAACTGAAATTCTCTCTTCTATACAAAGGGACAGGAGCCCCCACCAGTTTTCAGTCTATCCGTGCTACAGTGATCCACTGACCGCAAGGTACACAGCAAGAATGTTTTTTTTTATCAGTGACAGCTTCTACAGATCCCCAGGAGATTAATCAGTTTCTCAGAAAGGCTAAGCCAGTACTGTACACCAGAAATTTGGGAACTTTCAGGGCTCCTCTTCACTTACCCTGACACAGTACAGAAGGCATATCATCCCAGTCTTTGATTATATGTTGGCTACTCCTTAGCCAACGTTTCTGTATACACGAGTACAGGAAAGAATGGTGCCAGAGTAGCACAGAAAGAGAGAGCACATCCAGCTCGGCACACTAACACAGTACCGTTGTCTAACAGCCAGCATTTGAATTCTGGAAGCTTGGTGCTCAGATCTCAAATGTTCCATTAATTCATTAGGTAGCCTTAGTCAAGATGCGGCATGTTAGCCTGGGCATCTGTGCAATATGTACTTTCTGCAACAAAATGCTGCAGTGTCTCCTATGCAAGAGTTCCATTCCTTTTCAGCCTGGTGCAGGGTTGCAACCAGCCAGCCATCCTGTCTTTCTTTCCAGAATACTCAACTCCATTCCTCTACACCCCTTTTCAGTCTCTCTCTATCATACACTCTAAATGAATGACTTCAGTCTGGCTCCTGAAAATGAAACATGGCAGTTAAACTAAGTTGTAGAAACTAATTTTTGCAGGGAGTAGTCAAAAGAAATCAAACTTATTGGAAGGAAGAGAGAGACTGAAGACACTTACTCTCTCTTTGCATAGGCTGGTACAAAGATCTATGCAAAAATGCCATCGGACCTAGCTTTAAATTCCTTTGATAATAATCTGACTTAATGCTAATGTATTTGATTTTTAAAAAAGTTTTATATAGTATTTCTATTAATTATATTTTCAATTGCCATTACTTGTATCACTTTTTTTCTGAGCATACTTGGATCTTCACAAGGCCTTGGCTATAAGTAATAACAGTTAACCAGAGCTGATCTCCTGTGTTTTTCATTTTAACAAACTGCTGACTGACAGTCTACACAACAAATGTAAAGCTCAGCACAGTGATCATCTAGCCTATCCAGCACACACAAAATCCAAGAACTACTTACCTTCTACCATTTCTGATCTTCTCTTCTTCACAGACAATGGCTGCCCCTGGAAAGAGTCCCAGTGAGAAAAAATCTGGAGGGAAGGCAGCACCTCCTCAGTTCCTGTTCCAACTGGCTACAGCTTTGGATAATTCCGCTATCAAGTCCTTGGAGGTAAAGAATAAACACTATTTATGAGACAGAAAGTGAAGGAATAGTGGGCAGCATATCATATTCTCAACTGTCCCAATTTGGCAGGGAAAGTCACAATTAATTCTCTGTCATCCTAATTTTTTAAGCTACTTTTCAAATGTCCCAAGGTTTTTTTCTCCTTCTACTTCCTCCCTTTGTCCTCAGCTTACTTCCATTGCTGCAAACTGAATTCAAAGTGCAAAAGTAGTTTGCACTCCGTTAACTCAGCAGGGTGGAGAAGAGAATCTTTTCCTTGCCAATAAGCTCAGGCAAAAATAAACTGCAGCAGCTTCACCTAGCTTGTGTATTCTTCCTCATTAATAATGTTTATCGTCTTGAGAGTGTCAAACAAATTATTTAGCACTCAAAGCGTTCATCCAAATTATATCGTACCCAAAGCCAATCCAGCTGGCAGAAATTCCCACAAGCATTTCTCCCATCCCCTGACAGTAAAAACACAACTGCAATTTAAATAACTACCAGTTTGCTGACATTCATACCTGGGGGGCTCCTTTGATCTACTAGTGGATCCAGTCCTGATCATCCTTCCAGCTCCACGTTTTTAGCTACATTTCTAGTTTGCATTTCCACCAGGAACCTTAAAGGCAGCACACACAGAACTCATCCTCAATTTATCCTCACAATGACCCTGTGAGATAAGTCAGACAGAGGATGAGAGGGCAGGTCACTCGGTGAGTTTTATGGCTCAGGGATGATTTCAGGTTAGACCTCTCAAGTCCCAAACCAACAGTCTAACCATTATGCTAACTGGGGGACTCTGGGAATTATAACCTAGAAATTAACTTTTCTGAGCCCTGTCCCAGAGTCACTCTGTACTACCAAACATTTCTTCAGTATGCCTGCATGTTGCTGCTAAAATGTGGAGTTCGCTTCCCCTGCGCAATAAGCCAATCATCACCCTGAGGTGGAGATCACAATAGGAACAGCTTTATTTTTTGTCTGCACAGATGATAGTTTACAAAGAATGTTTCATACATAAAACAACTCATATAGGTCTTTTATAACTTTTCATAAAATTTCTAGCAACTGCTCTTGATTCTGATTGGTATCCTATCTAATGTAACCTATTTGCTACAGTGTGCAATCCTGCCTCATTATACAGGCCCTATAGGTCAGCTTAAACAAATTCTTTCTGTATTTTTCCACTCTAGTATTTAGTGATATTTAAATTGACTCCCCACTTCTCTTTCCTTTTCCATTTCTTTCTGTCATGTCATCCAGTTTCCCCCTCTTTGAGACATAAGAAGTTCCACCTTCCAAATGTCTCAACCTTTCTCGGCCATCCAACATCTTTTCTAAAATCTGCCATTCTCTAGTGTCTCATCATGTGTCATCATAATCATTTGATTGAAAGTTGGCACAAACCTTTTACAAACAGTAATCAAGCAATGTAACATACAGCATGATATGAAACATAGAGCTATAATTCCAACTGTAATCAGGAATAACTTTTAACCAAAACATCCCTGATAACCAGTTTGTCAACTAATCCCACCATCTATTTGATTCTTGTTTATGAAGACTATATGCTGCTGCTTCTAACACATATACATCATGTTCAATGTCATGTCGGTAATCAGGGATAAAAGTACAACATTCCTTTCCTGGAAGCGCACAAACACTCCCTTGTGTTGCTAATGCATAATCTAACGCCATTCTGTTTTGAAGTGCAATTTGTCTTACTGAACTGAGTTCCTGGTTTAACTTCCCTATGGCTTCTCCGGTGGCATTGGCCATCTCTTCCATTAGTCTAGCCAGTTTCCTATCCATCTTTACTGTTCTGGCTACTCCATATGCAGGGAGTAGAATCATCCCAAACCTTGTTCCTTCTGATACATCCCAGTCATTAAGGATTGATGTATAATTTTGAATCTTTGTGACAGTGGGTAGACTTTTGAGGATCCTAATGCTTGGAAACAAATTCACTACATAATACTGAGCATTCCAATTAGCTGGTAAGAATTTATACGCCTTCTCCCACACATAAAGTAATGGCCTGCCTATTAAGGCGCTTTGATTTTTACTGCACCTTGAAGACATTTTTGCTAACAGTCTCACAAAGCGGATCAGGAGGTCTTTAAACTGAGTTCAGCTTGGGAGGGAGACAGTATTATTCAGGGCAAGTGTTACCCTGTTTACTGGGGGTCCTGTGAGGGACTCCAAATGTGCTCAAATAAAAGTGGGGAAAATCAGCTCAGAGCACAAAGTTAGCAAAACGAGAGGCAGGGCAACGCAGCGGAATCTTTTACCCGATGTCTATGGAGTCAGGTCAGTTAAGCAGTCAGACAGTTTTAAAATAGCAAAAATGATGTTTTTATTAAGAACAGACGAACACTTAAGACAACACAACCACACAGCTAACTAAGTAATAAGAAATAAGAGTTTTTCGGGGGAAATGGGTGATACAACACCTTTCTCGTAGTCCTGCAGAAGTTGCAGATGAAGAGAAGAAGCTCAGCGTGAACCACCGCTGAGGGGAGCTCGCCGGGCAAAACAGCAGCAAGGCAATCTGGAACTCGGGAGTGATCCGAGGAAGCTCTCGGAACTGGGGTTTTTTATAGGGAAAGTATGACCGTAGGCTAGCCTGTACTTGGGAGAGAACAATGATGTTTGGGCATGAGACAATGTCTCCGAAAGGTCAAAATTTAACATAATAGGATTAAGTCAGAATCGACAATGGAGTGGCCAGTATGCAGATGCAGTCTGCCTGGGTGGTTACGCATTTAGCTCATCAAGTTACCTGCTCGGGGCAGGGGGTTCTTTGTAGTAGCGTGCATCCTTAATGAGGTGTTTGTCTAGGGAGGTCTCCTAAAGCAAGATCTGGCTGAGTCTGGTTTGCCTCGGTGGAGAAAGGAATGTTCAGCAATTAAGGGCCATGCCTAGCTCTGTGCTTGTTCGGGGGCCTCACAAACACTTGGCCAAGGGTGGCAAAATGAGACTGAGTTATGATATCAAATGATATCTAATATTTTCCGAAGCCAGACCAGTTCACGGTGATAACACAAGGATTCAGTGACTGCTGGGAAAAATAGCCCAAATGATATTGATAGAACAGGCCAAGTAGTAGTAGAGACCAACAGTGGGAGGAAAGCAACTTTAGTACAGGGCTTTTGGGAAGGGCATATTCTCTTAAGTGTCTCTACACTAATCTACAGAGCACGGGACACAAGCAAAATGAAGTCAAACTCTTAATACAACAAAATAAATATGATTTAATAGATTACTGAAACCTGGTGGGATGAGTCTCATGATTGGAAGGTAAGAATAGGGAGGTATAACTTATTTTGCAGAAATAGACCAAACCAGAAAGGAGGAATAGCCAAGGATGTCAAGGATGTTTTCACCTGTGAAGAGATCTATAACTTAAATTCAGGAAGCCAAGTCAAGAGTATCTGGGTAAGAATTAAGGGAGCGATAGGGATGTGATTGTGGGGGTTTGCTACAGGCCTCCAGGGCAGCCTGAGGACTTGGATGATGCCTTCCTGGAGCAGATGACCACGCATTCAAAAAGGAGAGACACAGTAATAATGGGAGATTTCAACTATCCTGATATATGTTGACTGTCAAACTCTGCCAAGACTGCAAGGTCCAACAGGTTCCTCGCTTGCCTTGCAGAAAATTTCATGGTGCAGAAGGCGGAAAAGGCGGCAAGAAGATCCACTATTTTAGATCTGATCCTGATGAACAGAGATGACCTTGATGAGGTGGAGGTGGGATCCTTAGCAGAGAGTGACCATGCTCTATCGCAGTGGTTCTCAACCTGTGGGTCCCCAGATGTTTTTGGACTTCAGCTCCCAGAAGCCCTGAGCATTGGCCATAGTGGCTGGGGCTTCTGGGAGCTGAAGTCCACAAACATCTGGGGACCCACAGGTTGAGAACCATTGCTCTATCTGGAATTTGATTCAGTGGGAAGGAGAAGCCAAGTGTAGCCAGACACGCATCCTAGACTTTAAAAAAGCTGATTTCGGTAAACTTAGGGAATTACTTGCTGAAATTCTGTGGTCAAGAATACTGAAGGAGAAAGGATTTCATGATGGATGGGAGTTTCTTAAAAGTGAGATGCTGAAGGCAAAATTAAAACTATGCCAATAAGGAGGAAAAATGGCAAGTGTCTAAAGCAGTGGTTCTCAACCTGTGGGTCCCCAGATGTTTGTGGACTTCAGCTCCCAGAAGCCCCAGCCACTCTGGTCAATGCTCAGGGCTTCTGGGAGCTGAAGTCCAAAAACATCTGGGGACCCACAGGTTGAGAACCATTGGTCTAAAGAAACCAGAATAGTTGACAAAAGAACTCTCATCTGAGCTAAGTGTTAAAAGAAACATGTACAGGAAATGGAGGAATGGTGAAACCACCAAAGAGGAATTCAAGCAAATAGCCAGGATATATGGGGAGAAGGTCAGATAAGCTAAAGCTTGCCTGAGACATTGAAAACAATAAAAAGGGCTTTTTAGATATGTCCTCAGCAAAAGGAAAAACAAGGAAATGATAAGGTCACTGTGCAGAGAAGATGGCCAATTACTAACAAGGGGAAGAGAGAAGGCAGAACTATTCAACACCTTCTTTGCCTCAGTTTTCTCCCAAAAGGATAGAAATACTCAATGTGGGGGGTGGGGAACAGGTGAGGAAGGGGAGGAAATAGCACAGACTAGGTAGAGAAGTAGTACAGGAATACCTGGATAAACTAGATGAATTCTAGTCTCCAGGGCCAGATGAATCCAAGGATATTAAAAGAACTGGCAGAAGTTGTTTCAGAACCACTCGCAATAATCTTTAAGAAATCTTGGAGAACAGGAGATGTCCCAGCAGACTGGAGAAGAGCAAATGTCATCCCCAACTTCAAGAAGGGGAAAAAAGAGGACCCAAATAATTATTGCCCAGTTAGCCTGACATCAATTCCAGGAAAGATCCTAGAGCAGATACTTAAACATTCAGTTTGTAATTACTTAGAAAGCAATGCTGTGATCACTAAAAGTCAACACGGATTTCTCAGAAATAAGTGAGGCTAGACTAATCTCTCTTTTTATGATAGAGTTACAAGCTTGATAGATGAAGGGAATGCTACGGACGTAGCATATCTTGACTTCAGTAAGCCTTTGACAAAGTTACTCATGACATTCTTGCAAAGAAACTAATAAAGTGTGGGCTGGACAGGGCTACTGTTAGGTGGGTTTGTAATTGGTTGACTAACTGAACCCCAAGGGTGCTCACCAATGGCTGCTTTTCATCCTGGACAGAAGTGACTGGTGGGATGCTACAGGGTTCTGTCCTGGGTCCAGTGCTATTCAACATCTTCATCAATGACTTGGTTGAGGGAATAGAGGGCATGCTGATCAAATTTGCAAATGACACCAAATTGGATGGAGTTGCTAATGCGCCACAGGACGGGATCAAAATTCAAAATGAGAGCTGGGCAGAAGCTAACAAAATGAATTTCTACAGAGAGAAATCTTACGTCCTACACTTAGGGAGAAAAAATGGAATGCACAAATATAGGATGGGGGATACATGGATGGATAACAGTACATGTGAAAGGGATCTAGGAGTCTTGTTAGATCACAAGCTGAATGTGAGTCAGCAGTGTGACGTGGCAGCCAAGAAACCTAATGCAATTCTTGGTTGCATCAATAAGAGTATGGTGTCTAGATCAAGGGAGATAATGGTGCCACTCTATTCTGCATTTGTTAGACCTCATTTGGAGTACGGTGTCCAGTTCTGGGCACCTCAATTCAAGAAAGATATCGACAAGCTGGAGCATGTCCAGAGGAGCGCGACCAAAATGGTGAAGGGTCTGGGAACCATGCCATATGAGGAGTGGCTTAGGGAGCTGGGGATGTTCAGTCTGCAGAAGAGAAGGTTAAGAGGGGACATGATAGCCAAGTTTAAATATTTGAAGAGAAGTCATGTCAAGGAGGGGACAGGCTTGTTTTCCAGTGCTCCAGAGACTATAGGACAAGGAGCAATGGATTCAAGCTGCAGGAAAAGCAATTCCACTTGAACTGCAGGAAGAACTTCCTAACGGTCAGTGTCAGGAACCGTGATGACACACACAAATGTACCAGTGCTAATACTTGATTTATTTAGAGCGTGATGCGTATACAAGACTTTAATGATTGAACTGGAGGCAATTTGCAGAGACCAAACATTGTAAGCAAGGCAATCTGTTCCCACAGTAAGCAGACAGCAAATGACCTTGGGGGAACTCACTCAGACTGATATTTATCAGTGCTGAATTCCAGGTATTGTTGACTTAACCGTCTCTGGTTCACATTCTTGGTTACAAACAAGTAGCTACATACTACTACTACGTATCCCATACTAATACTATCCCATACTAAATATGGAGGGACCACCCGACAGTCAGAGCTGTTCATCAGTGGAATATGCTGCCTGGGAGTGTGGTGGAGTCTCATTCTTTGGAAGTTTTTAAGCAGAGGCTGGATGGCCATCTGTTGGGAATGCTTTGATGGGTGTTCTTACATAGCAGGGGTTTGGATTGGATGGCCCCTGTGGTTTCTTCCAACTCTATGATTCTGTGATATTATCCATTGGATATAGTATCTTCCTATACTGCCATTAGGAAGGGTGTAATTTGGTATCCAACTCTTATTTAAAAATACTCCATTTATTCTGATTTCTGTGTCACAACTGCTAAGCCCAACCCTTCGTCCCATTCCATTCCATTTGTAACAATAATTTTCCTTAGCACTCCAAGCCACCCTCACAAAGGACCTATCACTGATGCCCTCTGATTTCCAAGTGGAATTATTTTCCTTTACCTTTTTCCACCAAGTACTTGTATTCATTCCAGTACTGTTTAGGGGAATGGGAATCATGGGAACCCTCCGCCCTTGCAAATGAATGAACATGAGCACAAATCCAACAATTTGTTTGGTTTAATCCAAAGGTGTATGGATGGGGGGGCGATAAGGGAAGGCCACTCCAGGCAACAATTTTTGGGTGTTCCCCCATGCAACACAGCCACGCCCCTGCCCCTCCGGCCCCTGACCCCGCCTCCTCCAACCCAAACTCCAAGCTATGTGGCTCTTTGATATTTCTCCTACAGATTGAACAAAAACATTCCCTTTACTCAAGCCAAACAAATTCAGTCCGAACAGCCACACAGAAACCTTAATCTTGACTCTCAGGTCTCTCACCAATCCTGTAGGAGTGTCACACTCAGCCTCTAGAGTGGGTGTGTTATCATCCGTAATTGCTGATTTTATTCCGTATATTGAATCCAAGGTCGCACTCCCTCCTGCTTTATTGCTGTCAGTCTTGTTAGTAGCATGGTGCATAGACCTTTGGCTGTAATGGTTTGTCTTTCCATGTTTTTAGCCACATCTTGTCTACTGGATGGATATGACGTACAAGTTCTGTTAGAGGAAGTGGCTTTTGTTCTAGACTAAATCTGTGGGGAGAAGACACCATTCTAGACAAATTTAGAACACATTCTTTTTCCCACATTCAGCCCCACACATTCATTTCGTCTCCATGTGTTATCTCTTTGCCCACCAAGGGAAAGGGATGCCCATACATTATTTCAAACAGACTCAACTCTGTCTTTCCCATAGGGGCTGCCCTAATTCTCAATAAAGCCACTGGGAGCATCACTGGCCATTTGAGATGAGTCTCTCAACATAACTTTGACAACTGTCACTTTAATGTCTGATTAGCTCTTTCAACTTGTCCACTAGACGGCAGCCTCCAGATTGTAGGCAAATCCCATTGGATTCCCAGGAATTTTGCAGTTTGTTGGCAAACTTTATCAACAAAATATTTTCTTTGATCTGATGATAAGATGCAAGGTAATCCAAATCTCAGACAAATTTCTTTCAGTGACATCTTAGTGATTTCCTTGGCTTTATTTGTCTTTGTGGGAAAGGCTTCTAGCCATCCACTCACGGTATCACAGAATACAAGCAGATATCAATAACCCACTGCTCGTGGTAGCTCGGTGGCCTCCTTTGAATCTTAGGGTTTGTTTTTAATACAGATAACACATTGTTTCACAGATGCATTACAATAGGCTTTTAACTGTGGGACATAAAAGTATCTACTTCCATATCCCTTCATCGTGTCTCATCCCCAATGAGTGCTCTCATGTACATTCTTTATAATGGTCCAGGCCCCTTTTTCTGGTACTAAAAGATGCTTATCTAGTAGAATCCACCAGTCTCCCTCTTTTCCAGACTTTAGATGTCTTGCAAGATGCTTTTGTCTCATCGTATATTTTGGTGGATGGAGGTGTGAAGAAGCAGGAAAGCATCTGAAGGCCTGAAGCCACTCGAATATGTTTTCTAGTTGCCTGCTTTGCTATTCGATCTGCCATTCAATTTCCTTTAATAATTTCACTATCTCCCTTCTGATGGGCTCCGCAGTGCATAATGGCTACCTCCTTTGGGAGCTTAATGGTCTCTATGAGCGTATGGATTTCTTCCTCGTGTTTTACTTTCATTCCTCCAGCTGTGCACAAGCCTTACTCTTTCCAAAGCACTCTGTAGGTGTGCATGGTGGTGAAAACATATTTCAAATCAGTGTAAATATTTATAATCTTTCCTTGTCCTATTTCCAGGGCTCTGCGCATGGCTATTAGTTCTGCCTCCTGTGCTGACATATAGGAGGGCAGCGACTTTGCCTTCAATGTGTCCCACCAAGTTACAATGCCATATCCAGTTTTTCTGATTCCATTTTCAATGAAACTACTTCCATCAGTGAACATTTCTAAGTCTGCATTTTGAATCGGTTCATCCTTCAAATCTTCCCTCAGAGAATGTACCACCTCCAGAACCTGTATACAGTCATCAAGTCTCTCTTCCAGGCTTTCTACCAGAAGCAAACTGGCTGGATTTATGATAACTAAAGGCTGAAACTCCACATCATCAGATTCCAAGATAACTGTACACTGGGCAATCTGGTTAGGAGACATCCATAATGCACTTTTGGTGTCTAGCAAGGTGGCAAACCTGTGTCCAATGTACACTTCTATCTTCTGGCCCATTGTCAACTTTTGAGCTCCTTTCACCATCACTGAATAAGCTATTATCACCCTAATGCATTCTGGCCAGCCTTTTGCTGTTGGATCCAGCTGCTTTGACAGATAGGCCACAGGTCGTCAATCACTTCCAGGCCTTGGTGTGAGCACCCCAACTGCCACCCCCTTATGTTTACTGTTATAGAGCTGGAAGGGCTTCATAGGATTTGGGATTCCTAGTGCAGGAACTGTCATCAAAGTCTGTTTCAAATAGTTGAATCCCTTCCTGCAATCTGCTGTCCACTCCAGATATGTCTCTGGCCCCTTAGTTGCTTCACAGAGAAGCTTGGTCATTACAGAAATCCCTGGGATCCACAAATGACAAAAACCCACCGTTCCTAGCAGGCCTTGCAGTTGTCTCTTAGTTTTAGGAGGGCTAACCAACATGTAGCCTCCTTTCGGTCTGTACTTGGGGCTTGTTGTCCCTTTGTCAGGAAGAAACCCAGGCATTTCACCCCCCCTTGGGCTACCTGGAGCTTCCTTTCTGAAACCATATATCCAGAGTGGCCCAAGAAGTTCAACAAGCTCACCATCACTGCCTTACAATTTTCCTGAGTTGATGCCTCTACCAACAGATCAGCCATGTATTGGAGGAGTGTATTAACTCCCCCAGGCCTTTTCCATCTCTAGAGATCTTCACTTAGGGCCGCACTGAAAATTCCTGGACTGTTCTTAAAACCTTGAAGGAGAACTGCCCACTGGTGGTAAGTCTGCTGTACATTTAGAAAAATTCATTCAAATGCAAAGGCTGTAAGGGCATACAGAAAAAGGCATCTTTATCTATAACTGAAAACCATTCATTTTCAGCCCACCGTTGAGAGATCAACATGTAAGGTTTCGGTACCAGTGGGTGGATATCCTCTACAATCTTGTTGATCATCCTGAAATCCTGAGCAAATCTCCATTGCCCATTCAGCTTTTTAACTGGTAAGATAGGTGTGTTATAAACTGAGAAACCTTGAACCACAGCCCATATTTTAGAAATTGACCCAAGACTGGCTGTAATCCTTGTCTTCCTTCTTGGCAAATGGGATATTGAGGAACTGAAACGAGCTTGTGATTTGGGACCAACTTAATTTGCACTGGAGCAACAAAACGAGCCCTCCCTGGGATTTGTCCAGCCCACACAAGGGGGCAGATCTGATCCCTTATGTCATCCAACTCTGGCTGAATCAGAGAAGTTGCCCCATCTATCAACAATGCCATCTGCTTTGCCCATCCGTTCTTTTTTGACACTGTAAGTGTAATCTGATCTGGTGAGAAAGAGAATTGTGCTCTAAGCTTGCACAGGCGGTCTTGTCCCAATAACAGCAGGGGCACTCCAGCATGTAAAGAAGCTGGTGACTGAGATTTACCCAGTGAACACTCCATAGGGGCTAGGAAGGGATGATATACTCTTCTACCAGTGATCCCTACTACTGGAGTCTTGGTTTTTGACAAGGGTCCCTTGAAATTTCTTACTACAGAATGGTTGCTCCGCTATCAAGTAAAAAATCTATAAGCCTGTCTCCCACTTCTACTGGAACCAGGGGACTGGTGGGAGGGACAAGAACATATTCTGCTTTCCCCAGTCCCATCCATCTGATTGTTCTCCATCTAAGAGGAGCACCTGACCTTCCCTGGACTCCTCTTTCTGCCCCTCCTGTCTGGGCATTCCCATTTCCAATGCCGCCTCCTCCTCCTTGCAGATTGTGCACTGATTGGGTCCCAGGCATGAAGCGGGAAGTTGGCTCCTCCCTCTTCCCCTCCCCCTGCTTGTGACTCCCTTTGGCCGCATCCTTGACCTCTTCCTCTATTCTCGGTAATGGCTGATGCCAACATTGCCATCTTTCGCTTTGTCCGTTCTTTGTCTTTCTTCTCAGCCTCTGCTCTCTTCACATATCCTTTGAAAGCCACTTCCATCAACTGTACTGTATTCACTCTGCCCAACCTAGGCAGTTTTTGAATCTTCTTCTGTATATCACAGTGGTTCTCAACCTGTGGGTCCCCAGATGTTTGTGGACTTCAGCTCCCAGAAGCCCCAGCCATTATGATCAATGCTCAGGGCTTCTGGGAGCTGAAGTCCACGAACATCTGGGGACCCACAGGTTGAGAACCACTGGTATATCAGGAGTTGCCCCAGCTATAAATCACGAATTAATCAGAGTGCAATTTCCCTTCTCCTGAGAATCCAAGTGAGAGTACTGGACAATCGTCTCTCTCAGCTTTCTTAGCTCATCCCACTTCCCCAGCCAGTGGCAATAAAGTTGCAACTGTAAGATGGTATCATAATCAAGAGTACCCTCTGATGGCCGTTCATAACTCACTTGTACATTGGCCAGGCCTGCTGACAAAGTTGTTTCATGTTTTTCTTAGTCATCATATCTCCCCCAAACTATCCCCTGTTTTTCAAAATACAACCCAAAGGGGTGCATCTAAGACCTTTAGACTGGGAGCCATCCCTCCCTCCCACTTTATTCAGCAACTACCTAGCCTCACTGGGCCAAGGTGGTTCATGGAACTTGAACCCGGTTTTGCCACCCCTGTTTTGCAGTGTGATTAATACTTAGCCAGTCTCTGCCCTTCCCAGTGCTATCCCTGAAACCGTCTACGTGATCCCAAATGTGTTGCCTTAGGCCTGTTGTCATCCACCCCAGCAAATGTCAGACTCTGCCGAAATCAGTCGGTGGCGCCTAGTCCTTGATACGCTCCCAAATGCCAATCAAGACTGGGCTAGGCTTGGTCACATCTGGGGAGCCAGAAAATGCTGCTAAAATGCAGAGTTCACTTGCCTGGCTGAATAAGCCAGTCACCACTCTGAGGTAGGTATCCGACAGGAACAGCTATATCTTTTGTCTGCACAGTCAGGTGCAAGCTGGTGATAGTTCACGAAACAGGTTCCACACACAAAACAACTCATATAGCTCTTTTATAATTTTTCAGCAAAACTTCTAGCAATTTCTCTTGACTGTGATTGATCCCCTAATGTAACCTTTTAGCTGCAGTGTGGAGGCCTACCTCATTATACAGGCCCTATAGGTCAGCTTAAACAAGTTCTTTCTGTATTTTTCCACTTTAGTATCAAGTGGTATTTAAATTGACCCCCCCTTCTCTTTCCTTTTGCATTTCTTTCTGTCATGTCATCAAGGATCTTGCCTCTGCTACAGAATGTAGTATAGATGAATCTGAAGAACATTAGATGGAGGCAGGGCTGGATTGTCTCATTGTGGGCCAAACAACAATTTATTTTGAATGTGTGGCTGAAATTAATGTGTTTCCATTTATTTTTTGTTAAAAAGTCAGTGATAATATAGATTGCAGGGGAGCCCTTCTGACTGCAGGTCTGAAGCTCTATAGCAAAACCATCTTCCTGAGCTTCTCCAACACTGGCTTTGAGGTTACAGGTAGATTTATTTCAAGCTTCCTATTAGACAAGGGCTAGACTACAACTTCTCAGGAGTGCTTTAGCAATAGATACCTGCACTGGCAGAGGTTAGACCAGATAGCCCTTGGGTTTACTTCTAACTCCATGATTTTCAGTTGGGAGAGCCAGCATGAGGTTTGTGTGTTGGACTAGGATTCTGAGCGACTGGGTTCAAATTCTCACTCAGACATGGAAACACATGTTGAGCAAGTCACACTTTCTCAGCCTCACTGGCAAAATCCTTCCGAACAAATGTTGCCCAGAAAACTCCATGATAGAGTTGCTTTAGGATCAGTTGGAAATTGGAAACAAATTGAAGGCACACAACAACAGGGGCGTAGTAGTAAATTAGGATGTTCACGTGCTTATTATGACAATCCTCACAATCGTCCTGCCAAAGAGAGTAAAAAAATCCAGGCCATATTTTATTGCTCCATATCAATAAGCCAGTTCTAGTAGTTTTCATCTCCATAGGAGCAGGTGGCTTGTTTCATTTTGCCCATGAACAATTCATCTCAAATACTTTTTAACACAATGGAAATCAAGTACTGCAGGATATTGCTGCTGTGAAAATGCATCACCCACCCCATACACACACACACACACACACACACACACACACACACACACCACAAAGACTGAACCTAAGCTGAGGAGAAAGGATAATCCCATGACTTCATTTCAAGGTCTGACTCCACTGTAGCACCGACCCTCAGACAGCAATGATGTGCAAGTGTTCCTTTCTCCCTGTAAAACTTCTATGAAGTTGCAAAAGCTGACAGGTTGCTGCTATCTTGATATAAACTCAAGTACAATTCTTAAAAGTTCCCTTTCTGTAGTTTTCCAAGGCACTTTGAGTACATCCTTGCTGTCCGAACGGCCTCCTTCACTAGATAACTGTATCTCTCATCCCACAGTGGTATGAAGATGGGAGGAGCATTCTCCTGCACACTAAGTTGTATGAGGAAGAGATTGAGCAGCACCAGGAGCTCTTTCCCGAAGTCAAGAATCTGAAATCTGTTTCTGTGCTCCAGGCCTGGCTGGCAACTTACGGCTTTAAAGCAAGAATGACAAAGTAGGTCATGAGAGATTTCTGTATGTTTACTGCAGTGTGGAGGTAGGACACCTGGGAAAATGAACTGAGTTCTTGGCATCTTACAAGTTTAAGGACATCAGTTAGCAGTACTGGGAGAAACCTCTGCACAACTAAGTAGCCAGAAATGGGCAAGATGGACTAATGATCAGATTCAAAGCAAGACACCTTCATAATTATGTGTCCAGAATGTGGCACCTTGAGCAGCTGTAGAGCTGATCCTGATGGTTCAAGGAAAGCAAAAGGATCTGGGGTTTGGGACAAAGGAATCAGCAGCCCTTAAAATCATCCCTCCAGCTATTTCTTCTATTGGTAGGCAGCTGTGAGTGATATACAGCCTGCCCCATGCTCCCTAAGCTAGTTTCTTGTCTTTAATTGAGGATGCTGTCCCATCAACCAATCTGATTCAACTCTCAGTCCAGGTAATTTCTATAGATAGATAGGAAGAGCACAGAACTTGGGAAAGTTACTTTTCTGGACTGTAGTTCACAGAATTCCAAAACTAGCCACATTGAGTAGGAGATACTGAGATACTGTTCCCAACATCTAGGAGGGTACCATCTTGCCTTCCATCACAGGCCTTGTGCCTATCAGTGGACTGAGAAGAACAGGTTGTTTGCCTGTAACTGTGGTTCTTTGAGTGGTCATCTGTGAACTCACACAAATGGGTCATCTGCATCTGTGTAGTACAATATCCTAGGGCCTGAAACCAAGTGTTTTGGTGGAAATCCAGTCCCATCTCAAGGGTATATAGTTCCCTTCCTGCCTAAACCATTAATTCCTTGGCCACCTAAGACAACAGACCCAGGACCAACAGGTAGAGCAGGACACCAGAGCGGAGGTAGGGCAGGGTTATGTAAGTTCACAGATGACCACGCAAAGAACCACAGTTACAGGTAAGAAGCCTGTTCTTCTTCTTTGTGGTCTCTGTGACACACACAAATGGGAGACTAGCAAGCTACTAACTGTAGGAAGTGGGAACATTATGCTAGAGAGGAAAACAACACTGCCCTTACAAACTCTTTATCAGTCCTTGCTCTATTGTCCAGTCTGTAGTGTGCCATAAATGAGAGGGGCTGTGACCAGGTGGCAGCCCTGCATATTTCATGTAGAGGTGCACCATGTAGAAAAGCAGTGGAGGCTGCCATAGCTCTAGTAGAATAGCTTCTTAGTTGATGAGGAGGCTGCTTGCAGTTCATAGGCAGTTCATAAGCAAGATGAATAGTTGAAGCCACCTACTTAGTCTCTCTGAAGACACTGGTTGTAGAATAGCTTACAAAAAGTCTGTTGGAGTCTCTGAATGTTGCTGTATGCTGAACATCGAAGGCCAAAGTGCATCTGACATTGAGGGAGTGGAGATTACACTCAAGCTCCAATGTAGGATTCTGTAGGATGGTAGGTAAGACAATGTCCTGACTAAGTTGAAAGGAAAACACCACCTTTGGGAGAAATGAGATTTCTGAGTGGAGGACCACCTTCTCTTTATGGAAGCGGAGGTAAGGTAGGTCCACTCAAAGAGTGCAGAGTTCACCAGCAAGTCTGGCTGAGGTGATGGCGAGTAGGAAAGCCACCTTCCAGAGGAGGTGGAGGTTGCATGTGGCCATGGGCTCAAAGGGCCTCTTGGAAAGATGAGAGAGAACCAAAGGTAAGTTCCATGCAGGGACTGAAGGAAGAGTTGGAGGGTGGACATGCTTATAACCCTGTATGAACTGCTTGACTAGCAAATCCAAGAAACAAGAGGCTCAACCTAATTGTCGCAGGTGCCATGAGATTGCTGAAAGGTAAATAAAGTTTTTGAAACTAAGAAATTTTGAACATGCAAACAAACCAGGAAAATGGCTTGTGTATAGATTAAGAAAGGAACAACAAAAAAAGAATAATTTTGAAATTAAAAGAAGGGAATCAATAATTTACTAAAGAGAAGGCTCTACAAAGAATTTTCTATGAATCTTTTTCAAAACTGTATATTAAAAAAAGACTTGGAAAATTCGAAGATAGAATACTTCAGGAGATGACACTTACCTCAATTAATAGAAAAGAAAGAATGGAGTAATGGTAAGATTACTACAATAGAAACTGAGCAAGCCATTCAGAGAATGAAATTGGGTAAGACTCCTGGACTAGATGGATTGAGTGCCTCTTATTATAAAATATTGAAAAAGGAATTACTGCTCCCACTTCAGCTAGTAATGAATGATGTTCTAGAAAACTGGTCTAATTCTAGACTCATGAAAAGAAGCGAATGTG
Organism: Iguana delicatissima; assembly: GCA_948472985.1. Taxonomy (NCBI): domain Eukaryota; kingdom Metazoa; phylum Chordata; class Lepidosauria; order Squamata; family Iguanidae; genus Iguana; species Iguana delicatissima. The sequence goes on from CAOKZL010001411.1 coordinate 118,979, forward strand.
ACTTTAATCCCTGAAGAAGGACAAGACCTGACATTACCAAAGAATTATAGGCCAATCCCATTATTGAATAATGATTACAAGATATTCACTTTGGTCTTAGCGGAAAGAATTAATAACTTCTTGGAATAAATATATTAATGAAGATCAAAGTGGATTGTGAATAGTTCTAGAATACCTTGAATGTCACAATGAAAAACAAGGAGCACTGATATTTCTGGATGCAGAAAAAGTGTTTGATAATTTGAACTGGCAGTTTTTATTGAAAGTCCTGGAAGAAATGGATTTTGGAACCAATATGTCGATATGGATTAAAGCTATATACCCAGAACAATGGGCAAAAATAAATGGAACATCGACTAAGCCTATTTCCATTCAAAAGGGGACAATACAAGGTTGTCCTTTGTCTCCTCTTTTGTTTATCTGGGAAATGGAGGTTTTGAATCAAGCCATCAGGCAAAATACTGATATAAAAGGAGTAAGAATTAGAAAAGAAGAATTTAAATTAAGAGCTTTTGCAGATGAAGTAATGATTATGCTCCAAAACCCATTGGAACTGATTATTAAATTACAAGAAGAATTGAAAGAATTTGGTCAATTAGCTGGTTTTAAAATAAATAGGCAAAAGACTAAAATTCTAACTAAGAATATGAAAAAGGGAGAAAAAGATGAATTACAACTAAGAACTGATTTTGAAATTGAGAAGAAAGTTACATATTTAGGTGTTTATATAACAGATAATTCCAGCTAATTATATGAAAACAATTATATTAAAACATGGAAATTAAGAATGACATGGGAAAAAGACAAAAACTGAACTTATCACTACTAGGAAGAATCTCAGCAATAAAAATGAATGTTTTGCCAAAAATGTTACTTCTTTTCCAAATGATTCCTATACTGACTGAGGAAACTCCATTTACTCAATGGCAAAGAGATCTGTCAAAATTTCTTTGGGGAGGAAAAAAACCTAGAATAAGGTTTAAAGTTCTACAAGATTTTAAAGAGCCACGAGGTCTTGGATTACCAAATCTGAAGATTTATTTTGCAGCAGCAGCTATGATATGGATAAAAAAAAAATAAGATTATGTTGGAAACAATAAGCTTTTAAATCTGGAAGGACATGGCTTAAGAATTAGATGGCATGCTTATCTATGGTATGATAAAGTCAAGGTCAATGTGGCCTTTAATAACCATTGTATAAGATGTGCCTTATTGAGAATTTGGAATAAATATGAGTCAAGAATATATCCAAAAACACCGCTTTGGATATCTCCACAAGAAGCTTTTTATAGAACAGAAATGAGAACAGATCAGCGTTGGATAACTTATTCTGATCTGTTGATAAAGACTGAGGCAGATTACATAATGAAATTGTTACAACAATTACTAGAAGGCCTAAATATTCAGTGGCTTGCATACAATTTTACTTAAGATTTAAGGAAGATAAGAAGAACAAAGACTTTGAAAGAAATATATCAGATTTTTAATTATTGCTATGTGCAAGGGAGAGTCATTTAATGGCAAAGACATATGAATTATTATTACAATTTGAAATGGAGGAAGAGCAGGTTAAAGACTATATGATTAACTGGGCAAAAAAAATTGGATATTACATTCATGTGAATCAGTGGGAAAAGTTATGGATGAAAGAAATCAAAACTGTCTTCTGTTATGATCTTAAGGAAAATTACTATAAAATGTGTTCCATTGACATATGACACCAGAAAAATTAGCTAAGACGTATAAAACCATGGGAAATACTTGTTGGAAATGTCAAGATCATATTTGATCCTTTTTTCACATGTGGTGGACTTGTGACAAGGCTGAACAATTCTGGAGTAGTATTCAGAATTTGATGCAAAAATTTTTGAAAAGCCCAAATCTTAAGAAAACAGAATTATTTTTGTTAGACATTCCGGATGAAGATACTGATGAAGAATCACCAGAAGATTATACAATATATGTTGCTTGAAGCTAGATTATTGTACACAAACTATTGGAAAAAGTTGGAAATTCCATCAACATATGAATGACTTATTAGATTGGCTGAAATAGCAGAAATGGATAAATTAACAACTAGATTAAATGGTCAAATAAATGAGAATTTCTTATTTGAATGGAAACGTTTGATTGACTATTTAAACAAAAAAGAAAGTGAATTGATGATAATAGGTTTAAGATATTAAAATAATACTATGATTTAGTTTCATATAGTGTAAGTAAGACATTATTTAATATTAGATTATTTTTGATTGTTACTATTTTTGGTTAAAGTCTTATGGCATGGTTTCATTAGAGATTCAAGCTGCTTATGATTAAATGATGTTCAATTAATTTTAGAGTTAGAATATATAATAGAAAATTAATGTTAGAAGATCTAAGAATTTGTAATATTGTTAAGTAAGCACTATTTAAATAAGGATTTGATAGTATTATAGATTTAATTATTTTATTTTAGTAGTTAAGAGATGAAACTTGTAGAAATTACAAAACATTGTCAAAGTGTTGAACATACAATATAAGGGTAACAACATACTACTTGGATGAAATGTAATTTCTTGAAGGAAGTTTAAGTATCATCAGTATTTGATTAGCTGTTTGCAATAAGTGCTGGGACTGATTTTTTTAATTAGGTGTATTTTTAGTGTTGTTCTTGTGTTTGATTAATGATAGATTAGTGTTAGGTAGTATTACTATGTATTGTTTTGTGTTTGGTATGGGATATTGATATACATTTTTTAAAAAAGAGAGAGATTGGCGAAAGGTAGCAATTCATGGAAGAGAACAACAGGCTCTTTGCAGATAGAGACCCGAGGAAGCTAAGGACTTCCACCATACTGAAGGTTTCGGTATCAGGAGATGACTCTCCTGGAGAAATTTACAGAATTTCAACCATTTGTATGTGTAAGATTGTCTAGTGGAGGGCTTATGGGCAGCCTGGATTATCAGTCTGACAGAATAGGGAAGAGCAGTTAATGCAGTAGTTTCCACGCCATCAACCTGAGAGACTGAATGTTGGGATGACTGATGGTACTGTCATGGATAGTGAGGAAGTTCGGTCTGTATGGAGACCTCCAATACCAACCTTGAGAGAGTGTCAGAGGAGCAAACCATGGCTACCTCGGCCAGTGTGGTGTCACCAAGATTTCCTGGCCCTGTCCTGTCGAATCTTGGCTAGTAACTTTGTGATCAATGGGAAAAACATACACAACAGGTCCTGTCCAAGTGTACAGAAAGGCATCCCCTAGTGATCCTTCATCCTTCTTGTTCCCTGGAGCATAGAGATCACATTGGCTGTTGAGTGGAGATGCAAAAAGATCTGTCAGGGGGTGCCCCAAACTTGGAAGACATCTTTCAGGAGACCCAAGTGTAGTTTCCATTCCTGGCAGGACAGTGGAGCGGGACTGAGAGTGTCCGCCAGGAAGTTCTCCTCACTGGGCAAGTGGACTGCAGACAGTAAGATTTTCCTGTGCAGACACCAATCCCAAAGATGAATGGTTCACTTGAAAAGAGTGAAAGACCAAGTTCCACCTTGCTTGTTGATATAATACATGACCATGATGTTGTCAGTCATGATCTGAACTGCTGTTCCCCAAAGATAGTACTCGAAGATGCAAAAGGCTTTGATGTTGGCCAAGAACTCAAGAGTGTTGATATAGAGAAGCTTCTCGGATCTCAATCACTGACCCCTGATCATCAGATCTTAAAAGTGGGCTCCCAGTCCTCCAGCAAGGCAAACATTGTGTCTGCTACCAAAAGTGGTCGAGGGAGGAAGGGCATGCCTGCCAGTATGTTTCAAGGATCTTTCCATCACTGAAGAGATTGAAGGTCTGGACACATTATCATGACAAACTTCGAGGCTTGGTGTCAACAGGGATCAAAGTTGACAAGGAACCATGACTGTAAGGGATGCATCTTCAGCTTGGCAAATGGAGAGATGGATGTGATGGATGCCAAGGATGACTTATATGGACCTCACCCTCATCCGACAGTACTTGCACAAGTAGGAAAGGACAGTTTGCCGACCTGTAACTGTAGTTCAAGTGGTCATCTGTGAACTCATATAAAGGGGTTGTCTGCGCCTGCACAATATCGACTGCGGAAGTTTCCAGAGCTCTAGGCTTAAGATTTTGGTGGGAACTCCTTCCCCTTCCCCTTCCCCTACGGATATATAATGTGTCCTGCTGGCTTCGTACTCAGTTTCTTGACCGCTGCAGCAGTCTTGATATAAGGAAGGCAGGGCACGCACAGAGGGGAGGTAGGGCGGAGTTGTGTGAGTTCACAGATGACCACTCGAAGAACTCCAGTTACAGGTAGGCAACCTGTCCTTCTTCTTCATGGTCTCTGTGACTCACATAAATGGGAGATTAGCAAGATGATATAAAGGAAGTGAGAGTGTCATGCAATCATAAGAATGGCAGTCACCAGAAGCCCACCAAAGTGAACAAAGGCCTAGTTGAAAATTGTAGCATTTAATTCAACAATTAGAACCGGTATGTGCAACACAGAACAGAAAATTACCATTTGGTATTCTGGAATCCTTACTGGATGGCAGAAAATAACACTGCCCTGCCAAAAGCAGCATCACTAGCGGATCCCTGGTCAACCCTCTGGTGTGAAATGAAAGTCGTTGGCTGCAACCAGATAGCTGCCTTGCAAATGTCATGAAGGGGAACACCTTTCAAGAAGGCAGCAGAGGCTGCAAGAGCCCTAGTGGCATGGCTTCGTATCTGTAGGGGAGGATCCTTCCCCACCAGTTCATATGCCAGTCTAATAGTAGAAGCCACCCACTTAGAAAGTCTCTGAGAGGAGGCTGGAAGTCCTTCTTTGAGGTGGAATAACAGAGGAATAGTCTCTGGGATTTTCTATGTTCTGAAGTGCATAGTGTAGAATGTCAGGGCTCTCCTGACATCCAGGGAATGAAGGATCCATTCCAGGTCCATAGAGGGGTTGTGAAAAAAAGCAGGGAAGATGATGTCCTGGTTGAGGTGAAAGGTTGAAACCAGTTTTGGGAGAAAGGTGAGAACCACCTTATCCTGGTGAAAGCAAAGGTATGGCCTGTCGACTCTAAAAGCACAGAGTTCAGAGGCCCTTCTGGCTGAGGCAATAGCAACCAGGAAGGCTGCCTTCCAGGAAAGGAATCTGAGGTCACAAGTGGCCATGGGTTCAAAAGTCACTTGGAAAGTTGTGAAAGAACCAAAGGCAAGTTCCAGGCTGGAATAGGTGGTACAAGCGGAGGATGGAGATGTTTGTACCCCCTAAGATAATCACGAACTAAGGGTTCTTGGAAACAGGAGGGTTTCCTGAGGTGCTGAAGGCAAGAAGAAATGGCAGAGAGGTAGCAGTGGATTGAGGAAAGGGAAAGTCCTTTGTCTGCCAGACAAGAGAGGAACTCTAGGAGGTGTATGGTATCAAAGGAGTCAATACCGAGGCCTCGCCGTCAGAGGAAAACAGTGAACTTTGAAAACTTGTATGAGTAGGAACATAGTATGGAGGGCTTTAATGCTGCATTGAGGACCTAACAGATGGAGTTCGGGAGGGTCGCTACCGAAGGAGGTTCCACACCATGAGTCTGAGATTGTTGATCTCTGGGTGACGGTTTCTGCCATTGTCGATGGTCAACAGGTACGGTTTGGGTGGCAACCTCCAATACCGAGACCCTGAGAGGAGGAGAAGTGGGGCAAACCAGGGCTGGTGAGGCCACCAAGGAGTGATCATGATTGCCGAGGCTCCATTGTGGTGGATCTTCTTGATGACCCAGGTGATCAGAGGGAATGGGGGAAAGATGTATACTGTTGTTCCTGCCCAATGGTAGAGGAAGGTGTTGCCCAAGGTTTCCCCCATCTGCCGCGGTCCTTGAGCAGAAAAGGGACGCTGTTTGTTTGTTGGAGATGTGAAGAGGTCAATGAGGAGTGTTGTCCATGAGACAAATATGTCTTGGAGTACAGACTTGTCGAGCTTCCACTCGTGGGAGACCAGCGGTGTCTGACTGAGGTGATCTGCTACAGCGTTTTTGGTACTGGGAATGTTGACAGCTCTCGGAAGAACTTGTCAAGGGAGACACCACCACCAGAGTCAGAGAGTTAGGGAGAGAAGTGTTCATGATGAGTACCTCCTTGCTTGTTTATATAGTATGTTACTGTGGTGTTGTCTGTTACAACTTCGAAGGCCTTGAGGGCTTTGAGGACTGCTAGCATCTCGAGGGCATTGATGTGGAGGGTTTTGGAGGACTTCAACCATCAGCCTCGCACTGAGAGGTGATGACAGCTGTCGAGGGAGGCATTGGTTATGATGGATACCCAGAGTTCTGGGAGGTGGAAGGGCATGCCTGCCCAAACATTGCAAGGGTCTTTCCACCACAAAAGGGAGCGGAGGAGATGTTTCGGTATCAAGAGGTGTCAGTGGGGATCATCGGTGAGGGCGTCGAAGGTGCTGAAGAACCAACTCTGTAAAGGCCTCATGTGGAGTCTGGCAAGGGGAATCATAGTTGGAGCCATCAGTCCTAACAGGACCTGTATGGCATGGGCAGCCGTACAGCAATTCCATTGTAAAAGAAACACCGCTGTGGAAATCTGATGTAGGTGCTCTCGTGGACAGAAGGCCAGCTGGGACGTGGAGTCTAGAATGCTCTGATGAACTTTATGCAACAGGACAAGTGGAGATGAGATTTGGTGATGCTGATGGTAAGATCTAGGTTGTGAAGGAGTTGACAAGTAACTTCGAGGTCCCTCTGCAAGCTGGTACGGGAGTGGGAAATGATCAGCCAAGTCATCTATATAGGGGAAGGGGACGACCCTGCACTGCCTGAGGACTGCTGCTATCACCGCCATGCATTTGGTGAACACTCTGGGGGCTGTACTGAGGCCGAAGGGAAGCACTCGGAACCTGAAGGCTTGATGGCTGATCATGAAGGCGAAGAACCTCCTGTAGTCCCAACGAATGGCTATATGAAAGTAGGGAACCTTGAGATCTAGGGTGGAGAACCAATCCCTTTGTTGGAGAAGGGGAAAGATGAATTTCAGGGACACCATCCTGAACTTGCAGGGCTTGATGTAACAATTTATATTGTGAAGGTCCAGGATGGGTCAAATGCCTTTTTCCTTTTTGGACGGCAGGAAACATCTGGTGGAGACACTGGTCTTTAGAGACGAGTGTGGAATTGGCTCTATTGCACCCTTCTTTTGAAGTGTGCAGATCTCCTCCAGAAGAGCGGCCGACAGTGGAGTGCTTCGGGTCTGGCCCATAGGACGGATCAAGGAGAATTCGACTGCATAGCCGTTGGTGACAATGTCCAGAACCCAAGAGTCTATGGTGATGGAGGACCAGGCGTGAAAGTGCTTCCTGAAAGTAGACCCAAAATATGGATCTGGAAGATGGTAGGAGAGCAGTACAGATGGTTTGTCTTCATAGGTGTTCATGGAGGAAGAGCGAGCCAAGACAGGTAATTCTAAAGGGAGCGGTGTCTATAAGGAAGGGGTTGTCCCGCGAGATGTCAAACTCAGCATTTGGCTGTGTCAAACTTTTTCCTATAAGTGTTTTTTTTTGGGGGGGGGAGGCGATGAGGGGCCTGGGTGGAGGCCAGCTGGGAAGGTTGTTGCAAGGCATACAGGTGAGACACCAGTTGGTAGCGACAGTAACAGTAGCGAGATGATTGATGAGTAGGTTGCATAACATACTTTCTTACTGAGGATCGCATCTTGTGCATGTGCTCCAACTGGTTGTCAGTAGCCTTGTTGAAGAGTCCCACAGGGTAGGTCCTCGACCAGTGTCTGGAAGGATGGCAAAAGGCCAGAGGATCAGAGCCAAGAGTGGCGGCGGAGGGTTATGGAGGAGGTAAAGGCCTTTGAGGCACACTCTACTATATGTCTTGCTGTTATTTGCTAGTTAGTGAGACAGTGGGCCTCAATGACGAAGGCATCTGCCATACATTTTTCTTCGTCGGGAAGTCTGTTGACGAAGACTTTAATTTTCTCCCATAGCCATTAATTGTAGGCCGCCATCCAGGCCACGTAGTCTGACATTTTGAATATGAGAATGGCACTGGAATAGTTTTTCCGACCTATCACATCCAGCCTGCTGCCCTCCTTGTCGGGTGGCCTGAAGTGAAGAGACTGTGAGGTCTTTGCTTGGGCTGCATCTATAATAATGGAGTTAGCTTTTGGGTGAGTTTGGAGCCAGGCCTTGTTGGAGTCGACAACCTTATAGAATGAGTCCAACGTTTTTGACCTAGCAGAGGTGGAGGCAGGAGATGACCACAGTTTCTTGAAAACATGCAAGAGGTACGGCAATAATGGAATTGCCGCTAGAGACGGGGCATTTTCCTGAGGTCAATCGTAAACTGGGTTATCGATGGTTTCTTTAGAGTCCTCAGTTTGGAAGCCCAGGTTCTTGGCCATTCTTGAGATCAAGTTGGAGAAGGCCTTGACATCATCGGATGGAAAGACAAGTTCCCCTTGGGAGACTGACGTCTCAGGAGGCTTGTCTGGTAGCTAGCTGGCTGAGTCAGAGGCGATAGAAGAAGACCTGGATGGAGACCGAGGGACATGGATTTCTGGAGTGGGTTCCCTGGACTGATGACGAGTTGCAGGGGAAGGTCTGTAGGTCATCACCACAGAGGCTGAAGGTGGATGGTTATCAGCAGGTGGGTTAGACTCTGGTTGTAGCTGAGGTCTCTTAGGGAGAAGAGATGGTCGAGCATCAGTAGATGTGGGAGACCTAGGACGGCTGCGGGATGGTACCTCATCATAGTATCTGTGGCCTCTATGGCAGTGACAGGGAATGTAGATCTCCTCCGATGAAAAATCTTCAGAGTACTCTGATGGAGAGCAATAGAGGTAAGTATGGTACTGACAAAAACAGTGGTCGTATTGCGCATGTTTCCGGTACCGAGAACAATGAGATCAGTCAGAAGAGGGTGTTCGGGATCGACGTCAATGAGAATCTCCGCGGTGGTGATGGTGGTGATCTGGAATTGATCTCGAGGAAGAACGAGAGGGATGCCTTCAAGACTGAGAATGGGTTGGGGATCTAGAGGGCTCCCAGCAGGGGAATGAAATAAGTGGGTTTTCCTGGGACAGTAGAGGAGGAGGTGTCATCTCAGGCTGAGTATCCCTAGCAGGGTCTTGATAGGGGTTTCTGGTGGGAGTTGGGTCCACTATCTCTCCATCAGAGACATGGGAGTGGACTGATGGAGACTGGGAAGGACGTCGAGATTCAAGTGCGGAGGCCTGGAGGGTCACCTGCCTCTGAGGTGATTCTGAAGGGAGATCAGAATCTATATCCGAGATGGTGGCCTCTGTTAAAGGTTCTATTCCCTTCTGTGAGGATTTCTCTTTGTTCCTCCTCCTTTGTTGTTGAGCCAAGGCCTTACCAATGTAGCAGCTTGATGTAGGTGGTGGAGGTGGGACAGGCATAGTTGATGTGGATGTCAATGATCTGGACATGAAGGAAGCTGATACCGATGGATGATCAGAATGGCTTGGTGTCGGGACCGAGGCTGGGCAATTGCAATGCACTGTCTTCAAGGTCAAGCGGGCCTTCAAGAAAGCACAATGAGCAGACTTCTTCAATAGATCCATTGTTACAGTTCTCCAAGAGATGTTCTCAGAGGGGACCAAGGCAGCTGAAGCAGATGGAGCTGAATGTGGCTTCAGAGGCTGCTCATAGAGGATGGCACGAAGCTGAGCCTCTCTGTTTTTCCTCATCTGAGCAGTGAAAGCCTGACAATGAACACAGGAGCCCACACTATGGGTCTCCCTGAGGCAGCAAAGGCACTTGGAGTGCCCGTCGCAGGCAGGTATTTTAGCATTACATGATTGGCAGCGTTTGAAAGATGCTGTCGATGCCATAAACAAACTGAGCGAGGGAAGAACCAAAGCAATGTCATGGAGAAAGAAGTCAATACCGGTGTAGACGAAACAATATGCTCAATGGAAAGCTCTGAAGCAGCGAATGCAGCGGGAAAAAAGAAACTGATTACGAAGCTGGCAGGACACATTACATACCCACAGGGGAAGGAGGTGGGGTTCCCACCAAAATCTTAGACCTAGAGCTCTGGAAACTTCCGCAGTTGGTATTGCGCAGGTGCAGACAATCCATTTGTGTGAGTAATAAAGACCACGAAGAAGAATGGCATGGAGCATGGTCTGCCATCTGTCTGGAGGAAGGAATGCCCACTGCCATTGTGAATCCAAGAGAGCGCCAATGAACTTGATCCATTGGCAAGGGGATAAATGAGACTTATAAAAATGGATGACCAGACTGAGGGATCGAAGAAGTGAGATGGTGTTCTTGAGGTTTTTGAGAAGTTGAGGTTGAGCTGAGGCGACAAGAAGCCAATCATTGATGTAAGGAAAGAGGACAATACTCCGTTGTCACAACACAGCCACTACCATCACCGTGCACTTTGTGAAGACTCTTGGTGGTATGCGGAGGGTGAAGGAGAGGACTGCCTTGCAACCCATGAAGGCGGCAAGGGATTTTCTGTGGGTAGGATTGATTGATATGTGAAAGTAGGCACCCTTCAGGTCCCGTGTGGAGAAGCAGTCTCCCTTCTGTAGCAGTGGTAGGATGGAAGAGAGAGTTATCATACAAAAGTGCTTCCGATGAATGCAGTAATTGACACCTCTGAGATCTAGAATGGGACAAAGACCTCCATTCCTCTTCAATGCCAGGAAGTACAAGGACGAGAAGCTGTAGTGAAGAGCTGCCAGTGGGATTGGTTCTGTGGCACCTTTTTGAAGTAATGTGGCAATCTCCTTGTTGAGCAGCAGAGAGGGGTGAGTGGTGTGAACTCTCCCCATTGGAGGAAGCAATTGGAACTGTATGGTGTACCCCCGGGCAACAACGTTTAATACCCAGGAGTCTGTCATGATACAGGCCCAACTGTCCCTGAATGGGGGAGGCAGGATGGCAGTTGCTGAGGCCATTATGGGAGAAAGGTTGCTGGCGTTGAGAGAGGAGGTGAAGGTGCCGATGGTACCAACTGAAAAGATTACTGTGTCAGTGGTGTCAATAGAAGTGATGGGGTAGAGGGCAGGAGACATCCTAAGATGATACAGGAAGATGAAGCAGCTGTATGTTGGAGGAGGGTATCGTCCTCAAACCTGTCTAACCCAGCATTTAGCCTGGTCTGCCTGATGCCCCTTGTACTTAGTGGATTTGTACTCCAAAGGCAGAAGTTTGTGGGATGACTGCTGCTGTGTGGACTGGGACTGACGGAGCTGTCTTGATGGAATCAGACTATAGGGCACCTGCTAGTTGGATAATAATGATGGTACCGGTACCTGGTAGATAGAATCACAGAATCATAGAGTTGGAAGAGACCGCAGGTGCCATCCAGTCCAACTCCCTGCTATGCAGGAACACCTATCAAAGCATTCCCAACAGATGGCCATCCAGCCTCTGCTTAAAAACCTCAAAACAATGAGACTCCACCACACTCCGAGGCAGCATATTCCACTGCCGAACAGCTCTGTCAGGAAGTTCTTCCTGAGGTTCAGGTAGAATCTCCTTTTCTGCAGCTTGAATCCATTGCTCCTTGTCCTAGTCTCTGGAGCAGTGGAAAACAAGCCTGCTCCCTCCTCAACATGACATCCCTTCAAATATTTCAACATGGTTATCATGTCCCTCTTAACCTTCTCTTCTACAGATTAAACATACCCAGCTCCCTAAGCCACTCCTCATAAGGCATGGCTTCCAGACTCTTCACCATTTTGATCACCCTCCTCTGGATATCCTTCTTGAATTAAGGTGCCCAGAACTGGACACAGTATTCCAAATGAGGTCTAACCAAAGCAGAATAGAGTGGTACCATTACCTCCCTTGATCTAGACACCATACCGTTATTGATGCAACCAAGAATCACATTGGCTTTTTTGACTGCTGCTTCACACTGCTGACTCATGTTCAGCTTGTGATCTAGCAAGACACCTAGATCCTTTTCACATGTACTGTTATCCAGCCACGTGTCCCCCATCCAATATTTGTGCATTCCATTTTTTCTGCCTAAGTGTAGGATCTTACATTTCTCTCTGTTGAAATTCATTTTGGTAGCTTTGGCCCAGCTCTCCAGTCTGCCAAGGTCCTTTTGAATTTTGATCTGGTCCTCTGGGATATTAGCAACCCCTCCCAATTTGGTGTCATCTGCAAATTTGATTAGCATGCCCTCTACTCCTTCATCCAAGTCATCAATTAAGACATAGAATAGCACTGGGCCCAGGACAGAGCCCTGTGGCATCCCACTAGTCACTTCTGTCCAGGATGAAAAGCAGCCATTGGTGAGCACCTTTTGGGTTCGGTCGGTCAACCAGTTACAAATCCACCTAACAGTAGCCCACTCCAGCCTACATTTTACTAGCTTCTTTGCAAGTATGTCATGAGGAACTTTGTCAAAGGCCTTACCGGACTCAAGATATGTATGCTATGTCCACAGCATTCCCTTCATCTATCAAGCTCGTAACTCTATCGTAAAAAGAGATAAGATTAGTCTGGCATGACTTAGTTCTGAGAAATGTTTCTGAGATATTGAAGGCTGAAACCCATACTTTTTTGCTATAGTGCACATCTTGTGGGCATGTTCAAGTTTTTAATCAGTCAATGAACTGAAGAGTCTTGTATTATCTAAAGGAAGATCTTCAATCATCGACCTTGCCTGCTAGGAGAGGCCTGAAGAGCACAACCATGCATGGCATCTTAAGGACATGACACCAGCATTACCACTTCAGTTTGTTATATGTTGGCCATCATAATTTGTTGTGAGGAAAATCGATAGGCAGAAGCAGTCCTCCAGTCCTCTTCAGGAAGTAAGTGTGGATATGATTTTATCTTACTCCATAAGAATTGCTGGTAGGCACCCATGCATGCTGAATAATTGAAGATCCTGAATAGAAGTGCTGTGTTGAAATAGAACTTTCATTCAAGAATATCTAACTTTTTGCCCTCCTTGTCCGTGGGTGTAGAGTGTAGTTTTTGAGAAACTTGAGATTGGGTTGCATCCACAATGATAGATAGTTTTGGATGCTAGATGAGCCACTCCAGCCTGGTGTCCACCAGATGATAAAGACGATACCAACAGAGACAGAAAACTGTAGCACGGAGGAGAAACTGGAGTGGGACCACAAGGCCCTTCCTGGGCTGAGTGAGAAGCCAAAGGAACAGCCTCTGGAACTTGACCGAGAGAAGCGGCAGGATTGGAGACTTTCGTGTCCACATGAGGCCTCTCTGCAGTAGGTCTCAAGGTTGAGGAAATGGTCTGACACCGAGGACAAAGAAGCGAGTGAGAGTGTGCCCTTCTGGATGAGAGAGAGTAGCAAAACCTGCGGTAATAGTAGAGGTCCTCCATGCAGGGATAGTGATGATACTGATAATGTTTGTAAAAATAGTAGTCTTCTAAGTAAGGTGATGGCTCCAGTGCACTGCAGGAGAATTCTCTATACCTGCAAGATGATCAGTGCCTGTGAACTGCACGGTATCTCAGATCTGAACAAGGCAAACAGCTATATGATTTAGAGCCCCTAGGACAGTGGTTCTCAACCTGTGGGTCCCCAGATGTTTTTGGACTTCAGCTCCCAGAAGCCCCAGCCACTATGGTCAATGCTCAGGGCTTCTGGGAGTTGAAGTCCAAAAACATCTGGGGACCCACAGGTTGAGAACCACTGCCCTAGGAGAAGCAACTAAGGGTGGCGGTCTTGTGAAGGAGAAGTTTGGTGGTGTTGAGACGATGTCAACATTCCAAACCAGAACAAGGTGGTAGAGATGGTGAGATGTCATGACAGTCCTGAGGAGAAGGCTGGTGTTGAGGCCATTGGGCAGGCGATAGTGCAAGACAGACAGCGCAAGAGAAGATTCAAGAATTTCACCATCCAAGGCCACGTGCACCTCAGTAACGTCTGGAGACGGAATTGGGCTTTAAGATATGGGAGAAAGATCCTGCCTGGCCACTGACATAAGGAGCTCCTGTGGGGACACCTAAGAAGTTCGGGGAGCTGAAGCTGGATGGTTCAGTGAATGGTCAGAGTGGCTCCCGGATGGAACTCATTGTTGTGCCTACAATGACTCATCAGAGGAGCAGAAAAGTTTAGTACTGTCTCAGGTGATAAAACAGGGGAACAGCGAGGAAGAAGGTCCTTAGACCTCTTCTTCTTGTGTGTCCTGGGAGGCAACAGGGCTGCTCCCGGTGAAAGAGTAGTAGACATGTGCTTGTGCTCCTTCCAAGATGGATGGTTTGTGTCAGGCAGTATTGGGGACTGTCAAGCTTGATGATCCAATGGAGGGGAACACTGAGTGCGCACTGAGGTCAAAGGATGCACTTCTTTCGATCCTGAAGTAGACAGGGACCTCTGCTTTTCCCTAGAAGGTTGACCAGATGGTCCTGATGTGTGGTGTCAAGCTGGAGGGTAGTTTGAAGACTGTGGCATGGAGGTGGAGTGCAAAGGTCTGGCGAGGAAGATCAGGTCAGTAGCACTTAAGACTTTTTCCCAGAGGAGAACCTTGAGCCTTGTCACCTGATTATGCCTGATTTGTGGTGTGAACAGCTGGCAGTGGGCACAGGACCCAACGTTATGCCCCTCTCCTAAGCAAAGGAGGCACTTAGAATGTCCATCCTTGTTGGGTATTTTACTGCCACAGGAAGAGCAGCACTTAAACACAGCTACGGAGACCATACAGCAGAAAGCCAACACACAATAGAAGAAAGAGACCATTGACAAAGGACAGTGAGAACCGAAGGGAAGCCAAAGAGAGACTGAGACAATCAAACTGATGACTGAAGAAGAACAAACCAAAATGCCAAAAGACAAACCATGAGTTGAGAAGAAAACCAACATCAAGACCAGGAAATGAAAGCTCTGAAAGGAGGTTTCTTAAATGCTGCTGCCATGGCAGAAGAAAAGGAACTAACAGTTTAGGCTGCAAAGGGGCTATATTTCCTCAGGGAATGAGGGCGAGGTCCTCCCAATACAGGCTTCAGGCTCTAGAATGTTCTGAATATTGCACTGTGCAGGCACAGATGACCCATTTGTGTGAGTCACAAAGACCATAAAGAAGCAGCTCCAAGTCTGCAGATTATGCAGTTTGAATACAAGCTGCAATTGCCTTGTTCTTTTCTTGCTGAAAAATAATTGAAAGGAAAAGCAGGAAAGAGCAGGTATGCTGGTTCAGCTCTGACGGAGCTGATACTTAGCATTGTTTCCCAAACAGAAAGTTGGACTACAACTTTTATTATCCTCAACTAGCTTGGTCTGGTTTGAAATTATGCACTGCAATTCAACACATCTGGAGGACACTGGGTACAGGGCAGTTGATCTAGCAAATGGTGCCCACAGTCTATAATGAACCATTACAGTTTTGCTGGAACCACTTCTCTCCCTTTTTGTCCTCACCCTTCTCATTTGCCTGTCACATCTTGTTTCTGCCTCATAGAACTGACTCTGACATGCTCGTCTTCCAACATCCAGACTTCAAGAAGCTCCCTATAAAGCCAGAGGAGGCAGTGGGCCCCAAAGTTGAAGTTCCACTCTTACCAAAGCAGCCCAAGAAATCCAAGAAGAGGAAAAGCACACTGGATATCCCAGTGGCTCTGTCTGCCAGCACTGGAAATGTACTGCCTCCAGAGTCCGTGGGTGTAGAGAGTGAGTGTACAGAAAAATGGGAACACACAAGCTAGGTCTCCCTGGGCTGGGAGAGATGGGGGCAGTATTTCAGTATATTCTGCCTGAGGTGGGAATAACTGACCTGTAGAAAATGAGAAGATTCTACCAGTTCCTATAAAGCAATGATGAAGAAGAGATAGCAGGCTCTTTTGAGTTGTATATATGTTAACATAAAAACAGAGATAATTACTTTCAACTGCTTAAACACTAGAACTTCTTACCAAATTTGTGTTGGATGCAATGGAGATTACTTCTGCCCTCAATCCCATCACCAAAATGCAGCTTCCTCAACATGGCATTCTCTAGTTATTTGGACTACAATTTCCATAATTCCCAGACAACATGTCCAGTTAAGAGTGACTACCAAAAATGTCTCTAATTTCTAATTCATTTATGAAGCATCCCAAAACTAGGTGGTTGTATTTCCCTGGTCTACCAATAACATTTTCTCCCACACATTTCAGCATGAGAATTCAGGTTCCAGAATCCTTGTGCTGCAGATAGGGAATGGTTCTCTCTTCATCAAAAGATATGACCTCTGCAAACCATTCCTACTCCATTACTATGGTGCCTTGGAAAACTGGTTGTTTGTTGGGGTAGCTGTTGAGAAACCAGACTGGGGCAGTGGTGGAGACCCTTCTTGTCACAAGCATCTTGCATGCTGGAAAAAAAGGAAGGGCAAAGGCATTTCCCCCTTGCAAATAAGCACGACAGTTCTTATCCCAACAGCCGAGTACACCTCAGAGACTACCTTGCCTTCCAAAGTTCACTTCATCTTCTTATTTCTAGGGAAGTCTCAGCGTTTGCGCCCTTTATATCAATACATCAACTATGACAACCCAGAGTTGAACAGCCCGTCGGACAAGGAAAGTGATCTGCCCCAAATGGAAGTTCCTCTCACTTTAGAGGATAAGACAGGCCCCTTAGAACTGAAAATCACTCCAAACATAGGTAACAAGCTGGGAACACACAAGGAGATGGACAGTATACATCTCCCTCCATATTCCACATTGTGAGGATGAGAATGGCATAATGGGTTGGCCTTTGAAGGAACAGTGAGAAATAGAAGACAAATGAACCTGTACTGTGTGGTGGGGCAAAGACTCCTTTACTTTTCAGCTAGAAGATATTGAGTACACATGAGAGTGGTGGGGTAGAGTAGAAAAAGCAACTGGTCAGCTAGCACCGAGCCAGCACAGTGTAGTGAAGAGCTTTCCAAACTTTTCATGTTGGTGACACACTTTTTGGACATGCATCATTTCATGACAGAGTAATGCAGTTTTACTAACAAACCAGAGGTTAAACAGCAGGAAAGGCACCCCCCTCCCAATCCTGGCTCACTACACTTGCCAAGGAAAGACCCCAGCGAGGGCAGCAGCAGCAGGAAAGGCAACCCCCTACCTGATCCTGGCCCACTGCTGAGACAGTGGGAGAAGCTCAGGTCGGGGGGCCTCAGCCTGGGGAGATAGCATACCTACATACTTCAGGCAACACACTAATATGTCACAACATACCTTTTGGAAAGCTTTGGAAAGTTTGAGTGTTGGATCAAAATTCTGCGAGATCAGGGTTTGAATCCTCACATGTACAAGGAAACCAACTGGGAGACTGGGCAAGTCACATTTTTTTTAATAATAAAGTTTTATTGGATAAAAACAAACAGCACTACAAAACAATACAAACACAAAGAGTACACAATGAAACACTAGAAAAGGGAAAACAAACAATACATACCAAATACAGAACATTACAAATATTAAACTACAACTCACTAAAAAGACTACAAATAACTAAAAATTGGTTCCTACCCTTATTGCAAACAGTGAATATTAGTTGAACAGTTACAATGAACTATTAAATCCTTAAATTTATATCAAGGTTAATACTTGCTACCAATCATTCTTTTCATACTAAATATATGACTATAATATTAATTAATGAATAGAAATCTCTTATTATCAAATATATAGTCAGCCCTCCACATTTGCGGGTTTCATTTTTGCAGATTTGATTGTTCACCGATTATTTGCTGTCACCTCTGCTGCCTCCCTATGCCATTTTTAATTGGGACTGTTAGACTGAGAAACTGCAAACAAGGCTTGGAAGTTCCTATTAAAAATGGTGTCGGGCAGCAGGGGAGGTGGCAGTAAGCCCCACCAGCCATCCACTTCTGCCTTGTGAAGGAACCCTGATGCCTCAAAAGAATCTATGGTGGGTTCAATATGGTGATCATACTTTTTTGTGTGTTTGTATTTTGAAAGCCTAGAGTTATTCACCATTTTACCATTTTCACGAGGGTCCTGTGCCCCGAACCCTAGCAAATGTGGAGCGATGACTATAATCATTTATCAACTTATTCTATATTTTATATTAGTATTGACTAATCTCCAACCACCAAAAAATAACAATTATCAAAAGATACTAATCATGCTAAGTAATTATAGCTTAATTATTAAAGATCACTTTTAATCACTTAATAGTACTCACTTATAATCACTTATTAATCATTTAGAATCATTTATCAGCAAAATACTTATTATCTTAACTCTTTACTTACTGACTTAACACAAACATAAATCCTTCTTAACCTATTCTGTATTCTATGTTATCTATATATTAATCATCCCTAACTTGTTCTTAAATTTAATAGTCCTCTATGTAGGAACTAACTTCTAAAAGCAACAGAGTAAGACTATCAATTCGAATTGCACTTCTCTTGTGATAGTAAAAATACTAAGTTTAAGATTAAAGTTTAAAAAAAATAAAGAACCTATCATCATCATCATCATCATCATCATCATCATCATCATCAATTCACTCTCATTCCCTTCCAAACTCTTCTCCTGTTTTTATAGTCCTCTCTCTCTTTTTCTCTCTCTCTCTCTCTCTCTCTGTCTTTCTTTCTGTTCCAATGACAGGATTGTATTTAAGTATTCCTGAAAGGCCTGTCAACTCATCCATGCTCAGTCTATGCCTGTCATATCTCAGTCCTGCACAGCTGGCAAATCAAACAAACAAACTGAATATCTCCCAGCTTGTTACTTACTCCCAAGCAGTAAGCAAAGAGTCATAAATAAAGTAACATAAACAAAGTCCAGCAGGGTTGCACAGCAAAGGAGTGTCCAAGGTCAATCCGAGCATTTGTCAACGCATCCAGCAAGGTAGCAGGTCAGATAAGCTCTGACAACTCGTGGAGGGGAAGGACACCAGCTAAATAGACTCAAAGCCTAGTGCAGCTGTGCCTTGATTGTTGCCGGTTATAAATTCTGAAAGAGCAACGCTGAGTCTTTCTTTGCTGCCTGTGCTGTGTGAAGCTGGCTCTAGGTAAGTGTTCCTCTATATCTGAAGAGGCAGGACTCTCTGTTGGAGCTGGTACCATCCCCTGTTCTGTTTCTGGCATTGTAGCCTCTCTCTCTAAGCAGGCTGTGGCATGCCTTCTGTTTCAGCTTCTGGCATGCCCTCTGCTTCAGACTCTGAATCAGAATCCATGCTCTGGAAGCAAGGCATGGCAATGCCTTTTATTCTTGTAAATAAAAATCAACTCTTCAGGTCAGTCCCAGTAGGAAAGTTTTTCTGGTAAGTTTGTCCCCCAAGAAATTATAGTTCTCCTTTTTCCTGAAAAGAAATTATTCTAAAAGTACAGTCAAGTCATACATTCTCCATAATAATTTCTGATCAGACTCTAAGTTTGGTCTTTCCACTTTTTAGTTGAAGGCTGAATTATAGCATCATTTAAAACCTTCATCCTCCTTATATCAGCCGTATCGGCTCTCTCCAAATCTTGCTGCATGTTTTATCTCAATTTGTATAATCCTAATTTCTGAGTCTTGAGTCAGATCTTGCAGGGTTTTTACTGCATCCTCTTTCCCTTGCAATTGCAGAGATATCATTTCAGACACCTGCTGAATTTTGGTGTCTTTATCTCTGTCTTTAGAGATCTAGACTCTTTAGAGATCTAGACATCTTTAGACTCTCTTGATAGATGTTCTATGAACACATCAGACTTACTCTCAATAGAAACTTATAATTACATGAATTCAGCCGAAAAACTCACAAAGTACTCAAGTACATCCTCCTCTTCCACTGGGTCTTTTCTAAATTGATTGTCATATTCCAAAATTGAAACCATGATTACTTCCATCCAGTATTCAGTGTATCTTCAAACAGGGCGGCGTGTGTTCCCAAACATCAAAAAAAGGCAAGTTACATAAATGTTCTCAGAGATGTAAAAATTAGCACAGTATCAACCAGCAAGCACACTGACAAAGTTATTTTTAAAAAGAGCCCATCTTCATAATATCAAGCATGACAATCTTAGGAATAAAAACAAAATCTTATTCAATTGTTTATGTAGGCCAAATATAGGCATGATCCAAATCAGATAGTCCAGTAAAAAAACAAACCTGTTCAGTTAAAGAGAAAATAAAAGAAAGTCAATTTTCTGAGATTCCAAAATCCAAATCAAAGCCCAGATATACCAAAAACAAAACAAAACAATTAAAGAAAACATAAGCCAATAATCGTGTCCTTTTAAGGGCTCTAAAATGAATTCTAAAGTGCAAGAGAAAGAGAGAAAGAAAGAGAAGAGTTTTCTTAATTAACTTATTGTCCCAATAATGATCAAAAAGAGGTATTGTCACTTTAAATGTTCTGTAGCACAGGAAGGTTCTTAAGCATTAGGAAGCAATTTCAGCTGCTGTGAGCAAAGGCTTCTTGTCTTCAATATTAATGTTACTGGGGGAAAAATCAAATTATATACATATAAGAGATCCAGACACAGTAAATGTAATGTCCATGGTAGGGGAAGCCTTTACTTTCGCTTTACTGAAGCACATGATTCTCCTCAGCCTTGGTACCTGCTGTTGCCACTCCATTCCCGAGCAGACACCTAGCCGGTCCTGATCCCAGCTGGATAGGAGTCTTCAAACTCTCCGTGTATCAGGGAGTCAACTAGCTTGACGGGGAAGCCTCTGTTAGGCACACTTTGGGGGTTCACAATTTAGCAGAGCTCGCTAGATCATGTCCTCCATTGATACAACTGGAAACCAGAACCAGCAAGTCACATTCTCTCAGCTTCAGAGGAAGGCAACAGCAAACCCACTTTGAACAAATCTTGCCAAGTCCATAATAGGGTCACTTTAGGGTAGCTCTAAGTCAGAAATGACTTGAGGGCACACAATAGCTAGTGTTGTCTTTCTGTATCACTTCGTGAGACAAATGGATCCATACTGAGTTTTTGTTTTCTATTTTAGTCGCAGATGACAAAGGCAAAGAACAGAGAAGTCCAGTAAGTGCCACTTCAGGAGCTGCAGCAAAAACAGAGGTAGACAAGTCCACGCAAGTAGACATTGATAAGATGCTCAGTGTCTGTGCAGCTCATCTTGTCCCACCGTTGTCACCACAGTACAAATAGCAACATCTAGTTGGATACGGAACTACTCAATGTGATAAACCTAAAGGCATAGAGCTGGTTTAGTTCCTCAAATTTTTACAATGCTTGCATTATTTTACTAGACTTGCCTTCTATCATTACTGAATCTATTTCTCCAAGGATTCCTCATTATATTCAAGTGTGTCAAGCCAGTGTATTTGTCTCATTTATAAAAGAAAGGGAATTTTAATACCAGTTCGGCCATTTCTTGAGCAACACAAAAAATAAGGACGGTATGACCCATCCCAAACAGACCTGCTCTGGCAACTATCCAAATGTGTTGATGATAACAGTCATCCTTTTGCTGATCAGGCTAGCAGAGAACAATGGGTATTTGGGTCATAATATAACTGAGGACTGACAGGTTAGGCAGGCTGAATTTACCACATTCCATAATCAACTAGAAAGGGAACTGTCTAGTAACTCAACACACTATTATCATAGATTCTATATGAGCATGAATCAACTCAGTGTACAGTGTAAATATGAAGATCTTTAAGCTGATGGAGGTATGAAACCTCTTCATGGAAGTTGGCAATATGTCCATCTCATCCATAACTAAATGGAGTCTCCAGGAGGAGAAGTACTATGTCTCTTGAATACTGGGGTGAGGGGCTGGAGTGGGAAACAGCAGCAGGATGCTACTGCCTTCATGCCCAGCTTTTTTCCTGAAACAGGTGAGCTACTTAAACAGGATTGTGGACTGCCAAGAGGCTCTGGTGTGATCCTAAAAATACTCTTTATTTTCTTCCAACTTCTGTTACGGTACTGTCACATTTGTATTTTACCCTTTACAAGATACACCCATATCAGCTACAATGGAATATTCTATCTGCTTTAAGGGACTGAGGCAAAGAAGCTAGGCAACAGTAGTGCTGTCTTCTTAAACCTTGACAGATACACCTTTGGCACAGAAAGAAGTGGTCAACCTCATAAATAATTTTAAAAATAAAATGAAAGGCTTCTAAAATATAAGAAAAGTGGTGACAGGAAACATACTACTTTTTGACATTAAAAAGAATTGTACAAATACAGAATCAAATAAGAGGCTCAGTGAAATAATGCTTCTTTCTTTCCATGGATTCATATTTTTAAAGAAGCGCGACTTATCAACTCACTTTCCAAGATCAACAAGATCACAGTATCCATAATACATACTGAAATATACAAGAATTACCAAACTCCAAACATAACAGATTGTTCATACAAGAGCAAAATTAACTGAACAGATCAGTCTTTTTAACCAAAGCAAACCATAAGCAAAAGTTACCATCCACAGCTGATTTGTTTGAATTTTTACTTCAAAATCTGAAAAAGAAATTCAAACAATCTCAGTGTTCAGAACAAATTCTTAGCCTTAACATTATTGCGCATGTATACATTCTGCTATAGCTTCGAAATCAAAAAAGCTAGAAGCAGGAATTTTCAGTGTGCAAATGTCAAACATTGTGTGGTCTGCATCACTAATTTCTAATCTCATACCCTAAAGTTTCTAATTTAGGATAAAAATTGGGAAAATTCAGCCTCTGAGGCACATATGGTCCCAAAGGCAGTTTTTGCTGCCCTCAAGTCATGCTTTGTTGTTATTGCGCACTTTCAAGTCATTTCTGACTTATGCCAACTCTCTCATGGGGTTTTCTTGGGCTATTGGGCAACACACTCATGGTCATCCAGTGGGTTCCACAGCCAAGCAGGGAATCGAATATTGGTCTATGGGGTTGTAGCCCATTGCTCAATTCACTGTCCCATGCTGACTCTCCAAATCATGCTAATACCCACCAAATTATTCCCTTTTTCACCAAAATGTTCCCTAACTAGGGATCTCGTGGGGAAATTTAGCCATTCAACTCATACAATTAGAAACTTTCTTCCTAACCAGGAAATAAAACAGAAGTCATACCTAAGTGAGGGAACCATGTTTAACTCTCCCCATCTAAAACATTTTTTAAAAAAATTAGGGAAAACGATGCACCTCTCCAAGTTCCCATTCTCACTCTCTTGACAGTTGTCCAACTCAGCATCTTCTTCAGCTTGGATTTAAGGCTAAGGTGAATAAGATGTTCCATCTCAATTTCCTTTAAAAGCAACTGACGGGTAAGAAGGGAGATTAGATCAGGAATATGGCAATATGGGAGGTTTTAAAAGGCCTTTTTCTCTATATTTTGAGGCAAATACCAGCTTGATGGGGATACTTTAGGTCTGGAATACAATGTCTGTGCATTGATATACACCTGAGAACCTTCAGTGTAATTTCGCACTGGCTATTTTTTTTTTTAAATCCAATCCTAGATTTCTGTTATTTCACTTGATGCAGCCCTCCTAATCTTCACATTCCTTGTCAAAGTAGGTATTTTGCATTCTTAAATTCAACATGCTGTGAAGAAAAGTTGGAAATCTTCTTAGAACTGAGATTTTTCTTGTGCACACCGGCAGGCTCTGCCCTATACTATTTTAAAATCTAGTTGTACAAGACCTGTAACTAAAATTAAGTATACAACTGGTAAGGTTAAAAATAATTCAGAAGAGAAAAAATGTGAGAAGAAAACAGCTGAGCAGGCTTTTTTTAAAATTCTTATGTGTACTTAGTTTCCCTCTTCCACAGTAAGTCACCATTTACAAGATACAGACGGTTGCTTATTAATACACAGAATTAAAACTTAGTAGGAAAACATTAAAAATATTCAAGTAAACAATGTATTTCATATAAAAGATAGCCACCCTTCTCAATTTCAGCCCAAGCAAAAAACAGTTCTGGGATGTGTTCGTTGCACACTAAGATCTGCTCTGCAAACAGTGCCATTCTTCCAGAGGATACAAGTTGAAAGGGATAGGGAACACAATCCAGTGCTTGATTCAGAGATTCTGGGAATTTCTGTCCAGAAAGTGAATTTTCCAAGTTCTGGCTTGATTAAACCTGCTTAACTCACTGTTTGCACTGACAGCACATGAACTCCACAGAGCACTCCAGTCTATTTTCTAGAAGCCAAAACCTGCTAGTCTCAAAGAGCAGCATTTGAATTTAAAACATTTAATACCAAAGTCCAAATGAGAAGGATGGGGCTGTCATTCATCTCTATCCTGTTCACATGTAACGTAAGAGATACTGTGTGTAATGGGAGATTTTAACAGTAGCAGTCCTGCTAAAGTGATGCTGACTCCTCTCCCTACCATACTTCCCCTTGCCCTCAATCAATTAATCCCAGATAGCTTTATCTACTCCCAGCCTATTTCCAGCAAGTGTGAAGAACAGGAACAACTGCTACAGCACATGAGTGTATAACCTAAGTCACGGGAGATTTCAGTCTTCCTCTCCATATTTCTTTTAGTGTTATCGTAAGGCCACTAGCCTCTACCTTTGTGTGCAAATAGAAGAATGTATGAAAAGAAATGTGTGTGCTACCCAACCTGGCCCTAAACTACAGAAACTGCTACCTGTCCCTTCTAATCCCCTTAACAAACAAATTTAATGTTAGCCTCCTTTCAATTCTTTGGAAGGGGTGTCCATCAAGAAATGTCAGAAGATACATCTTGTGTTTCTACTAAAAAGAGATGCTTCTCTAGCACTTTATGCCATCATGTGCAACCTGCAAGAATACATTAGCTGCATACACAGAAAGGAGACAGACTTGCCCATAATGGCAGAGTCTGCTCTTTTGTTTTAGCTACTGTTTAGTGCAAAGGACAATTCAAGTTTTCCTAATGATAAACAATTCAGGAAGTTTGGCTTAAAAATCAGCAGTGACACACAAATCCACAACATTTAAAACTGACCATTCTTCCGCCTCCCCTATATCCATCATAGCTAATGAAATGCATCCATCCTAATGATTTCTCCACACTTCCAATAAGTTCTGCTCTCCAGAAATCTTTCTGTTATAGGTTATTTCGTTGTAATGCCTCACATAGGTTTTGATTGGCATCTGGCTCCTCAGTCATGACCTCTACCATTTCCCAATCTCCAGACCGGCTGGACTTTTTAATAGCATCTACTACACTTTGCATATAGAGGCCATCTTCAAAAGAAGCTGCCAGTGCAACTGGCTTGGGATCCCAGGTTCGCTGGTCCTCCTGTTCCTGGAAGGAGTGGCGAAGTGCTTGCACTAGGTATACCATCCCTTTAAGATACAACAGGGGGATGTCTCTGAATCCCTTATCTAAAAGCCCTGCATGAACATTCAGAGAATCTGCAAGCAGAAGCTCCTCATGGGAAGCAGTGTTCTTCTGGCCATACAAATCTGTCCCACGCACTATAAGGCGTCCAGCTGACCCAACAATCATGACCTCATGGACAAATGATCCAGGCATGTTGAAGTTCAAAGTCACTGTGCTACAAATACCTCCTGTCATTAGCATCTGAAAAAAACAAAAGTCATCACTGGTGACGTGGCGGATGCCATTGATGGTGGAGTTTTGTTTCACAAAGGTTTTCAGCAAGCCATGGACTTTCTCCACCTTTCGGTTTGTCAGGTGAGTGAGGAGGTCTATGATGTAAGTCCCCATTGTATGCAGGCCGCCCCCACCCATTAATTCATCACAGATCCAGTTGTATTTGTGGCTCAAAAGGCTTCCCCAGTACACTCGCACATCACAGACAAGAACATTTCCCACATAGTGCTCTTCTATTAATTGCTTCATTTTGACAAAAGCTGGTAGAAATCTCAGGACGTTGCCTACAAGGCTCATGAGTTTGGGATAATATCTGGCAGCTGTGACCATCCTGAAAGCGTCCACGGAGGTAGCAGCTTTCTCACAGATAACATTCTTTCCAATACCTGCAAAAGAAGGGTATTTTAATTCAGATTCCATGAGGAGGTCAGAGAGTTCAAGCAATCATAAAACCTACACAGCAGCATTTATTAAGAAAACAAAGACAAAAAAACCCTTTTATTCCATCCTTTCAAGCAGACCTGTTCTTATCTCACTCATATAAGAACAAAGGAGGGAGAAAAAGCTTTGGTTTCAGAGCAATTTTGGTTTAAATAAACCAAGATTTAGGTGGGCTTTCAGAAAACTACAATAGTGCAGAAGACAAATTAGTAGATTTCTACTGATAAATCAACTCAGTTTTAGAGATGTTAAATTACTTTTTAACCTGTATATTTTTATGTATGCATTTTTATTCTGTATCTGTTTAACTTGTGTAAGCTATTTTCATTCTCGGTTCTTGGAAAAGGTAAGAAATGAGTGAATGAAGTTAGTTTACACCCTTAACTCTCACATTGCTAGGCCCAAGATCAGAATATCCTCCTCTGTCCGAAAATACTAATTATGGAGAAGGCATACCTTGAATAGCTACTATATTGAACTACTTAAACTTGCTTCCTTTCCCACAAAACCCTTAACAGACTGACAATGTTTGTACATTCACTTTTATATCACAAATGATATTAATTTTTAAAAAGTCAAAAACAAGATTTGCAGGAGAATGGCCTTACGCAGAACTGTGCTGGGACACATATATGTGCTGTTACTTTCACTGTACTAGTTCCAAGGTCAGAAGAACCCTGGTTCATACTACTTACTTTATGCCCTCCCTTTCTGCAAGCCTGGGACCCAAGTTTACAACTTAGATTAAAAGAAAGCACAGATGAAATAATCATTATTATAATAACAAGGTTTAAAACAATTAAATAAACTGTCCTCTTAGAAACAGCAGTGATTTAAACTAATTTAAAAGCATTTAAAACGTAACAATGAGAATAAAAATACAGCATGCACACAGGCACTTGTTAAATCATCCTTCTGCAACAATCTGTTAATTGCAAAAAGGCAAATCAAATCATATTTGTTTATCTGTGCAGCTAACAAATCCTGTATATTCAGGCAGATGTTTTTAGGAAGAACTGCTGTCAAATCACTCAACCCAGAATCGTTCCATGGTTAAAATTAATCCTTCCCTCTTCATTGATTCTGCACTAAGATTCAGGTTTTTTTCTTTTTTTGTCCCACTGGCTTTCTTTAGTGCTCTATTAATGTTTTTCTCCAGTTCCTTTCTTAACAGTACAATCCTATACACATCAATGCAGAAATAACCTTCATTCAGTTTAATGGGACTTATTCCCATATGATTATGTATAGGATTGCCACCTAACCTTCCTGTTTCTGTCTTGAATTCTACTACCTCCCTTACTTTTCCTATACACTAATAGATGATTATGGCTCCCTCCTCTTCCTTCGTTGTTGCTTTCATTTAATCTGAACATTCCTCAAAATACAAATTAAATGTTACTTGATTTCATGTCTTGATTTTTCTCTTTTAGTCTTGGCAGGATTTGCAAGACACTTGGGGTTATCAGATGCTTGTTAAACCTTTCATTTCATTAGTATACTAGCGGTAATAAATCAGCAAGAAGGTAACAGACCAACCCTTTCTAGCAATTCCTCAGTGGTACCTCTACTTGTCTGTCTGCTTTTATAATGTATAAGGACTGCCAATACCACAGGCAGCCAGCAAACCTTCATTTCCATAGATTGTCCAGAACTCTCCTTCACCACTGCCCAAGGATTAAATACCATAATGTGGTCATTCAGTGGTCAGTGAAGCATCAGAAATACGCTGCTATATTTTACTCTATCCAGTCAAATAAAAACTTAATTATAAATACAGTAAGATTCACCTTCTAGTCCCTGTAAAAATTGTTCTTGTTTGGATATCTGCCATCTTGTGTCAGCTTTCCTTAAGGAGGAATGTAAGCTCTTCCCCAAGAGATACTTTCAACTCCTTGTTTCCTGTTTACCGGTATCGTGAAAACATTCAAATCCATGCCATACTTGGTAATAAAAAAGGAAAAGTATCACACAGCTTAAAAATCAGACTGCATGCTACCTCAACAAGTACCCAACTATAATTTCTTTTCCTAATTTCCATGGGTTAATCAGCAACATACATCACCTCAGTGTTAATCGAAAACTATCCTTCAACATCTAAAAAAGGAGCTTTCTCTTTCCATCAGCCACTTTTGGGGATCAGTTAAAACACAATGCTAATTTTATCTCTGGCTGACAAAAGTGAAGGAATAATTTTTTACTCTCTTTTCTTTCTCCCAAAATTTCTGGCCACATTTTGCGTTGCTAAACAAATTGACTCTCATGAAAACAAAGTTATAAAAAAAATTAACTTGCAACAGGAGAACAGAAACCATTTAAAAAACTATGGATGCAAGCAACATACCAGCAGTAATCTACAAAGGGGAAGAAATATTATCCCAGTTTATGTTAACAGAATGTATGTCTTTCAATATTTTAGAATTCCATAGTTCTATAAAGCAATATACCGCTCCAAAATGAGGCACTCAATTTCATGGTATCAATTATTCAAGCTACAGCCACCGTGTCTCAGCTGGGAATCTAGTAGAGAGGAAGTGAACTGTAAATAAGAGCCAGAACAACTTGCAACATGAACACAGTACCTAGAGCTTTCACTGCGATTTGTCGAGTCAGAGGTGGGGGGATGTTGATGCAAACCAGATCTACATCCTGATGCAGCAAAACATCATCTGTCCGACTTGTGTAGAAGGAAATGTTCATTTCCTCAGCTAGCTGCTTTGCTTCCTCTTCAGTTTTCCCCAGAGAGCCTCAATTGAGAAGCCTTCTGCTCTCAGCAGAGGTACCAACAGCCGAGCAGAGCTCCCTGTTCCAAACACCCCCACACCAGGAAGCATTTTCATTTTGGTTTTTTTCCACAATTCACTTCCTGAGGGCAAGACTCAGGCATAAAAGCCAGACTCTTCAGCATCTTGTTCCATCTGGTTCCTAAAATAAGTTAAAAAAAATGCACACTAAGAAAAGCACTTTTCAAATATCCTGCATAAGTCAAATTTAACACAAAAGAAAGTCAAAGGCTGGCTGTTTAACTTCAAATATAAATAAAATCTCATGTCTGGAATGCATCTTTATATTTCTGTTTCTTAGTATTAAGCCTGCACATATTCAATAGAATAATTTGATTTACTATAAACATCTATCACTGCCTTTAAAAGGAATCAAACTATGGGCCTTTCCACACTACACTATTATAGTGCTATTATTCCATTTTCAACATCCTGTGGAATTCTGGGGTTTGTAGTTTACTGAGGCCAAAGAGCTCTCTGGTTGAGAATTCTAAATGCCCCTCTCTAAACTGCAAACCCCAGGATTCCACAGGATGTTGAAAGTGGAATAATAAAATATAGGCCCTGAATCTTGGTAGTGTGAAATTTGTCACAATCTTTCTCGTCTCTGCAAGTAAATCTCTCCTTTCAAATATAAGACATTTAAATAGTACCTGAGTTTCTTCACTGATCATTACTTGTTGTTGTTGTGTGCCTTCAAGTCATTCCCAACTTATGGTGACTCTAAGGCAAATTTATTTTTCTGGGGCTAAGAATGTATAATGTGCTCAAGGTCACCTAGTAGGTTTTCATGGCTGAGTGGGGAATTAAACCCTGGTCTCTAGGGTCACAGTCCAATCCTCAAACCACTGCACCATTTTGGCTGCATAAAAATTACAACATCTCAAAGTAGCACTGGAAGATTCAACACCAAGGAATCTAAAATGAGATTTGAGGTTGAACATAAGGATAAACAGAAATATACTTCAGTTAATGAAGTTGATGTGTTCGTGGGCTTTACTTCTTTAACAGAAGCGTTGGTACCAGAGGGAGAAATAACATGGAAAGAATAGAAATAGGTTCCTACACCACCAAAACAAATAAAGAAAAACCCAAACCAAAAACAGTTGGGAGTTGGGAGTTATGCAAGCTATCAGTCCTGTGGTAACTCTATAAACTGAAACTGTTAAGAACTAGCTTTATATCAGCAGAGTTGCAGAGAAAAGGTGTTTCCAGTTTCAGTGTAGCTTCTTAAAATGATGGCTGACTTGAAGCAGACAAGGCACAGAGACTTCAAATTTTAAAAAAAATTTACTAAAAAAAAATTATGTTACATCCATCGAAGAAACTTGATCCTATTGAGGAAAAGCATTTGAGATAAATAACATCCTCCTTTTAATTCACCAATTAATTAGTTGAGAGGTATGTTTAGCATATTAGCGAAGTTACAGTAGAGAACAGTTGAAAGTTAGAAGTGCAGTTAGCTTAGCGTGTGTGTGTGCAGTCACAGGAGAACAAAGTGTTCTTAAAGAGTGAGAGGCATGGCCTTCTAAGCTAAGCCAATAACAGACTCCAGAGAGTAAGGTCTGGATGCTACAGCCTGTAATTTTAAAAATATACAGAGACTAACTGTAGAAAGGCTATCCTAGCTAAAGCTATCCTAGCTCCTAAAGAGGTGGGGAAGGGAGAATGCTGTATTTTTTCCAAAAACACACAGTTCAACATATTTCAGCAAACGTTTATTCAAAAATAACATTATGCACATGTGAAATCATAGACTCATAGAATAATAAGAGTTGGAAGAGACCACAAGGGCCATCTAGTCCAACCTCCTGACATGCAGGAACACATATCAAAGCACTCCCAACAGATGGCCATCCAGCCTCTGTTTAAAAACCTCCAAACAAGGAGACTCCACCACACTTCAAGGTAGCACATTCCACTGCCGGACAGCTCCAACTGTCAGGAAGTTCTTTCTGGGGTTCAGGTGGAATCTCTTTTCCTGTAGTTTGAATCCTTGTCCTAGTTTCTGGAGCAGTGGAAAACAAGCTCGTTTCCTCTTCAATATGACATCCTTTCAAATATTTAAACATGGCTATCATGTCCTCTCTTAACCTTCTCTTCCACAGACTAAACATACCCAGCTCCCTAAGACACTTCTCATAGGGCATGCCTTCCAGACCCTTCACTATTTTGGTCGTCCTGCTCTGGACACATTCCAGCTTGTCAATATCTGTCATGGGCCTGGGCCCGACTGAGCTTGCCGTCGCCTCGGAAGCCGCCGCCGCCGCGGGGGAAGGCCTGGACGCCTCGGAGGCCGCCGCCGCGGGGGAGGCCCAGCCGCCGCGGAGGCCGCCGCTGCTGCAGGGGGAGCCCCAGCTGCCGCAGATGCCGTCACTGTCGTGGGGGAAGGCTGCCTCGGAGGCTGCCGCTGCGGGGGAAGGCCCGGTCGCCGCTGCGGGGGAAGGCCCGGCCGCCGCGGAGGCTACCGCCACTGCAGGGGGAGGCCCAGCCGCCGCAGAGGCCGCCGCTGCCGCAAGGGGAGGCCCGGCTGCCACGGAGGCCGCCGCCACCACAGACAGCCCTGTTACCAGCGCCATCGGGGCGCCTGCAGGCTCGCCAGGGGGACGGGCCCCGGCCCCAGTCCAGAGACTCTGCCCACCCGTAGCTCCAACTCGGAGGAGACAGCCGCCCGCCTCCCATGTTCCGGCAGCGGCAGCAGGGGAAAGAGGCAGTCTGCCAGTCCCAGCGGCTGCTGGTGAAGCAGCTGCGGGCTGAGAGCTCTCAGCTGTGAGCCTGCGCCTGATTGGTCACCGCTGGGCCAGGGGGCTACTTAGGACGGGCAATGGGAGGGGAGGACCATGGAGCAACAACCGTTGGTCTTCTGCCTCCTCCTCTGCCTGTGTCCGGATCCAGCCCCTCCCTCCAGCAACCACGTCCGGTCTCCCTGGCGCCGAGTACTTTGTCTGTGCTTGGGTGAAGTAACCCTTTCGTGCTTTAGGAAATAGCCTGCATTTACTTTGGGACCTAACCTTTGCTTTGGGTGAAGTAACCCTTTCTTGCTTTAGGAAATAGCCTGCATTTACTTTGGGACCTAACCTTTGCTTTGGGACTGATTTACATTTGTGCTGCGGCTTGTCTGTGGGGGAGCTGCGACCCTCTGATTACTGGCTGCTAATAAACACTGTCAACTCCAGCCGCTCGCCCCGCGTCTGCTTGACCTCCGCCCGCCGCTGACAATATCCTTCTTGAAATGAGATGCCCAGAACTGGACTGAGTATTCCAGATGAGGTCTGATAAAAGCAGAATAGAGTGGTACTATTACTCTCATTGATCTGGACACCATATTCCTACTCATGAAACCAAGAACTGCATTGGCTTTCTTGACTGTCATATCACACTGCTGACTCATGTTCAGTTTGTGGTCTACTAAGATTTCTAGATCCCTTTCACATATACTGTTATCCAGCCAGGTGTCTCGCATCCTATATTTGTGCATTCCATTTTTTCTACCTAGGTGAAGGACCTTACATTTCTCTCTGCTGAAATTCATTTCTTTAGACTTGGCCCAGCTTTCCAATCTGTCAAGGTCAATTTGAATCCTGATCTTGTCCTCTGGGGTATTAGCAATCCCTCCCAATTTGGTATCATCCATAAATTTGATCAGCATGCTCTCTATTCCTTCATCCAAGTCATTGATAAAGATGTTGACTAGCACTGAGTCCAGGACAGAACCCTGTGGCACACCACTAGTTACTTCTCTCTACAATGAAAAGCAGCCATTGGTGAGCACTTTTTAGGTTCATTCAGTCAACCAACTACAAATCCACCTGACAGTAGCACTGTCTAGCCTACATTTTACCAGCTTCTTTGCAAGAATATCATAGGGCCGAGCTTTCCAAACTTTTCATTGCTGGTGACACACTTTTTAGACGTGTATCATTT
The DNA here is from genome assembly GCA_948472985.1 of Iguana delicatissima. Lineage (NCBI taxonomy): Eukaryota > Metazoa > Chordata > Lepidosauria > Squamata > Iguanidae > Iguana > Iguana delicatissima. The sequence continues at coordinate 151,594 of CAOKZL010001411.1, forward strand.
TGCAACACAGTAATTTAGTTTTATGTATTATAAATCAGTCAATCACAAATCATATATTTTTTAAAATAAAAATGAAAGGTTTTCATGAAATATATTGTTTCTTGATACATTTCATTATTATAATCTATGTATGTGTCTGTAGTTACTAACAAACCAGAGGTTAAACTAACTAATGGCCACCCTCGCTGGGGTCTTTCACAGCCTGGGGTGGCAGCGACACACCTACACACTGCAGCTGACACACTAATGTGTCACGATACACAGTTTGGAAAGCTCTGTCATAGGAAACTTTGTCAAAGGCCTTACTGAAGTCAAGAAATGTTACATCCATAACGTTCCCCTAATCTACCAAGCTTGTAACTTTTACATCATAAGATTAAGAATAAGATTAGTCTGGCATGACTTGTTTTTGAGAAACTCATGTTGACTTTTAGTCATCACAGCATTGCTTTCTAAGAAATTACAAAGTGTCTGCTTAATGATCTGCTCTAGAATCTTTCCAGGTATTGACATCAGGCTGACTGAGCAATAATTATTTGGGTCATTTCCCCCCTTTTTGAAGATGGGGACAACATTTGCCCTCCTCCAGTCTGCTGGGACTTCTGTTCTCCAAGCATTCTCAAAGATTATTGCCAGCAGTTCCAAATTACTTCTCCTAGTTTTTTTTTAAATATCCTTGGATGTAGTTCATCTGGCCCTGAAGACCTGAATTCATTTAGAGTAGACAGGTATTCCTGAACTATGTCTCTACCTATACTGTGCTGAGTTTCTGCCACTTCCCCACCTGCTCCTCAGCCCCCAGGTTGAGTACTTTCCTTTTGGAAGAAAACTGAGGCAAAGAAGGTGTTGAATAGTTCTGCTTTTTCTTTGCCCCCTGTTAGCATTTAGCCATCTTCTCTATGCAATGACCCTATCATTTCCTTGTTTTTCCTTTCGCGGCTGACATATCTAAAAATCCCCTTTTATTGTTTTATTTTCTCTGGCAAGCCTGAATTCATTCTGTGCTTTAGCTTTTCTGACCTTCCCCCTACATATCTTGGCTATATCTTTAAATTCTTCTTTGGTGATTTCCCTATTTTTCCATTTCTTGTATGTGTTTCTTTTAATATTTAGCTCAGTTGAGAGTACCTTAGTCACCCATTCTAGTTTCTATAGATACCTCCCATTTTGATTCCTTAATGGAACAGCTTTAAACTATACCTTCAGTATTTCACTTTTAAGAAATTCTCATCCATCCTGAACTCCCCTCTCTTTCAGTATTCTTGGCCACAGAATTTCAGCCAGAAGTTCCCTAAGTTTACAGAAATTAGATTTCTTAAAGTTTTAGAATGTGTGTCTGACTACACTTGGCTCTCCCTTCTCACTGAAGAACAGATTGCTTACCTGTAACTGTGGTTCTTCAAGTCGTCATCTGTGAACTCACATAAATGGGTTTCACGCCGACACGAAAACAGCTTTCCGAACCTTCTAGAGCCTAGCACTGGCATTTTGACGGTTGACCCATCCCCCATCCCCTTAGGGTATATATGCCCCACCCTCTGTAATGGCCGTTCCGTCGCTGCACGTGTAGCAGCAACAGAGCCGCCGTGCAGCAAGACATATGTGGGGAGGAGGGAGAGGTTGTGTGAGTTCACAGATGACCACTTGAAGAACCAGTTACAGGTAAGCAACCTCTTCTTCTTCTTCGTGGTCTCTCTGACTCACACAAATGGGAGACTAGCAAGCTGATGAGAAAGGAGGTGGGTACGTCATGCTGCTGGAAAAAGCACTTATGTCAACTTCCAGTTTTCCCATTTTCCTTTCCCTTTCTCCTTCCTCTTCTCCTTTTTCTTTTTCAGTTATCACCAACATGTGAGATAATAAGATAATAAATAAGATTTATCAGCAAACAGACAATATTGTGTCCTTTATCCAACAGAGGAAAACAATACAGCTCTCCCAAAACATGCATCATTCCTAGACTGGTTATCAACTCTATAATGACTAATAAATGTAAGAGGTTGAGACCAGGTAGCTGCTTTGCAAACCTCATGGAGAGCTACTGAAGTGGATGTAGAGTTTTGGGTCAGGCCTGATGACCATAAGGAATGGGGAAAAAAGCAGAAAATTGACTTTGCAGATGCAGTCTTTCTCTGTGCTTGATGAAAACAATAGAACTCTGTAAACGCTGAATTGTAATCTTGCTTTGCCTTGCAGTAGAAATGTAACCAGTAAGTTGAACCATTTCAAGGCGCGCAGCAGAACAGCTCACTGTTCATTGTATGGGGAAAACGAAACTTATGCCGCTTGTATGACACGTCTGTTGGAACGTATAAAGGCTTGAACAATCTAAGAGGCGGGGCCAGTTTCTTTGGGCGTGATCCTGACCGGTGCTGCTTGCTAGCAGGAAGAAATAATAAAGGAAATCTTTTTTTCAAACCGAGGTCTTATCTCTGACTTGCCACTTTATCTGGGGACTCAAGTCCGGGATTTGGGGCCTTTTGCTCGCTTGTGCAACTACCACCCTCCCGGGTCCCCCTGCCTCACCGACAGAGACTCTGGGCGCCCCCAACTCTTTGATCGGACGGTCTTCCTCGTGGAGGCGTGGAAACTGGGGAGGAAAGGTTGCCAGCCAGGAACCTATGGGTGGTTTGGAAAACTGATAGCCCTAGGTAAGTGTTCTCCCCGCACGTTGGGGAGAAGAGGGGTCTGATCAACCCCTTGGAAACCAGCCAGAGTATAGCAGCTCCGCAGGTGGGGCTGCTGAAACCACAGGATTCCTTACACACACACACACACACGGGAAAGGTGGGAGGCTGTGTTCGTAGCGTGAAAGGTGTGAGCGTGACTGGCATTGCAGTTCTCACCAGCAGACCGTCGGAACATCTGGCTGCGCGAGTCAACGCATGTGAAAGTTGTTTATCTCATTATTTTGAGCTGTTGGGACCCCTCTACCCGCAGCTCACCCCCCTTCTCCTACTGTGTGTTGTCCTTTTGGGGTGGAGATGGGAGCAGGGAGTAGCCAGCAAACTCCTCTTCAATGCATGTTGAAGAATTTTAAAAAAGGATATGGAGGTCAGGCAGGTTGAAAAACCTCTGTGAGGCAGAGTGGCCATCATTCAAGGTTGGATGGCCGCCCCAGAGGAGCTTAGATCCAGATAAGATTAAAGGCTGTGTATGCAGTGGTGGTAGAGAACCCTGGACACCCGGAACAATATCCCTATATAGATTCTTGGGACACTATAGTGACTGAATCCCCACCTTGGCTTGAGAGGTGCAAGGAACAATGTAGCAAAGTCATGTTAGTCATGAAGGACAAGACTCAGAAGAAATTTGGAAGAGGTCCCATAATTTTAGATAGTCCACCTGAGGAACCAGAAGAACCACGTGCACCCCCACCATATGTTCCAGCAAGTTACAACCAGGAGGCACAGGCAAAGAGGTTCCAGCAGTGCCAGCAGCAGAAGTCCAAGTGGCCCCTATGATGGCACAAGCCACTGGACCTCCACCCATGTAAGTAACAAAGGCACTGGCGCTGCCACCCGTGAACCAGCCAACAGTAATGACCCCAGGGGTGAAGGTATTATTAGGAAGCTCAACAAATCCCTTCTTTCAATAACAGTCTGTGGAAACACAAGGCCCCCCGGTACCTCCTCCCCCTTCTGGGACAAATCGCAGTTTCCCCCAAGAACCAGGAACTCTGAAAAGCCTGTATCCTATATTACCAGCAGGGGAAGGGGGAATGACACATCCCTAAGCCCCACAGATGCCTTAAACCCTTTTAGAAATGGGCCCAAGGTTAAAGCAAAAAGGTCAAAGAGACCACAGGAGAGACCCCCTCCCCAAAAACCCAAGTAAAAGAGTGGAGAGGAAGAAGGGGATGGCAGTGGTGGGGGGAAGAGGTAGTGGCCCCACTCAGACAGATAGCCAACTGGTAGTTGATGCTCAACACCCGGGGGGCCTACCAAAAAGGTCAGAGTTATCAATATACCCCCTTTCACCACGTCACACCTAAAATTGAAAGACACACTATGCAACTTATCAAAAAAACCACAAGAAATAATAGAACTTTGCTCCATTTCATGGCCTCACATGTCCCTAATTGGCAGGATTGTCAACAGTTACTTTGACCTTGTTCACCACTGAGGAGTGGAGGAGAATAATTCAACATGCAGAACGGCTAGCCAAAACAGGGCACCTCCTGAGAGGTGAACCCCGGCAATGGATGAGAGGCAGAGTTGCCCTAGCTGATCCAGGGGGGGGATCCAAATAATCCTGACCAGATGAATATGCTCACTGATTATCAACCCTTTTTTAGTGGAAGCCATGAGAGAAGGGATGAAGAGAGCTGTTAATATGTCCAAAGTATCAGGGGTTATCTAAGGACCTCCCAAACCTCCAGGGGCATTTTGGAGAGGCTACTTGATGCCTACAGGTAATCATCCCTGTGAACCCAGATGACCCAGGCAACCAACAGACAGTGAATTTGGCCTTTGTGTCCCAGAGTTACCCTGACATACGGAAGAAGCTACAGAAACAAGAAGGATTTGCAGGCATGAACTTGAGCCAGCTGTTGGACATTGCCCAGAAGGTATATGGGGAATGGGAAAAAAAAGCGGAGTAACAGGAAAAGGATAGACGAATGCATAAAAAGGTGGAATTGCTGGCCGCTGCATTGGTTATTTGGAAGGGAGACTCCAAACGGGGAGGAGGAAAAAAGACAAGTGGGGAGGAGGGAGACAGAGGCCTAGATTGGGGAAGAAATAGTGTGCCATTTGAAAGCAGGAAGGACACTGGAAGAATGAATGTCCCAACCGACCGGGCCCAAAGGGGATGAGCCACAAAGGGGCCAAGGTAGAGGTAGGGGAAGGGGGGGGCGTGGTTGAATGGGTGGTACGAGAGACAAAGCGAAGAGCCCTATGAAACCATAGGGATGGCGGAACTAGAACAATGGGATTCAACACCCCGGGCCCCTGGTTGCTGGCCCCGGGGGGGCCCACGGTCACAGCAAAGGGGGGGGGCCACCTCTTTAAATGATGGTAGACACAGGCGCCACCCGATCAGTTGTGATTCCCTCATCGCCCTGAAAACCACCACTTGTATAAAGAAAAGTTGGAGCAACAGGAAAAACTAAAAAGACCCTTATTGGAGAAAAGAATTGGGGATTTGGGAAACTTGATTTTACACCATTCACCACCACCTCCACCCTTCCTCTTTTTTTGGAGAAAAAGAACTGACAAATTTTTTTCCCCTCCTGGAAGTGGAGATGAAATTTTTAAAAGGCCCCAAAAAATTTTGTCTGACACTGTATTTTTGGAAAAGCAGTTGGCATAGAAATTTGGGGGACATGGGAATTGTAGTAACTGAAAAAATTTCCCTTCCCTAAGGCTTCAAATGAAAAAGGAACAGAGAAAGTAAAACACACCAGGCACACCTTGTTTGAAGACGCTTGAAGACCTTCCCAGCAATAACTTTTCAAAAACGGGCCCAGCCCCTCCCACCTCCAAAGGCCCCTCCGACAGTGAGAGCCCCAAAGGTATTTCATGGAAGAGAAAGGTAAGGGGAGGGGGGGTGGCTCTCCCTTTTTTCCCCACCCCCGGGCCGGGTTTGGGGAAGAACAAGGAAAGCGACCGGGGGAGAATGGAAGTAGCAGATGCAGCTGAGGCTGGGCGAGACGGAAAGGGAATAGAAGGCATGCCCCCCTCCCTGCAAGCAGCAGAGGAGGCTACCCCCATTCTGCTCTCATTTCCAACTTTTCAGACCTAAAAGGGGGGGATCCACTCCCTTCTTTCTTAGTTCATGTGATGTTTAGGGATTTTAAAATTTGGACAAAAGAGAAAAGGGGAAAAGAGCTGAGAGATTTGCAAAGCAGCAAGCTTCCATGCTAGCTTCAATGAAAGCACTGAAAGGAGAGAGAAGCAGAGGCTGTAAAGGTGTCTGTGGCCAGCTGACAAGGGCAGACTGAGGAAAAAGTTTTGTCCCTTTATCCCCCCAAGACAGAGAACAGCAAGGGCTTGACATCCTGGAAGGAGAAGTTGGCAGCAAGAGCATGAAGAACACGGGAAAAAGGGGGAGTCCTAGGTGCCAAAGGGAGTCCAAATTGCCCCCCCCCCAGTTCCTGATAGAGCGGCAATTAGTAAGGCTCCCTGGCCCAGCCCCGCAGGCTAAAGTTCCCAAACAAGCTGGGAGAAGAGGTGATGGCGCATCTCTGAGCTGGGAGGGAGAAGGTAATGGGGCACTTTGAGGGGGCAAAGAGCGCCCCCCCAGGCTGAAAGTGGAACTGCAGCTGCAGGACTCTGACTGACAGGGGGGAGGACAGGGGAAAGGGACAGCTGAAGGCTGTGGGACAGCCAGGGAAAACCCGTACCCCAAAGAAGCCCACACACCATATGGGCTCAAACAACAGACCTGCATTTGTCCACAAGATCATCAAAAATTAAACCACTGTTCTAGGAATCACCTGGAGGAGTCACATTGTACCTGCAGACCTAGAACTCAAGGAAATGAAAAAAGCAAAATCCTGAAGACACAGTAGTTCAACGTGTAAGGCCCAGATAACAGCCCTGGCTACGTCTTTGGACTGGATGCCCCCCAGGGCAAGTGGCATGATACCACATTCATCTTCCTAGCCCATTTTTCAAAACTTTTACCCCATTTCCCTGTGCAGCCCACAACCCGAGAAATCAGGAGTGTTTTTGTTCTTCCCCAAAACCCCATTATGATAAGGCATAGGATGAGGGGCACACCCCACAGAATCATAAGGTTGTCCCCTTTTTAGCCAAAGTATGAAGCCATTTTGGGTGGATTAAGGAAACATAACTCTACAGGAAGGAATAGGGCATTAGAGAAAGCTCTATTTCAATAAAGGAGAAAATGTTGGGGCAGGGGCCCCCTTTTCCCACAGGCACAGGCACACCCCTTCCAACCAGGAGATATGGGTGAAGGATTGGGGGCAAATTGGTCATGGGTGGAGGAGGAAACCCCATCAGGTAGTGATAAAAATTTTTACTGTAGTAAAGGTGGCCAGGATGAGGCCTTGGGTGTACAACCCTAAGGTTCATTTTGACTGGACTGTTGCCCCAATCACAGAGCAACCTCTGAAGCTGAAAATCACCAGAAAGCAGTAAGAAGATCCAAGTTTTTCCCTGTTTTTGCTTGAAAAACCCGGAAGTCAGGCACCCAGCGCATGGCCAGATCTCCACCTGGAGAGGAAAGAAAAAAAAAGGACTGGTCCCCCTTTCAGTGCTACCCGGGAAGCACTATCCTGCGTACGGCCAGATCCTAAAAGTGGGAGACAATAACATGGGTTGTGGCAGGCACAGGAGGGGCAGGAAGCCTGGCCTACCTATTTTATCACTACAGACGGATGTTTTTTGGGATTGGAACTTATGTGTTTTGGCAACTGTTGGTGATGAGGATGATGCCAAAAAAAAGGGAGGCTAGGAGGTGAAACAATTCCACCAACTGGTCAATCAGATTTATGAACACCTTGAATGTCAGTAACGGCTAGGTATTATTTATGGGCTAAGCCAGGAACTATCCCAAAATTTTAAAGTTTGAAATCCCCAAAACTTACAGGGGGGGTCCAGGATAACATCCCAGTGTTGACTTCTTCTCTAGTTATAGTAATGGTTTCATTGAGTTATATGGGAAAAAGGGGGGCTGGTCCTTTCCTTTAAAAGAGTTCTAGGGAATTTAAACCCGGGTTTTTTTCAATGGTAAATGAATTTAAATGTGAAAAGGAAAAATGCACTCTGAGGTATTCAATATTAGAAAATCATTCTTGTAGTCTGCAGGCATGTGGACATGATTTTCCCAAATAAGTATGGGTAAAGGCACTGCTTGTAGAATTGCTTTTGTACATAAATAATGGTTTTCCTAAATCTGCTTAGCAATACCCGCATGTTAAAGTGTTTCCAATCTGTAACGATTAGAGTAATAGAGAAAACTTTCTGTATATGCTTTAATGGAAAGGCCAAACTAAAAAAACAGATATGCTTGAATTGCTAATAAATTCAGCATAAAGGGGGGGTATTGCAGGGGTCAGCCCTGATGACCACAAGGAGGGGGGGGGGGAAAGCAGAAAATTGACTTTGCAGATGCGGTCTTTTTTCTGTGCTTGATGAAAACAATAGAATTCTGTAAACGCTGAATTGTAATCTTGCTTTGCCTTGCAGTAGAAATGTAACCAGTAAGTTGAAACATTTCAAGCCGCGCAAGAACAGCTATTGTTCATTGTATGGGAAAAACGAAACTTATGCCGCTTGTATGAAACCCCTTTTTGGAATGTATAAAGGCTTGAACAATCTAAGAGGCGGGGCCGGTTTCTTTGGGAGTGATCCCGACCGATGCTGCTTGCTAGCAAGAAGAAATAATAAAGCAAATCTTTTTTTAAAAAAGAGGTCTGATCTCTGACTTGCCACTTTAATACCCCATGCAAGAATGCCGCAGAAGCTGCCATAGATCTTGTGGAATGAGCTCGTATAGAACCAGGGAGTTTCTTTTTTGCTAATTCATAGGACAGCTTAGTAGTGGATACTACCCATTTAGATAGCTTCTGAGGCAAAACTGGGTTGCTCTGTTTGGATATTGAGTAAGAAAGAAACAACTTATTTGACTTCCTAATTGAAGAAGCACGTTGAACATTTTACGCCAATGTTCTTCTAACATCCAAACAATGCAGAGTTCTCTCCAAGTCTGAACCAAGATTTTGCATGAAAGTTGGTAACACTGTATCTTGATTCAGATGGAAATATGACACCACTTTCGGCAAAAACATTATGTCTGGTCTTAACACTACCTTATCTTTGTGAAATCTCAAATAAGGAGGATCAACCCTAAGAGCACATAGCTCACTAGCTCTCCTTGCCGATGTCATCGCAACCAGAAAGGCAGTTTTCCATGAGAGTAAGCGCATGTCACAAGTGACCATAGGCTCAAAGGGCCTAGCAGCCAGTTGTTTCAGCATCAAATTCAAATTCCATCCTGGAAGAGGTGATTGAATTGGAGGATATGTTTTTATAACCTTGGATAAACCTCTTAATCAAAGGATTCAAAAAACAAGATGGTTTACCCTGTCTTTGAAAATTACAGGAAATTGCAGCTAAATAACATTTCACTGAAGATAAAGAAAACCCTAAACTGATAGCTCTGCAAGAAAAGATAGTACATGTACATTGTTGCAAGATGTAGGAGAAACACCCTCCCGTTTTAAATAATCACAAAAATTTACCTCATTTGTACGCATAAGACTTCAGTGTTAAGGGCTTATGCGCAGCCAATACAATCTTTCTCACAGCATCAGGTAAGTTTTCCACTACAGTAGGTTCCATGCAGTCAAATGCAACATATGAACATTGAGGTGGAAAACGGTACCAATGTGAATGCTGAGCAGATCTCGCCTGCATGGCAGCACCCAGTACTGTCCTTGAGACAGCTGAAGGAGAGTGGCAAACCATGGTTGTCTTGGCCACCAAAGTGTCACCAATATTGCCTTTGCTCTGTCCTGGCAAACTTTGGCAATAACTCTCGTTATCAAGGGAAATGGTGGAAACGCATAGACCCTCGGTCCCGTTCGACTGAAGAGAAAGGCATCTCCCAGAGTCCGATGCCCCTTCAAGTGTCAAGAACAGTACAGTCTGCACTGGTTGTTCAGTCTCGATGCAAAGAAGTCTATGTGAGGAAACCCCCACTTTACAAACACATTGTGAATCACTTCCTTGTTGATCATCCACTCGTGGCACGACCACGGTGTTCTGCTGAGTGTGTCTGCCAGGACATTCTGCTCCCCTGACAGATGGACGGCCGATGAAAGACTGTCATGCTAGACACCACTCCCATAGTTGCACTGATAGGTCCAACAACACACGCGACTGAGTCCCTCCTTGTTTGTTTATGTAATACATTACTGTTGTCTGTCACAATCTGAATTGATTTTCCATACAGGTAGTGCTGAAATGCTCAGAGCGCCTTTAGTACTGCCATGAATTCCAAAATATTGATGTGGAGATTGCTCTCCCGAGTTGTCCACAGACCTTTTATCGTGAGTGTTCCAAGGTGGGCACCCCAGCCTTTGATTGATGCATCTGTTGTCACTGAAAGTGATGGCAGCCAAGGAAGGAATGGCATTCCCTTCAGCATGTTCTCCGGCTTTGTCCACCAATCCAGAGACACAAGAATATTCTTCGGTACCATGAGGCACCTGAGATGATGGTCTCGAAGAGAACTGAATTGGCGTATAAACCACTGCTGCAATGGTCTCACTTAGTTTTGCACATGGTGTGACAAGTGTAGTTGATGTCATCAGTCCTAGCGCAACCTGTATCGACTTCACTCGGATTCTCCGAAGTCATTGCATCTTTGTCAGACAGCCCAGAATCTTTTCCCATCTGTCCTGTGGAAGAAAGGTTCTTTGCAGTCTTGAATCCAATACCACTGCAATGTATTTGATCTTCCTTGACGGTACCAAGGTTGACTTTTTGTAATTTATCATTAAACCTAACTTCCACAGAAAACAAATGGTGGTCCTTAGATGCATGGATAGTTGGTTTCAAGAGGGTTCCACTATTAACCAGTCGTCTATATACGCGAACACCACGATATCTTTCTGAAGAAAAGCCGCAACAAAAGACATGCATTTTGTGAAGACCCTCGGAGCCGTACTTATGCTGAAAGGAAGAACACGAAAATGATAGGCATGCCTTCCGGCAGTGAAGGCAAAAAACCATTTGTGCTCTGCTCTTATGGCTATATAGAAGTATGCATCTTTTACATCTAAGGTTGCAAACCAATCGTCTTTTTTTAAGAGTGGAACAATGGCAGTCAAGGTCACCATTCTGAATCTTTTTGGTCAGATATAGTGGTTGGCCCCTCTCAGGTCCAATATTGGTCGAAGGCCTCCATCTTTTCTCTTCACCAGAAAATATCATGAAGAAAAGCTTCTTTTCAATTTAATTGTAGTGATTCTTTCTATTGCTTCTTTTTGGAGCAATGTTGAAATCTCTTCTTTTGCTCAGGAGAGGACATAGTTCTCTGAATTCAACCTGTCAGTGGTAAGCGGTGAAACTCTATGGCGTAACCAAACCATATGAAGTTTAGGACCCAACAATCCAAGGTGATCATTGACCAAACATTGGCATGGTAGCTTAGTCTTTCTCCAAATGGTGGTTTGGAAAGGAGATTTGGTTGCTTGTCTGTACGCAAGTCTACAACAGAAAAGATGCTTTGTCCTTGTTGATGGCCGGTATTTGTCAGAAAGGTCTCATAATGTTGGTTGTCAAACTCTATGTTTGTTCTGGTCTGACTGTCACTTGTATTGAGGCTGCTTATATTTTGAAGACGGAAACTTTCTTGTTGAAAGTTGTTGAGGTGTGCTGTGTCTATGTTGAGGCAGCGTTGGACTCAATGTTCTCCTCGGAAACAGCTGGTACCGTCAATACCGATATCTCTGCTGGTATGTCAACACTGGAAAACCATACTTTTTGGTTGTCAATCACATCTTCTGGGCATATTCCAGTTTTTCGTCAGTACCAGCATTGACCAGTCCCAGGGAATCAAAAGGCAAATCCTCAATCATCATTTTAGTTTGCTGAGACAATCCAGATGAGCGAAGCCACGCATGCCGCCGAATCGCTATGGCACCTGCTACAGCCTTACTACTACAGTGATGTGTTTAGCTGTAGTGATCTGCTGAGATGACAAATGGTAAGCCTCACCATATAAAGCAGCCACAGTCTTCTTCTCGGTATCAGGAAGCAATTCCAGAGAGGGTTTGATTCTGCTGCATAGAAATTGTTGGTATGCACCCATACAAGCAGCACAATTTGAAATCCTAAACAACAAGGCTGAGTTCAAATAGTATTTCCTACCAATGCTGTCCAATTTCTTCCCTTCTAGATCAACAGGAACAGCATGCAGCCTTTGCAATTGCTTTGACAGGGTGTGATAATGGGGCTTCCCATTATCTAGGCTTATCAAAGGGAGATACTTCTTTCTTCAGGTAAACCAAGGGTTAATGAGATGTTAGGATTACATCAAGGGTCACAGGGTGAGAGTTGACCAACCAAAAGGAAAGGGTCAGCATCACAGGTCACAAGGTGAGAATTGACCAACCAAAAGGAAAGAGGCGGGCATCTTGGAGAGGCTTCCAGATCCTTCCAAGGAAGAAAATATAAAACTTCTGAGAGGCCATGTGGCCAGAGAGAGAGAGACAGAGAGAAAGAGAGAGGGGAGAGCTGGCCCAGTTGAGCTGGCAGGCATGCTGTGTCTCCTGGACACCCCCCCTCCTCCTTTAGACCATCTACGCCTATAACCTAATTGTGAGTAACTAGAAATAAGTAGTTAGTCGCGTTAGGAATGTTGTTATTTTGGGAATTGGCTGATCTTAAGAATGTATCTGTGCTGTTATATCTGTTTTGTAAATTCTTGTAACTAAGTGTACCTGGAAGAGGGGAGTTTCCCAAGTGTGATATTGTTTATTTTGCATGCCTTGATTAAAACACTTTTATAAACCTCCGTTTCTCTCCATTTCCACGCCAGGGTTGGCACACGCTACATAGGACCTCTCACTCAGGGGAAAGGGGAGGTGGAATATCCTTACGCTTAGAGATTAGGCAGAGTCCCTCCTGTTCTGTCTAAGTAATTCATAATTCAGGGGGGTGGTGGCAGCATACCTGATAGAGTTGGGGAGATTGCCAGTCGTTCCAAGCATGGGAATCAGTTTTGGGAGGCTGGCAAGAACCCTAGTAAAAGCACTGGGAGGGAATTTCCAGTCTTGCAAGGCTGGAAGTCAACTTAAGAGACTGGAAATAAACCTACAGTGTCACACAGGGCTGCACCCACCACGATGGAATTTGGTTTAGGGTGCTGAACGCACCACTCATCCTCTGTCTCAACAAGACAATACAGAGACGCCAGCTTCTTAGATGCAGACGGTACCAAAGATGGTGTCAACCATGACTTCTTCATTGTTTGAGATAGATATGGAAGCAGTGGAATTATAGACGGTACCGGAGCACAGTCTTGCAAATCTTGGAAGATTGGGTCTTTCAGATCTTCTTTGTGATCTTCAGCTGCAAATTCAATGACCTAGCCATTCGGAGAACAAGATCCGAAAAAGATTAAACATAATCAGTAGGTGATATGCTCCTGGCAGTGGAAACGAAGTTGGACTCGATGTTGTCTAGTCCATGAGACATTGCCGAGGATACCAAGGATGGTACCGATCGCGATCAGATCCGACGGCCTTGAAGAGACATAACAACAGACTCTTTCCTATGTCCCTCGGGGAGGCGTTCTTGGTGCCTATCATCCATGGTTCGATCCCACCTGGAGGATTTAGATGTCCAGCCAGAAAACTGCTAACACATAGGGGTCTTCGAAAGAGAGCGAGAACGATGCGTGACATGACGGTATCAGTCACCGAGATCATCTCGATACCAATAGTGTCATTCATACTGCTCCAGGTCATCCATATAAGGAGATATATCCTTTGAATCATATGAAACATCATCATGGTATCAGCATGGAGATCTTTCTCTATAATGTCGATACTGATATGAGGAAGTGCTGATCAACCGACAGTCGCAATATCCAGACCTTGACAGCGAAAGTGGAGTATGCCGATGCACCTTGGTCTGTTTGGTCAAAGATCTTCTGTGCCCAGAAGGTCTTATTGTAAGGGAAGCATTCAGTGACATGAAGCTGACTCGACAGAGATCCGAGGGGAGGTTTCCAGTATCTCTCCCTCTGAACCAATACACACTTCCTCGATCTCCTCAGAAGGTATAACATCTTGGGATCCCCGATGTTGAGGGGCCCGTACGTCCTCTGAGGGAGAACCCTGAGGAGTCATCTTCTTTGTCAGAGGCGAAGGATGTGTCTTAGGCTTATTCTTCCTCCTATGCTTCTTAGACAATTCTGTTGAAGCAACCTCCTTACTTTTCCTCTTCTACTCCTTCTCCTTCCTAGGCAATTTGGTACTAGGTGGAGGAGAAGGATGGTCTTGACGATGATCGGTATGACTCGATGACACTGGAGGTGCCTGATCTCGAGATCTCAACGTCAAGCAAGATCTCAGTCTTGACAACGGTACCAACACATTCTGTCGAGAAGTGGAGGAAGAAGTAGAATGAGCCATTCTAGATGGTAAATGAGTAAATTCAGTCCACTTAGACGGTTCTGACGCAGTCAGTACATTCTCCCACAACAGAGATTTCAGCCAAGCAGCCCTACTGCAACAAGTTTGGGGAGTAAACAGCTGACAAAGACGACAAGCTCCTATGTTGTGGCCCTCACCTAAACAAAGAAGGCACTTTAAGTGTCCATCCTTATCAGGTATCTTTCCTCCACAGGTCACGCAATGCTTAAATACAGCCGTTGCCATGTAGCTTGCCAGAACAACACAATCTAGAAGAATAAACCAAAATCCAATCCAATCCAAAGCTGAAACAACCGGTCCAAAATGCCAGAAAACAGGGGAAAACCCCAGGCTCCTGTATGCTGCTTACGCAGCAGATAACAAAGAACTGACCATTACAGAGGGCAGGGGCTTATATACCCTAAGGGGATGGGGGATGAGTCAACTGCCAAAACACCAACAGCAGGCTCTAGAAGATTCCGAAAGCTGTTTCCGCGCAGGCACAAAACCCATTTGTGTGAGTCACAGAGACCACAAAAAAGAACAAAAAATTCCAATACAGCATGGTCAGTCTCACCTAAGGACTGACCATGCCACTTCCGCCACTTCCACCCCATTAACAAGGTCATCTCTCTGTTGGTTAGAATCAGATCTAAAATAGTTGATCCCCTTGTTGCCTCTCCAACCTTCTGGGCAATGAAATTTTTTGCAAGGTAAGTGAGGAATCTGTTGGACCTTATGCTCTTGGTAGAGTCTGACTTCCAACATATATCAGCGTAATTGAAATCTCCCATTACTACTGCTTTCCTTTCTGAATGTGTGGTCATCTGCTCCAGGAAAACATCATCCAAATCTTCAGTTCAGCTTGGGGATCTGTAATAGACCCCCAAAATGACATCTCTATTGTTTCTCACCCCCTTGATTCTTACCCAGATGCTCTCAACCTGGCTTCCTGGATTTAAGTTATAGATCTCTTCCCAGGTATACACAGCCTTGACATACAAAGCTACACCTCCTCCTTTCTTATTTGGACTATTTCTCCAAACAGGTGATATCCCCCCCATTACTACATTCCAATCATGAGACTCATCACACCAGGTTTCAGTGATACCAATTATATCATATTTATTTTGTTATAATAAGAGTTTTAGTTCGTCTTATTTCCCATGCTCTGTACATTGGTGTACAGACATTTAAGACCATGTGCCCTTCCCACAAAACCTTTACTAGAGTTGCCTTTTTTAACCACTGTTAGTTTCTAGTTCTATTTGGCCTGTTCTTTCTATAACATTCGGGCTGTTCTTCCTAGCACTTGCTGAACTCCTGCCCTGAATACTACTGTCTCCATCCCCGCCACAACTCAGTTTAAGGTTCTCCTGATGAGATTTGCAAGACTTTTAGCAAAAACATTCTTGTCAATAGCTGTGAGGTGCACCCCCTCCTCTGCCAGAAGACCATCTTTGTGAAAATGCAGACCATGGTCCAAGAAGCCAAATCGTTCCCAGCAGCACCATCTGCGGAGCATGTTGTTCACCTCCACTACTCTCCTGTCCCTTTGTGGGCCATGTCCTTCAACACGAAGGAGAGTTAAAATGACAACCTGTGCACCAAGGTCCTTCAGCTTCCTACCCATAAACTCATAATCCTTTGAGATTATGAGAGCTGCATCTTACAGTGGCACTGATTCCCATGTGAACCAAAAGGAAGGAGTAATGGTCAGTGGGCTTGACAAGTCTTGTCAGCCTCTTGGTTACATCATGAATTTTGGCCCTAGGGAGACAACACATCTCACAATTCATCCTGTTAGGTTTGCAGATTCTTGCTTCTGTTCCTCTCAGCAAGGAGTTCCCAACCACCACAACTTGTCTCCTCTGAGGCTTGGCAGAGGTTATTTGATGTGCAGATTCTTCAAGTCTCACCTGGACATCCTCTTCAGGCTGACATTGTTGCCCTTGCTGCTGTTGCACTTCCTCATTAACACTGTCTTCAAGCTGACACGGTTGTTCTTCTTGCTGTTCCATTTCCTCACCAATAAGGGAGAGAGCTTGGAATCAATTTTGTAGTTCCAAACTCTATTTGGTTCCTGGCCTTTCTACTTCTACATGTAACATTCCTCCAAGTGTCTGCTTCTTGTGTTTGGGAACTGGCTTTCTCCTCAGCAATGCTCCCCATGTGTTCCTTCTCAGCAGCATCCCCCATGTGTACTGTATTCAAGAAATGTCCTCTCTGCCCTACCCAAGAAACCTTCATCCTCCCTTATAATCCAAAGATTGGAAACACTGACCTCCAGCTGCTGGACTTCAGCTGCTGGACCCTCTTCCAACAGGGCCACCAACTTGCACTTGCTGCAGGTGTACCCAACCACATCCTCCAGCAAGAAAACAAGTATGCCACAGCTGTTGCAGATGACTGCAGCAAGTCCCTCAATATCCACATTCAATAATTAAGTCAATTTAAAAAAAACCTGGGGCATCCCCTCAAACACCCCTGCTCAACATCCATATAAACACCTGTTAGCCTCATCTGTTCACCAAGTTCTTATCGCAAACAACCAAGTCAGGTAAGCCTTGCATAAATAAACAAAATCATCTGAATCTTCTACAGATTACTTGAAAGCTTCTTCCAAAACACATCCAGGAACATTTTTTCTCTTTCAATAGTCCATTTGTCTCAGATTTTGGTGATAGAACTTACAGATCTATGCTTTTTCAACATGCCAGGATAGCTGGTGAGGTAAGCAAATCTGCTTTCCCCCTTTCTTTCAATTTGCTCTTCTCACACACTCAGTAACAGATTCGGAAGGCAACTGTTTGCCCTGCCTGTTGCACACAGCTACAGTAAGAACACACAGATGAGAAATCCTGTTCTTCCCCAGATCAAGTTTTATTGCACTGCTCATTGTAGACATGCTGCTGCAATCCAATGCTGACAATTTGTCTTTCTTTAGCCCTTCTTCACTATCTTTCCTATGCCAGTGCTGGAAAGCAAACAAACACAACCTTCCAGCTAGAAAGAAGACAAAAGAGCTCCTGTAAAAAGACTTTGTAAAAAGGTGTTTGTCAGAGGTTTTGTTACCTGAAGTATGGCTGTACAAGCCTTCCAGTCATTTGCATTTCTGCTTCTTGGGTACTGTATTTAAGTTGCTGAAATATATTCAAGTATCTTCACTGATATCTAATGATAATTTTTAAGCATTAAGAATGCAACCAGTTTGAGGATCTGCATTTTATTTTTGTCATTAGGACAACGTACAATACTTTTGTAGCATTCTGTTTAATGGTCTTGTTGGGCATTATCTGTATTTGTACATGCTGCTACGGTCCTTAGCTCTTGCAACATAATTAAATCTTTCTGACCCTCAGATTTAGGTTCTCCTTGAGAGGTTAAATGAAATAAAGCTAATACGCAAATGCTGATAGATGAAGCAAATATTAAATTACTCCATAAAATTCTCAAAAATCCTTGCCATGAAACTTCTTACCAGTCTACAGAAGGTTCAAAAGGAATAAAAAAAACTTTTAACATCCTACATGACATACCACAACCATGCAAGCAGATAAGATTATCATGAGCAAAACGCTTAGCAAACAAAAGATTCCTGGAGAGGCTTTTTGTTGATAACCACAAATGGGACTGAAAGCCAATTCACAGTGGGAATTAAAATTAAAAGCAGTAATTAAAGTGATAGTTCAACAAATGCCAGACTCTTCTGAAGCCTCAGAAAACGTGATAAAAATCATTAAGTGTTCACTGTATTAAGAAGCACTGCAGACAACACCACACCTGTCCTGAATCTACAGGACCCCACAGTCTTTAATGTGGCACCCTTTTCTCAGTTCTCCTCAGTCCATCTTGCTTTCTACATTCTTTATTTACACTCCTCAAACACCTATCCAGTACACTCATTCCTACAAATTTATCCATATATTAGTGCTTAGACTTCATATACACACCATTTTATGCCTACACCCTGGTGCCTTGCATTCTAACTCTCATTCCCAGTTCTCACAGCTCTTGCCCAGACACTGCCATCCTCCACATTATTGTACAATCATCCCTCCATATTCACTAGGGTTAGGGGCACAGGACCCCTGTGAAAATGAAAAAACTGGGAATAACTCTAGGCTCCTCCAAACCATATTTAACACACAAAAAAAAGTATGATCACCATAGTCAACCAACCGTGGATTCCTCTGAGGCCTCAGGGTTCATTTACAAGGCAGAATTGACTGGCTGGTGGGGCTAACGGCCACCTGCAATGCTGCCGCACACCATTTTTAATAGAGACTTGCAAGCCTTGTTCACAGTTTCTGTCTCATGAGGCTTGCAGTCCCTATTAAACATGGCATAGAGAGACAGCAGAGGTGACAGCAAATGATCCGTGAATAATCAAATCCGCAAAACTGAAACGTGCAACTATGGAGGGCTGACTGAACCTAGAAAAAAAACCTTTTCACAACTTGAGAAAGCAGCTATTGGTAAATATATGTTTTTACTATATATTGCCTTGGGTTCAATACACAAAAATAGCAAAATACTATATAACTTTTTCTTCAGATGAACCCTGCCAGGCATTTCACTCAAGTCTTGCATCTGCCCTTTTCTTTCTCATCTCACTGTCATTACTACTACTATTAATGGTTGCTATATACACTGAAGCTTTGCAAAGAAATAATAGACTGCTCCTTGCATTTTATAGTCCTTGGATTCTAGCATTTATTATTTCGCCTCTCTAAACCCCATTTTGATACATACATTTATACAAATGAAGAAACACACGGCCTAACTATTTGACAAAATCGGTTCTGCACAAAAAAATAATAATGTTAGCTTCTAATCTGTAACAAGATTCTTTTCTACATCCTGTTTCAGAAATAAAACAGAGACGTTTTATCTGGGCTGAACACAGATTTAGGTCACAGTAAGTGAAAACAATGGAGCTTATAGGAAATCATGAGCAAAGCCTCACTGATTTCACTGAAGGTTTGACCTATGGGATTAAACAATTGTATTGATTCTCTCTCATTTATATATGCACACATACAGCCTGAGCATTTCTGGTGCACACATGCACACACACACACTTATTTTCTGATATATACCTTAGTGAATGAGCCATAACAGCTTTCATTAAAACAAAACAATATTTAACCCTATAAAAGGTACGATTGTGCTGTAAAATAGATGCAATTCAAAACGGACTTTTGCAACATTTAACAGTTGATGAAATGAGCTCTACTATGCAAAAGCTTGAACTACAACAGATCTGTTAAATATTAACATGCTACAAGACCTTCCATGCTCCATTTTATGTACATGGCACGGGAGAAGGCTGAAATGGAAAAAGCAAAAATTGGAAGGATTATTATTATTTTTAAAAAGGTCAGACAGTGATTAATAAGGACCAACAAAAAGTTTTGTAGCGACTTAAAAGACTCAAAAAATAATTGATTTGGGTCCATTTCATCACCTATCTGCCCACTGATGCCACAAGTGATGAAGTGTTCTCTTAGCCCATAAAAACATATGCTATCACATAAACAGAAACAAATAAATCAATTTAAAACTTTTTGTCTCTACAGATGCATGTGCACGTGCATGCCCAGGAACGCAAAGACAGCTGTGTTGACCCAATAAAGGTATCACAGATACTAGATGTTCAGGCAGACATCCTTAGAAAGCTTCACACTTCCAATGAAACAATCTGCAAGCAGACAGTTGTTCGCCTACCACAACAAAAGGCAAAAAGAACCTTCTGGCACCCTACTCACCACCATATCTTAGCTAGTACAACATTTCACAACTGACAATTGGACGTTTAGTCCACAAAAGACCGTGTCAAATAAAATGTTTCAGGCTTTCAAATGTCACAAGGGTCTTTGGATTCTTATTCCACGAAAATTTGCGCCATAGAATAACCAAGGGTACAGAAAGGAACAGACGTATACAACAAAAAATTCAATTTCACAACGTTTCTGTCTACATCCAAGTCGTGTGTGTGTGTGTGCGCGCACACATACAATAACCTTCACCCATCGGAAGAAGTCTTTCTACGAAACGCTCTGCTATAATTAATCTGTTGCTAAAGAATCTGTCTCTTTGTTGGATCAGGAACAACAGGCTTCTCTTTCTAGAAGCCAATACAGGCTGCGTAACTCGTCAAAAAGGACAGTCTTGGGCGTGTTTGCTGCAACACAAAAACTGCACCACAGCCATCACCAACTCCCCCCATCCCAAATAAAATACTACCTGGAATCCCCTCCTCCGTTCCCCTTCGCGAACACTTCCCCCCTCCATTTTCCCCCCTTCTCGTCCTACTGCTGCTCTGCCCCGCCCCTTTTTGCCCTCACACATCTCGCGCTCACTTCCGCCTCAGAATCCTTCTTCCTCGAGTCCCGGCGCCCGCTGCCCCCGCCAGGGATGGAGGGGCGCTCACCTCCTCGCCTCCCCTGAGGACCGGAGCGCGCCTCCCCCCCTCCGCGCTCACCACGCCTCAGCGCGCGCACCACCCTCTCGCGAACGACGCGACGTCCCGGCGGCCTCGCCCACAGCGCCTCGTTTCTCTCTCCACACTCTTAGAAGCGGCGCCGTGGCTGAGGGATTCTTTTTTTGCTTTCGGTCTGCGCACGCGCATAGGGAGTGGTTGGTTTCCTCTTAAAGGTACCGCAGGCGCTTTTTAACTCCTGCGGGTTGAAAAACAATCGGTTCGTCACGAATGCACACGTACTTGTGTCCATAAGAATACTGAGGCTGATATGTTGCCCGCTGCTCCACCAATTAACTGGGAGATTCGTCGTAATCGTCAGTTCAGGCTAAGGACTGACGACTGACCAACGACTGCAGCGCTTGAAATAGTTGTAAGTTTGGTTGGGGATTGTTTGTAGCTTGTGGGTCCAGCAATTGCTGACTTTCGTACCTCGATGCAGAAGAGGGCTGGGAGACTTTGCTATCGCCTGCGAGCCCCGTCTGTCTCACCAAGCCTGGTGAGAGATTAAACTGTAGTGTGAAAACTAGAGGGCCAGAGGTTCTTTACACTTGCTATGGAAAACAATTGGTTATGATTACTCAATTGAATAAGCTGGTTCGATCACAACGGAGAAGGCATTGGAAACCCTCACTCCTTCCAGATGCGTTTTCCCCCATCGCGAGGCATTAATCTGTTTAGGCGCTGCTTAGGCTGCTTTTCCCCCAGGCCGAGCGAGTGTTCATCAACCGCTATTTCCATCAGATCTCACCGCGTAGATTTACAAGAACTGATGAAAACTGGAGTCTCCCGGCCTTCAGAACGGCGCTTCCGGGCCTGTGGCGGAGGGGGCGGGGCCGCGGCGCAAGGGGCGGGGTCACTGCGCGCGGGGGCGGGGCTCTGTTGCGTGGGGCGGGGCTACGGGCCGGGACTCCCCGAAGACGTCGTCGCCGCCGCCGGGGGCGGAGCGGCCTCCCGCTGTCGGCGGTGGGTGCGGCCGACAGGCCTTTCCCCCAGCGGGCCGGGCGTTAGTGTCATTATCGTGCCCACTGACTAAAACCCTTCCTTTCTTTCGTCAGATCTCACTGTGGGCCAGTAGCCGATGACTTGTGAGCCAGTGTCAGTCACCTGCCCTTCCGCGTTTCACGGATGGAAAGTGGGACACGTGGCCGGACAACCTCACAGCTTGGTCACAATGGCAAGAGCAATTAATGAGGAAGAACACAAGCTAGGAGAGGCTGCAGCGGGTTGCTTTTGCCTGAGCCAACTGGGAAGGGCAAGGCTTTGGCCGTTTCTGCACTACACTCTTAGAGTGCTATTATTCCACTTTCAACATCCTGTGGCATTCTGGGGTTTGTAGTTTACTGAGGCCAAAGAGCTCTGTGGCTGAGAATTCTAAATACCCCTCCCTAAACTGCAAACCCCAGATTCCCATAGGATGTTGAAAGTGGAATAACAGTGTAGCATGGAAATGGCCTTTGTCCCTTCCTCTCCTCTGCTGAGTTAACTGACTGTAAAGTGTGCTTGGTCTTTGAAATCAGTTTGCAGCAACTGAAGGAAGCTGAAGTAAGGGGGGAAAGTGGGAGGATGAGAGAAAAAGTGCCAAGAAAGCTGGATGACAGAGTACTGTGCTTGCAAATCAGAACAGTTGGAGGGTGTGCAATCAATGCACTACCATTTTGAACAGCACTGATCTAGAGGCACACAGGTTCTCCCCTTCTATTCTGTCATTATTCCACAATCAAAGTCAGCAGGAGCTACCAACATTCCTGTTGCTGCCTGCTAGTGTTTAACATTGCTGTTATGCTTAGAAGTAAATTCTACTGGAATCCAGATGGCTTGCTCATAAGTAAAGACGCAAGGTCACTGTGCTGCTTGGGATTATATTGTTCTATAGCCATTGGCCAGAATTCTGAAGCATATCCCATGGCAGCAGAATGAAGAAGGCACCAGGCAGGACAGAGATGAATGAAAGAAGGTATTGAACAAATAGGCTGCATGGAGCTGGAAGATTTTTGTCTTCCTCTGCTCATTGTTGTTGTTTGCCTTCAAGTCATTTCTGATTTATAAGGACACTATCAACAGGTTTTCTTGGCAAGATTTATTCAGAGGAAGTCTGACTTTGCCTTCCTACGAGGCTGAGAGAATGTGACTTGCCCCAGGTAACCCAGTGTATTTCCATGCCTGAGTGAGGATTCAAAACCCGGTCTCCAGGTTATAGTCAAGTGCTCAAACAACTACAGCATGCTGGCTCTCCTTCCCTTGCTGCCACGGCACAACTCTGGAAAAAGTGCAACCACTAGTATAGTGCAGCAAGAGTACTCTGGCCACAGTCACTGAGCTTGTTTTATTAGCTTTCAAAATACAGGAAATGCTTAAGGTATGATTTGCATACACACACTGAAGTGTATCTAATTTAAGAAGTAGATGTTCCCTGCTAGTATTTTTGAAAAGGGAAGAGTTTGAAATTAGTTGAAGGCCTTTATACAGCTTTAAGTGAATCTTGGTAAGACTAAGCAAACTCAAAAGGCAACATTTAAAGCTGCTGCTGGAACCCCACTTGCTGCTTACAGATTTTATTATTGTATTGAGTTACTTAGGGGTGAAATCTGGGACTTTGGAGATACAAAGTAGAAGTATGCTAATCTCTGAAAGGGAGCCCATTTTTGCTGATTGTAGATCAGATGCAGTTAGATTCTGGACAACTGCAGAGGAGACAGTGTTGCATACAATATGTACATACAGTATGCACAAACATTTTGCGCAACACATTTGAAACCCAAATAATTTTTTCCTTTATTCCTCAAATGTTGCAGAAAAAGACACAGAAAATCATTTATACCTAGAACTCTTACATTTGTTGCATTTACTTTCCTTAGCCACTTTGCCAGCCCCTTTGGTTGTCTAAACTGTATTTCTAAATGCTTAACTGAAACTTTAAGTTACAGCAATGCTAGAAATTTGGAAACTGAAGAAAAAAATTAATTTGAAGGGGCAGACTTCTTATGGGGGTTATGCCTTCATCCCCTGCACCCCACTCCCCTGTAGCTGTGCCCCTGCCAGGCCTCAAGACACTGTCTGAAGTCTCAGGAGTTGCTATACTTCTTTTGGCCTCTAGTTGAGGAGACAAATCTCTAGAGAAGCAGTGCTGGAGCCTAAATGTCTAACAGGCACCAGATCTTCTCTGCCCCTGGAAGCTAAGCAGGGCAGCCCTGGTTAGTTCTTGGGTGGGAGTGTTATCCTAAGAGATGGGGGATGTTGGGATCCACCCCTAATGCCAGCGTCTCCTTAGAGTCTGGAGGAATTATAGCTCAAAGAAGACCTGCAAGAAGAGGGTAATGGCAGGATCTTTTCATCTATATATATCAGTACTAAATGTAGAGAGGATTCCAGTTGAAGTTAAACAAAATATTTTATTTGAATTAACAAACTTACAAGGAATCAGACACTCTTGAGAACTAACTGTGCAAGGCTATCAGAAAGTGAGGCAAGAAAAGTAGAGAAAGATTAGGGTTGAAGAGGGTGATAGTTACCAGTCCTGTAGAAGGGGTCACAGTGGAGGGCCTCAGACAGCATCTGAGGGTAGCATGGAGAAATAGCAGTCTGGGGCACTATGTACTACATACTACAATTGGCTAGAGTCAAAACGAGGGTTTTTATACCCAGTTTCACATACTGAAGGAGTCTGTTGACAAAGCCAGAATGGCTTTCCCATCAAAAGGAATCCATAATGGGTTGACTGCTTAACTCCTGAGTGACAAAACATTGATGGGACTCATGACGATCTCTTAATGTTTAGTCAGGTAGGGTATAGAATCATAGAGTTGGAAGAGATAACAGAGGCCATCCAATCCAACCCCTTGCTGTGCAGGAACACACTTCAAAGTATCCCCAATAGATATATACAAAATATGAAGCATCTCCGTAGAATGAGATTGATGGATGGTCTCTGATTGCTCACCAATTTGGACGGCTTGTCTTTCATTGTGTTCAAAAATGCCAAGAGCCTGAAGTGGTGAAGGGATTAGCACAAACCCATCAGCGTCGGGTTTTCCACATAATACTATCGGATCTTTTATGACCCTGACCACAACTCTGGCCAGCATAACTCCAAATATGTTCTCTGGCCAGCATGACCCTGATCATGTTCTCCAGTCATTAATCAGGCCAATTTATGAAAATTGTATATTTTGTAGGTGCAATGGTAGGGTATGGTATCAATCACCACCAAATGGAACTCATATGGTAGAGACACATGGTTTATGAGGCTGTATACCCACTTTTAGACTGAGAGACTAAAGACATGGGATTGTAAAGGGAAGATATATCAGGAAGGAGGTTTAGAGTGTGAGACTGTCACAGCTCCATAATCCTGGAAAAGGATGGCTCATTACTATGGGATATCCAAAGAAGTATAGGCATACATTGAGAAAGAGAGAGAGGGAGAGAGGGAGAGAAAGAAAAATGTGTACAACATACTACATCAAATGTCCCAACAATGCTCCAGTAATTGGAACAGTAATAAAGGGAAAGTACTATACAGGTAGATCATATCAGAACATGAGTAACTAAGCTAATACATGTATAAAACTGGCTAAGAGATCCCTCCAGTGTCTGAAATAATCCAAGAGTTCCCACAAGTTCAATTAACAATCTTTAGTTTCTGGGTGATTCCCATGTGTCAGGACAGTGTATGCTAGCAGTGTATGCTAGCAGCCAGCTGATCCTCTTGGTGACCATTACAAGTTCCAGCCATTTGGCAGACTAAGCATGTTTATCCTGTGAAAACTTCCTATATATTACCATTGTTCTTCTTCCCATTGATGGGAGTTACGAATCCAACCAAGCTGTCGGAAGCAGAATCCACAAACAAATAGTACAATGCATAAAGTACTATTTATTTGAAGTGAAGTACATGTAATGACTTTAGTGTGAACACTGAAGAAAAGCGAAAGTGATTGAACCTATGATGTCCTGATCCTCCTTCATCTGAAGTCCCTGGGAATCTGACTGCTGTTATCAGTGCATTCCATTCCAGTATCAGGCAGTGTTTACCTAACAGTTCTCAGTTACATCTACTACATACTACGTAGCCCATTAAGGTGGTAAACCAACACAAGCCTTTTATCTGTGGCTTTGCATATTCTTTCCCAGTTGCATAGCTACTTGCTGGTGTATTTTCATAGATGAGTGATCATATCCATTCATTGTTTATCAGCACTGTCTCTAAATCAGACGGGAGGCTCTTATCTATCCAGAAAGCCTTAGGGAGTAACATTTTTCATTTTGTCGTGATGGTCGTTTTAAGGAGGGCATAGAGAGGATAGGCTTTCTCTGCAAAGGACTTAATAAAGTCTCTAGAGAAATTAAAGTTTCTTGGCAGAACTCTTAAGAAAGAAAATGTGACTGGGTGCTGGAAGTTTGGAAATAACTTCCACTGGCTGTGTATCAAGGGTCCTGCCTTTGGTTTCTAATGAGAGTCGTAAGTACTTTACCTCAATTTTGACTAACTGGGCCTTTTCCCAGCTTGCCTTGAATCTGTTGTCCCTAATTAGACCAAGGACTTCCATAGTTATCTCTTGGGCCTTTTCTTCTGATGCAGAAGGGACTAAAATGAGACATTTACAAATGAGAGAACATGTGCTCTGTTCTCTGGTTTCAGCTTGTCCCACATCTTGACCACTTGTGCATGGCACAGACCGGAGTGAAAAGCTTGTAGGGTCCTTTTGGTCATGGAATGTAAATGCAAACTTATACCAGCACGCCTTGTGGAGTTTTATGGAGTAGAAGGCATTACCCAAATCTACCACACTGTAATATTTGGTGCCCGCAGCTATGGCTGTTAGGATCTCATTGTATTTGGCCACTACAGGGGCAACAGGAGGAGTTGTGGCATTAAGGGCACAAAAATTGACAGTCATTCACCATGTCCTGCCATCCACCTAAATAATGGGCCATAAAGATGCATTGCAGATGGACAGCATAGGAGTGATAACATCTCATTTCAACAGACCCTCTATGATTTTCCCTTTACCTTCCTTAGCTTCCATGGGATATTTATGTTGTCATTGTTGGTGTTTTTCACAAGGCCACACTCAGCCTTGTCCTTTATCCAGACCTCTGGGAATTCTGATGCCCAGGGATCGTTTACAATGGAATGAAGCGGACACAGTATCTTAAGGGCTACGTACGTGTAGATGGAGGAGATTTGCGGGAGCCATCTTCTATTTGCCATAGGAGGCCATTAGCTAGATGTACTGTTAAGTTGTGGACATAGAGGAAGAACATACATAGAATAGTACCATCTTCTCCCTGGTTCTCACACACACTGATTTTAGTTTGGACTTTACCTACTCTCAAGGGGACTTTGCTCCATATCCTAGCCTGGTGTGAGCCTCCTCTGTATCCAGTATGTGCCATGTTTTGGAGGTCAGGTCTCCACTCACAGCTAAGTCAAGGTGGAAGACATTTTGAGCTGCTCCAGTGTCCACCAGGAGCTTAGCAGGAGATTTCACCTGTGAGGTCCCAACACCCACTTTAACTATTGGCGTTTCCTAGACATTGAGTTCCAGATGTGCCATGACTCCTTGAGGGAGTCCAATGGACTGAGGGCTTGGGCTGCAGGTGTCCAGGGTCTGCCCAGGTACAACTGCGTCTACAGGCTGAGTGTCTCTGTTCTGGGCACCCTCATTTTTATGAGAGCATCTATGAGCTTGGTGGTGGGACGCTGACCAAATTGGGTCATGTCTGCACCCATGTGTCTTAATAGCTCCCAAATGTGCCATGTCTCTTCGTTACAGATGGCTATATGGGGACTGTACCCTCCCAATTGTGATCTTTCTACAGGGGCCCTACTCTGATTACCAGAATTCTGCCAATGTGCAGCAGGAGTTTTGCCTTGGCCACAACCAGGACCAGGAAGGGAGTTGTCATGCTGGCCTGTCCAATTCTGGTTGCCTATGCCATTGCTGGTACATTTGTCTCTTCCTCCAGTTAATGCAATGTGCTTGACTTCCCATGTCCCTCTGTCTTGTGGTACTGTGTGTGTGGACCATGGTTGCTGTAAGTGACTGGCTGGATAGGTTACCAAGGCTTTGGTTCCACATTCTTCCATGGGACTTTGGTGCTTCTGAGGGCTTCTGACTCCCTCAGAAGATCTGCCACCTGTCAGCCTATTGGAGAATACATCCCAGGTTATTCTATCTGTGTCCATGGAGCCAAGTGCCATCTTAGTCTGGGAGTTGAAGCTTCCATAAAGGAGTGCCTTGAATTCATTGTCCTCAAAGTCATATGTCCTTAGCATTTAGTTGACATCTACCCCCTGTGCTAGGATGGCCAACAGTTTTTTCCAGGCTATGAAAGCCTCAGGATTCTCAACTGGAGCCTGACGCTTCATTATATAAAGGACCCTTGTGGTTTGTCCTGGTCACAGAAGCCAGATGAGCTTTGTCATCCCGGGGACATTTTGAGGGTTGCAAGGTCTTGGACAGCCAGTGCTGACTCTAGGCCTGGCAAGTCTGCAGCAGAAATGCACAACTGGGCAAGCTGGGTTAAGTCCTGGCCATTTAAAGTACGACGTGTATGGGCCATGGCATTCAGCCATACAAAACCTCTTTCTTTATTCAGTTGGATCTAGCTGGTCTGCAGTGGTATTAGCCTCTGTGGTAATCCAGTTGCACTCTTTCTTCAATTTTCTGTTGCTCAGTCCTTTGGCTGAGCGCCTGACAAAAGATTCACTCTGAATGGGACAGAGTGGAGTGAGCTCTTCTCAGTCAGGGTTGTATGGGGTGTGAGGGACAGCTTCCTCAGGTAGGGACTCAGAGTATATGTGGGGAGCAGGGGAAGTGTCCCCAGGCAGACAGTGAAGTTAATTGCCTTCTTTGTTTCCAATCATTGTACTAGCTTGGCAGTCTTTTTTGTCGCAGAACTTGTGGCTTGGGCTAGCATTCTGTATTTTTGTTTGGCCGGCCAGATACTGGGCAGCTTGTTGTGCCTTGTATTGTTCCTCCTCTAATGTAGCTAGCCTATACTGTAGTGCCTGGACCTGCACTGAGGCTTCTTTGAATTTGGCATGGCTTCCTGTGCAGTGGATGAAAAGGCCAATTTGTCTGCCAGCAAGGCACTATTCTGTGCTGATAATTGCTCCAGTTCTTTGGCTTGCCTTTCAGTCTTACTGCTGAGTTCCTGCATGGTGTTTGAAGTATCACTTAGTGCCATCTAAAATCCCCAAGCTACTATAGATTCTTCGGAAGAGCGAAAAAGTGACCTCTTCTTGCACTGTGTGTGAGAGGCACAACACAGGGTTTCAAACTAGTCTGCTTTCTCAAAAGACCCTTCCTTCCATGGGTTTGTACCCTTACTGGCAACCCATTTCCCGAAGCTTATCCCTTTTCTGGTTGTCCTTAAACATGTTGCCTCTTTAGACTAAAACCAACTCTTCAAAGTGCAAAAAGTGTTTCTCCAAAAGACTCTGCAATGTTCCTGAGGTTCTGAGCATGAAGACACCTCTCTAACCATCTCCACAATTCCTATGTGGCTTCCAGTCAGGTCAATGCCTCATTAACTGGGACAGTGGACCGTGCGCTCAGTGATGGAGAGACCACCAGGGTCCTTTGGGAAAAATCCCTGCATCTGCGCCAAGGAGAGCTGCAAGGGGGGCAATGAACTCTGTGGAACTTACTATGGCTTGGCTGAGTGGTAGAGGAAAGAGGGTTCTGGGTCTTGTCTGAGTCCTGCTAATTACAAGCCACTTTTTCAGAAGTGAGAGGTACCACCCCCAAATCTGGGCAAAGTGTTAAACCCAACAACAGGTTTGTCACCACCTCCAACGCACAAATGGCTCTTCTTCAGGGAGCTACCCTAAAGGGACTATAAATAGGCATAGGATTCCTCCCGCTCTGCTGACTTTTCCTAGCTGGGAATTCAAAAGGTACAATGTTCTGAAATGGCAGCAGGCAACCTGCTCAAAATGAAGTTGCAAGGTTCTGCTTCTTACATCCTCCATAATGGTAACAAGGAAGCACTTGTCCCTAACATGTGGTGTGTGTGTGTGTTTCCTTACACCAAGTCCTTAACTCTCAGATCCCACACCATGATAGACCCAGAGGTAGGGAGGACTTCCTGGGGTAGGCACGTGGCAAGCACTTGCATTCTACTACAACTCGCAGATGGCTCTCGACAAGTTCGTGGTCATATTGGGGTAGCTGCCTGGTACAGACCAAGAAAAAAGGAGAGCAGATTCCAATCCTAGAGCAGCCTTTATGGCTCCAATCACACAAGTCTGCAATCAAACACACACATGCAAAAGCCTACTGGAATCTCTATAGGTTTCCCTCCCTCTGCCCTTTCTGAACTTTGTGCATCAACTCATGAACTCCCTTGCAATTCCAGCATCTCCTTAGAATTTGAGGGAATTATAGCTCAAAGGAGGCCTGTGAGAGGAGAGTAACAGTGGGATCTTTTCACCTATGTAAACAAATATTAACTGTAGAGAGGACTCCAGTTAAAGTTAAACAAAAAGTATTTTATTTGACTTGACAGACATACAGGGAATCAGACACTCTCAAGAACCATGTAAGGCTAATGGAAAGTGAGTTGAGAAAGGTTAGATAGAGAGAGATTGGGGTGAAGAAGGTTATGGTTACCAATCCTGAAGAAGAGGTCATAGCGAAGGGATTCAGAAAGTGTCTGAGGGTAGTACAGAGGAACAGCAGTCCAGGGCACTAGGTACTATGTACTACAATTGGCTGGAGTTGAAACTATGGTTTTTATACCCAATTTCACACTCTGAAGTGATGCTTTGACAAAGCTGTAATGGTTTCCCCTTGGGACTGACAAATGGGTCTGAAATAGGCTGATTGTTTAACTCTGGAATGACAAAACATTGATGGGACTCATGACGATCTCTTAATGTTCAGTCAGGTAGGATGTATACGAAGGATCTCCGTAGGATAAGACTGAGGGATGGTCTCTGATTGCTCACCAATGTGGGCAGTTCATCTTTCATTGTATTCAAAGATGCCAAGAGCCTGAAGCGGTGAAAGAGTTAGCACAAGCCCATCAGCATCAGGTTTTCTTCATAATGCTATCAGTCTTTCAGGACCCTGAACACATCTCCAGCCAGAATAACCTCAAACATGTTTTCTGACCAGCGTGACCTCTGATCATGTTCTCCAGTCATTAATAAGTCCAGTTTATGAAAATCACATTCTTGAAGTAATAATTAATGTATCTTAGATGCGCTATGTCTGGTATCTCCAAATATAATTTTTTCAAATTCATTTGGATGTTAACTAGTTCAAATCCTTTTCATTTTTGGTCCATTTTAAATCTTTCAGTTAATTGCATATATGGGAATCAGTGATATTTATATCCCAATTTGGAAGAGTTCTTCTCTGGATTTCATATGAATTTTATTTTGCTGTTCTGAAATCAAGAGAGTTTTATATGTTAACTAATCCTTACTTTCCTCTATTTTCCTTCCCAGAAAGGCTTCCTGAGGAGATATCCATAGAGGAATTTTTTTATATGCTTTATTTTTAAAGTTTCTCCAGATGCTGAGGAGGCATTTTCTAATATAATAATTTTGAAATTCCTTATCAATTTTAGCTTTATTATACCAAATATAAGTGTGACAACCAAATCATAACTCTGTGCCTTTAAGAGTCAGAATTTTTGAGTTTTGTAAAGTCAGACATTCAGAGGCCTATGTAAACACAGTGGCAAAGTAGTATAGCTTCAAATCTAATAAACTGCAGCCCCCATGATTTTTTTTTTTTTTTGTATCAGTCAAGTACTTCCATCTTATTCTTGGCTTTTTGCCTGCCCATATAAATTTTGAAAGTTCCTTTTGCCATTCAGAAAAAGACTTGTCATTTGTTATGATTGGCAGGTTCTGATATAAGAAGTTCATTTTTGAAAGTACATTCATCTTCACCACCACTAGTCTTCTAAGAAATGACAAATGAAGTTTGGACCATCTTTCCAAGTCTTGCTTTATTTCTTTTCATGTATTTTTATACTTATTTTCAAAGAAGTCTGTATTTTGTTTAGAGATCCAGGTTCCCAAATATCTTAACTTCTTTTCCAATTTAAATCCAGATTTCTCTATTAAGTCTGTTTCTTCATTATGTCTCATATTTATAATTGGGTTTGCTGTCATTTCTTTATTGACTTTAAATTGGAAAGGGAGAAGACCACCAGCATCCCCATCACTTCAGGAAGAAAGTTTGCTTGTCTGCTTCCTGCTGGCTAAGAACCTTCCCAGGAGATTGCTGCCTGTATTAAGGACTGCACTCCTGTCGGAAACAGGCCCCAGGAACCCAGTTAAAGGCTGCCAATGAGCAGGAGGGCCACCTGTCCCTTTCTGGAAGGGGATAAAAGCTGGGAGCCTGCTGTGGCCGGGTTGCCATGGGTGAGGTTGCCACCAAAGGGGGGATCCCTTTTGAGGGAATCACTTTGGTGGGGGAGCAAGGTCAAGGACCAGTCCTTCTGGCCAAGAGAGGGTGAAATGGATTGAGTTTATTCTATAATTTTGATGAAGCTGTCTCCAAAGGGAAATGATATCTGGAAAGCGAGGGAGGGAAGTAGCCGAGGGAGTAGCCATTACAACAGTGATGTGCAGAGGGAGATATGGTGTGGGGAGACAATCTTGTCACAGTCATAGAAGGGAGAACCACAGGGTGTTGGTGTTGGGTGAATCCAGGGGCACGCTGTACGCCAGCATGACCCACAGAACGCCAGTGCATCAAAAACAGACGACAACAGCACAAGTTCGAAGAACCAGAGTACAGTCCAAAAATATACTAGACTACATGTTTATTGCAGGCTTGAATACATGGAAAAAGCAAAGCTAGGTGATATCCATTGTCTGCCCTTCACAGCGTGACAGACAAGCAGACTGAAGACAGTGAACAGCAAGAAGAACGAAACATGAATCGAATGAGAACAGAACAGAGAGTAAGACTAAATAAAAGTTAGCCCACTGTGGGAATGTCCGGGCAGCCGGAATTGTTTTCCCAAACAAACCGTTTGCTTCTCACAGTAGCCTTGGACTTGGATGCTGTAATTGGGATAGGTCTGGTAGATGTAATCTTGGCACCCGTTTGACCTGTATTAATGGATTTGTTTCAGTTTGTGCAGCCTGAGTATAGTGGACATGCAGTTTCGGGTCAGCCCAGATGACCTCTGGGTATGAAGGAAAAGCAGTTGAGAAAAGCAGTTAATTTTCCCTGCAATTGAAGTGACTCTGTGTTTGAAAGAAGAACAATAGGACACTGTGAAATAGAATGTTAGGGAGGATGAAATGTGCCTCGCTATGCTTTGCAACATTTGTAAGATTATGCAGAAGGATGGTGAAAACTATTGTTTGTGTCAATTTCCTTTCATGGACATGTGATGTACTTGCACTGGAGATGTATAAATTGCTTTGAATGTAAAGAGGCAGGGCTGAGACTTTTGAGAATTATCTCACTGAGACATTGTGCACAATAAATCTTTTTTCTAAACTGTGGGTCTCTATCTCAGTTCCACTACATGAGGATGTGGACAAGATCCTTGGAGAGGTGAGAGCCATCGCATGTATACTGGACCCCTGCCCCTCCTGGCTTCTGAAAGCAGCCACAGGAGGACTGGGTGACTGGGTATGAGGAGTGATGAAAGCCTCACGGCATTCCCAGCATGTCTAGAAGAAGCTGTGGTAAGACCACTACTAAAAGAGCCCTTCCTGGATCCCACCATCCTGAATAACTATTGGCCAGTCTCCCTTTCTTAGGCAAGATTCTGAAGTGTGTGCTGGCCTTGTTACGCTGGTTTCTGAGGGTCACCTGGGGGACACCTTGATTCACTCCAAAAATAGAAAGACTGGGGAAATTAGCAGAGCACTAGCAATAGCAAAACGAGGGGCAAGGTAACCCAGCAGAATCTTTTACCCAGTTTTTACGGGGCCAGGCCAAGCAAAAAGCCAGACAATTGTAGCAATCAATGGATTTTATTAATAAATGTGTTCTCACACACCAACGCACTCACTCACTCATGCACACAAGGCCTATCGAGAAGGGAAAGAGATGAACATTGATAGGGGATATAGCAGAGAGGAAGCAGAGGCAGTGATACTGCACCTATCTTGAAGTCTTCAGTCTGGGAAGTGACAAGAAGGATGGAGCTCAGCAAAGAGAGGCAGCTGAGGGGATCATTCGACTAACAGAGTGCCGGTCTGCTAGCATTGCAGAGTGTTCTCCAAAGAGACTCTCAAAAACAGCGACTACTTATAGGGCCGAATGTACCTCGAGTGCAGGCCCTCTCCCAGGAAGAACAATGGCCAAAATAGAAGGAAAAATGCCTCACAATAGCAACTTGATAGTTTGTATGATTGGTTCATGTAAACGGACCTTGCCCTCGTAGGATTTTCCAAAGTCCGAATGGTTCAACCTGTGGGAAAAGTCCTGTAATCCCTTCAAGTTGGCTATTCGTGGTTGAGGACCCTTTGTTCGTGTGGATGTGTCTAGCCTGTATACATGTGGTGGCCTGTGTACATGTGGTGGCCCCGTTTAAGTCCATGGATAAAAGACAGGAGGAAGTAGGCCTTCCAAGAGGATTTTACACTCAACTGCCTTCCTCCAGGGTGATCTGAAAAAGTCAAACATTATCTTAGATTAAGTGTAAGGCAACAGCAGAAGCAAAAATGAATAGAGTAAATCCATGTAAATATTTTGGGGAATTTAAGCCAGACTCCAGGTTAAGAACAGATTCAGTAACATATCTGGAGATACCAAATATTAACCTAAGAAAAAAAAGACTGAATTCCTTCAAAGAAACCATTAGTAAGAGGAAACCAACTGGGGCACCACAAAGTATCTGTGGAACAATTTGGACTTTGAAGACCCAGACAGCTGCTGGAAGAAATTTACCACCCCTACTGAAAAAAAGTGAGCTATTGCTCTCACATTTTGTTCTACTTACGACTGGATTCTCCATCTTAAAGCTTCATGAAACCATATATTCAGATATTTATATGGTTCCAGGTCCGGCTCGTGGCTCCGCCTGCGCCACGACGGCCACCGGGAGGGGGAAAAAATGGCGGCGGTCTCGGAAGAGCAGCAGTGCCCGCTGCAGCCCTTTGCGGCTGGGCCTCCGGGGTCCACGGCCGGCCCCTCGCCCTCCTCGCAGGGCCTGAGCGGGGGCCCCGGGCCCAACCCGCTCTCGCGTAAGCTCCGCAAAGTGCTGGAGACGCGGCTGGAGGCAGACAAGGAAATGCTGGAAAAGCTGGAAGCACTCAAGGCTCTTTCAGCCTTTTTTGTAGAAAACAGCTTACGTACCAGAAGAAATTTGCGTGGGGATATTGAACATCGCAGTTTAGCCATAAATGAAGAATTTGTCTACATTTTCAAGCAAGTGAAAGAGGAGCTTGAAAGCATAAATGAAGATGTGCAGTTCATGAATAACTGCTGCCAGGAGATGACCAATCACTTGAAGGCAACCAAAGAGCAGACCCAGGATTTAATAGTAAAGACAACTAAACTTCAAGCAGAGAACCAGAGATTGGAATTAAAAGCACAAATAGCAGATGCTTTCATAAAAGAATTCCAACTTTCTCCAGAGGAGATGAATGTCCTTCGAGGTGCAAGAGATGGGCCTGTTACAGAGGACTTTTTTAAAGTATTGGGAAGAGTAAAGCAAATTCACAATGATGTCAAGATCCTTCTCCGCACAAACCAGCAGAGATCAGGCCTAGAGATTATGGAACAGATGGCTTTGCTGCAAGAGACCTCATATGAACAGCTTTACCGGTGGGCTCAAGGTGAATGCAGGGCTTTAACTCAAGAATCCTGTGATATTTCTCCAGTTCTAGCACAAGCAATGGAAGCTTTGCAAGACAGGCCTGTTCTGTACAAATACACACTTGATGAGTTTGCAACTGCCAGAAGAAGTGCTGTGGTTTTATAGATGGTCTCACTAGAGGAGGTCCAGGAGGAACTCCCTGGCCCATTGAAATGCATTCCCATGATCCTTTAAGATATGTAGGAGACATGTTGGCATGGCTGCATCAAGCTAATGCCTCTGAAAAAGAACACCTGGAAGCCCTGTTAAAATACATAACTACTGAAGGAGTAGAAGAAAATATGCAAGAAGTGGTTGGACACATCACAGAAGGAGTTTGCCGACCTCTCAAGATTAGGATTGAACAGGATATTTATATAAAGCCACCTGTTCAAGTCTATTTTCCTCTATGAACCATGAGATCCTGGTCTTCCCCTTAGCAAAGACAAGAACTTTTGTTTTAGAGTAGTTGATTGTTAAGAGATGACTGATGCTGTAGTCATAGAAGCCCCTCAATAGTCTTCTAAGATCCAGTTGAGTCTGGGAAATCAATGCGGCATCATCAGCATAAAGAAGAATGGAAACTTTCATTGAGTGTATCTTTGACGGATGGCAATAGTGTCAGGATTTGGGGTCGGTCAATCACATATAAATTAAATACAGTGGGAGTGAGAACACATCCCTGTCTTACACCTTGTGTGGAGACAGTCTCCCTTGAAAGATGCCCTTGACTAGTACAGAGAGCCAGAACTGTTGTATTATGGTACAGGGACTGAATTAGAAATAAAAGTTGACCATCAATGGAGTTCTGTTCCAATTTGTTCCACAGATGGTCACAGGGAATAGAATCAAATGCTGATTTTAAATCAATAAGTGCATAAAATAGATTGCCTCCTTCTGATGTAGTATATTTAAGTACAAGCTGGACCAAAACCAAACAGTGGTCAACAGTAGAATGGCCTGCTTTAAAACCAATCTGTTCTTCCCTCCAAATGTTGTTAGTGTTGATCAATGTTTTTAATTTAAATCCTAGATAACAGGCATACACCCTACTGGGTGAATAATTATAAGAATCATCTTTAGGACCCTTCTTGTAAATAAGAATCACAACAGCTTTTAGCCAGGCTGCAGGGATTATACCAGTTTTGTTGATTAGAGGAAAAAGAGAGGCCAGCAGAGGTGCCCACCAACTAATATGTTTCAACAGCTCTGGCAGAACACCATCACATTCCGTGGCCTTGCCAGACATAAGCTGACCTAATAGTTTCTCAACTTCATCCACACTCACATAGGCCAACCTGGGGCATCCGTAGGTAACAAAGGAGGTGTTTTAGATCTAGATGTGTAAAGGTCACTGAAGACAACTCAAAAATGATCTTCCCAAACACTAGCTGGGATATGGCAGTCTGGGCTTCTGTTACAACTACTTAGAGCACCCAGTACTACCTGCCATAAACTTCTTCTGCTATGTGAAACAGATGCCGCTATTAGCCCTTGCCAGGTTTCTCTAGTAGCCTCACTTTTTATCAAGAATAAAAGTCTCTCATATTGCTTCTTTGGGCCTCTCCACACTACACTGTAATAGTGCTATTATTCCATTTCCAACATCCTATGGAATCCTGGGATTTGCAGTTTAGGGAGGGGCATTTAGAATTCTCAGAGAGCTCTTTGACCTCAGGAAACTACAAACCCCAGCATTCCACAGGATTTTGAAAATGGAATAATAACAGTATAACAATGGAGTGCATAAAGGCCCGTTAACTTGTAGCGGAAACATAGAGTCAATGAGACCTTGAAGGTAAGGAAAAAGAGTTTATTAAAAGAAATGGCTGGGCTGCTTGACTGGAAAGTGTCAAGAGCCCCGAGTACAGTTTGCAAAGTGATTTTATAGCATTTCTGACACACAGAGACATTTCCTCTTGCCCCCCCTCCCAGAGGTTTTGCTGTAGCTTTCACTTTCCCCTTAGAATCATAGAATCATAGAATAATAGAAATGTAGAGTTGGAAGAGACCACAAGGGCCATCCAGTCCAACCCCCTGCCATGCAGGAAAACCCTCAAAGCACTCCCGACAAGTGGCCATCCAGCCTCCGCTTAAAAACCTCCAAAGAAGGAGACTCCACCACACTCCGTGGCAGCACATTCCACTGCTGGACAGCCCTGACTGTCAGGAAATTCTTCCTGAAGTTCATGTGGAATCTCCCCTCCTGCAGCTTGCATCCATTGCTCCTTGTCCTGGTCTCAAGAGCAGGAGAAACAAGCCCACTCCCTCCTCGAAATGACATCCCTTCAAATATTTAAACATGGCTATCATGTCCCCTCTCAACCTCCTCTTCTGCAGACTAAACATACCCAGCTCTCTAAGTCTGTCCTCATAGGGCATGGCTTCCAGGCCCCTCACCATTTTGGTTGCCCTCCTCTGGACCTGCTCCAGCTTATCCATATCCTTCTTGAATTGGGGTGCCCAGAACTGGACACAGTATTCCAGATGAGGTCTAACCAAAGCAGAATAAAGTGGTACCAATACCTCCCTCGATCTAGACACCATACTCCTATTGATGCAACCAAGAATTGCGTTGGCTTTCTTGGTTGCCGCATCACACTGCTGACTCATGATCAGCTTGTAGTCTATTAAGACTCCTAGATCCCTTTCACACGTACTGTTAGCCAGCCACGTGTCCCCCATCCTATATTTCTGCATACCATTTTTTCTGCCTAAATGTAGGACCTGACATTTCTCTCTGTTGAAATTCATTTTGTTAGCCTTGGCCCAGCTCTCCTATCTGTCCAGGTCCTTTTGAATTTTGATCCTGTCATCTGGTGTATTAGCAACCCCTCCCAATTTGGTGTCATCTGCAAATTTGATCAGCGTGCCCTCTATTCCTTCATCCAGGTCATTAATGAAGATATTGAACAGCACCGGGCCCAGGACAGAACCCTGGGGCACCCCGCTAGTCACTTCTCTCCAGGATGAGAATCTGCCATTGGTGACCACCCTTTGGGTACGGTCAGTCAACCAGTTACAAATCCACCTGACAGTAGCCCTGTCCAGCCTACATCTTACTAGCTTCTTTGCAAGAATGTCATGGGGAACTTTGTCAAAGGCCTTACTGAAATCGAGATACGCTACATCCACAGCATTCCCTTCATCTATCAAGCAAGTAACTCTATCATAAAAAGAGATAAGATTAGTCTGGCATGACTTATTTTGGAGAAATCCATGTTGACTTTTCGTAATTACAGCATTGTTTTCTAAGTGATTAGAATCTGACTGTCTGATGATCTGCTCCAGGATCTTTCCAGGTACTGATGTCAGGCTGACTGGGCGATAATTATTTGGGTCCTCTTTTTTCCCTTCTTGAAGATGGGGACAACATTTGCCCTCCTCCAGTCTGCCGGAACTTCTCCTGTCCGCCAAGAGTTTTCAAAGATTATAGCAAGCGGTTCCGCAATGACCTCTGCTAGTTCTTTTAAAATCCTAGGATGCAATTCATCTGGCCCTGGAGACTTGAATTCATCCAGAGTAGCCAGGTATTCCTGTACTACCTCTCTACCTATTCTGTGCTGCATTTCCCCCACTTCCTCACCTGCTCCCCAACCGCCAGGCTGAGTGTTTTTATCCTTTTGGGAAAAAACTGCGGCAAAGAAGGTGTTGAGGAGTTCTGCCTTTTTTCTTCCTCCACCCTATCATCTCCTTCTTTTTCCTTTTGCTGCGGACATATTTTAAAAAGCCCTTTTTATTGTCTCTGGCCAGCCTAAGTTCGTTCTGTGCTTTAGCCTTTCTGACCTTCTCCCTACATCTCCTGGCTACTTGCTTATAATCTTCTTTGGTGATTTCCCCCTTCTTCCATTTCCTGTACATGTTTTTCTTAACACTTAGCTCAGCTGAGAGTTCTTTAGTCAACCATTCCGGTTTGTTCAGATGCCTTCCATTTTTCCTCCTTAATGGCACAGTTTTAGCCTGTGCCTTCAGTATCTTCCTTTTAAAGAACTCCCATGCCTCCTGAACTCCTTTGTCATTGACTATTCTTGACCACGGGATTTCAGCCAGCAGCTCCTTCAGTTTACAGAAGTCTGCTTTTTTAAAATCTAAGACGAGTGCCTGGCTACACTTGCCTTCTCCTCCCCACTGAA
The DNA here is from genome assembly GCA_948472985.1 of Iguana delicatissima. Classification (NCBI taxonomy): domain Eukaryota; kingdom Metazoa; phylum Chordata; class Lepidosauria; order Squamata; family Iguanidae; genus Iguana; species Iguana delicatissima. Next base: position 191,123 of record CAOKZL010001411.1, read on the forward strand.
TGCCAAATTCTAATAGGGCATGGTCACTCTCTCCTAAAGATCCAAGCAGTTCTACGTCATTAACAAGGTCTTCCCTGTTGGTCAGGATCCAATCCAGAATATTTGATCCCCTTGTCGCCTCTTCCACCTTCTGGACCATGAAATTGTCTGCAAGACAAGCAAGAAACTTGCTGGACCTTGCCGTCTTTGCAGAGTTTGACTGCCAACATATATCCGGGTAGTTGAAATCTCCCATTATTACTGTATCTCTCTTTTTTGAATGTGCAGTCATTTGGTCTATGAAAGCGCCATCGAGGTCCTCAGTCTGGCTTGGAGGTCTGTAGTAAACCCCCACTATAATATCCCTATTGTTTCTCGCTCCCTTAATTCTTACCCAGATGCTCTCGACCTGGCTTCCGGTGTTCAAGTCGTGGATCTCTTCGCAGGTGAAAACATCCTTGACATATAAGGCTACTCCTCCTCCTTTCTTATTTGGTCTATTTCTACAAAATAGGCTATACCCCTCTATTCCTACATTCCAATTGTGAGACTCATCCCACCAGGTCTCAGTGATGCCTATCAAATCATATTTATTTTGCTGTACTAGGAGTTCAAATTCATCTTGTTTGTTTCCCATACTCTGTGCATTAGTGTAGAGACACTTAAGTCCCCATGCCCTTCCTGCAAGTCCCATAGCATTGTTTCCACGCCTCCCACGATTGGATGCTATTCCTACTTGGCCAATATCACTTGGACCTTTTTCCCCTGCAGTTGCCGAGTCCTTGTCCTGAATAATCTTGTCTCCCTCCCCAGCTGTACTTAGTTTAAAGACCTCCTTATCTCTCAAGTTGTTTACATTTCAGAAGATAGTTTACAAAACATCCAAGCAACAATGCACACTGTGACCTAACCTTGTAATGGAGACAGGAACTCTGCTGAGCCTTGCTTGCGCAGCATATTGCAAAACACTCTGACTTGCCACACACTTTTGGAGGATTTCTTTTAACACTTTTATAGAGTCTTAAGGCTACCTAGACTGACCCTCCTTCAAAGTCCACTTCAAACTCAATATGAGTGAGGTGGCTGATGCTCATTTGTAATTCGATAGGTGTTATAAATAGTTTGGATTTTTCTCCTGAAGCTGGCACACTCCTTATCAAACCATCTTTTGTTGTGGGCTTTAGGATAATAATATTTTTTCAAACCTGAAGAGAAGAGTACAGGTTCTGTATGACCTTCTCATCACCATAATACCTTCCTCACTTCTGGTATTTCCTTTAATTTGGTGAATGTAATTTGTAATGTGTTGTGATTGGATGGGTCTTTTAAAGGCCTCCCCACTTTCAGGGGACTTTTGATCTTTTTTGTTGGTGGCCAAATTACTTTCAGGTAAACAATGTACACATTCAGTTTTAACAAGCCTGGAAAGGGCCCAAAAACATTCCAGGGGTAAATGGTCACCATCAGTATGCTTTGCTACTCTGAAATTAAACCCCAACGTTTTCAAATATTTATTAATTAGAATGTAGTCAATGACACTTAACCCCTGGAGACACAAATATAAATTTTCCCCAAAAAAGTCACCAGGACTAAACTTTTCAAATTGCAATATTATTGGAGACAACTGAAGTAAACGTCCCCCAACAGAACGGATTGAACTATCTTTTGAGCAATGTGAGTTGGCTTTAATTTTTCCTTGTTTTTCGAGGGTCACAGCATGAAGGGGAAATCTTTTACCTATCCTAAACCCCCCCTATTTTTCCTTTTTATCCCCACAATTATAGGAAAGGTGTTGCAGAATTTGGCCATCTGTTCTAAATAATAGCATACAACCTTAAGCCAAGCTGACATAACATTACCCTTATGAGCCTTTGAAACAAAATACACATTGAATAGATGACAATAATACCAAAGCCAGAGTCAATATGGAAGAATTAGTTTGGTAACTGAATTAACCTAGCATAAGAAGGGAGCCCAGGAGACATAGGCCCTGGCCCTGGCTACCCTACCTTTACCAATTTTGGGAAGACAGTAAGACACAAAACCATTAAAACAGATATGCTCACAGCACCAAGTCCTTGAAGGAGAACTAAATCAAACTTCAAGTATCAATAACATCCTGTGAAACAAAGCCGGGGCCCCTTTTCCACACGAGAAGAGGAATTCCTAGTGGGGGGTTTGGCCGGTTTTTCCGGGTTTTTTTTATGCGTAATGCGCGCTTTTATTCATACGTCTTATGTTTGATCCGGTTTCCCGAGATCCCACGTTCCCTTGACCACCCCCGCTATTAACATAACCTCCCCATATGGCTGTGATAGGCTGATTTCGATTTGAAGAAATGGCGCTTTCGTCGGTCTCCCGGCGCCGCACGTACGTTGAAGGTCCTCCCCCAACGCCTCCCCCCTTTTCCCGCCACCCCCCACCTCTGGCTAGTGCGTCGGTTGGTGCCGGCTTGTGCTTCCTGTTTCGCCGATTTTCTGGCTTGTTGTGGCTTTGCGATGGGGGGTGAGGTTCTCGATGACCTGGTCAGGTTCCTGGGGCCCTTTTTGCGGTCCTGGGTGTAGTGGTGGCCACCATGCGCGGGGCCCAAGATCGAGCGAGGAGGTCCAGGCTCCATCGCGACCATGAGGAGGAGGATTTTTCTTGCGCCCCTTCTGAGAGGACACTCGCGGCGTCTCCCACGCCCCGAAGGTGGTGGGTCAGGGAGAGGATGGGAGGACATGGTGGGCTGAGGAGGTGCTTGTAAGTGGGACGATGACCAGTGGCTCTACCACTTTCGCATACGAGCACCTTTTCAGTCGCCAACCGTCGGGCCCCCCACACTTGAGAGGAAAGCCACAGAAATGCGTCAACCCATATTTGTGGGGGAGGGGTGGCGATTACCGTGTGGTGGTTGTCAACGCTGCTTATTTCGTAAAACGGCGAACACCTTCGGCTTGGGGATCTCCACAGTCGCTGTGATTGTCATTGGGTTTTCTGGCGATGGCGGTCCTCCTGTCGTCCACCTTTTCCCCTTTGGGAGATCGCAGAGTGGTACTCGACATCCATCCGCCCTTTTCCCTTTTCCGCCCTTTCCCCGGGCACCCCGACGTCTCCCGGTGACGTATCTCAGCCCAGACCGTTCCGGCCACCACCCCCCTGCACTGGCCACGCCACGCGCGCGGCCACCGCGGCCCCCTCCCCCTCCCCACCTCCATCCCCCCTTTCCCCCCTCCCCCCCTCTCTCCCCTTCCTCCTTTCCCCCCCGCGCCCCGACGTCTCCCGGTCGTTTAGCCCAGACCGTTCCGGCCACCATCCCTGCACTGGCCACGCCACGCACGCGGCCATCCGCGGCCCTCCGTCCCCCCCCCCCACCTCCATCCCCCCTTCCCCCTCCCGCCCTCTCCCCCCTGCCCTTTCCCCCGGCCCCCGACGTCTCCCGGTGACGTTTCTAGCCCAGACCGTTCCGGCCACCATCCCTGCACGGGCCCCGCCACGCGCGCAGCCATCCGGGGCCCCTCCGTCCCCCCCCCCCACCTCCATCCACCCTTCCCCCCCCCGCCCTCTCTCCCCTCCCGCCCTTTCCCCCCGTGCCCCGACGTCTCCCGGGACGCTTTCAGCCCAGACCATTCCGGCCACCATCCCTGCACTGGCCACGCCACGCGCGCGGCCATCTGCGGCCCTCCGTCCCCCCCCCCCACCCCATCCATTTTTCCCCCCTCCCGCCCTCTCCCCCCTCCCGTCCTTCCCCCGGCCCCGACGTCTCCCGGTGACGCTTTCAGCCCAGACCGGTCCCGCCGCCCCCTGCCTGGACATGAAAGGAAATTTTTTTTTTTGTGTTGCCACCCATTCGGTCAGGGATGGATTCCATCGCGTGGGTTTTCCCCAAATGCATCGGCGCGGTTGATGGTACACACTTTCCTGTGCGGCCACCGGAAAGGGGGAAAGGTTGGAAACCCAAGAGCTCCTTCTCCATTCTCCTGCAGGGGATGGTGGCCATGGAGTTTTTTGGATATTGTCCTTGGCTTTAGGGGCAGAACGCATGACGCGTTTTTTTTCCGTCACTCCTCCTTGTGGCACGCCATGGAGGCTGGACGGTATGTTCCTGGGAACCCTCCATCACCATAAATGGCTTTTCCATTGGTCCAGTCATCCTCGGAATGGGGTTCCCTGTCAAGGTGGTTGATGAAGCCATACAGAGGGGCCATGGACCCAAAATTTGGCTTAAACAGAGTTTTCAACCCGCTGTCGGAACGTGGTGGAGGGGGCCCTTTTGGGAAGGCTCAAGGCACGGTGGGGCTGCCTCTCAGCTCCCCTAACCGTGTCCGAGAAGAACTACCTTCCCTTTAATCCGCCTGCGTGGTCCTCCAAACATCTCGAGTAAAAGGGCCACATCCTGCACCCCGATCTTGCCCCCCCCCACCTCTCGCCTCCCACAAACAGGGGATGATTTTCCCCAATCCCACTCCTCCGCCAGGAGGCTCCGTAAAGGGGGGAAACAGTTAGGAATGCCATTGCAAGCCTTATTGCCGAGGACAATGTTAGTCCTAGATTTGTAGTTTTCTCCCTTGTTTGTAATTGCAATTAGAAGGGTTTTGCCCCTCCCCTTAAAATATTTTCCCCTTTACAAATAAACTTTACACTGGTTTTGTTGCAAAAATAACAGGTTTGCTTTTATTATTTAAAAACACAAAAACAACATGAATGGCAAACAATAGTACTGACTTCAAAGGAAAACAAGATATATGGCAACTCCCCTTTCATAGGAGAAATAGGAAACATATAACTTTAAACAGTTAGATCATGGATATTGTAAAATTTAACGGGGCCATATTTGTACCTATAATGGGCAGGTAGGTGGGGAGATGTTTTTCTCAAGGGCTGTACCTGTGGCAGGGTCTCTTGACCCTTGGGAAATGTCGTCTTGCCACCTGCTGCTGGGAGGAGGTCGATGGGCTTCCCCATTGCAAGGCTCTGGCCTTTTTGGGCTCAGTTTTTCGGAAACCACACTGCCATCATTCCGGGGGAGGTTGCAGCATTTTTTGCATTCACTGCATCCGCGATTGCGGACATAACCCTGATACTTTCCCCTAAGCAGGGAGAGCAGCTCTCTGCGTTCTTCTGTCGCTGTGGTACTCTCATGCTGGAACTCCCTGGCACGCATGCCCCTGTTGACCCGCGCTCCCGTATGAGATCCATGGTAGCTATGGTAGCAGCGGGAGGCTCACTACCCCCTGCAGTGGTCCTATGGGCGACATGCGTGTTGGACCGGGGAGACAAGCCCGCGGCGGAGTGCTGCGTGTCACCTCTGCTGTACCGTTCTTGCCTCATCTAGGGAGAGTGAAAGCAAAACGGAAGTAGCATTGTCTGGTTAATGGGATGTGATTTTTGAAACGTAACACAACATTCCTGTGAGGGCCGCACAAAACTGCATCCCGGGGCACCAAACCCAATCACATCTCTCATCATCCCATGAACATCACCTTCGTGTCACATCTCACTGGGGAGGGGCCCCAAAGCAAATACCTTTAGGAGAAATGTGTGCAGGGGGGGGAACAACAATTATTATGCATTATATTATATTATTATTATTATTATTATTATTATTATTATTATTATTATTATTATTATATTATTATTATATTATTATATTATTATATATTATATAATATAATTATATATGCATGCAAACAATTATATGTCTAGTTTCATGGATTCTCACTCGTAAAAGGTTTGACTTTTGGCAAAAGGTCCAGCAGGAAGGTTCCTGTCCCTTTCCGGCCAACACCCATGCAGGTGACAAGGTGTGGAGAAGGGGGTGGTTAAAAACTCACCTGTACCAGTGGTGTTTCCATTGCTCTAGATGTCCCGGGAAAAACTGGCGTGTTGCTGGTGTTGTCCATGCCTGCATCGGGGGATAGGTTGCGGGGGGTGAAAGAACAAGTCTGCTGAGAATGCATTCTGCATGGCTCCCGGCGGCCCCCCTTTCCGGGCCCTTCCCCCCCCATTGACCTATGCACATTGATATCCAGCTGGAAGGGACCAGGCACTATCCGCCGTTTCATGCTCCCCCACTGTTAGCATACCCAGAGACCCACAGGAATCCAAGAGTTCAGACAACTTGGCCGTTTTGGGGAGCAAAAGGGCTTGCTATTGAGTTACTGAGTAAGTAGTGATGCAGGAATTGAAAGGTAGGTAGCATGCACATTGCAAAAACATTCTTTTCCCCTTCATAGCAGCCATCCCAAGGGCTATTGGACCCCGGGGGGATAAAGAAAACTTATACGTTTGTTGCCACACTAACAACCTGCCTTACCTGATGTCTCCGCATAGAGGTATCCGGGAAACCCCAAAAAGCTCCTGGTATGGGACCGTTGGAGCACAAAAAGGGAAAGGAATGGGTGGAATTTCCATGCATAGCTGAGTTAGTGATACAAAACCAAGATGAGGGACCCCCCTTTTTCATTCATACCTTCTATGCTGCAGCCCCCCCCACTCCGTATCCCCGTCCTCTGCAATCTGTAGGCTCGGATGCCCCTTGGGGGGTGTGCACCCGCGTCACCACCCAAAAAACGGGACAGTCCTGAAGAAGGCAGGAACCCGGGACGAGCCTGTCCTTTTATTTGAGCCACGCATACGGTAGTTAGCCGCATCCGCTTGGTTTTTGTGCGGCATTCTTCCGCTTCCTTTTTTGCCCTCTTCTTTCCATTTCCCTGGCTATTTCTTCAAATATTTCGATATTGCGGTAGCTTTTCCCGAAGATCCGCCTGGGCTTTGCGCCTCACACTTAAGGAGATCCTTCACCTCGGAGTGGCGCCACGCACCCCCCCGCCTTTTTCCCTGCTTCTCCTGGGGACCTCTCCCTCCCAGGGGTGGCACTTTTCCCGGCTTGCATCTTGGGTCACCATAGCCCCTTCAACAAAAAACTTCCACAAAGTTTGGCTGACCAGAGGTTGCTAGTTCCGAATGGCTTCCTCCTTGTCGCCCCAGCGGCTCCCGGGGACGCTTCGCACATGCGCAGCGGCCACCAGGACTTGGCGCCCCGGGACCCCCACAGGAAGGTGGTGGAATGAGCCTTCCTGTGGGCGTGTCGGGGCGGAAGGTGGGGGATTAGGAGAGTGGGGGAACGTGAGAGTTTGTGGATTTTGGTTTTTAAGTATTTTTTTGATAAAAAAAGAGAGAGAGACAGATAGATAGAGAGAGAGAGAGAGAGAGAGAGAAAGAAGGGAAAAAAAGAGAATAGATAGATAGAGAGATAGATAGATAGAAAGATAGAGAGATACATAAAAAAGAGAGAGAGAGAAAGATGATGAAATAAAAGATAATAGAGAGATAGATAATAGCTGATGGAGTAGTAGGGGTTTAGAGAGAGGGGGAGAGAGAGAGAGAGAGAGAGAGAGAGAGATGGAGCGTGGGGGGCCCCCGGGAAGTTTGAAACCAGGGAGATGCTGGCTATGGTCAGTGGTGCGGAGGGGTCAATGACTCCTCCGATACAAATGCCCCAAACAGGGGGGTCTCGAGACCATAGCCGGGGGGTTTTCACGGCAGGGGTTCGACCGGACGGCCGTGCAGGTCAACTCCAAATTCAAAGGGCCCTAAGGCGGCGTTTTGAATGCATGGAAAGCTTCAATGGCCACCCACCCCATGCAGCCGCTGCGGCTGTGGAAGTCTGCTGGGCCCCCTCCTGGGGTGGCCGCAAAGAGGACGTAGTACCCTTTACAACCATCCCCCCCCCAATAACAAGTGATGGTCAATAAACGGTGGGGGGTTCCTGGGTTTCCCCCCCTTATGTGAACACAGCAGCAGCATGTGCCACTTCCCTTCCCAGGTGCCAGACGCCCTGCCACCAGGAAAATGTTGATGTCGCCGGGACCCCCGAGAGGGAAGGCAAGTGCAACACCTCCATTCTTATGGGAAATTCCCCGCCCTGTCCCTGCGTATGCAAACACGTGGGGAACTGGTGTGTTTTACGGGAGGTCTGCCTGCTGTTTTGCAAAGGTTGAGAGCTTTGCTTTTTCCCGTTTTTAGAGCCTGAAACAATGTCTGGGGGGGCACCTCGGGCCCCGGGGGGGAAAATGACGTTGGAGGTGCAGGGGGAAAATATGGTAAAACATGTGCAACAGCTTTGGGGTGAAAAAAATTTTTCACAGCTAGGAAGTTGATTGTTTGGGGCAACATCTGTTTCCCGCTTTTTTCTATTTCAGCCACAGGCGCACAAGCAGAGAGCCCCGCTAGTTCCTCCCCCCGGGCACGGTGACCTGGTAAATTTATGTGCCGGGGAAAGGGGCGAGCAGCTGACGGTACAGTAACCACCTATGTGGGGAAAAGTGGAGATTAGTGCCAATTGCTACAGGGATGTTGAACAGTTTCCTTCCTTTCGCAGCTGGCACACTGTCCGCAGCAGAGGAGCAGAGGGACACTTTCCTGTCGCATCCTCACACACAGCTGGCAAGTTAAAAAAATTACTCCGCGGAAGGTGGCCCCATGGAGGCCCACTCCAAAGGGGTGCCTGGCCCCAATTACCTTTTTTTTCCCGGTCCATCCCCCCCGGACCTGAGGCCATCGCGGACTTTGGCGGGGATGCCCCCCCTGGAAAAAAAAACGGCTGGGTGAAATTCAACACGGGTGGCCATGATGGAAGGGTTTGGGTACGGGGCTTTCACCAAGCGTGTCAGCACGGCGTCCTTAAAATTTTCTCCCTCCAACAGACGAGTCCGCACAGAGAAGCCTTATGGAGGTGTCAGCCGCCCTAGAAAATACGTATGTGGACATAAGGAGGGAATGAGGGAATAAAGAGACAGCTGAGGAGGGGAACCTCCTATGATGTTTTTAACCTTGTTTTTTTTTTTATGTTATGTTGGGTTAGTTATAATATCTGTAATTTTAAAAAAACATATTTTTTAAACTATCCTGTGACTTGTTTTCAATGATTGCATGTAACCAGTTCACCCTTGGAAGCAGTCAGTTCAACCTGGATCCACCTGCCATAGCAAAGGTGTGCAAATCCCATGCCAAACCTGGATGCTAAGCAGGGTGCATTGGGATTTAACCCCGGGTGGGAGTACCACTTGAAATCCATGGTTTGAAGGATGCGCATACAGCTTATGGCCTATACCTGCTAGTACTTGAAGCAACTGCATCTTTTACAGAGAAGCCAGGTGACCATTTGAGCTGCAGGTATTTTGGAGAACTGGATGGAGGTTTCTCGCCACAGCTGCCTTGTCTGATCCCTCTGTCCGCCTGAAGGACAGGCCACCGGGGATCCCCCTGCAAGGAAATAGTTGGTTTTGGGGAGGCTGGTCATCTTTTGTCCGGAGACCCCTCCCCCCCAGATAGACCGCGTCCCCGTCGTGGCCCCCACCCCGCCCACCAATCAGGCTCTGTTCCCTTGGAGCAAGGGAATGCAGTCGGGGCACCTCTTCAGCCACCCACAGATGGTCTGCACAGAGAAACCTTTCAGAGGTGTCAGCGCCCTCAAATTCGTATGCAGAGATAAGGAGGGAGCTGCGGGACCTCAAGAGACAGATGAGGAGGGGCAACCCCCTTTTAATGTTTTTTACCTTTGTTTTCTGTTTTTCTGTTATGTTGGGTGATAATTTTATCTAGTTATTTAATAAAATATATTTCTCTAAGCTTTCCCGTGACTTGTTTTCAATGGTTGATATAACCATTCACCCTTGGAAGCAGTCTAAGTTTGACCTGCCCCCCAACCCCCCATAGCAAGGCAGGTGTGGAAACACTTTAAGATCATGTGAACAGGCCCCCCAAAACCCATGCTAACCTGGAATGCTAAGCAGGGTGCGTTAGGATTTAAACCTGGATGGGAGACCACCACTGAAATCCATTTTGGAGAATGGATGGAGGTTTTTTGCACGGAGTTTCCTTGTCTGATCCCTCTCTCAGCCTCGAAGGACGGGCCACTGGGGGTCCCCCTGCGAGGAAATAGTTGGTTTTGGGGAGGCTGGTCATCTTTCTGTCCCGGGGCACCCTCCTCCCCCTCCAGATAGACCGCGTCCCTGTCGTGGCCCCCACCAACCGCCCACCAATCAGGCTCTAGTTCTTTGGAGCAAGGGATGTCAGTCGGGTCACACTCTCTCGGCCTCAAGTGACACCAATGCAAATAAACACGCCGTTAGGGAGATAACTGGTCGAGCTGAATGCATGGGGTTTGCAGGCCCCCCCCGGGCCCCCCCTCCACACTCATTTCGGTCCATTTTGCCCAAACAGGACATGGCCCCCCCCCCCTTTTCCCCCACTGGGGAGCATTTGGGACGTCAGGGTCCCCATGACGCTTTTTTAAGTGAAGGCAGGTTTCCGTGGCCCCCTTCCCCCCCCTACACATTCAGCGCTTTGTGGCGGGTTGCGAAATGACGGGTTTGGGGAGTTTTAAATAACCCCCCCAATATGCCCCCCGGGAAAAATCCACAGCCCCCTGAAATTCCCCGGCCCCCACAAATAGGTGGCTGTGGATCTTTCGCTTTCATCTGCGGTAGCAATGGGGGGGGGTTTCAAAAAAAAATCCCCAAATTTTCCAAACCTGAAATTTATATCCCCCCAGCGCTTCTTAAGAAGGGGCCATTTCTCCGAGGCTTCCCCGGGGCCCCTTGGCGGCCACCATACTGCCCTGTCCGTTCAGCGCCCTCTTGGGAGGGCGCCGGGGCCCCCTCCGCCGCCGCCCCGGGCCCCTTGCCCCCCGGCTCACACAGCAGCGGTTTGTGGTGGGTTGCGAAATGGCGGTGTCACTAGAGGCGACTTCCCAAGAAATTTCCCCCCCCCCCCCACCCCCACCCCGGATAGGCCCTCCAGATGAAGGCAATAAATCCACAGTCCCCCTGAAGCTCCAATATCCCCACGGAAACATCAAAAGGCAATTTTAAGATGGACTGTAAATAAATAATTCCAATTTAGCGTACCTGCAATGCTTTTTTCTTTCCTGCTGTGGGCTCTCGCTAGCGAGGATTAAAAAATGGCGCCGTTCGGCTCTTTGTGGGGCGGGCCAACCGCCGAAGCTGTCCACGCCCACGCCCCGCCCCCCGTTCATCTCAGGGGCGAATCAGCGCGTATCTGCGCCTCCACACAAGTGAGCAAGAACGTGATTGCGCGGATCAGGGGGAAAAGAAACACTTTTTTTCTGGTTTTTAAAAAGCACGTGCAAGCACAGTTGGAGACGTTTCTGAACGGATTGACGTGTGGAACTTGGAAATTAAAGACGACTCAGCGCACTTTAAGGTATGGAAGACCTCCGTCAGATATCTCGCTACACTGCGCTAAAACGTTTTATTACCCCCGTGTGGAAAGGGCCCTGGAGGTGTAGCTAGCAGAGCAGCCTAGTAACAGAGGGTGACCTAATCTGATTGGCTCTCTGCCTGAAGAACCCAGCTTTAGCCGGAGGGAGGGGCTGTGTGGAAGAGACATCAGATAGCACACGTATACTGGAAGTGTGTGTTAGAATCTATTATTCCTTCAGTGAGTTTCATAGAGTCCCAAAAGAGTTTTCTGGGAGAGGGTTAGTTTCTTCAAGGCCTAAGTGTGGGGCAGAGAAGTAATGAAGCCACCTCTGAAAGAGTTAGTGAGTAGAACCCTGAGGGGAGAATAGACCTTTGTGCTGGGAGAGCCAAAGTGGTGTGTGAGTGAAAGCTCTGTTAAAGGAAACACTGAAGTGTTTTGAAGAAAATAGATATCTGTGTGAAAGTGTTATTTTGTTTGAATCTTTCTGAATCCTCAGTACCTTTTCCCTTGTTGTTTTTTTTAATAAAGATTTCATTTTGTTTTTCTATAAGTACAGCCTTCATAGAGTTTTTTTCTTCTGTTTTATTGGAATAACACAATACCATAGATTATCTGTTCCTTGTTGGAAGAACCATTAAAAAGCTTTACCTTTTATCCCCATTGTGGGTTTTAGGAAAAGCAGAGGTGTGATTAAGGATGGGGAGGGAGCCAGAATGTGATAATAAGATTAATAATTAAGATTTCAGTGAGGGGAAAATAGAAAGCAGGCGTGGTTCATCTGTGTCCTAGGCTAGCTCAAGCCTGCCTTTCCTTTTGTACCCATTCCCCACACAACCTAAACACACACCCGACACACCTGACACACCCGTGGTCTTTGCATTTAGAAATCCAGCCAGCTATATTCCAGGAAAGGCTTTTAAAGGAGGTGACATTCCCTGAGTGTAGTCAGGGATATTGGATTCTGATATTACATCCAGACAGCCCTGAGATTTCCTAAAAACACAACAGTTTGATACTTGAGCTTGATAGTTTAATAAGCCCAGGGCTGACCCACATGAATTAGTTTTTTTTTAAAGCCCTGTGTTATATAAATCCAGTTAATGCTGGGCAATTTGATCATGACTTTTAGGATTTGGGGCTTTGTGCTTAACAAATGTTTGGTAGTTTAGAATCACATTTAGGCGCACTTGGAAGGATCTACTATTTGACCATACTCTCTAGAGTTTAAAAAAGCAATGTTCTGACATGGTTTATTTGGTTGCACTGTTACAGCCTTAGAACTTATTGGCACTCTGTCCTTAAGGCTAGAAGAATACTGGTTATATGCAGAGTGTGATACCCCTACATTGGCATTACTTTTCTCATCCAGTACTATCTCCTCTTCAATTTGAGGGGTACAGAAACAAATTTTGATTGATGGGATCCTGAGGTCCTGATGATACGTATCCTTTAAGAACTCAGCCAAGGAATCTAGCCTTACTAGAGCCTGTTGCTGGTCCTGCTTCGGGAGAACATCAAATCTATTTATTCACATCAATTCCTTTCATAAAAATTCCCCATGTGTGTCATTTGTGTCATTTCTACCATCAGTCTGGAGACTGAATTAGTTATTGAATTAGTAATACTAGGGCTTAGTAAAGCTAAGGAGTTCTTGATTTTATTTTATTTTCTATAAAATAATTTTTTTATTTTATTTTTCTATAAAAATGAGGAGCAGTGGTAACACAATCACTAGGGTACTAAGATCTATCAAGTCTCCAGTTGGTGGGTTCTTAAAGGGAGTACCTAAGGATATCTCTTCTGTCTCCCTGTGGTACCCAAGGGGAATGCTGATGAGATATCCTTAAAATGCTTGCCAATAAGCATGCCCAGACTGTAAAATCTCTGCTTAGCTCTATAAATTCTAGCAGCAATATCAAATGAGACAAAACTGATAACAACTCTTACTGAAATAAAAGTACTCTACCTTTTGTATAGATTCCAGTTTCTACTGGAAAAGCTGCAAGAAATGTGTTTTTTTGCTCCAGCTGCAATAGCATACCCATTGGCTTTGAGTAGTTAATAAACACCAAGTTATGTTTCATTAGTCGTAGATGCTGGAATTTTTTTGTCCGACATTGCTTCAGTTTCTTTCCATATGTTGAGAATTCCCAGAGAAAAGAATTTATCTTGGTTGGAAACTGAGTCAGTTCTTGATAGGGATGGGCCAACTGAATCCTCGAATCCTTGGCAGGGATTCAAGATTCGGGAATCTGAATCTCTGTGCCAAAATAGGCAAACCAAATCTTTTGAACCCACCACCCAAACAGTTTGTTGGAGACCGGGACACCTGAAAACTTGGGAGACCAGGATGCCTGAAAACTTCGGAGACTAGACACACAAGGGGAGATGGCAAGCAGGTGAATTTTTCCTTTGGATTAATAATGGCCTTTGCTAACAATTTCACAAATTACATCCAGGGTTGTATTCTAAGATATTTAAATTGAACATTTCATATCTAAGTTCAGCACTTGACTGGAAGCTACAGGCTTGAGATTTCAACGACAGCTGAAATATTCCTTTGCAAAGCTGTTTCAGACACAATTGTGGGGTTTCTAGTTTTACAAGGTGTCACAGCCTTCTCTACCAAAGTGTGCTGGTGCATCATCAAACTACAAACTCCAGGATGCCAGAAGGAGCTATGCAAAGAAAATCCAGTTTTCACCTGGATTATCTCTGTACTGTAGTGGTCCTGTGTCTCATGTAACAGAATAAATTCATATCTTGACCTGGATGAGTGGAAGAATGCCATTTGTTGCTCTGCCTCAGGAGACCTTCTTCATGGCTCTTCTGTGTCATGTATCCCTTGTTTGAAAATCAGGGTTGTTGTTTTTTTTAAAAAAAAATTGTTTTAGATATTGTAGAGCTTGGAAAAGACACTTTTTGGGACTCCATGGCAGTATGGTGAGTGGGAGGGAGAAGCTGGTGGATGTCCTTGTGATGGGCACCACCAGAGCTGGCTCAGCCATTAGGTAGATGGAGACAGTTACCTCAGGTGGCAAGTTCTGAGAAGTAAGTGCAAGGAACGAGCTGTGTGTCACAGAGGGTAGCCACATAAAAGGACAGGGCTCATATGCCTTTAATGCTTGATTGGCTAAAGGCGTTCCAGCAGATGAAGTTTGCATGATAAGCTCATCCATACAACTGTTAAAATATACAGATACAGGAGTTCTGCTCTTCACTCTCTAAACTAACCTGCTGCATTCAGGTGCAGTGGAGAAGGATACTGTGCCATTGCCAATGCACATGGATGAAGTTCATATAGGATGAAGTTCAAAAGGAAGTATTGCTCCTCCAAATAAGAAGTGTGTCCTCCATATGTGTCCATGAAATTTTCCTTCAGTCCCCAACTTCCTAGCATTGCAGAGGGTGAAAAATGTTCACATCATTGTTCATATCATATTATTACTTTTGCTATATTCACATTCCCTTGGTAACATTGCATACCCCTTTTCTTTGGATACCCAAACTCTAATATTTCTAAATGTTCAACTGAAGTTTTATGTTACTGCAATGCTTGAAACTGGGGGAATGAAGGAAAATTTAATGGGGAGGAAAGGCCCTCATTTGTATTGAAAAGTCAGTATCCCCTCCCACAGAGAATCAGTGTGGTGTAGTGGTTTGAGTGTTGGATTAGGACTCCAGGAGACCGCTGTTCGGCCATGGAAACCCACTGAGTGATCTTGAGGAAGTAATGTTCTCCCATCCTAATGTTATTGCAGTTTAGGCCTGCCTGGCGATAGCACCAGATATCACTTTGAAATCATAATTCGGCCTTACCATAACACCCTTCTCCACGTGTTTGTGAGGCCTCTGGACAAGCACAAAACTAGGCTCGGCACTTAACTGCTGAAATGTTCTCAAACAATACAGGCACACCAGACATAGCCAGATCATAGCTTCAGGGACCTCCCCGGCAAACCCCACATTATGTATGCACACTGTTTACAAAGGACTCCCTGCCCCGAGCAGGTAACTTGGCAAGCTAGAAGCTTAAATGCCAAGCACTGAGCATTTGCATACAGTCTACCTCTTTGTCAATTTGGACTTAACTCAATCATGCTAAATCGTGACCTTTCTGAGACATTGTCTCGCACCCAGAACTCATTGTTGTCTCCGAGTAAGGCATAGCCTGCAGTCACACTTCTCCCTATAAAAACCCCTGATTCTGAGACCTTCCTCGGATCGCTCCCGAGTTCCAGACCACCTTGCTGCCGCTTTGCTTGGCAAGCTTCCCCTCAGCTCCACGTGCTGAGTCACACTGAACCCCAGCATCGCTCTCTATCTTCTTCTGGGCTTCAGGAACAGGTGTCGTATCACCCAAACCAACTATCCCTTTGAAAATCCCGCTATCTTACTCACACCTTTATTTTCCTTAGTTATCTGTGTGCTTGTGTTGCTTACATCATGTGCCTGTATTTAATAAAGATCATTAACTATTTTCAAACCAGTCTGCTTCTTGACCTGGCCTGACCCTGTAAACACTGGGTTACAAGATCCTGCTAAGTTACCCTGCCTCTCGTAACGCTAACGCAGTGCTCAGAGCTAAATTTCCCCACCTCTAGTTGAGCACATTTTGGAGTCCCTCCCGGGACCCCCAGTAAGCAGGGAAACGCTAAGAGGAAAGCAAAACTTCCTCTGAATAAATCTTACCAAGAAAGGCTCATGGTGGATTTCTATTAGGCCCACCATTAGTGGGGGTTGGTGAAGACACATAACAACAACAAAATGCCTCTACAGTGGCACTCCTGTGCTAATGCAAGATGCAATTGCCAGCTTTAAGAAACATTTGGTACATGAAATAGGAAGAAGCATGATTTTGTTCTTTGCCTCAGGCACCAAAATATCATTGAATTATCCTGGGTATCACTTCCATGCTGATGTGATGTGGTTTCAGTACTGGACTAAGACTCTGGAGAATCCCCATTTGGTCATGGAAACCCACTGGGAGACCTTGGATAAATCACATTCTTTCATCTTCAGAGGAAATCCAAGGCAAACCCTTGACTGTGGGTTCTTCTGCTATTCAAATGACCATGGACTTTCTCATCAAGCCTTTTTTTTTTTAACCAGCAGAAAAAGACAGGTCTTCAAAGTATGTATACCCCCTCTAGTGACTGAAACACAACACAGCTTAAAATTGGGAAGATATGACTTGCAAACTTGTTTATAAATTACAATTAATGAATAAGAGCTATTTGTGTTTGATGAAAACTAGGACACATGTGGCCAAGCAACGTCAAGAGGTCAAGATGACAATAGTCAAGATGGCAAAAGTTATTAATGAGGATAACCCATAAGCTTTCCTTTTGCCTGAGCATATTGGGAAGGGCAAGACTCCACCCTCTCCCTCTACTGCTGAGTTAATTGAATGCAAACTACTTTTGCAGTGTGAACTCAGTTTGTAGCAACTCAGTTAAGCTCCAAAAAGGGGGAAGAGGGAGGAGGAGAGAGAAACCAGGACATTTAAAGAGGAGCTGAAAAAGTGGGACAACAGAGGATTAACTGGGACTGTCTCTGCCAAATTAGGACAGTTGCAGGGTATGATGTTATCCAATGTCATCTTGATGCTTGGCACGTGCTTCCTAAGAAATAAGCTTGGTTCGGAGTGTCATAAAAGTGAGATTTGTTGTCCAGCAGAGAGTCCAAATTAGCAAAGCAACATGAGCAAGAAATGAAGGCAAAGTTTATTTCTGCAGCAGAAATAGGTCATCAACTTGTGAAAGTCCAAAGTGAGACAAAACACATTTCTCAGCACCCACCTTGTATACACTAAACAGGTGGGCTACCTTGTGTAAACAGTCAGAAACAATTAACACTTAGTTCAAAGCACATCCTCTCTGCCTGGCATGTATCAACACTTCCAAACTGCCCCAATACTTTTTATCACTGTTTGCTTACTTCAGAGGAACTTAGGTGTTTGCTTATTTCAGAGAGTCTATTACCTTAAACAAGAAATGTAATTAACAGCTGCAAATCAAGGAGGAAGCTCCCTTTTCTCACCTACACATTGAAACACAGGATGGAGCCAAGGCTCTTAATCTAGCCTACATGACTCTCTTGCTTCTAGGGCAGTGGTTCTCAACCTTTCTAATGCCGTGACCCTTTAATACAGTTCCTCATGTTGTGGTGACCCCCAACCATAAAATTATTTTTGTTGCTACTTCATAACTGTAATTTTGCTACTGTTATGAATTGTAATGTAAATATCTGATATTTAGTCCACCATAAATGATATAAAGTTTGAAGATTTGGTTTCACTGCATTCAGACTGAATTAAATCCAAAAATAAATCTGGCATGGGAATAACACTAGATTTTGTAGGCTTATTCCTTACAATTGATGCAACTTTCTTGTTTTTATCAATATCTGAAGTGGCACTCTCCAGACTGCCCAGTCCCAGAGTTACCAACACCTTTTTCAGCAAATTTTTAAAAGAATCTGAGGAAAATAATCTCACTTTATTATCATCTTCTGCATCCTCCTCCTCGGAAATAGAACCATCTGATTTAGAGTCCTTATCCCCACGAGTATCTGCCAAATCTGGTTCCTCATCACTTTCGGATTCAGTGTTGATTTGTTCAGAGTGTGACAAAGCAGATTCCTCAACTCCAGTCACTTTGGACCTACAGCTAGACTTTTTTGGTAAACACACACCAGCATCATTTGATTCAGCTTGAATAACTTTTGTATCATCAGGAAAATCACATGAAAATGAAGGATTCATTGAAGTAGTTTGTTGACTGCTTAATAATGACATTACATTCAAATTCAATGAATTGTCCCACTTGCAATACATTTTTTAAACTTGTTATGTATTTGTGAAATCATTTCACTAATATTGTTTGCCTACTAACATGCACCTCCATTTCTTCAGCAATCATTTGTCTTATCACCTCCCTACTACACTCAGACACATTCCCCTGGGAAGACATTGAGGACAGAGGAGGTTCAAATCTTACCTCTTTACATTCCATAGGCATTGCAGTTTGACTCCTAGTGAACAATGACACCGTACACAATGCTAAAAGGCCCTGCGCTGTCACCTTCTTGCCCTGGTGAAGGACAGCTTTTTCTGAGAAACAGGCAAATTTGGCCAGGCGTTTCTTGGTTCAAAGGCTAGAGGTATATTTATTGAATGCAAAAATACAAAAAGGTTCTGTTATAACAGGGTGCCGATAGAGATTCGGAACCCTGAACAAAAGGCTAGAACATGCTTTTATAATCTGGGATCCAGGCGATCAGGGTGCACACCCACTGCAGCATTTTTCACCAATCACAATATTCAGGTAAACATTATACACACCCATTGCAGCCACCCACCCCATATTAGGTAAATGCCCAGAAACTTCTGACCATATAAGGGTAAAGGTCCAGAGACTTCTGACCATGTAAGGAAATCTCCAGAGGGGCAGGTAGTATGAAGTTTCTTCCAATCACAAGTGACCTTCCAAACATGGCCAGATTCCGGTGAGGTGGTAACAGACATGAGTCAGCAGACAGGAGGGGCTGGGGTCTCCTGTGTACGTGACAACTCCTTAATCTGTGATGGTGATTGTCTTTCCCCCACTCACAGTGCTACTGTGTCCGCTAATACAGAAGGGCAAGGAACTGCTGACCGAGCGGCTGCCATTTCTCCCGGCAGAGGCTGCTCGCGTGCTTGAATGTGATTGGTTGTGCTGCTGGCGAGCTTGGATTGGTCAGGAGAGCTCCTTCCTCTCATAGCCCCCCCTTGCTTTCTGAACACCTCTTTTCAACATGGCGACCGGAAGTTAAAGGAGCGGTTGGGAGCCCTTCCCCACCCTTAACAGACTTAACTGCATTACCAGGTAATTTTCCTTTCACCTTCTTTTTAATTCTTGCCTTGTCAGACTTCCTTATACTAGATGTTTTTAGCTTTGTTTGAGCCTCAGAGTGGCTGGTTGGAGATTGCCCTTCGAACTCACTCTCGCTCGATGCCAAGGAAATTTTCTTTAGTGAAGTACTTCAAAGGGGGCAGGAGGACGCGAGCACGTGGCTCGCGCTTGCGCACCACCACCGAGGAGGGAGTGGAGCCTAAGACCATCGGAAATACATATTTTCCAATGGTCTTAGGCGACCCCTGTGAAAGGGTCGTTCGACCCCCAGAGGGGTCGCGACCCACAGGTTGAGAACCACTGTTCTAGGGAATGGGCATCTCAAGACTTTTGAGTTCAGATTTGAAAAAGGGAATTTCTAGCTTTGAGAGTGAGGGTTTCATTATTATTTTATCACACTGAGGAATAAAAGAGAGAGCAATGGTGGCACAAAAAGGAGGAAGGAAGGAAGTTGCTGAGCAGAATATTCTGTTCCTTCCTGTGAACATTATTTCTTGACACTCTGTCCAAGGGACAGGTCACAGTAGCTCTTATCAGAGGAGTTGGTGGTAGATAAAAGTTCTCCAACCTCATGAGAAGTGATAACTTACCTGGCTCACCTGTAGTGGCCCCACAGTATTGGTGGCATATTCAGCTGCCATGTCCTTTGCATTTTCTGTCTCTAGGGTACTAATAAATCTAATTCCAGCATTGTTTATCAGAACAGTCAAACCACATTCTCCAGTGTGCCTTTGTACTTCCTCCACAGCTACCTTAATGCTCTTGAAGTCAATAAGATCTGTAGAAAGACATTATTTTCCAATACTTAAAAGCTGGGACAAAACTTTCATAGAAGAGCTTCAGAGAAGAAAGACCTATTTTAAACTGCTCAGGAAGGATTCCCAAAAGAAGAGAGGTGGTTATTTGTGAATCTGCTTAGCCTCTGAACCCACTACTTCTGTTTGCCAATGTGGCAGATAACACACCTGAAGGTGATAGCTGGTGAGGAAGAACAAGGGCCAGTGAAAGTGCGTACAGGTCAAAACAGAGGTGTTGCCCGGAAACCGCAAGTGTTTTAAAATCAGCAACAATATTTACTCTGCCAATGACTGAACTCAAAAGTAGCCATTTTAAGCCATGATGTATAGTGTGGTGACAAGGTGTTACCCTGTGACTTGGGGGGCCCGGGAGGGACACCCAAATAACCGAACCAAACAAAGATGGGGAAATTAGCTGGAGCACTCTCTTGGCTAACGAGAGGCAGGGTAACTTAGCAGGAATCTTTTACCCTATGTATACAGCATTGGGTCAGTGAGCAGACAGACAGTTCAAACTAATAACAATATTTATTAAACAAGTATTAAGAAAATACAGCCTCACTGCTAAATAAGAAATGGAAAAGAGAGTTTTGGGGAATGGGTGATACGCCACCTTTCTCGTAGTCCTGAAGAAAGCCAATTAGAGAGAAGGAAACCCGGTGTGGTGGCCGAGGGGAGCTCGCAAAAGAAGCAGCAGCAAGGCAGGATGGAAGTTCAATGAAGTCCGAGTGTTCCAGCGAGAGATCCGAAGAGCTCTCAGAACTGGGGATTTTTATAGGGGAAAGAATGACCGTGGGCTAGTCTGGTCCTGGGTGAAAACAATGAGTTTTGGGCTGGAGACAATGTCTCCGAAAGGTCAGAATTTACATGATTGAGTTATGGTCCGAATTGACAATAGTATGGCCAGTATGTAGATGCGGCTAGCTTGGCAGTTAAGCACTTAGCTCACCAGGGTGCCAATCTCAGAGCAGAGGTCTCTTTGTTTTAATAATGAAGGTGTTTGTTTCGGGAGGTCCCCTAAAGTAGATCTGGCAGTTTCTGGCTTGCCTTGGTGTAAACAAATGTGACTCAGCAGATAATAGCCATGCCTAGCTTCACATTTGTTTGGTGGCCTCACAAACACTTGGCTGGTGGCTGAGCAGGGCCAAATTATGATATCAAAACGATATCTAAAGGTTACCAAAGGCCAGGCCAGTTCACGGTGGTAACAAAGGTAATTAGCTATGTTGCACCAGTTGTGACTACTCCTCTCACATTTAGAAGCACTTCTGTGCATTTCTCAAGAACTGCTGAGGAAAGCTGAGAACACACAAAACTTGATAACTACTTAGCAGCAGCACCACCAGATTTGGGTGTTGGGATGCTAACCCCCTTATCTCCTGGAAAAAAAGACACATTTTTGCTTGATTAAGCTGTGCTAAAAATGGGACGTGATCCCAAAATAAGTGGATAACAATTTGTACTAAGGAATCATATACAGGGACAGTCTCTAGCTACAAAGTTCTCACATAAGAGTACTAAGGAGGTAAATACAGTATTAGAAATGACAGAAAACTTTGGCCAAGGGAAACTGGTAAAGAATCTGAAATCCCTTTTCCCTCTCCAGCTGTGCTATGCCATTAGAGGTGCTCCTAGGCAAACTTTCTCTTATGCAACTGACCTGCCTCGTTTATAAAATGTTGCAGGATATCTAGTTGTTGTCATTTCTTTGTAGGTTTCCTATGATTTGCTTACAGCTTTGCCAATTTTTTTTCTCTACCACAGAAAAATCCATCAAGGAGAGAAAGTGACATAGGTGCACATGCATTTCCTAATGCCTGCAGCTGTCTACCTGGAAATGTCTTAATTTTGCATGTGACTTGTAGTGACATATACCGTTGGTTAAGTCATACATCATTATCCTCACCCTCTAAATCTTCCTCTTTGTACTACTCTGATTACAGCTGCACTTGTCAATTTGCACTGCAGGACACAGCACAATACCTGTCAGGAACAGAATCCGCTCTCATAAGATACAGTCTAAAGCTACACTTTATTGATAGTTGGATATATGTAATGACTTTAGTGACTGAACTGAAGCAAAGAGAATGTGAAAGTGCTTAAAGGAGCCTCAAGCTCTACCTCCCACACATGGTTCACAAGAGAATGAGACCTTATCTCAAGAAGCTGCATTCCTGCGTTCAGTACCAGTCACTGTTTATCTCACGGCTAACAAGCTACTAATACTAACGCATATCCCATCAGCATTATGTTGTGACAGAGTAACTACCCAACAATACCTGGCAATCTAACTAGTCAGAGAAGTAGCATTGTTACCCTGATTTCTGGGGTCCCGGGAGGGACACCTAAATGTGCTCACAATGGGGAATGGGAATTAGCGGAGCACAAGCTAGCAATACAAGACGCAGGGCAACCTAGCGAGATCTTGAACCCAATGTCTACGGGGTCAGGCCGAGTCAATGAGCAAACAGAAGTAAATAATAATTGTGGTTTTTATTGATGTACAGCACAGTCAAACACATGTATGCAAACACACTCACACAGAGAACTATTGAAATAAAGGTAGGAGTTGGATAGAGAGTTTTAAGAGGAGGTTTTGTATGGGAAATACTATACCTGTCCTGAAGCCCGGGTAGTTTGAAGAAAAGGTCTGTAGAAGAGGAGATTCTCAGCACAAGGAGCTGGAAGGCTCATTGAACAAAGTGACAGCAAGGCGGGATGGAAGCCAAGAGCAATCCGAGCAATCCGAAGAAGCGCTCAAAATCAGGGGGTCTTATAGGGGAAAATGTGGCCGTAGGTTAGTCCATTCTCAGGGAACACAATAGGTTTCGGGTTGGAGACAAAGCCTCCGAAAGGTCAACATTTTGCATGATTGAGTTATGACAGAGTTGTCAATAGAGTAGCCAGTATGCAAATGCGGAATGCTTGACAGTTGAGTATTCGGCTCGTCAAGCTGCCTGCTCGGGGCAGGGGATCTATTGTAAACAGCGTGCATACGTAATGTGATCTTAAGAAGGTACTTGCCTTGAGGTCTCCTAATGCGGCAGTCCGGCAAATACTGGCCAGCCTGGAGTGGTTTTGAATAGTTCAGCTATTTTCGGCCGTGCCTGTGTGCGTGCTTGTCCGGGGGCCTTGCAAGCACATGGAGAGGAATGGGTAATGAATGCCAAATTATTGATATCAAGTAATATCTAATATACCACAAGCCCGGACTAGAAAACTACGGTAACAGCACCTAATAGGAATGGTACCCTGGTAGTTTCTCTACTACTAACTAGCCCTATTTCCAGAATATCTGCACCGGTAAAAAGCCCATGCACTCCAACTGTTCTAATTTGGCAGAAACGGTCACAATTGATTTTCTGTCATCCCAGTTTCTCAGCTGTTTTTCAAATGTCCTGGTTTCTCTCTTCTCCTCCTACTCTCTCCCTTTTTCCACAGTTTCTTCAGCTACTGTAAACCGAGTTCAAGGTGCAAAAGTAGTTTGCACACAATTACTCAGCAGGATGAAGAGGAGAGAAGAGGGAAGAATTTTGTCTTTCCCAGTAAAGAAGGTGAAATCTTGCCTTTCTTATCAGTAGTCTCAGGCAGAAGCAAATTGCTGCAGCCTCCCTTAGGATGTGTGTTTTTCCTCCTTAATTACATTTGCCATCTTAACCACTATCTGAACCTCTGTCTCATTTTTTAATCAGTAAAACATTGGAAGGTATGACTAAGAACATACTGTAAGCCAGCTGAGGCAAACATTCTCTGCAGTAGTAGTGTAGTGGTAAATTTTAGCTCATCCGATAGTCCCCGTAACAATCCAAGGAAAGCCAGGGGGAAAAATGATGCTGATCCACATCACCAAACCAGTTCTAACGCTTTTGTTTCTATCAGGAGCAATTGATGAACATGAACTGACTACACCACGAAAATTTATCTCAGTTGACAAAGGGGACACTCTGGTATTGGTTGTGAGAAAATCTACGTCCTCTAGCAACTATGACAATTGTAGTTAGGATCAGAGAGAAGCTCCCTGGTGGGCTTCTAGCTGTTGTGTTCTCTGAGAAAACTCCAGCTTCTACTTGAGTTTACTATCCACAGGAACAGCATCTATTTGCCTGAAAAATGACCTAGTCATACCTGGAGGGTGTCTTAGGCTGACCAGCCTTTCCTTCTCGTATTCACAGTCAGAGTTTTCCCTCTGTTGACCTCCTTCAGATCACCTTCAGGTTTGACTTTGATATCAGTGACAATTAATGCTTTGCCAGTTAAGTATGATGCCAATTGGATATGGTGCCCATCCAATCCACATCAATACTGGGGGCCAGACATGGGCCCTGACAGACCCTCCCCAAAAAAATGGAACTTCCATGGGACACACAAGGTTTCATTTTTCAGAGAAAGGATCTATGTCTCACCATGCTTTGAAGAATCTACTAAATTTAGGAGGAGGGAGTAGGAAAGTTGGAGTAGGATCAGAGGATTAGGGTGAGCTACTTCACCTCCATTGTGCTCGTTCGCCCAGCACTGGTTGGGGTGGTTAATTTAGAAAAATGTTGCAAATTATGTTTTCATAACAAGGAGAAAGATGGAGAACAAAGGATAGAGTTTTCTAAACACAAATGCACAAGGGATACATGTCTCAATTCAAATGCCATAATGCAAATAAACAGCAACTTTCCATGTTCTTTTGATCTGAGCAATCTAGGAAAAGTCCGGCATGGCAACTCATGGCACAGTTCATTGAGCTCAGCAAAACTGGTGCATGGCGGGGAAGAGCGAGAAGGGTTCTTCTCTTCACGTTTGCAAAGTTCATAGCAGTCAGTTCTTTGGTTGGACTGGAGGAGCAAACTGCTAGTTCCACTTCCCCACGGGTCTGAAAAGTTTGTGGGGTGAAACTTCAGAGAAGAAGATGGCAGTTCTCCACCCCCCGAAATCCAGTGGAGCAGCGATGTCATAGGGTAAACAGGGCAACGTTTTCCAGGCTGTTGCAGGCTTCAGGTCATGGTGGCACTAGGTGCATTGAAAGTGTGTGCTCTAGCTTCAAATGGGTAACCACGATCTCCAGACATTTGCAATTGGTAGACCAGGAACCTTCATCCAGCTTAGGAGTGGTATCTTGGGAACTCCAGGGCAGAGCCTTAGAATTTCCCTGTATTTTTGGAATTAGACTGACAGAGTGGTTAACCACTGGGCTCCTCTAGCCAGGCTGGAGGGCCCAACCATGGAGGGGGGTAGGAAGTTCTGGAGATTTTTGCACAGTGAAGCCTTGTGGGTTATATTTTGGAACAAAAAGCCAATTTTAAGTGATAGGTACATGGAATTTAGACGAAAGATGGCAACCATTTCTAATGGTCAGTGAGTCAATAAATCAGAGTGTGGGGAGTCATGTACACTGGCTATAATTTTGAATGGCAACAGAAATAATGAGAACTTGGGGAAAAGTCTAATTCAAATTACTCACGCTGGCGTGAGCTGATGAGGCAAGCTGAGGCGGCCTTGGAAATCCAGAGTCAGGACTGAAGCTGAGACAGCTCTTACACTGGCATTCTCCACTGCTCCCAGCTCTGGTGATACTGATTCTACCTCACCTAGGGAGTTCCCGTCTGGAGACCCCAGGGGGCTCTTAAGCCCCTTCCCAATAAAGTTAAAGGAAAGATTGAGCCTTGGATGCCTGAGCCAATTCACCAAGGACTTTTAATTTCACAAGCTGACAATGAGTCCAATACGCTCCCATTGTCTTTGTTGCAAAAGGGGGAAAAGAAGGTGAAAACTACAGCTACAACTAACACAATCTATATATACAAAAAAGGAGGAAGCTTTATTGGGGTGTGTTTCTTCAAGGTGGCTGCCAGCCCATGAAGCGATTAGAGCTCTAATGGCTTTTCCACAAAAGAGAGGGCTGCCCAGTCTAGGGGCTTTCCCTTCCAATCCTTTGAATGGATTTGTCCATGGATCTCTGAAATCACTTGTAAGAATGGTGGTGCCCACTCATAGCTTGGGACCCTTTTGGCCAAATCAAAGGAGAGGCTAATGTCTGACCCAAATGCCTCCTGAAGTGTCTTTTCTCTTGCCATGATGCTGACTAAGACAAAGCCATGGACTATCTTGGCTCCTCTCAAAATCACCAATGTAGCATTTTCACCAATGTAAAAATGTATCAATGTCCATGAATGCTATCTGGCACCAGCACAGCTCTGCAGTGGGAAGGCAGTAGCCAAGTCCAACTTGTTGTGGCATTTTGTGCTTGTAGGAGTGTGTATGGTCACGTCAGTGTGTGCCAGTGCAAGTGCCTTTGCTAGACTGTGCTCTGGTTCTGCAGGAGTATCCTGCTGCTTGAATCTCCATTCCCATGGGAAATTCCTTTTGAAGAGGACATGGAGAAGTTGGACTCTTTCTGCCAAGGGCTCAAGGAAGTCCTGAGAGAAACTGAA
Source organism: Iguana delicatissima (assembly GCA_948472985.1). Taxonomy (NCBI): domain Eukaryota; kingdom Metazoa; phylum Chordata; class Lepidosauria; order Squamata; family Iguanidae; genus Iguana; species Iguana delicatissima. The sequence continues at coordinate 217,421 of CAOKZL010001411.1, forward strand.
GGTATATAACAGGGGTCTCAGAGAGGGAACCACCATGAGTGCTGGAAGCTTGGGATTAGCTTCCACTCACTGCATGTTCTCCTCTTCCTAGCTCTCACACATAGTCTGTCTCTATGTGTGTTTCTTCCTAGACCTTAGCCTAGTGAGTCTTCTCTCTGCTCTAAAAGCACAACGGTTGGCTCCACACTCGTGGCTAGTTCAGGGTGAGAGACAATCTGGGTGACTCCAGTGTCCACCAGGAGCCTAGCGGGAGGTTCTGCCTGTGAGGTCTAGATGCCCTGTAAGTACAGCCAACAGCTCTCTCCCAGGGTCTACAATTTATTAATTTATCACATTAAATTGATATCTCCACATGGCTAATATTAGAAATCATTCCATGTGTCTGACAGGGTCACTGAAAGTGCACGCAGGCAGGAAGTTAAAACTTTGGTCAAGCCAAGGTGACTCAGACTCAATCTGTCACGTAGCCAGGGATTCCTGGAAGACATTCTGACCATCAAACAGACAAAAGGGCCCTTTTGCACTGATATGGCAGCTCAATAGAATCACAATCAGCCTGCTGAATGTAGGCAATTTCACTCTACCTGGGCCTTTTGTCTCATTTGGGCAGAGTCATTCACAAAGGACTGAGAAAACATTCAGCCGGAGATGTTTCTCAATGAAAGCTTTTTGATCTAGCCTCCTATACTATTGTTCTCCCAGGGAGAGAACTAGCCCTCCAGGTATATTTTTTCTATAAAAACCCCATGTTTTTATCTGTTCGGGGGGTTCATTCACATTTTCCTCCTGAATCCCTGTCAGTTTGTCTTGCCTCACCCCCCCTTCCCCCATTTTGAGTTTCATCGCTTTGAATCTCCAGTTTTTCAACATTGGCTCCCTTGGGCATTAAATCAAGGTAAAGTATTGCCTCTGAACACCCCAAAACAAAATCCCTATCAATTTTCCTTACTTTCTTTTTCTTTAGCTCTTGAATGAATGCGTGAGGGTGTTTGTTGCTGTTTGCTTTAATTACTGAGGGTTTAATAAAATCTTTAAACTGAACAACCTGCCTAGTTCTTGGCTTGGTCTGACTCTGTAAAATCTGGGTTACAAGGTCCTGCAAAGTTACCCTGCCTCTCATATAGCTAAAACTATGAGCTGATTTTCCCCACAATTTTGACAGATTTTGGGAATCCCTTAAGGGAGCCCCCTAGCAAGCAGGGTAACAGATCACTCTGGCCACCTGCCTTCCCTGGCTGTTGAGCTTTCTGTGAGCCACAACTCTTCAGGGAAGCGCCTTGGATCTTGGGCATCTCTAACTTGTCATGTCTGTGCATGTGTACAGTGGATGTATGATGTTCACAGGTTGCAAGGTGGTAGCTGGCCCACCCAACACCCTGGCAAGAGCGTCGATCAACTCAACGGTGGGCTTCAGGTGGAGCTGAGACATGTTAGTTCCTGCTTGCTTAAGCAACTCTCATACACACTTCCTCTCCTCACCTGGTCCCAACCTTGGGTGATCTTGCCCTTTCAGCTGCTGGTGAGACCAACTAGCCACTTCCTGGTTGCCCAAGTTCCTTGATTGCCCTGGGGGAGCAGAATAGCTGCCACCATAACAACAGCCGCTGCTGGCAAAGGAGCCACCACGTTGGTCTCTCCAGTACCCACTGCCGCCACCGCATTCATCTCCCCCCTCCCACGTTACTGCGAGGGCCCAGTTACCAGAACTGCCTGCTTAATTGTACTGAGTATGCAGCCTATGATTGCTATAGGTCGCCGTTTGGACAGATTCCCATGACTTGGGATCCATGTCTTTATGTATGACCTTAATGTTTTTGACGGTGCAAGTCTCCCTGAGGAGATCAGACACCTTCCTAATCTGTCTTGCCAATGCTGCCCATGTGAGCTTATTGGCATTCACTAGGCCTAAGGCCATCTTGGTCTGGGAGTTAAAGCCTCCACAGGGGAGAGTTTTAAACTCCTCTATGTCAAAATCAAATGTGCCTAATCTAAGAGAGGGCTGGACATTGTCAGCCAAGATAGTCAAAACCTTCTTCCTGGCAATGTTTGTTTCGGGGCTTGCCGCTCAACAAAAAGTGCACTTGCGGTTTGTCCTGGCCACAAGACCTGGATGACTTCTTTATTCATTTGTGGTTGTCTAAGACAACCAAGTCTCATGCCACTACTGCTGACTCTAGTGTGGGCAGGTCTGTGGGGGACATACATAACCAGGCCAACTGGGTCAGGTCCTGGCCATTAGCCATAGGGTAGGAATGGGCAACAGCATTTAACCGCATGATGCCCATGTCTTTGCTAAGGGGACCTAGCTGGTCAGCAATGGCCTTGGCCTCAGTAGCTCTCTGTGGGATATGAACGGTTGTCACTTCCTGTACCTCATCAGCATCATCGGTTGCTTCAGCCTTACCATGTCTTGACTGGGCAAAGCAGTGCTGGCTCTTCTTAGTTGGGGTTGAAGGGAGTCTGGGAGTAAGCATCCTCCGGAAGGAGGTCTTCCAGGGAATACGCTGGAAAACGAGAGCTGCCTTGGGACAGACTGTGGAAGTCATGGCTTCCCAGGAGGGTAGCCCTAGGCGGCCTCAGTGAGCTTGCGTTGGCAAGACGTGTAGCTAACTTTTTCCCGGTTCATTTTTGCCTGATTGGCAAGAAACTGGGCTGTATACTGTGCCTTGGTGAGATCATTCTCCAGGGTGCTCGCTTTTGCCTGAAGAGTTTGGTTTTCCATCATAATTTTCCTTCTCATGTTCACAGTCAGAGTCTTACCTCTGTTGGTTTGACCTCCCGGTCACCTTCAGGTTTGATTTTGATATCAGTGCCAATTAATGCTTTGCCAATTAAACGTGATGCCAGTTGGATATGGTGCCCATCCAAACCATATCGCTGACTCTAGCATGGGCAGGTTTGTGGAGTACATACATAACCGGGCCAACTGGGTCAGGTCTTGACCGTCAGCCAGAGGACAGGAACAGGCAATGGCATTTAGCCATTGTTAAGGGAACATAGCTGGTCAGCAATGGCTTTGGCCACAGTGGCTCTCTGAGGGACATGAACTGTTGTCACTTCCTGGACTTCATCCCTGAAACTAAGAGCGAGGATGCTACCTTGAAAATGTAAAGTTTTTTTTAAAATATATTTTTGTCTGAAATGCAAGTGATGCAATCCGCTTCCCTGCCATCTGCAACTATTTGGTTCTGGATTTGGTCCCAGTGTACACACAAAAAGCTCTGTCTGACTGTGTGTGCTTTGGCAAATGGGTGCTTTGATTTAATTCAGAGATACTTAATACGTTGAGGGAAATGTCAAGAAAACTATCTGTTTACAGTTATAAAAGTTGAAGGAACTGGAAAGAGCCATACATCCAATCTAAAAGAGTGATGTGTTCCATGGCCCTAGACTTAGCCAACTTCTAAATGGAAGGTTTTGACTTTTTTAAAAAAAATAAAGCTTGGTAGGGGAAATAATATGTAGTGAGTTTATATCAATAAATACATGATACACGTTTGATTTAGAGGAGTCAAGAGTTTCTGCAAGTCTTTTCACGTGGCTGAATTTCAAAATAGCACTCAGTTTGATACTCATTCTCATTCTAACAATCCATTTTGAATATTACAGTTAGGAGAGAAGGGGGTAGCTTATATTGTTCTTATGTGCCTTCAGGTCAACTCCAATTTATGGCAACCCTGTCCTGTGTGTGTGTGTTGCAAGACTTATTCAGAAGAAATGGCATTGCTTTCCTCTGTGAATGAGAGTGTGTGACTCACTCAAGGCCCCCCAAGGAAGTTTCCACGGCTAGGCAGTGATTTGAGCCCTGGTCTCCCAGAGTCCTAGTCCAACACTCCAACCACTATTCACTATTCTTTTATCACATTAAGTATCTCTCGCTATATAAAAAAGCTTCTGATCAAAACACTTATCTACGGTCTGACAATTCATATCCCGAATCTTTAAAAAAAGAAGTAGCATGCTGTACACTCAGTTTCTTAGGTTTAAAAGAGACAAGGAGCAGGATTTCTTACAGGAATCAAGGTCATAGAGCTACCAGTTGCACCAGAAGATGCAATCTGGAACGTGTTAATAACAACAATTTCAATCAGGCTGCATGTGTGGCATGCACTGATCTTCTCAAAAAACAAAGAAGAAATATTCACTAACAGAATAAATTGCAGCCTGTCTTTTGATAGTATAACTCCAAAACTACAGAGTATATTGGAAAACATTTTGCAGGATATGCATGGCTACCAAGAAAATCTCATTTCTTTAAAAAAAATTATCTGGCAACTTTTTTCATCTCTGCCTTCTGTTGAATTACCCTGGACCACTGGGGTCTGTGGGCAGAGTCAGCTCTGTCTAGGAGGTCAGGTTGTCTACTATGAAGAATGGGGGCTTTGTGACACTTTTTAAAGAACCACCAATTGCTCCTCAAAATAGTTCAACAGGCTTGCTTAGTTATGGCCTTTAGAAGACCATCTGTTCTAGCAATCTAAGGCAACAAAGTGCAATTGCTGGTTTCAGTAGGAAGATTGCTGAAGTTGCTGAAGATTACGATTATGGGCACAAAGCTGTTTTGTTTTTTGCTTTCTTAGCTTCTCTGAGTGCTTTATAAAACTATGTTGACATATATTTTAGGCCTTGAAGTGCAACATCAGTACATTTTACAGATGTTTTTGAATTGCATTTATAGTGTTCTTCTGAATTCTACATTCAGAAAACCAATTGCATACTCTCCAAAATTTCACAGATGAAAACTGGAACATGTGGCCAAACAACATCAGAGTGTGGTGAAGATGTCTGAAGTTATTAATGGGGAAGAATACACAAACTAGGAGAAGCTGCAGCAGTTTTCCTATGCCTGAGCATACTAGAAAGGGCAAAATTCCACTTTCTTCTCTCCCTCCTGCTGAGTTAAGCACACATAACATTTCACTTTGAACTCAATTTGCAGTAACTGAAGTAATCTGAGGACAAAGGTAGACGTTGGTAGGAGAAACTGGAACATTTTAAAAGCATCTGAAACAGTGGAATAACGGAACATTAATCAGGACTGTCTCTGCCAAACTGGGACAGTTAGGAAGTATGGAACCAGTTATTATTTTCATGTAGTAAATAAGTCCTGCTCACCTTCATTTTCTGTTGATATGGCTTTTACAGTATGTGTCACATGTTGGATTAATGCAAAACACTAGGAAGAGTAAGGGAGTGAAGGATATTAAATATTTGAATTAATGTCATGCTGAAGAGGGAACGGGCTTGTTTTCTGCTGCTCCAGAGACTAAGGACCTTGTCGCACGGCATTTGCCATGCAAAAGAGGGCCTGGAGCATCGCGCAATTGTGAGGAGCGACTTGCACAACGCACTCACAATTGTGCAATGTTCCAGGGGCCGGCAGGCGCCGATCGCACACCTTTTCATTTTCTGCTAGAAGCCGAAAATGGTGCACGATTGCGCATTGCTCCCGGGCCCCGCGCGCACTTACCTGGAGTGCAGAGCCTCCGGAGCCGTGCCAGTCGTGCTTCCTGCCCCAGCGCAGCCTGGGAAACTACCAGTCTGCACTGCAGAAGGAAGAGGAGGAGCTTTCGCACGAGCCGGTAGCTCATACAGAGCTGAAGGACCCCGGATGCAAGAGCCTCTCACTGGAGGCTGCTCACGCAATCCCTGCACCCCAGCGCCGGAAGACGATAAGGTGTGGAAAGGGCCTAGGACAAGGAGCAATGGATTCAAGCTGCAGGAAAGGAGATTCCACTTGAACCTCAGGAAGAACTTCCTGATGGTCAGAGCTGTCCGGCAATGGAATATGCTGCTTCAGAGTGTGGTACAGTCTCCTTCTTTGGAGGTTTTTAAGCAGAGGCTGGGTGGCCATCTGTTGGGAATGCTTTGATGGGTGTTCCTGCATAGCAGGGGGTTAGACTCGATGGCACTTGTGGTCTCTTCCAACTCTATGATTCTATGATTAATTGCTTAAGTATGGGTATCATACGAACATGAGGGACATAGGCAACCTAAGAATTAGACAGACTAAAAAGCCTTGGCTGATCTAATTTGAACACTTTATGTAGTCTGGGAAACTGACAAGTCAGCTAATAGTCATGGCTAAGGAAACCTCTTGTGCTACATTTATTCATTAACAAACATCTGAGTGAAATGAGAATATTATAGATAATTCAGAAACTTGGTAAATGTTGAGTTACTGGTCACCCTTAGGTTTTCAGAGACCACATAGGAAATCTCAACAGATGTCTATATTTTTGACATGATCAACTATAAAATGGCAGAAGTCCTTCTCCAGTGAATGATGAAAATGAGGACATGTGGGTATTTCCCCAAGGCACTATGCTGCCTCTGAGATTTTCTGGTAAAGTTTGTTCTGTTTTTATGAATTACTGGTAAAAATCAACATTTCATCCAAACAATGGAACTCTCACTGCATGTGAATTATAAATACTCCTTAATCCCTTGGAATTGTTTCATTGGCTTATTTGAAGAAGGCACAAATTTATATGAAATTAGTGAAATTTTGGATTAATTTACACCATCTAACTAATGACACCACAAATATACATAAGGTAGTGGTGAGGAATCCTCCACAAAATACATATGCAAATAGAGTCTTGCAAAGGTACATGCAAAGTGATGTTCTGACTCATAGGCGTACAGACACAGACACAGATACACATCCACACAGAAGTACAGAAGCCCAATTACTAGCCCCTATAGTTCAGTACTGCCTACATTGACTCCCAGTGGAACTCAAGGGTTTCAGACAAGAATTTCCCAGCCCCACCTGGCAATGATACAATTTGAACCTGGGACATTCTGTCTACAGCAGTGGTTCTCAACCTGTGGGTCCCCAGATGTTTTTGGACTTCAGCTCCCAGAAGCCCTGAGCATTGACCATAGTGGCTGGGGCTTCTGGGAGCTGAAGTCCACAAACATCTGGGGACCCACAGGTTGAGGACCACTGGTCTACAGGGCAAGTGCTCTGTTAGCTACACCTGTTCCCATGCAGACAAAACATGGGGATGAATCCCATGTGCGTGGATGAATCTGTTAAAATTCAAATTCATGAATTTTTCCAAAGTTAAACTCATTATGTCCTGTTTCCAGATCAACTTGTGATTTTTTTAAAAAAATCCACACAAGTATTTGATGTACTTCTCTATACATTCCTCAAAATGCAGTTTTTGTAAACAACTGTGTATGCACATTTCAAAGTATATGCAGTTTTTGCACGAGATGAAATATTCTTACCTATTTAAATATACATAAACACATATCTGTATCCTATGCATTTTTGTACATCTTTGCTGTGCAAAAATAATGGTCTTCTAAATCATGTACATGTACTGCATAAAAATGCAAACTGAAGATTTGTCTCCCATCTTAGCAGCAGCAACAGCAACAACAACAACAACACACACACACACACAGAGCACTAAAATGGAATACAGGAGTGATGCAGGACACTGGTAGCTGCACATGGATGTATATTTTAATAAAAATAATTCTGTCAAAATACAACAGAATGTGGGTTTCTTTACCATATTCTCAGTACATTTTTTTGGATTTTCTTTTTCTTCAGTTAAAATTTCCTCCCCTTGGAAGGTTTCATGCTAGCATTGGATAACTGAACTCACAAATACTAAGCAGAGACTGAACCAATGTGTGCACAGCTTGGCAGGATGTCCACCAAGTCACCATCCTCAGTGAACACAAATTTCCAAGTGATAACAGAAGTCTTGTGGAGCTGAGGTACTGTTCAACCTGTCTGGTTGTAGGGGTATTTATTTTTGTACAGTTGAAGATACGACCCAACACACACACACACACACACACACACACACACACACACACACACAGTGTGTCCTGGCATTCCCTGCTAGAGCTGGTACCTGAGTTTTGAACAAAAGAAAAAAGAAATCAGAGAATTAAATGATAATTCATTAAGTCATTTCCTTTTTTTGTCTAGCTTGAAATCCAATATTAAATCATTATCACACTGTAACCCACCAAATGTGTTGCTATCAATATGTTCAAGATGAGCAAATGCATCCCACCCAAATAGATTCAATGAAATATCTCAACCAAATTATCTTAAGCCTAAATATTCCTAATACTTGCTTTCCAATTCACTTTACAGTACTCATGCCCCCTCCCCAAACTTGGCGTGGCAGAGTTCTAATTAGGAACTTGTTTGGCTGAGTGTTGACTGAGAAGCATGACAGACAAAACCTTGATGTCGACTTAGGCTATCTCACTGCCACACTTATTGCTCCCTCCAAATTTTTTTTAAAATTCAGAGTTGGCAACTAGTACCTCAGATAACCAATTTGGACTCAATTGATTTAGAACAAAGTCCTAATATTTTAAATGAAATTCTATTGGATTTTGCTGAAATAGATATATGGAAGACAAATGAGAGCAGAGTGCTTTGTGACAGGACTGACACTTCCTATCTTCTGATTCAAGGATTAGTAAAACTCTTAAATAATTAATCTTAATCTGGTTATGTCTCATCTTGCAGGACATATGGACTGGTTGAAAATGAGATGTTCCTTTGAAAGCTGAGCATTCTACAAAAAGAACTTGTTTGGGGCAGAGTGAAGTCCCAAGATCTTAACAGAGATTTTGGCAAACCTCAGCAAGACTGGGCCTTTCACTCTACCTAACCCTCTCCACTTCTGTTACAATTCCCCTGTTCCTATAACTTCCTTTGTGGGTTTTTATTGTTGTTATTATTGTATCAGGGTTATGGGCTGGGGGCAGGGTTGAGAGATGTACTAGTTCACTTTTTGATTTAGGATCATTCCTCAGGACTTCAAAACACAGGCAATTTAATGCTGTTGTATTATACACAGCATTCAACAGCTAGATTAGAGAGCAACCAATAGCGTGACACTGTTAAGTTGGGAGCTGAGAAATCCTAATATAAATTCTACAGGCACTGTAATAAGTGACTTTCCATCTATATCGTAAATATCACAACGGGGAGGATATTGTGAATTCTGCCATTTTACCCCTACAAGCCAGACAGAAATACTGCCTTTTGTACTTGAATATCATTTCTTTATAAAATAAAATTCAAATTTAGAGCCAGATCTATTGCACTGAAATTGTATGAGTGAAGGGAAGGTTTCACAGATGCTGTCAAGAGGGGTATAATGAAGGATATTGTTACACAAATGTCATAGATTTAATTAACCAATTTTCTTTCTGAATTCTGTAGTGTGATCTTTTTAGAGGAATTGTTATAATAGGAGTGAAAAATGTGCAACTTGTGAGTAGATGAAAATCTCATCTGCTCTAGCCAGTATAACTCTAGCCAGTGTAAGTATATAGTAAGGGGTGATGGGAACTATGGTCTGACCACTTTTGAAGAGCTACATATTCTCCATCTGTGGATTATGAGCCTTGATACAAACAACCAAATCTTGTAGTGGAAGCATCAAGAGTTTCTGAGCCTAAACATCAGGTGCACCACAATAAAGAAACTTAAATCATGCACTGACCTAACTGAAACTGAATGTTTCCTTAAATTGTAACTGCAATATCTCTGGGATCATGAAATCACAACCCAATCAGATCATCCTAGATCAAGAAATATGGCAATCCTTGTTCTTTTTGGAAAAAAAAATATTTGGCAAAGCCAACACAGACTACAATAAAGTTAAATTACTTGTTTCTTGCCTGTGAAAATATTCTGAGTTCCAAGACCCTCCTCCTGGGGGAAAAAGGTTAAGAAGGGACTCTCATGACAAAGTGAGCCACAGGCTGGAGAATGGAAATATGGGTAAAGGTGGAGAGACATCTGCACCCAAACGGCAGAAATCTTATCCAGAAGAAGTAAAACATTAAACATGAAGTTCTAAATGGTCACATGATGCAGCAGCAGGGGGAAAAGAAAAGACAAACTCAGCTGGCATAGTGAAAGTGAACAGGGACAAAATCACGGCTATGTTGCCACAGACATTTGCTGTCAAGATGTCCTATTTAAGATTCTGCCAAGGACAGATTTTAATAATGTCTTCAAACTGGCTTTGATTTATTCATTTTATGGTACTGAAATTTTATTGCTTGGTTTTACACTGTATAAGCTAACCTTGAAAGCGCTCTAAGAGAGACAAGACAGGACAGAAGCATCAAAATGAGATAAGACTGAATTATTTTTGGCCAGGTAATGCATTATTGCTGGCACCTAGCAAATAGGATAATGAAGATGGGTGGGTTTTTTCTTGTTGAAGTGCACCTAAAAATGTTCTTCAGTTTAAACAGCACAAGAAAGCAATTGCAGTTCATTATGCCATGCTACTGACCAGTTAGCAAGAAAGAAAAAGATGGGAGGAACCCGGAATTGTACCTTCTACAGATATCTCCTTGATTTACATTGGGATTGATTGATTGATTGATTGATTGATTTGAGAATCTCTTGGTAACATTCAATCCAGCTCGGCAGAGAATGAAAAAATGCACTTTCTTCCAGCCTGCATGAGCTGGCTTTATATGCCTTGCTGGAAACGAATGGTCCACCTGATCCAGGGTGCAATCTCTAGAGATCTTCCTTGCACTTCTCCACAGTTAAGTTGATGAGGACTGGGCAAGAAAACTTCCTATTCCTATCCGTGAGGCTGGTATTTCAGGGGCGGAAAACCTAAAGGGCCAGGAACCATTTTTCATCCTTGCTCTGAGACCTGTTGCTGGTTGTCCACTGCTGTTGGCTGGAGTCTGAACATCCGCAACCTGCACAATTCCCATCACTATTGTACTTCACTTGTGTCTGTGTATCGCTCCCATTATATTTGCAATCCCCAAGCCAAGGGCCCATTTTCCATCAAGTATGTTAATTTGTCTCTAAGTCACTTTCTATTTATCACATGAAAACTACTGTGTAATTTGAAAGAACACTTTATGTAAATACCGTCACTTGTGGAATTTAAGGGAATTTCATTTTCCCCCTGGAAAATGCATTTTAAAAATCAGACCAAGATGTTGAAATGCACCAGCAACCCAAAGATGATGAAGTTTCATTTATGTATCCAGATTCTGGCTAAAACAGTTTTTAGTACAGCATGCTTCTCCAGAATGCACACTTACATATGCACATCCTCACATAAATTCAGCTGATGTGTGAGTTTTCCAGCCACAATGCCTGCTAATACTTCACAGGGAATTTCTGCAATTCCCTTTTGGAAATGGACAGCCTAACAATAATAAATAAAGGCTACTCCTTGGAATAAAACCTGCCCATTTAAAAAACAGAGAGAAATATTGGCCTATATCTTCCAAGTCATATTTTAGTTCATAGCTGATTAAATGAAGTTAATTATTCATTCTGTTGTTATAGAAACACTTGACAGTCTTAGGTTTAATGTAAAATTCCAGCTCCGCAGGCAATGAAGGAGGTACAAGCCGCTTTGCATGTGTCTACCTCGGCCTCAAGACTAGGCTGGCGGCTGTTCAGTAGCTATGGCAACCCAATTAATCTGAGGATAATGAACAACATATGAAGAGGCAGATGTCAGCCCAATGTTAAAGTCCCTAGGAATGGGCCTCTAGCCCAAAGAGGCAAAGACAAGATTGATGTTACCCACCTTCTGCTTTCCATTCAATTTAAAAACACCTCTTTGGTGTCAGCACCATGCAGCCAATAGAAAAAGGACAATCTGTACTATAAACATGGCTGCTGCTTTGAAATTTACTCTGTACTCTGCTACATCTCAGTATGGGGAAACCCTGTTTGTAACATGCCACCAGCTACCTAAATTACCATGTTATATCAGAAGTGCTTATCAACCATACTGAATCTGCAGTCCCTTGGTCTAATGTTTGACTGCTGCCGTGTTCAACTCAGTAAGGTTCTAACTGCTCCCTACAGTATTTGGGATTGGATTCCAGTAATGATTTTAGGGGACATTTCACTGAAGGGCTAGACCAAGGTGCTGAGCACCTTTTGTTCTATTTCTCAACCTCTTCTATAGGATGGAAATTCTAATTATCCTTCTGTGAAGCAGATACACAGATACACTTTTGTAGCAAACGTCATAGAAAAAAATAAGGTGGACCATTCTCCTGGAGCAGTAGAATTTTGGTTGCATGAATCAGACTTCAATGAATACAGTAAAACCTCTTGCTCTTTAAGAGGACTAGTGCTAGAGAACAACAATACTGTGCAGGTTGACTGACAATTTCCTCTAATGAAAATGAAAATTAAGAAAACAAACAAAAAGAAAACAAAAAACAAAAAAAAACAGGCCATCACCAACTCAGATACACTTTTATCTCTAAATTAGTAGAAACCAGCTCAGCACAAATTCTCCAGATATAAATACTGGTGGCTCAGTCGGAGAAATAAAATAAAATAAAGATAAAATCCTAAAGTCAGAAGGCGCTACACATCAGAATGACCAGTGAAAATACTGAGTGCTGCAGCAGCTGCAAGGCAGAGCAGGCTGTGATGATGATGGTGGGCCCTGCCAAGCATTTTCCAAGGTGAGAAATGAAGGCGCAACAAAGATGCCCCCCTCAGTCAGCAATGTGTCCTTCCGCTGGGCAACGTGGGGAGGCTGAGGGAGCAGCGGGAAAATGTGAGGCAGAGGAAGTGACGGCGGCAGCACTGGAAGGGTCACTCTGTTTCACCCAGTGGCTAGTGCAAATAGTCATCCACTCTGGCAAAAGAGCAGGAGCCCAAGCCCACACGAGCCATGAGCCGCAAACACTCTGAGGCTTGGCCCAGGGCAAGCAGCAGCGGGGGCTGCTTTGGTAGGTTCTGAGACTCTGAGGGGAAAAAAAGAAAGAAGAACACATTACAACATCTGGTGGGACATAAAGAAAGTGCCACTGATACTTCTTTTCTTCCCATGCCTCTCACTCCAAGGACTACTGAAGCTCTCCACTAAAGAGGCCTAACCACCACCACCCCAGCCAATAAAATAGGATAAGCAATCTTGTTCTTTTAGAAGATGCCTTGACACACAGCTGGGAAAGTGAATTTATTTGATTTATATCACTCTCTCCCAATGGGACTCAAAGCACTTTACAAAACTACTACTACTATTATTTTGATTTATACCTCACTTTTTTCCTGATAAGCACTCAAGGTGGCTTACAATAATTTTTATTTTAAAAAAAGAAAAACACAGTTAAAAATCACAGAATAGAAAAGTTAAAAAAATAAACAATCAAATAATAACTAAAACAAAGTCAAAATACATAATTAAAACTCAGACTTTCATAAATTCTGCAGTTAGCAATAGCCAGCACCTTTTATCAGATAGGCCTTAATCACCCCATCAAACACCTGTAGGAATAAAAATGCCTTTGCTTGACCATGGAAAGAAAGCAGGGAGGGTGCCAGTCTGACTTCTCTGCAAAGGGAGTTCCAAAGCCTGGGAGCAGTCAATGAGAAGGCCCTCTCCTGTTTTCCCACCAGATGCACCAATGAAGGTGGATGGACAGAGAGAAGGGCCTCCCCAGCAGATCTCAAAGCTCGGGTTGGTTCAGAAGGCAAAATACAGTCCTTCAAACAACCTGGATCTGAGCTGCGTAGGGTTTTAAAGATCATCACTAGCACTTTGAATTGTGCTTGGAAACAGACCATCAGCCAGTGGAGCTGTTGCAACAGGGAGGTTGTGTGATCCCTGTAGCCAGCCCCAGTTTACTATCTGGCTGCAATATATAAAATGTTTTCAAAACATAAAGATCAAGAGGAATATCTTAGAAAAATACGAGAGGAAGAATTAGCACAAAAAATAGATATTGGGGGGAAAATGGAAACAGTGTAACTTAAAAAGTTTATGCGTAGGGATAAAAGAGAATTATTATAAATTGGTTTGGAGATGGTACCTAACACCAGTAAGGTTAAATCACATAGATAAGAATTATTCAAGGTTGTGTTGGAGGGGCCGCCAAGAAATTGGTACTTATGTTCATATGTGGTGGAGTTGTAGATGTGTACAGAAATTTTGGCAAATGGTGTTTAAAGAGGTAAAAGAGATTACAGAAATTGATTTAGAAATAAACCCTAGTATAGCATTGTTATCTATATATGATAAGGTTAACTGCATCCAGGCAATGAAGGATTTAATTATAAATTTACTAACTACAGCAAAGGTAATTATATCAAGAAAATGGAAAATTCAAGGAGATTTTCAAATAGAGTGTTGGTATAAAGAAGTATAGCAAATTGTGATTAGTGATAAGCTAACATGTGGAATTAAGGTCAAAAAGGGAATGATATTGTGGAAAAGGTATTAGCAAAAGAGGAAGATGTTACAACTCCACAAGAAGAGTTACAATTTTAGAAGGTGGAATAATTTGAGATATAATAGGCTCTGGGGACGGAGTACACTTAGTAATAGTGATAGGTTCAATTTAGCATAGAATAGGTAGAAAAAATATATATAGTATATTGGTATGTAGGATAATAAGAGTAATTAGGTAAGGATAATTATGGTTTACGAAGGAAATATGAAATTATGAATATTATATTTTGAAAAGGATAGAAATAAGAATGAAATTATGAATAGTATATTTTGAAAAAGTTAATTATGAATATAACTAATAACAACTGGTGTAATGAGAATGAGATTTAGATATATATATATAATAAAAATATATATAATCAATACGATTTATAATACATTGTAGAAGTAATACTATGTATAAGAAACCTGGAGAGAAATAGAAATGTAAGCATTTTTTCCTTTCCTTTCAGTTTTATGTTTGTCACAGTGTGTGTGTGTGTGTGTGTGTGTGTGTGTTTTAACTTACAATAAAAAAAAATTTAAAAAACCAATCTGGCTGCAGCTCTTTGGATCAACTGAAGTTTCTGAACAGCCTTCAAAGGCAGCCCCACATAGATGTGTTACAGTAACCCAACTGGGATGTAACCAAGGCATGTGTCACTATGGTCAGATCTGATGTTTCAAGGAATGGGCACAGGTGGTGCACAGCATTAACTGTGCAAATGCACTCCTGGTTACTGCTGAAACCTGGGCTTCCAGATTTAGCACTGAATTCAGGAGCACCCCCAGGCTGTGAACCTGCATCTTCAGGGGGACTGCTACCCCAACTGACACAGGCTGTATCCCTATTTCCTGAGCTGCCTTTTGACTGATCAGGAGTACCCATGTCTTGTCTGGATTAAGTTTCAATTTGTTTGCCCTCATGCAATCCATTACTGATGGCAGGCACTGGTTTAGAACCAAAACAGTTTCCCTGGCTTGTAGTGGAAAGGAAGAATAAAACTGGGTGTCATCTGCATACGAATGTCACTGAACCCCAAAACTCTGGACAACTTCTCCCAATGAGTTCATGGGGGACTTCACAGGCCAAAGGACAAGGAGTCGAACAGGAATCCCCCAGCACCACCTTCTGAGTTCAGCCTTCCAGGAAGGAAACAAAGTCACTATAAAACCCCCAAGTCCCATGCTTGCAAGGTGACCTTGAAGGGTATCATAGCCACGGTACTGAAAGCTGCTGAGAGGTTCAGCAGAACCAATAGGGAACACTCCGCCTGTCTAGTTCCCAGTACAGGTTGTCCACCAAGATGACCAAAGCAGTCTCTGTTCCATAGCCAGGCCTGAAACCTGATTGAAATGGATCTAGATAATCTGTTTCATCCAGAAACCGCTGGGGCTGGGAGGCTGCGACATATTCCAGAACCTTGCCCAGAAATGGAATGTTAGAGACTGGCCAATAATTATCCTAAAATGGTGGGACCTAAATATGGCTTTTTTAGTAATGGCTTTATAACAGTCTCCTTGAGGCAAGCTGGAACTCTATCTTGTTTTAAAGAGGCATTAACCACTCCTCCTACCCACTCAGTCAGGCCCCGTCTAGCTTTTTTAATAAGCTAGGAAGGGCAAGTATCTAGAACACATGTGGTGGCTCTCATATCTCCAAGAATCCTGTCCACATCCTCATGCTGTATACACTGAAAAGTATCCATTATCACTAGACAAACAGAAGCCAGAGTTTCACCACAGGCTTTGTATCAATCATAGCATCCAAGTCAGAGTGGATCCGAGTCATTTTATCTGCAGAGTACTGGGCAAATTGTTCACAGTGAGCAGTCAAGTGAGCTGGATTTTCCTCTCTTGGATCTGTGTGTAAAAGACCCCTGACCATTCGAAACTGCTCTGCTGGCCAGCTCCCTGTAGGGCAACAAAGGCACAAAAGAATTTTCCCTTTGCTGCCTCTATTGCCACAGGGCAGGCTCTCAGACAAGCTCTAGCCTGTGTTTGACTGAATATGCTCCAAGTTTTCTGCCAGCATCGCTCTAGTTGCCTTCTCATATTTAACTGCCACCAGCTTGCTGGAAAATCAAGGGGCTGGTTTGGTTCCACTTTGTGACAGGGGATGCTGAGGGGTGATCATGTCCACAGCACTAGTCATTTTTGTATTCTGGAGATCAGTCACGACTTTGACAGGGCCGCATGTCAAGGTAGCAGGAAACTCCTCAAGAGCCATCAGGAATCCATCTGGATCCATAATCCCCCTGGGGTAGACCACCTTTTTTTTCATTATTATTAAAAACAAACAACAAAACAACATAACAATATATAAAACTACAAACACATAATAAAAATACAACACAAATGAGAAAACAAAAAATACCTAACTACAAGCATCTAACAAAACTACAATAAACAAAAAAGACTACAAATAACTTGAGGAGGAGGGATCCTTGCTTCTAAAGCTCCTGAAGCTTCAGTAATGGGAAATAAGAAGGATCCTATTCCCCACTTCTGAAAAAGCCTCCAGCTTTGTAAATGGGAAGAAGAAGGAGCCTATTCCCCACTTCTGAAGCTGCAGAAGGCAAAATCACAAAAGTAGAGGGCTAACTCTGCTTAAATTGTTAAAACTGACTTTATTTGACTCTGTCCAGAAATTCTGGTATATAGGTTGGGGTATAAAGTTGGCTCCTAGACTTAAGACTTGGCTTGAAAGTATCTTGCAAGGACTTGAAACTCGACTTGAGACTTGAAGGTAGAGACTTGAGACTTGACAAGACTTGGAGCAAAAGACTTAAAGACATCACTGCCTTTCGGCAGGGGCAACAACAGAAGCACGGTTGCCATGGTGACAGAGATGGAACCTGCCCCGCCCCTTTAACCCTCACCTCCCTGCAGCAACAGATCATTCCTTTCAAATATGCCCGTTGGTCAGGAGTCCCAATAAAAACAGATTCCCTTATAGATTAATTGCTAAGACACAAATAAATATTTCTTTTACTTCAATCTGCTCAGGGCATGAATTTGCAGCCCTTTAGCTCAGGAAAGGAATCTAGTTAAGCCATCAGAAGCCACGGTCAGAGCACCCGTCACCACAGAGCCCTGTGTTTAAGATGCTTAACCTTCCCAGGCACTAACTAATAACCCAACTGTGCCAGAGCAACATGCATGCCTAATTCCACCTGCCCTAAACTCCAAGCGCTCCTTGCTTCCTGCCCGCTTCGCACAACACAGGGTCTTTTTCCTCCAAGGCTGAATCACACCCACCTTCCCACGCACCCCTCTCTCCTACCAGGAGTAGCTTTTCCCATTGCAAGGTGCTGTTTTGGACGGGTATCCAGGAAATTTGCTTCCTGTCAACTAATACATTGCTCCAGAATATCCTCTCTCATTCATTTTTTTAAAAAAACACCCCAAGCACACCTGCACACTCATGTGCACCTACGTATGGCAGCACAGCTTTTTTTTTTTAAAGCAACATCCCTCGCAACGCTCCCTTCAGGGCCAAGCAGGAACCAGCCAGCCAGCCAAGTGGCAGTGTTCAGCGGTATCCTCTTCCTGCCCTCCATTCCACCTACCAACGCAACAGAGCTGGCTGCAGAGAAGGCGCTGTGGCGCACTCAACCACTCTGAGCCACCCAGCAGTACCGCCTGCTTGTAGGTGAAGTGCCCACTGACAGCTCCCTTTCTGCCACCGCTTGGCCGCCACCAGCCATGGCAACCAAGCCACCTGCCACCACCTCTGGTTCTCCTCCTGCTCAGTGACACGCTGCCACTGGGGGCAGCTCCAGTTGCAGCAAACACCACTGCAACTGCACTCTGCCCTGCAGCCAACACATGTCTGCCCACCTGGCCTTCATCCCAGCCCTGGCTTCTGCCAGAGCTGTGTGTGGAACAGCCAGGAGTGCAGCTTTCCTGGAGCCCAGGCAAGCAGCAGAGAGCCCGGCTCCCACCAAGTTTGTTTCCACAAATATTATTTCTTCCCACTTTTTTGCACACACCCCCCCAGCACTGGTGTAGTTGCCTTACTCTAGATACACCTCTAGTGCCTGTGAGTCTTAACCTCACCAGGTGGTGATCTGATCTGTCCACGACACGAAACTATAGACAGTTCCTCTGCTCCCAGATTCTACCCACATTTACCCCGTCCACCACAAAAAACAAGGTCCAGCTGTGTGAGTAGGGCCAGATACCACTTGGGACAGACCCATGGTTGTCACAGAGGCATGAAGTCCTGAGCTCCTCCTAACAGTGCAGTCTCAGCGTGGATGTTGAAATCTCCCGTACTACAAGCCAGAAGATTCCAACACCAACACCAAAATGATGTCAGCTGGCTCAGAGAGAGAGAGAGAGAGTGTTGTGCAGCGGAGTCAGTGGGCACCAACAGAATCCCTAATCTGTCCCAGTTCCCAGCTTCAGGTAAACACACTTAAACCCAGAAAATTGTGGGATAGGGCACCTGTACTAGGGGATGGAATTTTGGTAGAATACTGCGACTCCAGCTTCCTGACCCCCAGTTGCTGAACAGGGAACCCTAGGTGGACAAACTGGGTGCAGTAACTCTTCCAGCCTCATCCAACCAGGTCTCTGTGATGCATGTCAGGTTGGCAGGCTCATCCAGGATCAAGTCCTAAATGGCAGCTGTCTTCCTATTAACCAACCTGGCATTCACCAGAAACATTTTCAATCTGGGGCAGTGTTGCCAGGACTATCCAGGTTATTTGAGTTGGGGGACATTTTAGGGATAACTAATACCCTATTCCTGTCCCATTGTTTAACAGTGTTTAATGTGCAACTGTCTCCTCTTTCTGTCTTTCCCCTTCCCAGTACAAGTGTAATGGCTGTCCCCTCAGGTTTGATATCTCTCCTCTTCTTTTCAGAACACATCTTTCATATAGTAGACTGGCTACGTGCTTACAGATGATAATGCAATGATAGTAGTAGTAATAAAGTGTAAAATAACAGAATGCAATTCTCCCTCTTCTTCCAAGCAGCAAAACAGGCCCTTGCCCTTGTGTTCCTCCAAAGCGGCTCCCCCCTAAAGGGGTGGCCACCATTGGTGTTGCCCCCAACAGTGGTGAGCCCACTCCCACTGGACTCCTGTTTTTATTTTCCAAGTTATGAGACTGCAGGCAACAGAGATGGGACCATACTTCTATATTCTGGGAACACACACAGCCCCTACTGAAGGAAAAATTGCTTTGAAGCTTTTACAAATATATTATCGAGGCATGGATCCTCACAAAGCTGAAGACTTATGGGCCATTGATTTCAATACAAACATTGAACATATGCTTCAGCTTTCTCCCATTACAACCTCATTCTTAATTTTAGCTCAGCTATGTCCCTGGCTTTATTGGATTACACAAACTGCGCATACATATGATTTCACAAACCTTTATCATAGTCCTATATGATAACACTATTAATATGTCCATAACGCAGATAAGAAAAGTGATGCTGAGGGACTATAGTTTGTCAAAGGCTACCATCTGAGTTCATGGACAAGAAAAGTTTTCAGTCAGGGACCTCCACTGTCATGTCAGCTGTGCTCCATGCCATGATTAATAACGTGACTCATCCAAGATAATGAATGCCTGTTGATTATGCTATGCCCCCCAATACTCTACTCTAGTATAAAACATTGTAGTGAGTAACCATCTTGGTGTAGCAAAAGGCTTGGATTACCACCATGTGTGACAGGCCACTATATATATGTTAAACCTCAGGAAAAATCTGAATAAGTATGTAGTCAGCCATGCTGTAAAGGCATGGGTCTGTTTACTTCAACATGATAGCAATCGACAAGTGATGTACTATGTATGAGCTTTAGGATACTTAATACAGTAATAGAACCTATGCTGGGACTGCATGTAACAATGTATTATAAATCAAAGGAAAATGTCACGGCATCTCACTCTAGTAGAGAAGGGTCAAAGAGGGTAGCTTGAGAGACGCTGATCATAAGGCATCTGGTTAGTGTTTAGGTGGACATACAAAGGACTGAGAGAAATTATGTGTGCATTAATCTTTATCATTTTAGTTTAGTGTAGTTTAGTAATGAATGGTTGTTCTATTGTTGTCTTGCCTTTTTTTATTTTTTTGGTTGTATGTAAGACTTCGGTATTGCACGTTTTTATTGTTTGTTTGTGTTTTTACTTTAATGCTTAATAAAATATATTAAAAAAAACAATAACGGAGATAAAGAAAACACCAGAGATGCGTTGAGAAATAACTTGGGTGCTGATAAGAAAATCTGAGAAAGTTTGGGGGATTGGCAAGATCAAAGTATGAGAACAAACAAGGTCCCATGGGAACCACTGGGGGTTTGAGAAAGGGGAAGACCCTGAGAATCCACTAATGGGAATTGTGTGTGTGTAAAAGTGTGCATCCCTATATAACCAAGTATGTATTGTAGAATGTTAGCTTTAGCAACTGTTATATGTTATACCTCATATATTTCATTAAACATTGTTGGAAAACCCTGTGTGTGTTTTTTTGACAGTACAAGAGTGGCCTGCACATGACATCCACAACTTATACTCTTAGTCAGCTCCCATCTACGTGTGGCTACTTGATGTGCCAATAAAGTAACTGTGGCTTAGGTCAGTAGTTTTTAAAGGCTGTGGCAGTGGCTATTGGTACATTTTCATGAGGTCTTCATGGACCACATTGAAAGCGATGGAAATCTTTCATCATGGCAATCACAAGCAATAACTACTATAAAGGAGCCTTTCAAAATGACCTCCCACAAAGTAAATAGCAAATACTCTGAATATATAGCACAAAGCATTAGCTAGTAACACTTTCTTTTTGCCTTAATGTCTCCCGACTCTCAGTTGGAGAATTAAAGAATACTGCATAGCTGCATTTCCATCTCACACCCACACCCGCCTTTCCTGACAGAGATCAAAAGTTTACAAAAGTTTTGCCACGTGTCCTCCAGTATTAATTACTTCAGTGCAGTACAGATGCACATGGATGGAAAGGCTAAGTCTGAGCTAGCTCACCATGCATCCACTTACCCAATATAGCACTATTGAGTGCAGCACACACAGGTTCTCTCTGGATTGGATCCAGCTGCTGACCAACAGGACAGTTCCATGGATCAGAGTAGGCAAGCAAACTGAATGCATCCTGAGTGAGAGGAGAGAGGTTTGAACAGCAGTACAACACACAGAGATTCTCGAATGACCACAGAGGGTATTCCTGATTGCAGTACACAACCAAAGGACATAGTTTGCAATAGGAACTTTCTCCTCTGCGGAGGAACAATTAGATTGGAAGAAATATCAGGGCAAAAGTGTTACATCAATCCATAATATGTCTTTAAAGACTGCATTAAAAAAATTTAATCCTGAGATAACACAAGATGCTTTGTTCCACTGGCAACATGCTCAACACTATCATTAGATGACTTATGGTGACCCTAGGGCAAATCTATCATGGAGTTTTCTTGACGAGATTTGTTCAAGAAAGGGGTTTGTTTTTCCCTTCCTCTGAAGCTGAGAGATACTTGCCCTAGGTCACCCAGTGGGCTTCCATGGCTGAGCGGGGATTCAAACCCTATTCTCCAGAACTGTAGTCCAACAGTCAAACCACTACACCAGAGCTTCCCAAACTTTTCATGTTGGTGACACACTTTTTAGACATGTATCATATTGTGACACAGTAATTTTTACTAGCAACTGGAGGTTAAATTAATCCCTTATAAGAGATACAGACACATACATGAATTGTAATAACAAAATGTATGGGAATACAACATGTCTCATGAAAACCTTTCATATATTTTTAAAAATATATGATTTATAATTAATAACATAAATTTCCAAGATTTTAGGCAACACATCTACGCACTTCAGGCGACGCACTAACGTCGCGACACACAGTTTGGAAAGCCTTGCACTATACCATGTCACCTCTCATTCTTGATTATTAGTCCAATTAAAATAAATAATCAGTTAGGAAACAGCAGTTAGGAAAGCTTAACTCTAGTTTGACAACCAGAGTTATATTTGCAACACAGAACTATTTTCCAAGTTACTTTCACAACACAGGACGACAATGAAACAATGAAGAAGCTAAGAGTACAGAAATGGAAGCAGGTTAGTAACTCCAACTGCTAGTGACCAATTGCGGTGGGGTGAGGGTCAATTTTTACTCCCGAAGTGGAGCATATTGCTACCTTTTCGGCAGAAAATGCAACCTGGGTGTGACTGAAAGGTACTACTAGTTTTAACATCTTGCATATTTCTGCTAACTTTCAGATCTTTTTGGTATTCTGGATGGGTTTAGGGGTTGTGAGGGGTTGAATGAAGCTTAGAGGTATCTGGAACAATTGGGGGGGCATGGTTTTTGCCAGGAAAAAAAAAAAAGATTAGGGGCTCCAGAAAACTCAGGGATAAAAAAAAAGCCAACACACTTTCCTTATGTAATACATAAACACATCAATTAATTATACACTCATACATTCAGTTCATACTTCATACACTTCGTACTTAAGTTATCTTCTACAACAGGTTTCCATTTTATTATAATTCAGTCTGTAGATTAATCAGATCTTTATCTTATGTATTAATAATTTTCTTGATTTCATTCCCACTTATCTGAGCACTGAACTTACAATACACTCTATCTGTTACATCTATACTCAATATTCCAAAAAGAGTAACAACAACAAATATAGACGTTTAGAACCTATTCTGGATTATCAGCTCTAGCTTCAGGATCAGATCTAATCAATGAAGCTAGCTACCTGTAGGTCTCTCCATCTGCCTCTTAAATACATAAGTGGGTCCCAAGTTTTAACATAATTACCCAGTGTTGTCACTCTTATTAAAAAAGTCAGTTTGTTCATTAAAGCCATATCAAGAAGTTTAATTAACCAGTCCTCTTCTTCCAGAATATCTCATTGTTTCCAATTTTTGGAATGTACAATTCTAGCTGTAGCAGCCATATTAAAATAATATCTTCCCATACTTCTTTTTAACATTTTCATCTATCATGCCCAGAAGGTAAAATTCTGGCTTCATTTGAAGTCTTAGACCCAGGATTTTCACTATGAACAAATGTATCATTTTCCAATATCTTTTCACCTTGGAACAATTCCGCCACATACAGTAGAATGTTCTCTTCTGTTCTCTTCCTTACATTTCCAACATTTATTGTCAGAGTCTTTATACATTTTCACCAATTGATCAGGGGATAAGTACCATCTTAAATACATTTTATACACACTTCCTTTTATATTTTGATTGGCCTTATATTTTAAACTTTTATTCCAGATTTTTTCCCATTTTCCTAAGTCTATTGTATCGCCTATATTACGTGCCCACTAGGTCATTGATTCTTTCATGATCTCTTCCTCTGCATCCCATTTCGATATAACTTTGGGTTTGTCATGAAATAAGATTCTGCTTCCAATATCTTCCAATATCCAATATCTTCTCTGCTTTCCATTTCTCTTTTGTTTGTAAAGCAGCCAATGACACTGTATTCTGTCTTCATTAAGTTCATCCTGTGTCATAATGTTCAGTTCATTTTCTTGAATCTTTATCAAGTCTTTATATTGTATCCATCTTCCATATGATATGTTTTCTTTTTTGTAAAAGGCTTCATGTGGTAAAGGCCACAGTGGTGTTCTGGGATACATTCTCATTTTACACCTGGTCAAAATCTTCAATAGTAGCTTCCTTATAAAATGATTATTAAAATTTCTATGGATTCTGTCTTTGTTACAACCAAGATAGGCAAGCCATCCAAATGCCAAGCCATCTCCCTCCAACTTCAACAATTTATTATTGTCCAATTTAATCAATTCTTTAAGCCAGTGGTTCTCAACCTGTGGGTCCCCAGATGTTTGTGGACTTCAGCTCCCAGAAGCCCCAGCCACTATGGTCAATGCTCAGGGCTTCTGGGAGCTGAAGTCCAAAAACATCTGGCGACCCACTGAGAACCACTGCTTTAAGCCATTCCAAACAACAAGAATGGAAATATAATTGTAGATTTGGACATCCTAAGCCTCCCTTTTCTTTTATGTCATATATAATTTTATATTTAATTCTAGGGTCTTTCCCCTTGCACAGAAATTTCTTTTTGCCAATTTTTAAACACATTTTCATTGACTATGGCAGGAATGGTCTGGAACAAAAACAACAATTTTGGATGAACTGACATTTTGATGGTAGAAATTCTACCCAAGAAGGATAATGTTAGTTTTTTTTCCAATTCTGAAGATTGCTTTTAATTTCCTTCCATTTCTTTTCATAGTTGTTTTTAAATAAATCTTTGACAAATTCCCAAATATTTCACTTTTGTTGTCATAAATCCTCATTGATGATTTAATTTCTTCTCTTCCTCTTTATTCACACTCTTAAAGATGTTAGTTTTTTCTTCATTGACTCTCAAACCAGATACATCTCCAATATTTTAAGACTATTTAAAGTTCTTCAATACCCTCTATTGGATCTCCTAACATTGTGGTGATATCATCTGCAAAGGCTCTGATCTTATATTCCCCTTACAACTTGATTCCTTTAATTTTGTTATTTGACTTGATATTTGTGATCAGCACTTTAGTTGCAATTAAGAATGGTAATGGGGAAAGTGGGCACCTTTGTTTAGTTCTTTTGGTGCTTCCTATTCTTTCAGTCCTTTCCTAATTTACCAAAATTTGTGCTGTTTTTTTCTGATAAATGGTTTCTATACTTCTCATGAAGTGGCATCCAACTTTCACCCTTGCTAGGACTTCAAACATGAAACCCCAGCTTAGACTGTTGAAGGCCTTTTCACTATCCAGGAATGTCCAGCAAGCTTCTTCCCAGATTGCATCTCAAAGTGTTCAATAATATTAAGAATATATCTCATGTTTTCCTTAAGATGTCTATTAGGTAAGAGGCTTAATTGTTCCTCACAGATCTTTCTTCACGATTTTTTTTCAACCTTGGTCAAAATTGACATATATATTTTATAGTCCCTGTTTGGCAAAAGAATTGGTGCATAATTCTTGACTAGAGCGGGATTGCAATCTTCTTTCAGGATCAAATTTATGTAGGCTTTGTTCCAAGATTTTGGTAGTTCCCCTCTGAAGACTGCATTCATCATTGCTTGTAGTGGTAAAAGTAGCTGATCCTGTAACATTTTGTATAGCAGGCAGACCATCCAGTCCAGGGGCCTCTCCTTTTTTTTGTAAAACCAATAGCTTCTACTATTTCCATAATTGTTATTGGCCAATTTAGATTTATTCTTTGCTCTTAATTCTTTAATTTTGAAATCTCTTACATATTCCCGGATATCTTCACTCTTGGTCCTTTTACCCCTATATAGATTAGAGAAGTGATTGGAAAATAATGTCTTGATCTTCCCAATTTCTGTATAAACATTGTCACCAATCTTAATTTTTGTAATCATATCCTTTTCTTTTTTTCTTCCTTAGTATATAAGCTAACCATTTCCCTGGTTTATTGGCCCATTCAAAGTTTGTTTGCTTCAAATAATTTTTTTTTTTTTGCTGATTTCTGTAGTCAAGTCTAATTCCAATGGTTGCTGTACAGCCACTATTTCCTTTTGTATAATTTTGCCTGTAGGCTTTTAACTTCATTTCCTTAATTTTTATTTGACCATTTAAATTCTGAATTTTTTCATTTCTTTTCTTATTCAATATAGCACTTTTTTGTATGAAAAGGCCCTGGATTATGACTTTGCTGCATCTCACAATGTTCCAATACTAATTTCTTTATTTTGGTTTTCAGCAAAGTATCTCTGTAGAGTCACTTTGGCTTTATCAAGTATACTTTCATCTTGTAGTAACCTTTCATTCTGTCTCCAACTGTAATCTCATTTTCCAGACTTTAAATATATTAGTATGGCGTTGTGATCAGACAGGCTTCTTGGAAAGATTTCCATTTCTTTTATATCCTTACATGAAGTCTTAGAAAGCAAAATCATGTCAAGTTTTGATAACGAAGAGTGTCTATCAGAGTATAATGTGAACTCTTCTTTATTGCCATATAGATGCCACCAGATATCTATCATTTGTAAATTTTCCATCATCTCCTTGAACGATCTAGGGAGCCTCCCCTGGTTCTTCTGTAAATATCTTACTGGATTTATGATCAACCAATGGGTTTCTCCAAGGAGAATTATTCCATCACAGTCAACATCTGAAATCTTAGCTTCTAAATGTTTATAAAATTTATCTTCTCCATTATGAGGGCCATAAACTCTGACCAACAAAATTCTTTGGACTTTCCACTTAATTTTGACCCCTATACAGTAGCCTTCTTTATCCTTCAAAGTTTCTTGTGCCTCAGTTCGATTATTAACACAAATCACAACTCTCTTCTTCTTCTTTTCAGGTGTGGCTGCAAATCCTTATCCCAAAT
Source organism: Iguana delicatissima (assembly GCA_948472985.1). NCBI lineage: Eukaryota > Metazoa > Chordata > Lepidosauria > Squamata > Iguanidae > Iguana > Iguana delicatissima. The sequence continues at coordinate 244,029 of CAOKZL010001411.1, forward strand.
TTTTTATTTCATAACAGTTTTAATCTTTCACTTTTAATTCTTATTTCTTGTTGACAAATTATATCATATTTCTTCTTTTCCAAGTATGAAAAATCCTTCTCTTTTTTGCAGGTGTACCTATCCCTTTAATATTCCAAGATTTTTATAACCATTTTTTCAGTTTTTTTCCTTTGCTCTTGAGATGCTGTCTTGATCCTTGTCCAATTCCAAATCCAGTTACTCATCCTGTGATTTTTTTCTCCCCATCTTTCTCTCCATCCTTGTTGACTTCCTCTTTTTCTGATTCTTTCTCTGTGAGCTCCTCTTCTCCTTTCTCTTCTTTTACTGACACATCTCCACAGACACCTTCTGCCACATCAGATCTGCTATCCTTTGTCTCCTTCTCTCCTTTTCTTCCTTTGAACTCCTTTGTACCTTTTTAGAAAATCTTTTGCTTTCTGTATGGAGTTGATGAAAATTAATTTGCTCTTAAAATGAAAGGAGAGGGCCTCTAACTTCCCCCACCTATACGGGATTCCTTTTCTTCTTAAACAGATAGTCAAAAAATTATATTCTCTTCTTCTTTGGAGTATTCTTACTGGAATCTCTTTGAATAGCCAAATTTTCTCATCATCCAATTTGAAATTCTTTTCCGTATTTCACTGAATTATACCCTCTCTTGTTCTTTTTCTCAAAAATTCCACAACCACATCTCTGGGCAAATTTCTCCTTTTTACCATAGAGGGGCCAATTCTAAAGATTCTATTGCTCTCACCCTCCAGTTGTTGTCGTGATCCTTCCAGATAGTCAGCAAAAGCAGGTACAGTCATCCCTCCACATTCGCTAGTATTAGGGGTATAGGACCCCCATGAAAGTGGAAAAACCGTGAATAACTTTAGCAACTAGAAGCCTCGTTCATAGTTTCTCAGTCTCATGAGGCTTGCAGTCCCTATTAAAAATGGCATAGGGCAGCAGCAAATAATCCGTGAATAATCAAATCTGCAAAAGTGAAACCCGCAAATGTGGACAGCTGACTGTATATCATACAGATTCTCATTCTTTTGTTCCTTCAGATCCCATATTTTAAGCTCTAACAGTGCTTTTTCATCCAAGTCTCTGAAACTTTCTCTGGAGCAGAGTACTTTCTTTTCTATATTATCAACTCTCTTCACTGTATCTTTCAAATCTTCTGAAAGTTTATCTATTGATTTTCTAACATCTTTCAGCTCTGTCTTGAAGTCTTGTTTTAATTCCATTCTTAGTTCTTTCATTTCTGGTTTCATATCTAATACCAGAAGCCAGCAAAACTGCCCACTGCCCTCAAAGCCTTCCAACTTCTCCTAAAATTCATAAAAATAATTTTAAAAATCTGCTGAAAATTAGCAAAAATGGTGTCTGGAAGTGCTTTTCTATCACTTCCAGTGGGCCTGAAACATTCCAGTGCGACCCACCAGATGACCATGGAGGGGGGAAATGGACCCTACCCTCTCTACAGTTAGCCACACCTGTTTTAAACCCACTATACTGAATGCAGCGGCATGGGGCAAAGAAGAATGAAAGACTAGTAGAACAACCTACTAAGCTGTCCATACTTCCAATTCAACATACTATAGCCAAAGTATATTTTCCAACCGTATACAGGGAAAGTAACATTGGCAAGTTATTCATATGCAAGCAAGGCAATCCCAGGATTTCCTTTTTTGCACAGCCCTTTTCAGTGCAGCAATTCCTACCACCTTTGGATGAAAAATGGCAGACCATCAAAAACAATATCTGATGATTTTTAGATGCTAGTCAAAACACAGGCTTCACAGTAGCTTCTAGAATCACGGAACTCTGACTGCGCTGTGATGCTTCTATTGTTTTTTTCTATTGTTACTGCACTTTATTTTTGCTGTACTTTTACTGTTGTTTATTTTCATCATATGTTGCTCTAAATGCTGTAAGCAGCCTTGGAAATTCTGTATCAAAAGGCCAGATAGAAATGTTTTGAATGAATAAATAAACAATAGCAGTTCTTTAAAAACACACCTGTAACATTTTTTTGTGTGTTGTATTCTTCCCATATTCTCTACAAAGCTGTTCACTCAAGCTCTGCAGCTCTCGCCCAAACTGGATCATCCGCTCAGTGGCAGCATGATTTCCTCCACAAAGCTGCCTCTGAGGACAGCCCTCTTCTAGAGGAGAAAAAAGAGAAAGGAAGTGTAGGTGAACCAATGCGTGCTCATGCAACATCAAGGCTGTCTTCCATCCCTTCCTTTTCGTAAAAGCTGTTAGTCCAATTCCAGTGGGACCAAAAAGACAAAAAAATTATGGCAGCCTCTTAACAGCCCAATCACTAGAAGCATAATCCAAAACTCTTTTTGATTTCTGAGTTTACATTCATGCCTACACCTATGCAAATATTCAGCCTAAGCATTCTTGATGAAAAATTCTCAGGAGTTAACTTCTTTTACTTTAAGATACAAGACCCTCTTGAACCTTAATTGCCATCCCAATTAAACACAACAGCATAATCCTACCAGATCATAAGGACAGAGAAGGCATCTCTGTCATGTATCTCACTATAGATAAAAAAGGTCCTGCAAAGAATCTCATTTGTAATCATTCTCAACCTAGGAAAAAAGGTTAAAAAAATTTGAATTCATTTCAAAAATTCCAATAGTGAGCCCAATTCAATCAAAACTGTTAATTTTATTAATAACTTTTTTCAGCATTAAGTGAAATAAAGGCAGCAGTGTTAGGTCTTTTAATGAAATCAGTAGCTCCTTTTAAATTAGCTCCCTGCCTATGATGAGTAAAACCTATCTGCGAAAATGAATTACTGGAATTATTGGTAATACACTGTGAAGCCTATTAGTCAGTACTGTACACAATGTTTCAACATTAACATTTAACAGAGATATTAGTCTATAGTTCCACATCGAGCATGATCTTTGCCTGGTTTAGGATTAAGAGAAACATTTTTTTCCACAGAGTTGGAAAAGAATCCAATTCATCAGTTTTTCCCTACAAAGTCTATTAACTAAGAGTTCTCATTTTATGCTTTTTAAAAGTAGTAATAAAAAGAACAAAAGGTAACAAGAAAGATAATATCATTTAAAAAGTGTCATTCAAAGCCCTTAACAGCTTGGACTCTGATATCTGAAGAAGCATCTCTCCCTGTATATACCTGCCAGAGAATTTAGATCTGCTGGTAGGACCACGCTCCATGTCCCACTAGTGAGAACAATACATCACACAGGGACATGGGACAAGACATTCTCTGCTGTAGTGCCCCATTTATGGAATGCTCTCCCCTTGAAGCCTGTTTGGCACCAACACTGTCTTTTTTTAGAAGCTAAGCTAAAACCTGGCTTTTTATTATTTCTTTTAAAAGTGAACATGTATTTGGTTTAAAATGACAATGAGCCAACTGAAAGTAATGGAGCAAAGACGCTGCAAGGTTGCAGAATTCAGAAGTGAATGCAGAGTTTTCTCCCCTGGCTCCAACCGTTACTGATCTGTTTACTTCTTGTTTCACAAGCTGCTCCTTCCAAGTGTTCTGGATGCCGTATTTACCATTCTGTCTTCTGCTCTGTAGTCTCAGTTGTCTTCATTGCTGGTCACACTTTTGCAAGGTGGTTCCTTATAGAATCCCTTCATAGGAACTATTGTCCTGAAGAGCAGTCACCTGATGCTTAAGTAAGGCCATTTCTGCACTACTCTTGTTATAGTGCTATTATTCCAGTTTCAACATTCTGTGGCATTCTGGGGTTTGTAGTTTACTGAGGCAAAAGAGCTCTCTGGCTGAGAATTCTAAATGCCCCTCTCTAAACTGCAAACCCCAGGATTCCATAGGATGTTGAAAGTGGAATAATAGCACTATAATAGTGTAGGGTCGAAATGGCCTGTTACCTAGTGACTAGATAGTACTGTAGACCAGTGGTCTCTGGTCCTTGAGATGTTTTGGACTTCCAATATTTCAGCCTGAACACTGACTGCAATAGCTGTGTCTTCAGGGAGCTGGTCCAAAAAACTGGACTAAAAACAGTCTAAAGGTTGGGAATCAGGGCTGTAGGATATAGGCGCACTTAAAGTGTTCAAAAGTTAATGAGTTTTAAAAACCAATTAAACCTGAGATGCTCATCTCCAATAAGCATGAGATGCTCATTCCCCTCATAGTATCCATGACAAGCTTCAGGTGCCTGTGACTTCTGATCATGAAACTATGACAAAGAGAAGGAGCTACATGTACATTCTCTTTTGTTGTTATAGGCAACAAAAGTACCCAGTCTGACATGGGCTAGAGACACTTTAGTCCACACCTCAGTGCCTTCTTTCCCTTTGTTCTCTCTTTTCTCCCTTCTCCAAATTCCTTCTCTTCTTCTTGGTCTCTTTATCCACAATGGTGCTTGTTCAGCCCTTCTCTCTGCTTGCTCCCCCACATTATCTCCTATTTCAGGGTGGGCAGCCTCCAAGTACTATACCTAAGCCAGAAGGGTTTAATAGCAGAGTGGCAGTTTAGGTAAAACATGTCAAAAATAGGATCAAAACGCTACAGAAGGCTCAGACAAGCATCTTCCACTAGACAGTATGTCAAGGTGTTACAAAGGATAGGCGAAAGGGTAGTCCTGGGTCCAAACTTACAGATCACAACAAGAGAGCATGTAAGTCAGGCAAGTTTAAATCAGAGGCAAAATCAAACTCAGTTCAGTTTCAGACACAAATGGAGTCTGTCACAGGCTTCAAGGAGACCAAGAAAGAGTTGAAAAACACCAGAGACATTAATTTCAGAAACCTTCTTATTAAGCTGCACTCCTACAGAACCACTCTTTTCTCAGCTGCAAGTACTCTACCAGCATTCTTTATGAAGAGGCCTTTGCCCATCAGGAAGCCTTGCCTATTCTTTCAGCTGTCAGCACTCTTACAAGTTGGTGATGATAATCCTGCTGTACCCTCCAACTCCTCACTTCTCATTGGTAAGATTTTGCCAATCTACTCCCTTAGGTGCAGGGTTTTCAGGTATAGTCCTCCGGTGAATGGTTGTGACCAAGTAAAAAGCCTGCACATATCTGTGAACAAAAAGCTACATACCATGGCAGTCAACGTCATCATTGCACATATGGAGTGAGTCCAGAAGATGTTGCAGCTTTGCAATGTGGTAAGCTAGATATATGAGCTCTATTATAAATTTGGAAAACTGCTGCGTAAAGACCTGGGAGCTGGGATTTTTGTTTGCTACTGTCATCTTGAGAGACTTGCAGAACATGGCACTAGGGTCTAAACAGTAGGACAGAGTTCTCTAAACATCCAGCAACCAGCTCAAATAGTGCCTTAGTAAACTTGTGTGAAGACCACTGACAGAAACCATAGGAACTGGAGGAAACTGGAACTAGAGGAAAAAGAGGTGAGTGAAAGTTCACTAGAACTCTCAGGAATTGCTTCATCATTGTTCACTGATCAGCGAACAATGAAGGTGAAGGTACTAATATTTTGAGAAGCCAAAATCACAACAAAGCAAATTTTTTTAAGATGAAAAGGCCAATATTTCTTATTTTAGAGGTAGTGAGAAGTAGCAAACAAGAGATGGAACATGGTGAATTAGGTTCATCTGCACACTGAACAAAAGACTAGAAATAACACAACTTAACTGTATAGAAATGCTGATTTAAGGGCTTTCAAGTTGCTTCTTTAGTCTCTCTGAACATTCAAGTCTGAGAAAGCAGTGGTCTCAGTCTCCATATCATCAAGCAAACAATGTGGAGATCTAGATTGTATAGCCTATCATTGATCTGTACAAGAAAATACAGATAGCATGGAAGCTTGAGAAAGTAATATGAGACAAGGGGTGAACTATGAACCATGGCTGCCCAAGTCACCATCTTAGTGATTAGGAAGCAGTTGGCCTCTTCATCCCTACTCTTCATGACTACCTTGGTAATCAAGTGAATTTGGAGGTGGAGTGATGTACCAAAAAGGGCTGCTCCTACTGTGCAAAGAGACATCTTCCAATCTCCACTCTAGTGCAGCGCATATTGCACTTTGTGTTATGGAGAGGGGCAAATACTGTATGTGTTCACCAACATCTGGAACATCTGCTATATGCACAACCACAATGACCGTTGCCAGGGGACCAAGGACCTGCTATATGACGTGCTCTGGAGAAAGCAGATATGGACAGCTGCTACACCACACTTATGATTCTCTTTGCTTGATCCTGAAGAAGGAAATCATGAGATATGATAGAGTCTGGTCTTCGTGTTCACAGTCTGGTGATGTATCAACAGTGCCAAAGACTGAGGTCTGTCAAGTTGGTCTTGAGATGAAGGTACGAGGAACCAATAATCTATATACAGGAAAATGCTTAATAACCCTGCTGTGTAGAAACACAATGGCAAGAATACATTTCATGAAGAGCTAAGAGGCTGCAGAGAAGCTGAAAGGATGTACTTTGAACTGGTACAGTGAATTTATTAGGAATCCACTGTGAATCTAAGGTATCTGCGATGATTTAGTGAAAGTGCAACATGGATATGCATCCTTGAAGTCTACTGAAGCTACCTGGATTGAGTAGCTGGGGATTCTTGGTATAGTACAGGTTGCATGAAGAAGACATCTGAAAGAGCCTGAAGTGGAACCTAGGACTCCTTCTTCCAATGTGCTGAGATTTTTTTCTCTTGATGTGACATATAGGGATTTTCAGCTTTCACGTCTTCCTTTCCCCCTACCTTGAAAAGTATTAATTAATCTGCAGCATTTTATAAATATTGTCTCAAAGCTGACTTCCTATCTTTACTCTTATGGAGCTCTAGAGACTTGCTTGGTGTCTGAGGAGGTGGTGAATCCTCTGACAGATAAACTGTAGCATGATACGATAGTGGTGCAATAGACAACCTATCACAACTGAGATGGACACCAGCTTTGATGTCAAGGGACCAGTCAGGACAGAAGAGGCTGATAATCATTTTTTTTTAATCTTGATGGTGTGGGGCCTGGCATTTTCAAAGACTGGCATGCCAGAACTTTTTTCAAAGGGGATATATTAGAGACTAAAACGGTATGTACAGGTCAGCTAGAAACTGAGACAATATGTAGTGGTTGGTTGAACCTCTCTTGATCTGCACTTTGTACTGAAGATTCCAGAACTCAATGTGGAGATGCTGAATCCTATTACAAAGACCTTTTTCAGGACCTTCCAAAAGACTGTGCAACAATGAACTCTGTGTTGTTTTCCAAGGAGAAGGTGGCATTCAGTGTGACTGTTAGTCAGTGTGATTTTCCTTCACAGGAGATAGATCTTTTGAAGAAGATTTTAGAATCTGTACCTCAGGGTGGGGAAACTGCAGTGGGCCATACATGACAATCAGGGCTATTTCTGAAGTACCAGGTCCCCTCTCTAATTTTTTAATTTTTTCCTTTAGAAAAGATTAAAAAGCCCTCCCACAAATTTGGCCATACTTTTTACATGCACAGATGCAACTGTTTTAAAGCAACAGAAAACATTTAATTTAAAAAAAAAAAGTTTAAATTTTAAAAAATTAAATTTAAATTAAAAAATTAAATTAAAAAATTCTGTTTTAAATGTTTTAGCCATTTACACCGCTTAGGAAATAAACTTTCTGGTTAAATAAAAGCCCACTAACATGACCTAGGGCCCACAGAACTGTCTATTTTTAGTTAAAAAGAACTTTTAAAAAGTTCTTAGAATTAAAAAAAAATCTCTAAGGGGGGAGTATATCAAGGGGGCACAGGCAGTCAACATGCCATTAAGTATATGCATATATCCCATTAAACCCCTGGCAGTTGCTCACTCCTGACAAAACCAACCAATTTCCAAAGAGGAAAGAAAAGATAGAAATCAGACTGAAAATAATTGAAGAAAAACACCAAGAAAAAAAATGGGAAAGAATAATCTACTCAGCAACACATCTTGATTAGGATTTGTCAACAGAAACCATCCTTGTGCTAAAGCTAGGACAGCAGAGGAAAAAGAACTGAGGAAACAGATTGGCACCTCTGTCTAAGCATATGCACTGATGTCTGGAAGCATGGTTCCTTCCAAATGCAGCTCAGCTCCAGAATGTTCTACACAGGTGCAGGACTCACATGTGAGTCACACAGGCAACAAAAAACAAGGAATTATCATTCTCTCATTCAACATACACACATATTACAGTTTTCTAGAAAGGGACAGAGAGCATGCCTTCTACCATGCACCCTACCCATGCTGGAATCATCTGTTTGAAGGATCTCTTCATGTTTATAAGTGCCATTCATGATCCTTGTAGTAGAATTTTCCAGGACTCCATTGGGGTAGTGCTCTGCCTCCATCTCCATTTCACTGTCACTGCATTCAGGAAAGAGAAAGGATATTAAAAATGACTGAAATATTCCAGGGAGTACTATTTGAACTAGAAAGACAGCTTCAGTCAATGGCTGAAGCACACTGAAGCAAAGGTTCTGGCTAGACATTCAAAATGAAATTAGTTGCATTGCTTTGGTAGTTAAAGTTCTATTTATACTGAGTGGAATTAAATTGCCTGGGGTGCTAATGCGGGAGTGTTTGCTGCTTTCAAACTGCAAATTTACTTCAGCAGCTTCTCTAACCTGGTGTAGTCCAGGTGGTTTGTAGTCCAACACATCTGGAGTATACCCTGTTGATAAAGGGTGCCCATAAACACACAGCTTGGATATAACACATAACCCAGTAAAGTTTCAAAAATTGTCACTAAACAGTGGCCGTTACACAGTTTTCCCTAGAAAAGGAGGTTCTCTGATTCCTGGTCCCTTCTATGCTACCTGGTTTCTTGGTTGCTGGTGCTGCTATGCTGCTGGGACTTGGTGGAATCTGTGGAGTTGGACTCTGAGTAGTTCACTGATGAAGGAGATGATGAGGAAGAGGATGACGACGATGAAGTCAGTGCAGGATATTTACTGTGGCTCTGTTTGTTTTTAATGGAAGTGACTCCATTACTACAACTTGGGCTGTCTGCTCCTGAAAACAGAACGAGAAAAGTCAAGGCTAGAGGGCCCTCCTCTCTTTCATGTTACAAGAGTCTTTAAAAGGTTTATGAGGGGAAGAGTACATCTAAGAGAAGCCCCAGACATAGCCCAATGAGGACTGAGTATGCGCAGTGAACACAGATGTTGACACCTTTTTCATGTTTTTATACTGTTCTAATGTGAGGATTTAAATTGTTTTTTAAAACTGTATTGTTAGGTTTTCAATTGATTGCTTATGTGAACTGTCTTGGTTCCCACTCTGAGAGAAAGGAAGCATATACATGAAATAAATAAAATACAATAAATAAACGAAAGAAATGCAGTCCTTGAGCAACTGAGAAAATGGCTTCCAGTCTCACCATTCTGTTGTCCACCCTCGTTTTAGAAAAAAATGTGCTGACAAGAAAAAGCTCATTGGTTTTTACTGGCAAAGGCTTATTTTAAAAAGGAGGCTCCTAACACCTGAATGCTTATGATTAAATGCATTTTATTACATTAATGAATTATATGTTATTATATTAATGCATTATGGCATGATTTTTTATGAATTACAATGCACTTCATGCTTCAAATGGCCTACAGCTGACAGAACTCAACTTATATTTAATCTGTTATCTTTTATGCCACAAGACACTATTGGTTTTGCTGTAACAGTCTAACATGGCTAATAACCCTCTATTTTTTTATATACATACACACACACACACAGACATATATATATATATGTGTGTATATGGGGAGATGCTAAGATTATGAAAGACATGCTCATGCAGACTGAGAGCAAAGACCTATCTGTTCTAGCATTCTGTCAATTTGGCAGTCAGATGGTTGACATGCATGGAACTAATACCAACAAACTGTTGAAGATCTGTGTCTTTAATTCCCATAATTGTTTGTTAAATATAGCTGCAATAAAGAAAAATGTCACTAGAAGGAGGGCTATCCTTTTCTCTTGTGCTGATTCCTTCATCTAAGTCACTTGCCGTTTCAGGTTCAATTCAGGAAGAGAAGGATTTACACCAGTCAAATAACAGGAGGGCAAAATCTTGCTTAGCTTTTGTTGTGTGTTCTGTCCAGCACCCTTTACTGTCCCTTCTTTGTAAAATAAGCACTTAAAAAGAGAGAGGAGATTTAATCATAGGTCAATGTTGTGCTTAGCTTGCCCCTCACTGTGAATCTATAGTCAAGACATGCTATTGAATATAGAGGTACAAAGCATGGGACAACAATACAATACCCCATATCTCATAATGCAATTCCTGTTCTGTCCTGGCTTTTCTTGCATGGCACAATACCACTGTAGAGACTTTTTAGCATGCAAACCTAAGTGCAGAAATGCAGAATTCTTTTTCAACACTAATTCTTCAGTAAAACTGTGCTTTTTTATGGATGTGCAGTATACAAGTAGTTCTCATGGACAAGGAGCTTTAAAAACACTAAAGGTTCCTGCTATCTACTTCTGCCAAATTCAGCATATGCTCTAAGGCTCAGCAACTTCTTAACCAGTCTCCCATAGTGCTATATGGATATTAAAAGGACAGAAAAGTTTAGGCACAAAGACTTCGGCACAATACCATAGTTTCCAGTGCCACAAACAGAAACTGATTTGGAAGCTGCTTTTAAAATACTGAGGGGATGCGAAGGAAGTGGAGAAAGAAAGATGTTCAGACTCCATAAGGAGCTTAGATCATGCCAGAAAATGAAAAGAAAGAAAGAAAGAAAGAAAGAAAGAAAGAAAGAAAGAAAGAAAGAAAGAAAGAAAGAAAGAAAGAAAGAAAGAAGGAGGGAGGGAGGGAGGGAGGGAGGGAGGGAGGGAGGGAGGGAGGGAGGGAGGGAGGGAACCTGTCTGACAAGCATGTTCCAGGCAAAGTAAGGTGTACCACTCAACTTTTATTCTCCAAACAATACTGCCCAGAATTTAGGGAAGATGTTCTAATACTAGCTTGCAGAATGAGGACAGAAGAATGAGAACAATGCCAAGTAACTGATGAATATAGCAAAGAAGAAAACACATACCAGTACTGTGAATGTGCAAGTTATTAGAGCCATGTCTGGGACTTAGGCTGGGGGAGTTGGGATAGCTGTCTTGGGATTTGGGGCTGCGGGCATTGAAACAACGTACTTCACTGTCAGTTCCATTCACCATCTCCACAAACTGCCGGCACCTTTGCACAAGGGGAAAAGATACAGCACAATTAAGGTCAAAGTGGCAGGACAAGGAACAAGCAATACAATTCTTTGTACAAAGTATGGAAGCACTTTAGTATCCATGCCAGCAATATTTTGGAACTGAAAAGGATCCTCTGAAAAACCACTTTGAAGAGATTAGCCTAGAAAGCAAGCTTCTGAACAAGTGAAGACTAATAAACAGTTGAAACTCACAGGATTAAGCATTATGTGACTGTCCAATTCAAACTCCTGTAGCAAGAAATTAGGTACAAGCTGTATGGGCAGTTCAGAGCGCCCTTGCCCCTTACCCCTGTGTATCCCTAGCTGTACCTTCTCCTCTGCTTAAAGCATTACTCAAACAATGGTACCGAGGCACTTATGGTCAAATGTGACATCCAGTCAGGTTTCAGATTCCTGCTTAGTACATCAACAGGATTTCTGCTCATTGGGCTTTAAACTGATGTAGCATGGTAAGAGATGTGGCCATATTTTTCTCTAGAAAAAATTTAACATCAAATAAATAGACAGAGAGACAGAGCTACATTTGTCTGAGCTGCTGTAGTGCAACAGCATTCAATTGTGCTAGATATGCTAAATATAGGATATGAAGTTCTGGTTATTCTTCTAAGAAGACAAACACCGACAAACCCTAGCGCTCAGAGGAACAAACTAACAAATGAATGCATGGCTGTGCTTGTTTCTATTTCACAACATCTCCTCCTTCTCAATCAGTTTCAAGTACTCATCAAAATGTGGTAAGTTACCTGTGCCCACAGACTCACAGAAACTCCTTAGTGAAATAAAATGATCAGCTGTACTGAATCAGTTTTTTCTCAAATTGAAATGGAACTTATTAGCTTTATCTCAGCAAAAGAAATGCAAACTGTTGATTTAAGATATATAAGGTGCAACTCTCTCGAGGTATGCATATAGTTCTTTTTTTAATCTCTCCTAAAAACAGTGTTCTTTTAGGTATATCATTTTTTTTCTAAAAGGTATGGAAGATATATGCTTTTCTGTGTATATTATTATATACATTCCAATAAAATAATCTCAACATAAAGCTTTCAATCTATGTGAAGATTAATATTTTAACCAAATGCGCTAAATCAGATAACATTATTTACAGTGCTTTTCCTGGAAAACCCTTATCACTGAGCATGGTGCACAGACAAGGCCATGTCCATAGTGTGTGCTTGGCTGCCTGCATGGCACCTGAGACATTTAACATGTTTCTGAAATGGGCCACGAAGGGCTGGGTGGGGCCACCACTGGTCATTCACTATCTAGGTGACTTTTTATTCATTTCTTCATGCTTCTGTGGATATTCTTCAGGATTTCCACTACTTGACCAGGGAGCTGGACATCCCATTAACACAGGACATGGACAAGGGCCTTAGTACTCAAGTGGCTTACTTTGGCATTCCGGGGATTTAGTCAGAGATTTATCTTGCCTTGTAGCTCTTACATGTCCTGTTACAGAAAGCCTTAGTGTTAAGGAAGTAAGTACATTGTCAGGGAGCTACAGATTTTCCTGGGGCACTTTAACTTTGCCACATGGGCTTGTAGAGGGTATTCTGTAGTTCTCTGGCAGGGGCCATACTGCCATACTATCATATTTCAAAAGCCATGAAAGAAGACTTGTGGATCTGGAAAGAGTTCTAGCAGGGTTTTGCTTCCAGAAGGAGGTCCAGACTTTTGGGTGCAGTTGGATGCAGCAGGCTGCATCCTTGATTGTGGAGTATATTGCAAGGGGCAACAGAAAACTGGAATTGTAGGGAACTGATTTTCCTTAAGCTATTTCCCATCCTAGTAGTTATCATCATATGGAGAGATACATTTATCATTAAGGAGGGCTAGTTTTGGTATGATAACAAGACAGTGATCAGAATGGTTGACTGGCAAACTGTCCCATCAGACAGAATATTTCTGCTCACGCTCCACTTTGTGCTGGTTTGCTTGTAGACTAATATCACCTGCTCAGCATGCTATGTCCCAAGTTTGAAAAACCATTGTAGATGCCTTTCAGGAGGAGATATTCTGAACTTTCACTCCCAAAACAAGCCTCCTGCCTTAACTCTTTCCCAATAGAGTTATGATTCCTTGAGAAAAATAATCCTGAGAGTATTCAGCTCATTTGGCCCTGATGTTTAAATCAGGGCAGTGAACCTCTTGGCCTTCTCTGCGATAACAGGAGAATGAAGAGTTGGTACTTACGTGAACGGTAATTCTGGAATGACAGAAGGAACAATCCACAACACATGGGTTGTATCCCTTGCACGCCAGCCAATACAGGAGCCGTCCACGTGCCATTTGAAAACAACTGTTAACTGCTCCTTGTTCTCCTCTGTCCAGTTCTGTTTCCTAGCGCATCCAGACGATTGTTTGTTCTCTTCTTATTCCTTATTCTTTTTTTCTTTTCTTTTTTTTACATTTCCTCCACCCCATTCCTCTACTCTAAAACCTAGGCCTAAGGGTGGGTGTGGATTGCTCCTCCTGTCACCCCAGAATGACCGTTCACGTAAGTACCAACTCTTCATTCTCGGGCTGACAGGAGGAGCAATCTACAACACATGGGACCTTCCCAAGCTGTTCTCTGGGCAGGTACATATTCAAAGCACAACCTGCAGCACATGACGACTAAAAGCCAGTTGCGCCGACTTATACTTGTCCAGCTTGTAGTGTCTAATGAAAGTGGAAGACTCTTTCCAGCCTGCCACACCACACACATCCTCCAGAGAACAGGATGATGCATATGCCACAGACGTTGCCATCAATCTGGTGGAATGCGGCCACACATTTTCTGGTCGAGGCTTTTTAGCATAGTCATAACAAAGGTAAATGCATGCCTTAATCCACCCAGCAATAACTGACTTGCTGGCTCTCTGACCTAAAGTCTTTGGCTGAAAAGACAGTAGCAAGGAGTCTAATCGTCTGACGACTTTTGTCCTTTTAATGTAAGCCTTTACTACTCTTCTTACATCTAACGTGTGCCATTTCCTTTCCAGAGTGTGCATTGGCTTTGGGCAGAAAGTTGGCAAATGTATCTCCTCTGGATGAGATGTTGACGACACACACTTTGGTAGGAAGGAGGGTTGAAACCCAGAGTCAACCTTTCCTGTTCAAACCTGCACAAATGCTCATTTACAGATAGTGCTGCCAACTCTGACACCCTTTCTTGCTGATGTCATCACCAGCAAGAATGCAGTTTTGAAAGTCAGGAACCTCAATGAAGAGTCCCGTAGCGGTTCAAATGGTGTCGATGTTAAGACATTGAGCACGAGATTAAGGTCCCAGGTAGGAAACCTATGCACCACTGGAAAAGAGGAGAAAGTTGCACCTCTTAGAAATCTCTTTATATGAGGATGTTTAGAGAAAGACTCCCCATCTGTTGTTAGGAAAGCCGACAATGCTGCCACCTGCCTTTTCAAAGTGTTTGGGCGCAGACCTTTCTCCAAGCCTTCTTGAAGGAAATGCAGAACATGGGAGATCTGCACACTGTCTTCCGCAACCTTCCCGTCCTTGCACCACTTCTGAAAGGCCTTCCAAATTCTATCATATATCCTCCGAGTGGCCTCTCTTCTTGACTCTAACATGGTGCGAACCACACTGTTGGCATATCCTTGCCGCATCAGAAACCTCTGTTCAATTTCCAACCTGCCAGACTCAACCACCTGGGGTCCGGATGGCACACTGGCCCCTAGGTGAGTAAATCCTCCCTCAGTGGTAACTTCCAGGACATCTGAGCCATTTGCAGCAAAATCGGAAACCATGGCCTTCTTGGCCAGTAAGGCGCGATCAGAATCACTGTTGCCTTCTCTAAGCAGATCTTTAACAGAACCTTCTGCAAGATCCGGACTGGCGGAAATGCATACTGCAGGCCTGGCAGCCGCTTCACTAACAGAACATTGTGTGCCTCTGCACCTCTGCTTCCATCTATTGAAAAATATCTTTCTAATTTGGCGTTCCCAGCAGAAGCGAACAAGTCCACTAGTAGCTGACCAAAAACAGTGGTTAAGGTGTGGAACACCTCTATGTTGAGAGATCATTCTCCAGGGTGCAGCCAATTCCTCTCAAGTAATCTGCCTGCACATTTGTCTCTCCTTTCACGTGCACCACCTTGAGCGAGTTCAGATTTTTCTCCGCTCATCGGAACAACCTGGTTGACTCTTCCACCAAAGGTACTGAATGTAAACCGACTTGTTTGCAAATGTAAGCTTTGGCTGTCATATGTGACGACCTTCACATGGCGAAGCCTCACCAGCCGCTGAAACTGCTGTAGCGCCAGGCAAACGGCTTTCAACTCTAGGTAGTTTATGTTGTACCGCTTGTCTAAGTATGTCCAAATGCCTTGCACAGAATGTCCTTCGCAGTGCGCATCCCAGCCGGTGAGACTGGCATCTATTGTTACCATTCATGTTGGAAATATGAATGGGGATTCCTGAAGCCACCCTTCCTCTCGTTCAGCTACCAGGAAAGTTCCTCCCATACTCATTTTGTCAGAGGCACACGGTAATGTCTCTTTACCGATATTGCAAGCTGATGTGGCATTAGTAGCCTCTGCAGAGATTTCACATGGCAACTTCCCCACTGCACCAGCTGTGTGGAAGACACCAATATTCCTAGTAGCCTTGCCAGCTGCATCAGATCTGCTGACTTGCATCTCAACAACTCCACAGTTTCCTCCCTTAGCTTGACTAACCTGTCTTGGGAAAGGTACAGTCTCCCCTTTGAGGTGTCTATCCGGCTCCCAAGTGCATAGCACCCTGACCAGAGTTAAAGAACTCTTCTCGAGGTTAAGAAGAAAACCATAGCCCTTCAGTGTCTGAACGGTTAACTGCACATCCTTCCTCAACCTGATCTCTAAGGACGCTTTTAAGAGTATGTTGTCTAAATACGGGTAAA
Source organism: Iguana delicatissima (assembly GCA_948472985.1). Taxonomy (NCBI): domain Eukaryota; kingdom Metazoa; phylum Chordata; class Lepidosauria; order Squamata; family Iguanidae; genus Iguana; species Iguana delicatissima. Next base: position 260,067 of record CAOKZL010001411.1, read on the forward strand.
GTTGAACCCCCTGAACTCTGAGGAACGCTATCAGTGGAATCAGCACCTTTGTGGACACCCGAGGCGCCGATGCCAAACCAAATGGCAGCGCTTTGAATTGGAAGTGCCTGTCCTGGTAATTGAATCTCAGGTACCTTTTGTCCTCTTTGCTCATGGGAATATGTAAATAAGCCTCCTTGAGGTCTATGGAAGCCATATAATCCCCCAAGGACAAATTCTCTTTGATTGTCTGCAGAGTCTCCATTTTGAACTTCCTGTACTCCACGAAGGCATTTAGGTACCTTAAATTCAATACTGGTCTGTACTTGCCATTTGGTTTGGGGACTACAAAGAATGTCGAGTAAACCCCCCGATATTCCTGATCCTTTGGGACTCTTTCGATTGCCTCTATTTGCAGTAGGTGAAAAATCTCTTGTAGAACTATATGCTGCTTGGTCTTGTCCTTTGCTACTGGAGATCGAAGAAATCTGTCTTTCAGTCTCGTATGGAAACGTATTTTGTAACCTTGGGTCACTACCTGTAGAACCCAACGATCCAATGTTATTGAGACCATCTGTGATCGAAAGAGAGAAGTCTTCCTCCCACTGCCTGGTGTTGATAGTCAGTATTGAGGCTTACCTCACCTGGAATTATTTCCAAGCCTTCCCTGTCCTTGCCTCGAATACTGAAATTGCCAGCTGGACTGGTTCCGTTGCCTGCTCCATTGGAATCTACCAGATCTGTACTCAGATCCCCTTGCAGAGAAGCCGTATGATCTGCCCCCATGAAAGGAGTAGTCTGAACCTCTGAAAGGTCTTTTATCAACCACCTTCTGCAAGGTGGGCATTACCTGTTTCTCTTTCCTTAGTCTCTATCAAGACCTTCTCCAATGCTTTATCCCCAAACAGGAGCTCTCCTTGAAAAGGGACAAAAGCCAGATTATTGAGAGACTTCTGATCCGCCTCCCAGTGTCTTAACCACAATGAACGCCTTGCAATTGTTAACAAACTTATATTTCTGGCTGCAAATGCGGTAGCGTCATGAGCAGCATCTGCTACATGCTGTAGCACTCTCTGTACTCTACAGCTTTCAATAGCTCTTGCACACTCAAATCCTGATTATCCAGGATATCCTGGGGTCCAGAGCACCCCAGCTCTTGCAAACATAGAGGCGGCCACGGAAGCCTTTATAGCCAAGGATGATGCCTCATGCGCTTTTTTAGGGAGGTCTCTGCTCTCCTCTCATCTACCTCCTTTAATTGTGTGTCGCCCTCTCTTGGGACAATGGCCTCTGAAATTAATCCTGCAATCGAGGCGTCCACTGGAGGTACCTTCAGAAAATCAATCTCCGTCTTCAAAAGAGTATAACTTTTGAGAATAAGTCAGTAATTTCTTAGTCGACCACTGTGCAGACCACTCACTGAATATTACATCTCTGAAAAACTCTGCTATTGAGAGCTCTAAGCCCCTAGCCTCCCTCTTCTTAATTACAGAAGCTATTTGATTTCCCTTATTGGTGTTCTCACTATTCATCTCCTTGTCACCTTCCAGACCCATGGAACACCTGCACATCAAACAGCCTATCTGAATCCACCTGTTCATCATCTTTCTCATCAGAACAGATGAATTCTCTGTTTTCTATTTCTAAATTCTCCTCCTGTAAGTCATCCTTGACATCACTCCCTATCATTTCCTGCTGTCTTCCTCTTTCTCCTTCCTATGTTCCTTCTCCAACTGTGTAATTTCATCATCTTCACCTCTTTCGGACAGGATGGTTTGCCAACTGTTAAGCTTTCTACCGTGGTCCATACTGTTTCCTTCCTCACACTCCCTTCGCCTTCTCTTGGATGGTGGCCGATTAAAGTCATCAGCAGCAGCCTTTTGATCTGCTGGTTTGTTGTACGAATTCGTTTGACTAAACATTGGAAATTGATTCTGTCCTTTTGAGTTTAATAAATTAGTCAGATGACATATCATGAATTGGTTTTGGGAGTCACTGAAGTTGGTATTCATTGGATTAAAATTCATTGGCGGCAACTGTGTTGATAATACAGATTGCACTTGTGCTCTAATGGCCTCATTAATCATCTGCCGTATGTCTCTCAAGAATTCATTACTGGGACGCTGCAGAGGACCAAGTCCTGGACCCCACTGGGACTCACATACCGCGGCCTCCGTCTCCTTGGGCCGAGCAGGTGTCGCCCGCATCCACAGTGATATAAACTGTTTAATCTCTGGTGGTAGCCTCATTCCTGGGCCGCAGCCACCGGTTCAGCTGCCCTGCTGTCCGGAATGGCGGACCCCTGCTCTCTCTCTGGTGCCACGGTAGCGCTTTTGATTGGATGGGCCGAAACGGCCACATGAGCCAAAGCTCCACCCCCCGCGCTTGCCTCAGAGGCCCTGGAGGAACTATGCTGCGTCATTGTAGAAGGGCCGGAATCAAGATGGCGGCCCGAACCAATGACAGTAAGTACCTGCGCAGCATCAGACCCTTTTGGGAGCTTCTTCTTGCCACCCAATTTGTCTGTTTTCTTCACTTTTTTAAACTTATCTGCTTTGTCCTTCACCTTAGCTTTTTAGACTCTGCCGCTCCAGGCACCAACTTAATTTCCTCCACCTTGCTCTCGCTGGAATTTAGGAATATTTTCCTTAAGGCCACTGAGTGCTCGTCCATGACCCGCAAAGTTGCGGTTTTCTGGTCAGCCTGCTGATTTTCCTTTGAGGAACCTCGCCCGTGACCTGCTGTAAAGTGGTTTTCTGGACGATATGCTATTTGCCCTTTGAGGCAACCTTGTCCGCAACCTGCTGCAAAGCGGTTTTCTAGACTGGAGGATACCTTTCCTTGTCCGAGCCATTAGCCACTGTGGCACTTCGGATCAAGGCGGTAGCCTGCTGCTCTATATCAGCCTTCGCTGACATTTTCCGAGTGGAAAACAGTGTAGCAATTATTATTGTGGCTGACAACTGGAGAGGGACAGAAAAACGCAACCAGTTGGTTCGCAGGAGAAATAGGAACTGGACAAAGGGGGACAAGGAGCAGTTAATGGTTGTTTTCAAATGGTATGTGGATTGCTCTTGTACCAGCTGGCGCGCGAGGGATACAACCCATGTGTTGTGGATTGCTCCTCCTGTCAGCCCGAGAATGGTCAGTTTCAGAGGCACTAGTTGTACAATATTTGGCCCAACTTGAGATGCAACAGCTTGTCTCCAGGACAATGGTCTAACCTCGCAGCCATAATTTTCTTCAGCAAGGCCCATGGCCTTTGCACCATGTTTTCATTTTGTAGAGTGCTGGAAGAGTGGAATGAAGCAATCTACTCAAAGCCTGACTCTGAAGGGCCATTATGACTCTCATACAGGCAGCCATCATACATCAATTACTTCGGTAGGTTAACACCTTTTGTTCTCCAGTTATGGGTTATTGGCTCCTACTGCTCTGGTTATCCCAATGTTCCTAGGACTGCAAAAAAATAAAGAAACCTTTTGCTAGAAAATTAGCTGCCTTCATCTTTTCTGTGGCAGACTGGAACTTGGTTCAAAGAGGGTTCCAGTCTGCCACCCTACTCTGTGCTCACAAGGGGCACATTTTCAGAACTGCAAGTTGTGAAGAATATATCATAAGCTCTGATCTGGTTTCAGTCTTCAGCTATTCTGCATGTTGTATATCTTTAGTCTGCCTTAACAGGTTTGAATATACTCACTTTAGCATGAAGAGGAGGTTAGGATTGTGCTCTAGAAGTCCTGGGTATAGTTGCTGTGTGGCTTCAATGGCTTCCCCAACTCTTCCTGCTAAAACCAGCTTTTGTATTCCTACAGATGAGAAAAGAATCACTGAGATGCAAGCTGTCCTACTATTCCAATGATAAGCAATCCATAATCCCATATACAAACAAAGAATCAGTTGTCTACCAGACAACTTACCTAAGCGGGCATTTTTCCCAATAAAAAATCACATTTATGGAAAAATAGAGAGGTTGCATGGACGAGCAACAATGGACATGAAGCCAGCATCAACCACAAGCATCAACATATGGCATTAGATCCTGCCCCTACTACAATTTATGAGAGGCTGTGGCAATCAAAGAACAGGGCTTTTCCTATGATGGGTTCTACTCTTCGATTCTCTCTCTCCAGGCCTTAGACGTTTCTAAGGGTGCGCTTATTGAAATGATCAGGGAACACAGTTCTCAACCCTTGATGTATGTTATATAGGAACCAAAGTACTAGATGTCTGCATCCCTGGAAAGATGGACTACCACCACACAGGGGACTCTTGAAGGCTCTGAGTCAGAGATGAGGAACCTGAGGAGTCTAAAAACGTCCAATGTTATTGAATTCCAACTCCCATCAGCCCCAATCATGGCCAATGGCTGGGAACAATGGTAATTATAGTTGAACATCATATGGAAAGCCAAAAGTTTCCCCACATATGTTTTCATGGGAGGGTGTGATAGCAAATGTCCACTCCTGCAACCTTACCTGCCAGTGGTTTGTGTTTTTTAAAAAGTACATAATTTAAACATTACAGTTGGTGCTAGGCTATAGCACTTCAGCTATAGAGTTCTAAAGTCTTCTATCTTATATGCTACTTAACTGCTACAGAAACTATTCAAAGACTATGGAGAGGTACAAATGATATGCTATTTCTCCATTTGCTTCAGTGAAGGGACAGAATGCTCTTCTGGCTTGCAAAGTTAAGTGGTCATCTTAATCAAAAGAGTCACATTCTTGCTTAAAGAGCAGTTCACAGATGCTGTTATATCAGATCTTACTTCAGGTGGTAACTATGGCATGAAGTGTGTTCCACCATCTTAGACTGGTGAACAAACAGCAATCTCCTGCATAGAAAAGCTCTAGGAATGTGCTCTAGTAATATCAAATTTAGGCTGCACACACACCATACATTATAAGAAGGAAACAGGCAAGAATCCAGCAGTGCTTTTAAGACTGATTTATGTGATTTTAATTTAGTTAGCCTTAAAAGTTTAGTTAATTAAAAGTAGATTCCCTTCCCCAGCTCTCTCCTTTTTATACTGAAACATTCCTCAAACTTTGAAAACGTTACAAATCAGTTTAAATATGAAATCTACTTAGACTAATAATGCTGTGAAATATTGTTGCAAGATTGACTAACATTAATTACATGGAACTTCTCAGTGTTTTATATAATCAAATGGCTTCGATGAATTTCTGGGCATAGCTGAAAGTGTGCATTTTTGCCTTCTGAGATGCTTTTACGACTTGAAGCCTGAGTATACAAGCCTGTCTGATTACGACAGAACTCTTTAGAGGTCCTTCTCTGCTCCTGCCTTCAGAGGGTAGAAGGGTGGTAACTACAGATAGGAATTCCTCTGTGATGTCACCCCCATTCGTAAAATTCCTTTTTTTGCAGAAGTTAATCTAGTGAAAACGTTGATGTCAGGTATAAGCGTACCAGTTTTTATTTGCATATTATGGGCTTATCTGATGATATAATACTATAATTTAATTTGTTTCTCTAACCAAAACTTGGGAGCCACTGTGGCAAAATGATGGTCTGTCAAAATAGTCAAAATATTAATCAATAATTCAGTGATCAATAACTCAGGGAGAATTATTGATTGGTCAACAACTGCACGGATTTGTTCAATCACAGTTAGATATGCTGCGTTAAAATATTTAAGGAAAGACTGTACATCTATATACTGAAAGCAATGACTTCAAATTCTTTTCATTTTAAGAATTATAAAAGAATTTTTAAAGAATAGGCTGGTATGTTGTTAAACAATGCTGGGCCAAGCAGCATTCACTGGTTCACTGCACTGCCTAGCAACACCCCAGGTTGTAAATAACTCTGTTCCCAGCACAGCCTAAGGTCAGGCAGCTGGAATACAGAAACAGCAGTTCTTAGATATGAGGCGTTTTGTCTGTTACTTGATGTCCGGTTTACACGGGACTGCAGCTATGGTGCTGTGTGATTCTCATGACGTCTTTTGTGTAATCTTAGTTACTATACGTACTGTGTGAGAATGCTCTGTGTTCACACTTCTTCTTCTCATGCTTACTTGCTTCACCATGTTATTCAAATAAAGGCTGTAGCTTTTAGACCCTGGAAGCTGTGTGTTGGCGTTTACTTTCTCCAGGCGTGGAGATGGGGCTTTGCAAGGATTTGCCGTGCAGCCTGCGTGTGGGTTCAGCTCTTTTTACAGCTGACACCCCAGTCTTCCTTGACAGGTTATGGGCCTGCGTTCGCTTCCACTGCGCAACCCTGCTGCCAGAAGTCAGGTTTTGTTTTTGAGGTTAGTTTTTGATTTATGGTGCTGGCGTGTGTTTTTCTTTTGAGCTGCTGCTGAGATGCTGAGAGGTCATGGCTCAGGCTTTTCCCAGGGGTCAGGCTCTGCCCAGGCTGAATGGTACTAATTACTTAGCCTGGGCTGCAAAGATGGAGCGGTACCTTCAAGGGGAAGGTGTCTGGGGAGCCTTCACAAATCCCCTAGACCTGCCCCGGGACGCAGATGCAGCAGCCAGAGTTACACGGAGAGGTATGTCTTTGCTCTTCCTGGCTGTGGAAGATGACCAGCTTGTTCATTTTCACGATTTTAACATGCCACGAGAGTGCTGGATGGCACTGCGCCAGGTGTATGTTAGCCTCACAGCTGGCTCCAAGTATTCTTTGACTTCCACACTCTATAACTCTAAGTTATTCCCTGGAGACTCTGTTAGGCGCCATCTGACAGAGTTAGCAGATCTCTTCGCAGCGTTGCGAGAGAGAGACAAAGTTCTGACTGAGTCAGACAAAGTTTTTTGTATCTTGAATTCCTTGGATGCCAGCTGGGAGATGATCGTCGCCACGCTGGAGTCTGTGCCTGAGAGAGATCTGACGGTGGCCTTGGTAACTGCTCAGCTCCTGGAGGAGGAAGAGAAGCGGGCCTGCAGGAATGTGCCTCCTGTCCAGATAGTGGTGACCGGAGAGCCAAGCACTGTGAAAAAGTCTGCTTTGGCTGTGTGCAAGCAGGAGGGACTGGTGAGAGCTCACACAGTCAGGAAGTGCTTTTGTTGTGGTTCTGCTTCTCATCTCAAGCAAGACTGTCCGCTGTTGAAGCAAGGTGAGAGACGTGGCCGGGGCAGAGGCTTCAGAGGAGGTCATGGGACTCGTCCACGTGTTCCTATTGCAACTGGCTGTGAAGTTCCTGAAGAGCCCTGGGACGCTGATGACACTTGCTGGCTCCTAGACAATGGTTGTTCACAGCACCTTGTGAACTCTGAGGGTTTGTTTGAGTCCCTCAACCCTGCCAGCATTTCTACTGTGTCGCTGGCTGATGGTGCCAAGGCAAAGGTGCAGGGGGAAGGTAAAGCCTATGTTCCAGTTCTTGACATGTGTCTAAACAATGTGTTGTTTGTGCCCTCGCTTGATTTCTGTCTGCTCTCTGTGTCTGAGCTGACAGAGCATGGGTTTGAGGTGGTGTTCTCCAGAAAGCTGGGCAAAGTGTTAAAAGGTGGCACTGTGTGTGCTGTAGCTGAATTATCAGAGAAATTGTACCAGCTGAAACACCGCCACAGTGTTTGTGCTGTTTTTGACAACAAGCCACAACATGATGAGTGTGTTCACTTGCTCCATCGGAGGATGGGGCATGCTAGCTTTTCTGTGTTGAAAAAGTTAGCTGGGAGCTGTAAAGGGTGTTCTCTGAAGTCCTGTGATGTGTTTCTTGACTGTGCTGTCTGTAAACAGTCAAAGTCAAAACAGCATCCTGCTCCCAGGACAAGTACACGTGTCTCCACTGCTCCTTTTCAGCTTGTGCACTGTGATATTATTGGTCCTATGAGTCAACTGTCCCTGGGGGAGGCCGGTTCTGTGTACTGTTCATAGATGATTTCAGCAGGTACACGTGGTGCTATCTGCTGAAGCAAAAGTCTGAGGTGTGTCAAATACTCAAAAACTGGTGTGCCTATGTGGAGAGGCAGTTTGATTGTCCAGTGAGGGCCTTGCAAACAGACAGGGGAGCAGAATTTCTGTCTGAGAGTATGCAGACGTGGTTTAACTCCAAGGGCCTGCTTGTGGGTTCAGCTCTTTTTACAGCTGACACCCCAGTTTTCCTTGACATATGCTTCTTAATTTCTTAATTTCTCACAGAATTTAGTTTGGGAGTGGCAAGACAAAGAAAGGAATGCTGAGGTTCTGGAGGACAGTCAGACAACAGTAGCTGAGAAAAGGACAAAAGGAAGCCAGGTGATGTTCTGACTTCTGACTACTGACCACTTCCATTCGGTAAGTAATCCTGCAGACACTGGACCAAAGTCACAATGCAGGCAAGAAGAGCTGTCTGCAGAAGACTTTAGAGAAAGTAGCATAAATTAAAAAACAACTTACTTTGCCTGTTCTTTATAGAAATCTGTTCTTCCTGGATTGTACTTTCAGTCACCCTGGCAAAGGCAGTTGCTGTGGCACAGTAGCCATGATGAACCAGATAGGAAGAGACCATACTGGAAAACATTAAAAAATAAGCAGACAATGAGCATCACAGTCAATGTAGATCCACAGCAAAGCTGAAAAAATATCTCAAGGGTGAAATTAATGTGAGGTCAGCTGGATGTGTCCCAGAGATATTCTGGACTCTGCTTCCCACACTGAAAATATCCCACCATACTTTTTGTGGTGAACAAAGACATTCTGGAAAGGGAATGACAGGCCTCACTTACATGATATTCACAAAAATGAACCACATAGAATTTCAACTACTAAGGAAGAACAGATGTGTTCCTTCTTTACTTTAACTACTGAGTGGTAAATTTAAAAAATACTATGGGCCTGATGGAAATCTCTACAGATTCTACACACATATACAGAAAAAAGAGCAACATTCCAGCATGGGAATACCCAAAAGATTTTTTTTTCAATATAAGAATATAAATATAAGACCAATAGATTAGGAAAACCTGCATTAAATATACCATTAAACATACCACCTGCCTTACTGAGGTCTGCAGCTGTTCTATCATTCTGTTTCAATCCTTTCTGCAAGCCAGATCTCATATTAGATTAATCAGTGCTATAAATAACCCAAAACAAATTAATAGGCTGTATAAAAATCTTTAAAAGATACATGTTTTATTCATATCCCAAGGCAATAGATTCCAAAGAGAATATATGTTAAAATATGTCACTTATTGACTTTGCCAGGCTTCACTTGAGATTTTGTTTTATGGGAAGCAAGATTTTCATAACTCCTAAGATTCTGTTGCACAGCTATATATATTTAATGCTTTGTTTTCCTACTGCTTTAGGGACATAAAGAGAAGTTGTTAATTTTCTCTAAATTATCATCTTCCCTTCAATGTCTGGTTCCCTTGGTTGTTAGTAACTTGTCTCCAGAGAACCTAAAAAAGGGATCAGGTCATGTAGGTTTCTGAAAGCAGCACATCACTCTGAGATTGCTACTGAAGATGAGGCATGTATGGTTTTGGAAAATAACATAGTTAACAAAACAGGTGCAGGGCAACCAGCCAGTTCATTTTTCACTCATTACTATTCTAATACCTCTCAAACACCAGCTTAATCATTGGTATAAAGGAGATAAATATCAGGAAAGGAGGTGGTGAATGTACTTTTAACACAAACAACACTGTAGCAACAACCAGTCTAAATTCAAGTTTTTAGTCAAAAGAAACCAAACACCCACTCACTTCTGCAGCATGGCTTGCCATTCACCTAGCCGGTCACCTATGGGAAATCTCTTTATGGTGCCCTGAATCTTTGCTCGCCACTCTCTCATATAATCTTCAATGTCAAAAACAAATGGCTGCTGACCAAAGTTGGCATCCACTATTTCTCCAGGTGTCTGGAGCCCCACAGTGGGATACAGATTGGCCTGCCGAAAGAAGAAACCCACATTAAAATCCCAAGCCCTTTAAGGAAGGGAGCAACAAAACAAAGACAAAATGTTTTTCTAAGGGCAGAGGAGTTAATCTTCACTGGGGAAGCATGAATGAAATCACCAGGCCAGACAGCTGTGATGGATATCGGTCAAAAAGCATATCGGTGAAACCTACTTATAAGCAACTAACTGGCTACAAACATTTTTAATACAGAAACCAGACTTTATTGGATCTTCTGTGATTTCCAGTAGCAGTGTAGGACCAAATGATTAACTTCTAAAATCAGACAGGAGAAATGCAACACAGAATAGTATAATGGGCAAACAGTATCATGCATATTCTGAGAAAGGCAGGATATAATAAAATAAATAAAACTTAATAAATTCTTCCCATTGATAGTTACAGAATGCATTTCATAATTTGTCAAGGATGTCAGTTTTTCCTTATTTCACTTCAAAGCCTTTAAATATCTATTTCCTTTATAAACAAGTGTAGTTACCTGTAGCTAATGCACACTCCCACACATCTTTGCAAAAGAAACAAGCACTGTGTAGAGTGAGACTTCAAGCACATCCATCTTGGAAAAACAAGAGGACTGCTTAGAAAGCATAGCTGGTAATTACAAGCGGAAGAAAACAGTTCCCAAAATTTTGAAGTCTAATCCAAATGGAAATTCACAGTCACAAGTGAACTTTCAAATACCATATGGAATCAAACACCCTTCGGTTGGCAGAAGAAAAACATTCTAGCAAAAGGAAAGAGCAGCTTTGTTTACAGTTAGATGGCCAGAAGCAGCTTTCTCCAATGTGTTATGGCCTACAACTTCAATCACCCCTTACCACTGGCAAGGTTACGTGGGGATAAGAATGTACAGTTTGGAAGAACACAGGCTTGGGAAGGTTAGTTTAAACTTTAAAGTATATGAGAGCTCCAAGATAAGGTTTTAAGTAGTTTAGAAGATGCTATTCTCCCACTTTTACATGCCCTGGCCAAGGGAGTCATACCAGTGAATGAATACTGGTACTCTTCAGTGCACAACCAGAAGGCACAGAAGAAAGCCAAAGAACTAAATGAAAAAGACTTGTGCAAAACTCTTTGAAGCAGAAGTATGATAGTAATGAGAAAATCAAAACAGTGGAAAGGACTGGATAAAGAACAGCTTATTAGGAGAATGGAGATCAAGGACTCTTCCTTAGTACTAACCAGCAAGACAAACAATTTAGAACTGGGATACTATCTCTTGCGCCTAGGTAGCTGCCCATTAGGGCACAACAAGTTTAATATAAACAAGTATGCTACAGATCGAGACTAACTGTATAACAGATGTTCAGAATGCTTTTTCCCAAGAACAGAGATCACTCATGACTATATAACAACTTAACTTTCATTCTACTTTCACTGAAGAAGGAAATATACTACAGTCTTGAACATGTAAAAGAACATATATACTTAACAACTCTATGATATTCTGGATAATGAAAAACTCTTAATTTTTTTGTTCTGAACTCTCACAGAGAAAGAACTGGCCAAGATGAATATAAACAGATTAAGTCTGACATACAGGTTAACCACCAAGTTCTTACGTATGCTGGAAGATGGGGTAGTAAATCAGGGAGAAAACTAGCCAAGGCAGCTACATGCTAGAAAACAGAGAAAGAACAGTAACTGTGGATCTTCAAGTGGTCATCTGTGTCCTTACTCAATGGGTTTTGTGCCTGCACAGAGACCTCCACTGGAATGTTCCAGAGCAGAGTAGCTTGGTGGAAATTCTGCCCCTCTTGTATTCTGCACATGATCCTGCCCACCAAGCTACCATCTCCTTAGTTTCAACATCTGCTGAACATCAGGAACCTGAAAGAGGGGTGGCTTGTGGGAGGGCACAGATGACCAGTTGAAGAACCACAGATACAGATAAGCAACCTGTTCTTCTTCATGGTCTCTGTGCCTCACTCAATGAGTGACTAAAAAGCTTACAAAAGGAAGGAGGGTCAGATCACCGTACAACTGAAGACGAAACAGCCTTCCCAAAATGAGCATCCTGTCTAGCCCTGCAGTCCAGTCTGTAACAACTAATAAAAGCAGAGGGCTGAGACCAGGTAGCAGCCTTGCACAAGTCTTGTAAGTAGATCCCCCACAGAGCAGCTGATGATGATGAAACAGCTCTCATTGAGTGTGCTCTCAAAGAAGCAAGTAACAGTTGCTTACAAGTTTGCAGGAGAGGTGTAGTCTCCACAACCCATTTCGAAAGTCTCTTGGCTGACATGCTACCACTCTTACGACTTCCATCATAGCACACAAACTATTAGACCAGCCAAATGACACAGTTCTTTGTACATAAAAGGCCAAAGCATGATGCACATCTAGTGAGTGCAGTGACTTCTCTAACAGTGTAGTAGCTTGAGGATAAAAAGTAGTTAATACAACGACTTGTGACAAACTCTGAGACCATCTTAGGAAGAAAGGAGACGTCAGGGTGAAGGACTACTTTATCTCAATGAAAGACTAAAAAGCATTCATCATAACGTAATGCAGTTAGTTCCCTGGATCGATGAGCCAACATCACTACCACTGGAAGCACAGTCTTGAGAGTGAGGAGATGCTCATCTACAGTTGCCTAACATTCAAGGGGATAGCATACTTACTGAGACAACACCAAGGACAGTGACCACGGAGGTGACAGAGGGGAGATTGGAGGCAAAAATGAGCTAATCCTCTCAAAAATTTACCACTGGATCAGAGAACAAGGTGTGTGCCGATCTGGCAAATGACTGGTAGGCAACCAGTGCTGCTAAGTAGACTTTAAAGGAGGAAACAATAGACCTCACTCCTTCAGAGACAAAAGAAAGTAAAACACTGTCAAAGTTATAGCCACTACTGACCAGGCCTCTGCAAATTCACATTTTTTTCTCCATATTAAGATCTCTTAGTAGAGTCCTTATGCAAAGCTTGAAACATTGCCTGTAGCCTAAAGAGTCTATGGTGTTATCCTCCATGTCAAGAGGTGAAGCAGGGAGACATTTGGTTGAAGAACACAGCTACCTGAGTGAGACAAGAGGCTCACCGGGCAAGGAAAAGTGATGGGACAACTATGGGATATTGCCAGAAACGGACCAAACCGAGGCTGTCTGGCCTAAAAGAAGGACTCAGAATGGTGTTTGAGTGATTCCTGGCAAGCTTGGCTATCACTCCGCTGAGCAGTGGAAAGGGTGGAAACAGATACAGGAGGCACTCCATCCACCAAAAAAGGAATGCGTCTCCCAGCGAACCTCTGGAAGTTCACCTGGAACAGAACTGTTGACACTTGCATTTGGCTTCTGTCACAAAGAGGTGTATCTGAGGAGTTTCTCAGAGTGCTGAGATGGACAGATAAGTCTGTTGAGACAGCAACCACTCATGTTGGAGAGCCTGCTGTGGTTGACGCCATCTGCAAGAGTGTTGTCCAAATTAGCAAGGTTAATGGCTAATGGGTATATTGAACTGTGTGGGTACCAGTCCCAGAAGCAAGTTGCTAGATCCAGGAGAATAGAGTGCCACCTTGATGGTTGACGTAGTAGACTGTGATTGTGTTGCCTGAGAAAATTTGCACTATTTTCCCCAACAGAAGTCTCTGGAACAATCTGAGGGCCTTGAGAACTGCTAGAAATTCTAGCGCATTGATGAAGGTCCTTCTAGTGGCATGTACAGTGTCCCCAAATGGTTAAGTATTAATAATGTGCACCTCAACCTGTCACTGATGCATACATGATCACCACGATCAAAGGCTGGGGTGGCTTGAAGGGAATGACCACACAAAAGTTTAAAAAGCAGATCCACCAAAGCAAGTAATGCTCTTACTAGTTAAAGAACAACCAATCTGTTGCACTGATCATCATAAAGTGTATTTGACGAACCAATGTTGAAGTGAATGGAGCTTAATGCAAGAAAGAAGTTTTACAGCCGTAGTGGCAACCATGAGGTCCAGCAGATGCTGAACGTGGAGGGCTGAACATACAGGATGGGAGAGGATCGGCAGTGTTGTGTTGCACAAGGTAAGAGCCCTCATACTAGGAGTAGCACTTATCAAACTAGAGTCCAAGGTAGCCCCCAAGAAGTCGATGAGGTGAATAAGCTGTAAAACAAACTTCTTTAGATTTATGCTGAGGTCCAGACATAACAAGAGCGAGGTATAGGTCTTGGTACAGCTTTTTTTCTTTTTTCTTTTTTTTTCTTTTCTGCAGGATGCCACTAGTAGCCAGTCACTGAGGTGAAAGGTACGGTATGATCTCTTGAGTCCTGAGAAAGGAGATTACTACAGCCATTCAGTGAAGACCCTTGGTGCAATGGCCACTCTGAAGGGCAGCAATTTGTACTGATACAGATTCTCCCCAACTGTGAAGTGTAGGTATTTCCTGTGATGTGTTTGAATGGCAATGTGGAAATACATGTCCCATAGGCAAACCAGTCTCCTTTTCTCAGGAATGGAAGGATGGATAACAGCGTTACCTGTGAGGATGGAGGTATTGGTTCACTCCACGGAGGTCTAAGATGGAACGGAGGTTACCATCTCTTTTTGGGACTGTGAAATGGCAGAAGCATCCATTCCATGTGCAGCAGAGTGGAAGTTTCTCAATAGTGACCTTGAGGAGTATGGTATCAATCTCCTCCAGCAGAGTTGGATGCAGGGAGTAGCACAGAATATGCCAATGGGAGGAATACTTGAAACTTGATGGCATAACCCAAATGGACTATATTAAGAACCCAGGTGTTTGTGCTGATATTCCACCAGGCAGTGTAATGGTGGGATAGTTTTGGAACTTTGCTGACATCCGTGTTAGCTAAATGGACACTCAGCAGAGGTAGCAAGATGAATCAAAAGTGAGACTTCATGGAAGACAAGGACCTCTTAGAAGACTGCTGACAATGTTGTCTGAAGAAACTGAAAGTGGAGGAGGATGGCAAAGAAACAGGATGGCCTGGATGGAGATTTGGTGTGGTAAGAGGCAGATAATGTTTTTCGCCAGGATGAGTGAGAGGAATGGCTTTGTTGCCGAAAATGTTGTTGCTGACTCTTTAACCCCCTAGCCTTGGAGAGATGCTCCATCAAGTCATCTGTGGGCAGGTGGAACCACCTTTGACTATCAAAGGAGAGGTCTTCTATCCTCTTCCTTGTACCTTTTGTAAGGCCTGCCAATTGCAGCAAAGCGTACTGTTTGAGTACCACCGCCACCACTATAACCTGTGCTGCACACTCAACAGAGTGACGAGATGATTGTATTTGTTGAGACACAAGAGACTGGACTTCCTGATGGAACTGGAGAGCTGCCACTATCTGCTCATCAGGTAGGCGTGTCCCATAAGAATTTTTGATACAGGTCTCTGTATTCACCACTCAAGTAGAAAGTGCAGCTGCAGAGTAGAATCTTCTGCCAAAGATGTCTAGGTGTTTGCCCTCCCTCCATGGCAGTCTGGAATGTACCTTTTTTCTGTCCTTCGTTTGGGATGCTTCCACCACAATGGAATTGTCTGAAGGATCTTATACAATTGTTCCAGGAACCTTGGCATTGGTGACAGGGAAACAGACTGTCTGTTTTATGACCTCCCACAAAGCCAGCAGGAAGAGAATTGTGGCAGATGAGGGTGCTTGATTGTTGACAATCTGAAAAACTGGATCAGCGACTGGAGCAGGTGGAGTGGAAACATCTAAACCAATTGCCTTTGCCATACATAACACTATGTTGGCAAGCTGTTTGATGTTCTCTGGAGGTGCCTCAGGAGTGATATCAGCTGTTGGAGGGGAAGACGTGGAAGAATGTTGACAGTCTGAAGAAGAGAAACTTGAGTCATAGAAGAACCTGAAGATGATGCTAGTTGCACTTGAACTTGTGCAGCAGTAGGTTGTACTTGATAGATCAGAGCTGGAGGAAGAACCAATGGTATCAACAGCAGAAGAACAGATATAGCAGCAGTGGTGGTAATAAGTGAGGCTGTGAGATGAGGTGGAGATGGAGGCGGCCAGGAGAAGATTGCTGTAATGCGGGGAAGTGGTGACGGGGAGCCTACAGTCAGATTGTAGGCTGCAGTGACTGCCAACACAGAGGAACCAATAAAGTAGGTGGTGAGGTCTGAGCAATTGGTACCTGCTGTCGATCCAAAGAATGGGATCGAGGTTGGGAAGGAGATCCATGAGGATAACCCCTCAATGACAGCGAGACTGAATGAGATTGTGATCTGGAACAGAGTCAACTCAGAGGCCTGCAAGGAGATAGGTACTGATAGGTTTAGGCATGGCACTGATCCCAATATGAAGGATAGTAGAACCAAGAAGATTTTAGCAGCTCTTTCTAAAGATGCTCCCGCTGATACTGATCGATGTGCAAGATGGAAGCTAATGGCGAATCCCCATGTAAGCTATACTCTGTGTAACGCAGCCTGGAAGAGAAGTAAGCAGGCTCTTGATAAGAAGGGGATCTGTTACGGCTGTGATGAGAGTATCAATCCTGAGCAAGAAGTAGAACTGGCAAATGTGAAGTCCAGGGTGAAGCTTCTCTCAATGCTGAAGAAGAAACTTGGTCTCAGCTTGAAACAGTCTTCAGTAATGATAGTTCAAGCACTTCCTCCACCTCAGGAGCGAGTGATAAAGAGGCCAAAACTGGAGTCAGAGTTGAAGATGGTACTGGGTGATTGATAGACAGTACTGATCGACTCACAGGTGATGTCACAGAAGCAACCAGGGTATCAGTATGCTTCGTTTTCTTTGTAGAGTTCAGCTGGGCCTCTGTTATACATACAGCCCTCAGCAGAGTACCTCTTCTTTGTTAACTTCTCCTTAGAGATTGAAACTGAAAATGTCTCCAATGCAGCAGGTTCAGCCATCGGTACCAAAGGTGGTGCAGTAGGCTGTGATACCAAAGGAGACTGAGTGAGTACTGATTCCATTGGTTTTGTGGTCTGTACCAATTATTTTCTTGACATGTTTTATAGAATCAGAAGAGACCACAGGGGCCATCCAGTCCAACCCCCTGCTATGCAGGAACACACATCAGAGCACTCCCAACAGATGGCCGTCCAGCCTCTGTTTAAAAACCTCCAAAGAGGTTCTTGGAGACACTGTAGCTGAGGCAGTAAACAGAGGTGTGCTTTTGGCAGCCTTCTCTGGTACCTTCAATGATCTCTCCCAGCTGAATGATTTGAGATGGGAAGCTCAATTTTTTAGTGTCTGAGAGGTAAGCTGCCTACAGATCTTGCACTTGCTGACATTATGCTCCATCCCAGGCACTCATTGTGAGCATCCAACAAGGAAACCTTTCTATTACAGGAGCGCAGTGTTTATACAGAGACATAGAGGCCATGAGAAGAGGGGAAAGAGAACACAAGAAACAGGAAAGAGGAGAAGGAAGACAAAAGAGAAGTATAGAGTTTTATCTATGGAATATGCTGCCTCAGAGTGTGGTGGAGTCACCTTCTTTGGAGGTTTCTAAACAGAGTCTGGGTGGTCATTTGCTGGGGGTGCTTTGAGTGTGTATTCCTGAATGGCAGGAGGTTGGACTCAATGGCTGTTGCGGTCTCTTTCAACATTATGAGCCTTTCTGCACAACACTATTATAGTGCTATTATTCCACCTTCAACAGTCTATGGAATCCTGGTGTTTGCAGTTTAGGGAGGGGTATTTAGAATTCTAAGCCAGAGAGCTCTTTTTTGGTTCAGTAAAGTAGAAACCCAAGAATTCCACAGGATTCTATGATTCTACATGTGTGTGTGTGTGTATATATATATATGTATATGTATATGTGTGTGCGTGCATGCTTATGTGTGCATATATAGTAAGAAGCTACTCAACAGCGGAACAAGCCAGGAGGAATGACTTGAATGGTAGATGGAAAGAAAGTAAGGGGATGGTAGCTTGGTAGGCAGGACCACGCACAGTACGCAGGAGGGGACAGAGTTCCCATCAAGCTACTCCGCTCTGGAACATTCTGGTGGAGGTATCCATGCAAATGCAAAACCTATTGTTTGAGGCACAGAGACCACGAAGAAGTACTCCTTAAATTGTTTACTGATCCTCAAGTGAGAATGAACACTGTATTAATCTAATCTGGTATTTACAGAGACCCTGTTCCTCCACTGGTCCCTGAACTTTTTCCCATTTGTTACTTTAGAAACGTTAAGTTATTTATACTCTCATAATACACATAAGCACACCCCATTTAATGAGTCACATGTAGCTGCATTGTAACTTAATACTTCCAGGCTCTGGTATATTGATGTTTGAGTACAAAAACAGCAGAGAACAAGCAGCCATCAGATTAACATCTATAATAGAGGATGGCAATATACAATTCATTTGCCTCCCCTAGATATCCTGGACTCCATGATGTCCACTGCAAAAACTGTTTTGGCAAACAGAGGTCAGTTTCTACTCTTGGGAGCACTTTGGTGTTTTCCTTTGCCCTCCAAGCCCTCAAAAGGAACTTAAACAGATAACAGACTTAACTTTTCCTTCTCAACATTTTCAGGTGTGTTGTGGCCCAGAGTGAATCTAGGGGAAGAAAACTGCCTCCTCGCCTATCTTACTCATAGATATTCAAAATGGCTCTAAACTGGGCTTGAGTAGTCTAGCTGCTCATGCTGAAAAGAAAGTCTGACTTAATTCACTATGTGCACTGAAGGTCAGCAGCTGGCTTTGCATTCCAGTCTGTGAGTCAAAAAGAAAGGGACTGTCCTGATTTCAAGGTACTTATGTTACAAAACAAAACATTTCACTTAGGGAGAAAAAATGAAACACAGAAATATAGGATGGGGGACACGTGGTTGGATAGCAGTACGTGTGAAAGGGATCTAGGAGTCTTCATAGACCACAAGCTGAACATGAATCGGCAGTGTGATGTGGCAGCCAAGAAAGCCAATGCAATTCTCGGCTGCATCAATAGGAGTATGGTGTCTAGATCGAGGGAGGTACTGGTACCACTCTACTCTGCTTTGGTTAGACCTCATCTTGAATACTGTGTCCAGTTCTGGGCACTCCAATTCAAGAAGGACATGGTCAAGCTGAAGCAAGTCCAGAGGAGGGCAACCAAAATGGTGAGGGACCTGGAAGCCATGCCCTATGAGGACAGACTTAGAGAGCTGGGTATGTTTAGTCTGCAGAAGGGAAGGTTAAGAGGGGACATGATAGCCATGTTTAAATATTTGAAGGGATGCCACCATGTAGAGGAAGGAGAGGGCTTGTTTTCTGCTGCTCCAGAGACCAGGACAAGGAGCAATGGATTCAAGCTGCAGGAAAGGAGATTCCACCTGAACCTCAAGAAGAACTTCCTGACAGTCAGGGCTGTCCAGCAGTGGAATATGCTGCCTCGGAGTGTAGTGGAGTCTCCTTCCTTGGAGGTTTTTAAGCAGAGGCTAGATGGCCATCTGTCAGGAGTGCTTTGAGGGTGTTCCTGCATGGCAGGGGATTGGACTGGATGGCCCGTGTGGTCTCTTCAAACCCTACATTTCTACGATTCTATGATTTCAGAAACTGGGATTCCCTTTTGTTTCCTTACTGAACTTACATTGCTGAATAATTCACTAACAAGTTATCTTTAGTTTGCTAAAGGTAGCCAAGGCAAAAACAAAACAGTCTATTTTTTATTTATTTAAGGTTCAAGTATTGTTTTGTTTATTTTAAAAAAGCAAGCCATATCCCTGCAAAAGTATTAAGCGGGAAAAGAAACTTCCAATACTTTTGTTATCTTAACACTTTAGTTTTTTGTCGACTCTCAGCAAATTCCAGAAAAAGTTTAAAAACTGCCAGCACCTTTCTGAAACTGCTTCTCTAAGGGACATGCAGGCTTGACTGCAATTGAAGCATATCAAGCACAGTCTAATACTAACCTCTTCCAGATGGAATGGGAAAGACAAGACATAAGTACATCCCAGTCACCCCCCACTTCAATTTGTATATCTTATTAGAATACTGAAAATAGTTGTACTTACAGGGAGGTCTGTAAAGGCTATACCTGTGGAGAAAAAATATTAGAATTAAGATAACAAAAACTTCCTCATTTGCCTATAACTACCACTTTACACATACTACAACATATCAACAAATTCTAAGTTGGGTTCCAGCAGACACAAGTGGATGTGAATTAACAGAATCTTCCATTCATTTCTACCTTCTTTGATATTGTGCCCAACAAGAAATATTACAGTGCAATCCTATTGGGCTTTAGCAAGGAGAGGAGCATGGGACCCTTTGGTTGTTTTTGACTAAACTACCAGCAGTCTTCTCCGTAGTGTACACTGGTTAGCGTTGCTGGGACTTGGAATCCAGCAACATCTAAAATGCTACATGATCCCTCCCCCCGTTCTGTAGATTCTATATTCAAAGAAAACCACAGACCCACTTGAAAATTGCATTTTCCATCCTTAAAAATGCTTCAAAGCACACCTAGAAAAAGACTTTTTGGGCTTTTACTGATGGAACACTCATGGGCCATTTCTGTCTTATGCAATGTCATCTGACGGTGCATAACAGCTCTATGTGAGGCTATTTTGCTCTATCCAGGTAAGATCAGATAACATAGGAGTACACAGAACTCAGAGAGCCCTGAATTTCTAGCAAAATCACTGTAGTTAGCAATGATAATTGCTAGTCACATTGTTAGAATTCCTAACAAATTAGAATACATTAAAATTCCTGATAAATTAGCAGCCTGGTACCCTCCAGATGCAACTCTCATAAACTCCATGAAGCATGGACAATGGCTTATGAGATTCGTACTCCAAAACCTGGAAAGTACCAGATTCCCTATTTCTGAACAAGATACTTCTCTGTCCTCTTTCCTTCTTAAGAACACAAAGCAGACAACATTTTTTCTTTTTACTACTACCAATTGCAGTTTCTAGTTATAAGAAGAATTTCTAAATAAAAATGGAGGATGAAATCACATACAATAGTAGTAGATTTTAAAGAGAGAAGGTTGCCACTAACTTAAACATATTAAAAACCTCATAAATTTTACACACCGCAAAATAAACCTTAGAATTTGGGACTATATAGAAACCAAGTGTAACTGTGGTACTTCATCTCAAAGAAGACGTGCCCCTATGCATCTGCCTAGAGACATGTCTCAAAAAGTTCTAGAGTTTGGCAAAGATCTTATACCTATTTCAGACAATTCCAGTTTTGATAACAAAATCTTGGTTTGCCCAGTATAGAAGAGATATACGCAACTTTATTTGGAGAGGGAAGAAACCAAGAATAAGTTTCAGACCCATGACAGATACTAGGAACAGAGGGGGATTCGGTATCCTGGATGTAAGTTTGTATTATAATGCGGCTTGTCTTGTCTGGCTGAAACCATGGATTCTATTAAACAATTCTAAATTATTATTATTAGAAGGGTATGATCTGCATTTTGGATGGCATGCCCTTCTATGCTATAATAAGGCTAAGGTTCAGAAATCATTTACAAATCATGTAATTTGCAAGGCTCTATATAGGATGTGGGGAAAAATACAGATTGTTGTTACGTGACAAAATGTATTCTTGGTTCCCTCCATTAGAAGCACTCTCTATTAAAGAATTGTGGAGTTACGGACGTGGTTAACATATCATGACCTTTTGATGTGACAAGGGGATGTATATCAGCTAAAAGATAGACAGCAACTATTGGAAGAAGGATTTAATGTTCAGTGATTCCCCTATTTTCAGATAGTAGCAAAGTCTAAGACTGATATGAAGACCACTGGTGTAGATGCAAATATTTATAATATAATTATAACAGTAAGATTATTCTCTCTTTTTTTAAACTAACCTCAGCAATACCACTAATGTTAATAGAGGTAACAAAGAGAACATGCCTCCTTTACTTAAATTTTCACCATGGGAAACAACTTGCAGGTAAAAAGGAATGAAACAATAGAGCTTTAGCATTAAGGTTAGTATAAATTTTGGGAATATAAGAATTGCTCTTATTATTATTATACTCTTTCTTTATCATTCC
Organism: Iguana delicatissima; assembly: GCA_948472985.1. NCBI lineage: Eukaryota > Metazoa > Chordata > Lepidosauria > Squamata > Iguanidae > Iguana > Iguana delicatissima. The sequence goes on from CAOKZL010001411.1 coordinate 281,860, forward strand.
CTTTTTTTGTGTCTAAGCAAGGTTGATATGAAATTTTGTTTTGTTACAACCTGTGACCCCTTTGCATGGGGAAGTCAATGGTTGGGTTTTTTTCTTTTTTCTTTTTGTTTCTTCTGTTGTAGCTGTAGTTGTAGTAATTGTTGTTTTTTCTGTACGTCCTCTTCTTTCTTGTCTTTTTTCTCCCTTTTTTCTTTTTCCTTCAGCTTCCCTTCTTCTTCAATATTCCTCCAATTTTTTTCCTCTTTTATGGGTCATTAAATACGTAGGACTAAGTAATAATAATAACGTATAATTTACATACTTTCATAATTTATATATCTAAATACATTTCTCTTTCCATACATTTTTCTCTGCTTGAATAATTTATATTGTCAGTTTTTCTTCTTCCTTATGTAATTGGCTTTGTTGTTACTAAGGGATTTTGGACTCACAGTATCTATTACTTCTCGATGTATTTTCCTTTTCCTTTCCTAACTATACTTAATGTAAATAAATTTTATAAAAAAAAAGTTCTAGAGCTGAGCAGCTTGGTGAGGACTTCTATTCCTCTTTCACATACCATGCATGTCCCAGCCTGCCATGCTGCTCCTAAGTTTTAAAGTCCACCAGTGAGAATCCAGGGCCTGACAAGAGGGGATAGAGGGTGGGATTGTGTGAGAGCACAGATGACCACTTGAAGAATCACATTACAGGTAAGCAACCTGTTCTTCTTTGTCATGGTGTCTGTGCCTCACACAAATTGGTGACTGAAGAGCTTACCATAGGGCAGGTCACTGGAGGACAGATGACAAGACAGTATGGCTGAAGTTCACATCCTCTCTAGATCTGCAGTCCAACCTGTGGTGGAGTATGAAGGTGAACAGATGTGATCAAGTGGTTGCCCTCAGAGTTCTGGCAGGAGAATGTCATGGAGGCAGCCCTGCTCTGGTAGAATGTAGCCTGGAGAGTTGGGGCACTGGTTGCTCTACCAAATCATAAGCTAAGCTGAATGTGTAGGAGACCCACTTAGAGAAGCATTGGGAAGAGATCTGTTTTCCTTTCCCTGGACCACTGTAACAAACAAAAAGCTCCTCAAACTGGACACCACCTGCCTGCCACAAAAAGCCTATTGGTCTGGCAGAAGGAGGTTGCCCGCTAAGGGTAGTAGGCTAGCGCTTGTCTGACACTGAGAGAGTGTAGGGATTGCTCCAGTCCTCTGGTTTGAGGACGATCTTGTCTCTGTGGCAGGTATTGGGGAGTCACAATGGAGGGCTATGAGTTTGCTGGCTCTCCTGGCTGCGGTGACAGCAAACAGGAATGCTGTTTTCCAAGAGATAAGGCAGCCGCTGTTGGTCTTCATGGGTTCTAAGGGTTTCCTGGTGAGCAGGGAGAGGACTAACAACAGCAACCAGGAAAAAGTTGGTAGTGTCACTGGAGGGTAAAGGTGGGCCAGGCCCTTGAGGAATCTCTTGACAAGGGGTCTGAGAACAGTGAGACTGAAGAAGGCATCTTAGGTTGGCAAGCCATTATCACACTGAGGAAGACCTTCATGGAAGAGGAAGACAGTCCACTCTCCATCAGATGAAGGAGGAAGTGGAGCACAGTAGAGTGGTTAGCTGGAGAGGTGCATCTGTTTCTGCAGGTGGAGACAGTGTTGAATTTATTCCACTTGTAGGTGTAGGAGTTTCTGGTGGATTCCTTCCTGGAAGCTGTGAGCACTCTGGCAAGCCATGGTAAATTCAGGGGGTTATCCTCCAGGCCTTGAGGTGAAGCATCTCAATGTTAGGATGGAAGACTTGTCCATTTGAACATGAAACGATGTCTGGTTTGTGTAGGAGTCAAGGAACCTCCCTCAGGACACATGAAGGAGATATGTGAATCAAGGCTGTCTCAGTCAGCAGCATGTGATGAGAATGGCATTGGATCCATCCCTCAAGAGTGTGACCACACCCCTCAGGAGAAGCAGGAAGGGTGGGAAGATGTACCTCAGTTCATCATTCCACACTCTGAGGAAGGTGTCATCCAATAAGCTGCAAGCTCTGCCAGCCCAAGAACAGAAGCGTCAGCATTTGGTGCTGGTTGGGGAGGCAAAGGGGTCAAAAGTTGGATGGTCCCATTGAGATGTGATGTGATGGTATGCCTCCTCATAGACAGCCCATTCATGTTGGAGGACCCAGGGGCAGCATAGGGAGTCTGTTAGTGTGTTGTCCATCCCAGCTATGTGCATCACTACGGAGTGTATTTCTGCAGGCCCCAGTTCCAGAGGGAGGTTGCCAGGTAGAATAAGGTAGCACAGTGTGTGCCTTCTTGCCTGTTGATGTACCAGACTACCGTGGCGTTATCCAATGTCACCTGGACTACTCTGCCATGGAGTCACCTGTCAAAAGCTTTGATGACTGCTAAAAAAGTTCCAGAGCACTGATGTGCAGGGAAGTGTCCAATGGACCAATGGTCACTAGAGTGGACTCCCAAGCTGATCGTGGAGACATCAGCAGTCACCACGCAATCTGGATCCAGGAGGTGAAAGAGCATGCCTGTGAGGAGGTTGCATCTTTTGGTCCACCAGAGGAAGGAATGTCAGATGTTGAGAGGAAGCATCATCCAGAGGCCCTGGCGATACTTCCAAAGGTTGAACTGCTGGATGAACCAGCACTGTAAGTCTCTGGATCAGAGGCGGGCCAGGTAGGTCACCACGGTAGTTGCTGCCATGAGGCTGAGGAGATTCTGGATGCAACGAGCCATGCACCAAAACTGCATGAGATCTCTTGCACTGGTATGTAGGGTGAGGGCCTTCTGGAGGTATGTCAGGAGATATGACAAGGCTGATCAGGAGTCCAGAGTAGCTCTGATGAAGCTGATCACCCTGGTGGGTCCAAGGATCAATTTCTTCAGGTTCACATTGAGGCCAAGACTGTGGAGTAGGGTAAGGGTAAGGTTGATGTCCCAGTACAGGGCAGTGCAGGATTATGACACCAGAAGCCAGTCACCAAGTACAGGATGATGTTAACACCTTGCATTCTTAAGAAGGAGACCACTGCAGCCATACATTTGCTGAAGACCCTCAACCATGGAGAGGCCAAATGGAAACACATGATACTAATGAAAGGATGCCCCTGCGGTGAATCCAAGGAATATGCAATGCTGGGGGTAGACTGCAGCGTGAAAGCATCTCGCAGGTCCACCAATGTGAACCAGTCCCTTATCACAGGAAGGGAAGGATGATTTGGAGGGTCATGATTTTGAACTTTCCCAGTTTGATGTACTTGTTCACCCCCGGAGGTCCAAGATCTGGCAAAGGCTGCAATCTTTTTTTGGTACCATGAATTAGCGAGAGAAATTACCATCTTGCGCACATGAGTTTGGGATCTTTTTCACAGCTCTCTTCTCAAAGAGGGTGGAAACCTCTTCCAAGAGCACTTGTGATGGCGATAAACTGCAGAATATGCCAACTGGAGTGGTTGGAAATTCTATGATGTAGTCAAGGCAAACAACAGTAAGGACCCAGGCCTCTAGGAAACAGCATGGGAGAATGATGGCATAAGGCTCCACATTGCAGAGAAACCAATGACAGTCAGTAAAGGGAGCAGGAAGGAGATCAGTAGTGGCAAAACAGAGAATACCAGTACTGGAGAGGGTGTTGTAGTGTTGATGGTAACAGTCTCAGTAGGATGGGGAGTATAAGTGGTATTACCCCAGATATCAGTCAATGTAGGACACTGAAGTAAACGCGAAGTCCTCGTAGGACACTTGAGAGGTCTCCCAAGCAAACAGGGACCATTCGCTCCTGACCCTGGGAGTGGAGGCATCTCCTTGGCAATTCTCAAGGCTGAGGTGAGACAGCCGAAGTTGTCTGCCAGGCCGCAGGAGCCATTTCCTAGGCAGGAGAAGGTTGCAAGCCGTTGGCACATAGGAGGTGGATCAAGAGTTTGATGTTGGACGAGTTGATGAGATCTCGGCAATGGCTATAGGATGATGTTTATGCTTCAACCCTTTTCTCTGGTTTTGGCTTGTCCTGAATAGTTGGGGCCAAGCTATTGGCTGGTGTGTGTCAATTCTGAGCTCTCTTCAAGTGGCCCATCTCGTCCTTGTACTTGGCCTTCAGCACATGCACTCCATGGGCCTGAGTATTTGACACTGAAGTAGAGGTGGTTGGCTTGGCTGGCTCCATGGTAGGTGGCAGGGTTGGTACAGAGACAGAAGGCCTTGACGGAGCCATTGAGGAGGTCAACACTAATGTGGTAGTCAGTACTGACAACACTTTTACCCTCAGATTTTTGGTGAGGGAACAGACACCAAGTGGAGTAGAATGTTGGAGCCTGCTTTAGTGGCTACTTGGAGGGACTGCTCTCAGCAGTAACTCTTTAAGCAGTTGGCCCTGTTTTTGAAGGTTTGTCATATAAATCCCCAGCAGATGCTATATTTGGAGATGATGTGAGTCTCACTCAGGCAGTAAAGGTACTGGGAGTGGCTACTGGAAAGCATACCCTTTCTAGTGCACAAGGAACAGATTTTGAAAAGAGAGGTGGAGGCCACAGAAGCCAGCATGAGGTAAGAAAGAAGGGGGATATGGGAAGCATGACGGAAAGGCTTTTTTTTTTTGCTTGTTTTTTGGATGGTGAGCCAAAAGAGAGAAAAGAAAAGGTAGAACAACAAATTTAGGAGTGGAACAAAGCAAGAAGGTACACAGAGAACGAAGGAACGAGGGCCGTTAGGAAGAACGATTGAGATGTGCTGCTCAAATAGCAAATGGAAAGAAACTGAGAAGCAGCATGACGGGCTGGGAAAGGTATGGTATGCAAGAGGGAAAGAGTCTCCATAAAGCTGATCAGCTCTAAAGCTTTCCAAGATGGGTCTGCACAGGCGGAAGACCTATCTGTGTGAGACAAAGAGACCATAACAAAGGAGTAATTTTTCCCAACTGCTACTAAACAGGGACTTGTTAGTTATCAGTCTCAATGGAACTAAGGCATGCATCACAACATCCCAGATAGGTTAGTCCCATAGAACTTAAAGAAAGCTTTGGTCCTAAAATTTACAGACACGTCTACAAAAGTATTTCATTCTCCATTTTTATTGTGAATTCTTTGAAACTGCAAATGGATCCAAACAGCGAGCTCCGTAAAACATATACTCTTCTTTCTTAAGCTCAGAGAGCTAACCACGAGCAACCAAAGGTTGTAGGCCCTAGCTGCATTTGAAACTTATTTTGTAGAACCACATCATGGTAATGAATCTGCATGGGAAGACCACTTGTCATTTAGAGATCTCACTATAGCATCTCAAGCTGGAAGACAATCAGACCACGTAGTTCCCTCAGTACAGAACTGATTCAATGTAAATTATCTTTGTCCTTCCCTCTTTGGTGGTAACCATTTGAAGATTTCTGCATTGCCCAGGTGATTTTAGAGAAGCCACTGCTCTCTCGCTCTAGAAATATAACTCTCCTACACATGATGCTTAACAAGGTAAACCATTTGTCTCAGTGACTAAGTGCAAAAGACAAATCCAAGAACTGTGCATCTGACCAACTGCTTAAGTTAACTGATACAAGGTATCATTTGTTCACACCTCCTCAGGCAAGATTAGCTTTCAGACAAGTCTATTTTAAAAACACTGAAGCACAGATCCAGAAGTCAGGAACTCACACAAATGGCAGTCTGTCCAAATTATAGTGTATTACCTTATCAGTGGAATTTCCACACATTTACCACAATCTGCAGCGGGCCAAGAATATGCTAAAGATGTTTACATTTACAGAAAGAGTTCAACTTGCCTCTCCCGTCCTTCCAGAACAACTCCCTATGCACTTAGACCTAATTAAGGTTTGCATGAGAGGCGACACAGTTGCTCTACAGGCATGTAGAATGCTGTCACAAAATAAGAGCATCTCAGGCCAGACTGCTTCTCATTTTAGCCAAGCAGCTTTAACACATACAGATAAGCAATGCTGCAGGCTAGAGAAGACAAGAAACGTATCATACAGAGAGGAGTGGTGTACTAAAAACATGAATGCTAGTGTGATGGCAACTGAGCATTTGATTGTTAAAATAAATCAATAAGATGCTCCAGAGGCATATAATTATTCCTCTCAAGATTAACAGCAAGCTCTTTCAGGAATAGTTTGCCATCACAACTTCCTTTGTTCTGTGAAGAACAAGGTCTCCCCAAGGTCAAGGTCTTCTTCCAGAAGAAGAAAGCTTATAAAGTTTGACAGCAAGGTATCTGAATTTAAGTACAACTCGAGAGTATTAAAAGCCAAACATCCATCTGGTCTATGGTAGAAAATCAGGCGACCTCTTCCACCCTGGGGAGAAAAAGAAGTAACTATAGAGCCTCCCACTATCTAGAAGCTGGTCTTGACTTAATCCAGGGAGTGGATAAGCTTTGGACAGCCCTTGCAGGTGGGGCTTTTCGCCGCCCAGGACTTCTACAGAACCTGCCCTGGCTCCCCAAAAATGTAGGGCAAAAACTGCGAACAGCAAAACACCACTGTCTCCAGCAATAGCATAAACATAAGAAAAGCCCATGAACTTTGACCGCCACCCCATGCAAAGGAGAATGGCTGAAAGCTACCAAAACCTCAAACAAAAACTGGTTCCCAGTTTTGGTTTTGTTGTGTGCAGAATGGTTCAATAGCTGATTTGGCACTGGGTGCACATCATGGTAGAATGCAAGAGCAAAATTTGGCCCCCATACTCCCTCTTCACTGGCCCACTACAATCTAGTTCAATATACTGGTTTGCAGCAGATGCTTACTGGAGTCCACCAGTACGATGTGATGGCAAGAGGCCTTTTGCATTCTTTCCTGGCAACTGATATTCTTGCCATTCTGCATCTGAACATGGTGGTTCTTACAAGAGGATCACATCTAAACTAAGAGGCTGATTTACCCCACAGCAATTTGTCTACCTTCCTTCCATAGCTGTCTAACTCAGTGATCTCCAACACATGTTGTGCTAGTGAATTTCAAAAGATGATTAGATGAAATGCAAAGAAGTATTTTTGCTAGTCTGCCCAAATTTTCTTGTTGTTGTGTGCCTTCAAATCATTTCCAACTTCTGGTGACCCAAAGGTCACAACGTTTTCTGGGGCTTAGTGTGTGTAATGCACTCCAAGGTCACTGAATGGGTTTCCATGGCCAAGAGGGGAATCAAACCCTCATCTCCAGCATAGTAGTTCAACATTCAAGCCACTACGCCACACCATCTCTCCTGGCAATTTATTTCACCTCGTATCACAAATGCCAGTGAGAGAGAAAAACATAGTCTATATATTATCCACATGATGCATAAGTCTATCAACCTATCCTACTTTAGTTCAACCAGCTTAGGCTTCCTTGGTCACTTTCAGCAGTGAAGCCAAAACGTTTAGTTCAGCCCTCTCAAACGTGGTGCCCTCTAACTGTGTTGGACTACAATTCTCATTGCTTGTAGTTGTATGGCACAATGGGAGCTCTGTCCAATACATTTAGAATCGCACCCCAACAGAGATGTGAAGCTCAGAACGAAAACCAAAAAAATTAAAAAATATGGGGGGAAGAACTGGGAGTTTTCAAAAAATGGATTATGGATCGCCCGCACAATGATCAATGTTTAAAACAAGGAGTTCACATATTTACTCCCTCAATCGTCCCCAGTATCTGCTAGACCAGCATCCATGGTTTCACTTACCCATGATGGTCATCATGGGTTGCCACTGCCATGGGCCATGGTTGCCACTGCCATGGGCCATGGTTGCCACTGCCAGCCAAGGTCCTTGCTCTGTGCAGCCAGGCCCCCTGTGCCTCTCTCCGCCAAGGAAGGAGGGGACTCCTAGATTCCTTCCTTGTTGGATAGAGGGATGTGAAGCCTAGCTGTGCAAAGGGATTACTTACAGTTCAGTATCCTACAGCTCCATTTGTAACAAAATATAGTTTTTTTAAAAATAGGAAGTTCAATTTGCAATTATTACATAAATAAATACCAAATATAATAATTTTGTGCCAACAAAATTATACATAATACATTTTATATTCCTTACATGACTTTCTAAACCAGCATGGCATAGTGGTTTGGGTGTTGAACTACAACCAAGGTCTGAATGCCCACTCAGCCATGGAAATCCACAGGGTTACTTTGGGCAAGTCACATTCTCTCAGCTTCAGAGGAAGGTAAAGGCAAACCCCCTCTGAACAAACCTTCCTAAGAAAACCCTGGGATACATTCACCTTAGCACTGCTAAAGTCAGAAATAACTTGAAGGCACACAACAACAACAGACTTTCAGTCTTTAAAAGGTGCTAATATAAGTTTTTTTCAACTTTTCCAAACATTAAAAAAAAAACACCTTCCTCCATGATTTCCAAATTTTCAGAATGCTGTACCTTTAACCCCAAATTGTGAATTAACTGACCACAATATACTCTCCCAGGAATGGACATATGACCATCATCCATGTAACAAATGGAGTGCACAAAAATCTGACTAAAATCTGATGTAGTTCTAAGAACAGAATAGGTCTATGCAAGGCCCTGGCTACACGACTGAATTATTTTATTCAAGATGTATTTGATATAGAACTTAGCGAAGATTCATCATCTATGCCACAAGGACCACAAGAAACAAACCTGAGTATTATCTTCTGAATGCCCAAGAACAAAACAAACTGAAGATTTTTGGTGGACAGAAGCACAGTTATCAAGATCTACTCTAGTCTCTGGCCATTGTCTCTACAGGTTAGCTTCAAATCAGAAAGCAGATAAAATTTAAGTAAATATAACTATTTCACATTATCCACACACAGAATTCCAATTTCTTTGTAACATCATTTGAACTTCTGGGTAGTGCTGGCTGAACATATTTTGCCCAATGACACACTAGTTCTTGCCTTCATCTGTCCTTCCCTCATGATGCAGCTTGAACATATAACCCTGCTTCATAACAAGACTAGTCTTGCTTCTGGGTCACAGATTTTGCCTAACCTTTACCAGTGCAAAAAATAATATTAACAGAGGAATGTTAGAATTTACTTGCTGGGTAAAGGTCTCATATTTTAAAAGTGTCATATATTTACAAAGCATCTCTGAAACAATCCAAGTGGCCGGGGTTCTCTCTTCTGATCCCAACATGTTCTGGTACATCAGAAAAATCATTCACCATATGTATGTGTCAGTAAATAACTTGCATCAGTGTGAGCTGCTGATTTTTCAATCCCTTTCTAAATTTATCAGGCACAAAACAGAACATGGGTTAAAAAAATGTCTGGAATCTGAAAGCCTACTTGTGATAACAGTGGAGAAGAAAGAGTTTTGCATCACTAACTGAGCTTTGTTTTGTTTTATATAGTTAGCTTTTTAAAAAAGTCTATTACATTCTTACCTCAAGAAGAAAATCAAGAGTATTAAGAAACCTGTAACCTGTTGTAACCTGTGCACAACCCTGGCAGATAAAACTGTATCTGTGCTGACTTCCTGTCATGGCTAATAAACAGGCTCAATGGATATAACTGACCCTCTGTTTTAATAACCATAACAGATATTATTCAGTTTTTCTGTGTCAGGGATATGGAGAGGTGCTATGGACAGATGAGACCTTCCACATATGCAGTGGAGCCTTGCTCTTCCTGGCTTACAAAAGCAACTTGAGGCATGGATGAACTGGCCAAATGGGTAAAGGATGGTGTATGCCAAAGTGTGATTCCATCTACCCTGAAGAAGACTGTTGTGAGACTTTACTGTAAAATCCCTCCTTGAACCACACCCATTTGCCCAACATAATGGGCAATTTCCAATCTACCAATAATATTCCACATTCTGGCAAGGCACAATCTTGTGTGGTAGCATTTCAGTTCTAGGGGCTTCTGAATATTATGGATCATGTATCTGTTTCAATTTGACTTCAGGCTTGACTTTAGGAGAATGTTCTGGTGAAACCACCCTGGGAACTGGCCCAAAGGGTGTATGTCTACTGGACCTCCCAGCAATTTAAGATACATAGGTTATTCACACATACTAACATTAACACAATTAATTATGCCAAGTTATTCTTCCTAGTTTTTGTTTCATCTCAGAAATTTTGGTTGCGTCTGCAAGTTAGTGCTTGACCTAAGGGGGTGGACAGTTGTTTGGTTTGAAATCTGAAAAGAAAAGTAAGATGAGCCAACTGCTTGCCTACCTAAGCTGTGACCATTTTTTGTGTAGAAGCAGGTGTTATTGATGAGGTTCACACAGCAGCCAATCACATCGCCAGTAGTGAATGTGGGGCCATAGGGCTGCCCTGTCCCTGATGAGCAGAAGGAGTGTCCATCATCACCATGATAGCCATAGGAATGCTTATCCCAACCTAGAGAGAACAGAGCATCAAGGGCAAGTTTAAAAGGAGGGAAACAGGAATCATGGAAGGTAAAAACAAGAAATGCACATCAGTAAGCCCATACTAGTATAATATGGCAGTATATGCTCATACAGGACAAGGGTATATACAACTGTAGTTAACATTTCTAAGAGTATTATTGGAAGACAGAGGACTGATGGAATACAGGGTGGTTACATCTTGTAAGCTCCCTTAGACTCAAGCAAACTCTGAAGCATAGGGCAAAAAGTATAGATACTTTGAGATATATGTGGGAAAACCTTCTAGTTTTTAAAATTTTGGAAGAAAAAAACATTATTTCTGCTGGAAATTGTTTCATCAAATACTTCATTACAATGTTTAAGATGTATATTCAAACTGTATTCATACAAAAATTGAACACATCTGAACGCAAAAACAAGGAAATATATGCAAACTGTTTCTGGTAAAAGATCACAATTATATAGCGATGGTATCTGGGGCCTGTACTAATCCTCAGTGTTAATTCCTATGGCAGTCTCATTGGCTTTGGTTCTTTCTTTATTCATGCACTTTCCTATTCAACTCAAAATCTACTGAGGGGATTAATAAATAAAAAGGGAATTATTCACACTTCCTTATTTTAACTGATTCAGCAACAATATACAGATCATTTGATAAATGAGAGTACTCCCCTGTTTTGAATGAGCAGCATTTTGGGTTTTGCCCACTTTACTTTAAGACAATGACTTTCAAATAGGCTGTTCTGACTGAAACTGAAAAAGTAGATGAATGCTGGAGTACTATTCAGCAGTCCCTGACATTGAATGGATTACCTTTTGTTCAGTTATCACCTCACTTCTTTGTATTACATGGATAATACATATTATGGTTAAATTTACTTTTTTTGTACAACAAATTTCCCCCATTTTCTGTAATACCTCTAGTCTCTTCCCATGCCCTTTCTTTCTTTCGTCCCCTGTCTTTCTTTCTTTCTTTCTTTCTTTCTTTCTTTCTTTCTTTCTTTCTTTCTTTCTTTCTTTCTCTTTTCTTTCATACATTTCCCTTCCACAGGTCCTTTGAGACCATTTTTCTTCCCTTCATCAAAGGATGTTAAATAGTAGAACAGAGTAGAAGTGCATACTGTGCCTGCAAGATAAGAGCATCCTGGCTGTATCATAAAATGTCCTCAAATGACTCAGTCTTAGGTAGTTAGGTAAGTGTGCCCAATTCTGCTTACAGCTAGAATAGCTCAGAGAATCATCATATTAGAGCTCAAAGGATCTTCTGCTGAATGGTCTGGGTCTGGGGAGGAACTGTAGATACAGATGAGCATTATATATTGTAGCTGCTACTTTTCTATACAGTGGCCTTTCAGTATCCGCTGGAGTTTGGTTCCAAGGATGACCCATAGATACCAAAATCCATGGATGTTCATGTCCCATTATATACAACGTGGTAGTAAAACAGCATGCCTTATATAAAATCATGAACAACTCAAAGATTTGCTTTTTTTAGAATTTTTTAAAAAGCATTTTCCAGCTGTGATTGTTTGAATCTGTGGATACAGAATCCACGGATATGGAGGGACAACTGTACTATCATTGTTTTAATTCAAGAACTTCACACAGTTTCTCTCATCTATGGTCCAAAGCATATGAAAACGATTCACTCAGTACACTAGCAAGAGATGAAATAATCTCCCAAAAAGATGCACGGTGGTTGGATTTCTAGGAATAAGATGAAGAATCAGTGTACAATTGTGACATGTTGTGACAGATGAAGTTCAGGTAAGAAAGTCACCTGAGAAATCCCACACTCAGAGACAGAGAACAAATTTGTTTATCTTATGAAGACAACATTTACAGCACAAAATATGACAGATAAAACAAGTGAAATTTACTATCCCTTGCTATTAACACTTTATGTTTTTTGACATACTTTTCCAGGGTCAGAACCAAAATATGGAGAAAAGAAAAGAAGAACAATTTGTGAGGTACAGATCAGGGATGCCTCTACAAGTCTACTAACACAACTTGCTATTTTGAGGGGCAACAAGTTATTCTGTGAGAGATTAATATCTGAAAGGCACCAGATCCCATCTGATCTTGAAAGCTAAGCAGGTTCAGTCCTAGCCAGTACTCAGATGAGAGATCAGCTGCAAATACCAGGCCCTATAGACTGTATTTTAGAGGAAGAAACTGGCAAAACTACCTCTGAGTATTCATTACCTAAGAAAATCCTAGGAAATTCATGGGGTCATCACGGGCAACTTGAAGGCACATGTGCACATGCACACACAAGCACAAGATATTCTGCATCAGGCAAGGTTTACTGACTGTCACATATCCTATAAAAACAGCTTAAATCATATAAAGGCAAGGAGTGGGGTTCTCTACATCTATACCTACAAAAATTAATCTTCAAGCTACCAATTTATACTTCGAATGATCCACTGAAGTAAAAAGTTATCCAGCAATGGAGCAGTACGAGCATGATCTCTTAGTCATGACTGCAGATGGAAAGATCAGAAGGTCTAGACATGACGAGAAACCCTAACTTATGGTGGTCACTAAATTCTTCATGGTCCAGGTATAAATAAAGGGAAAAGATGGCAACAGCAAAATGAATGGTATCACCCGTTTAAAGCAGCACCAAGAGTGACATAGTTTTTTCCAGTAGGTGAGGTTCAAAACAGAATCTGAACATTTTGCTAGAGGTGAGACATAGCATCCAGAGTGGGCCAGAGTGCTCCATGCTAAGTGTCAACAACTTTTAGCTTTCAAGACAAAGCAGCCAGAAGCTCAAGATCTAGGTGTTCACATGTAATTTTCCAAAAACATGATTAAGAGATAATGAGAGCAAGCTACAGGACTACATGCCTGTTCCCTAGCCCTTTTCAGCATGTGTTTAACCCACTCTTTTCTTTTTGACTTAGTGTTATATGCAGATTTCAACTGTTGCTAAAAAGAAACCTGGAATGGGAAAAAGAAGCACAAGAAATAACAGAGCTTATGTAAGGGCTTTGTTTTTGTATGGGTGGGGGTAGGTTACAACTCCCAAACAGGATTACAATACTCCAAACAGCGTGGCCAATGGTAGGGAGATTCTGGGAGTTGTTGCTTAAGAAAATAAATTTCCGCCTTCCGGTCGCATGGCGGCCGCGAGTGGCAGCTCGGAAAGAAGCTGTGCAATGGTGCAGCCCTGAGCAGCCACCCGCTGGATTCCAGCCGCTTTTTTTATACCACCAGAAGCGGTTAAACACCGGGAGAGGTCCGAAAGGGACCCCTGCAACTGGTGGCTGGCTCTACCCGGCTGGGGGAGCTGAAAACACCAGGGGGGTTGAAGGACCATGACAGAGCCAGTGGGATCATTGCTTGAGCGGCACAAGCACCGCCGTCGACTTTTAACCAAAAAACTTATTTGAAATAACAAGTAAGAAAACATGTACCTGTTCTGGTCTTTGCTTTTGAAAATATCACATCTGGAACGGGCATGCAGCGGTGCACAGGAGCATAGGAATGGAAGGACCCAGAGGGACGTGAGTGTGTCATGGCGGAAAGTTCTTTTAAGGAGCGGTTGACTCAAAAGGAATGGCTAAGAGGCTTTTCTGTTTTTCTGTGGATGGTTGAGAGTCCGTCTTAAAGGGGCGGCTGCTTTAAACAAAATGGCTAAGAAGCTTTTTTGCTTTTCTACTGATGGTTGAGTGTTCATCTTAAAGGGGCGGCTGTTTTTAAAGAAATGGCTTAGAGCAGTGGTTCTCAACCTGTGGATCCCCAGATGTTTGTGGACGTCAGCTCCCAGAAGCCCCAGCCACTATGGTCAATGCTCAGGGCTTCTGGGAGCTGAAGTCCACGAACATCTGGGGACCCACAGGTTGAGAACCACTGGCTTAGAGGCTTTTTATTAAAGGGCCGGTACCGGGCTAAAGAATAAGACTGAACTTTACAAGATTGAATAAGCCCAATTTGGACATTGAGCTCCTTATTTCTACAGATTATTTTGGTTGATCTGAGAGGATTGTTGTTTTGGCTTCTTGACTCTGGATTTGTGATCTGGAATAATACTCTGGGCAGCGGGTATCGAGCAGTGCTTTTTTCTTTTTTGGCTTCTGTTGTTCAAGACTGTTTCCTAACTTTCTTTTTTTTTCTTTTCTGAGTTTGGACTGGTGAACCTGTGCTGGAACGTAATTCAAGCAAATATCCTCACCCTCAGGGATGGAACTACTTGGACTTTAAGCATCTATGAGAGTACAGTAATCTACAGAAATGAAACTCCGGATAGTGAAGTTCCAGATGGGAGGGGAGAATGGGAGGTGGAGTGGCACAGGGTCCTGAATTAGACAAAGTGGTAATACTTTAACAATGTCAATTAAGCTTACATTTGATAGATAAGTGGTCATTAATATAACATTGTGATATTGTTAAAGCGGGGGATGATGAATAGGGTATAAGTATAGAAGTGGGAAACAAGACTTTTTAAAATAATGGAGTTTAGGGCAGGAGATGGATTTGATGTGTTCCCGTTGTTTGAGACTTGTTTGCCAATTTTTTTCCTGAGTCTGGATTATTGAGAATGCCGAGCTTGTGCTGGAAGGTCACTTAAGCAAAACATCCTCACTCCCTGGGACAAGGCAGCTTGGAATTTAAGCAGCAATGATAATACAGAGATTCTCCGGAAATGAATGTCCGGGCAGTAAAGTTCCAGATGGGAGGGGGGAATGGGAGATGATATGGTGCACAGGGCTCTGAATTAGATAAAATGGCTATGTACTTTGGCAATATCAATTAAGCTTGCGTTTTTGATGGATATATTTTCATTAATACAGACATTGTGATATTGTTAAAGGGTGGATAGGTGAGTAGGACACAGCAGGAGGTGGGAAACAAGACATTTTCAATATAATGGGATCCAGGGCAAGAAGAGGAGTGACTGTAACAGTAGCAATAGCTCAGACTGCCAGATATACATTGATAGACGTGTTTTAAAAATTTTAAGAGTTCGTTTTATAAATGTTGGAGGACTTAATTTAAGAAAAGATAGCAGAATTTAAAAGAGACAAGTAGAGAAATGAGAATAAATTGAAATTTGTTGAGTAGAGAAAAGCAGAATGGCCAATAATAGCTGATAGCTGGGAACTGTCAAGGGAAAAGGAATGTATTTTGATTGTGGAAATAGGGAGAGGGGAAAGCATTTTCCAACGTTTGAGACGAACACTGTATTGTGATACATAAATGTAATATGTGGAGTGTGTTTCGGGAAGCAAAGACCAGAGCAGAGTGGAAGATCAGAAACATTTCATGTAAAACTACAGGTTAAAGAAAGTTTTTTTTAATCTGTGAAATTAATAAAATTATTATAAAAAAAAGAAAATAAATTTCCTAGTAGGAAAAGTGCTAACATACCACAAGATCTCAGTCTTTCTCTCTCATTCTGCATCTATGGGGCATATGTGTGTATGTGAGACAGAAAGTGCACAGAAGTGTGAACAAGTATGTATGTTTAAAAAAAGAGAGAAAAGGTCAGATTAAGATGAACAAACTGCCAGCCACCTCTAGTGCCTGTAGTACTATTTGATTCCTGCTGCTTTCCAAGAATCAAGTCCAGTATGAGCACCTGCATCTCATAAGAAGGCTGAGGGATCCTGAAAGGCCATCTTTCACCAGCCATGGAGGAGCCTAGTCACAAAACTACCTCTTGTCTAGCTTCCAGCAGATTTATGTTTGGCCTCATGCAGCAGACATTTTTTCCATCTCTCTCTTTTAATATAAACCACAGATTCCAGTCAAAGAGGCACTGAAGCATCATATTGCACTAACTACAGTCAGGTCTCCATGGACTAAATATACTCTGCTGGCTCTCACAGGCTGGTAAAAGAACCAGACCTCACTCCATGAAGAAAGCTACCAAAATAACACCACATGACATGTTCAGGACAAAAGCTCCCTGCAACACAGAGCCAAAACCGTGAGAAAATTGACCTATGTTCCCTGGGCAACAACTTGCCTTGTAGATTTCCTCTGAAAAATTAAACTCCAGCTGCTTAGGCTGAAGATGGTTTATTTGCGGTTAAATCTATGTCATATAAAGTGGAATCTGGCATACAATAGAGTAGCTCAAGTGATGCTATTTCTCTTTTACAAGCAGCAGTTTTCAGGGCAGCCCTATAGCTGTGTCACATTGGAGATGCTCACTGCAAAAAAAGGCTTCCCTTCCTGCTTCAACAAAAATGAATAAAAACACCAGTCCAAAATCTCATGGAGTTCACAGATACCTTTTTCAAAACATGCTTAAGCACATGACAATATGAGCATTTATTTGTGATCTGTCACAGTACGCCCAAGAACTATCAACATCTCTATCTACAATGACTCAGGGCACGTACACCAAACATCTCCACATAAAAATGACTGCTTCCTTCTTAATTCAGGGTTAGAAAGAACAGAGTGACCTACTTCATTCTGAACTCCACAAACCGGCAATCATCCAATTTAAGAAAGATGAACAACATCTGACATTTCCAACAATAGTTTGTAGAGTGAACACCCATATGACAACTCAGCAGTGGAATCCCCAATATTTTCCAGGACTGTTTGATCACCACACCCTTTTGGAACTGCTCTTGAACCACCTACAGGCCCTCTGGGTCTTGAACTGCTCCCTTTTTTCAAGTCAGATTAAGTATCAGGAAAACAAGCATCAGGATTTGATAAATAAATTTGCAGTAAATGTTTAGACACAAAATATAGAGTCAGCCACCTTCAAAGCCCCATTCACAATGGGCACTCTTGTTGTTTTCTATCAGTATCAAAAGTGATTAGGAGGAAATTCTCTGACAAGGAAATTTCTGTTTTGGTAGGAAAGAAAATGGCTGTACAGAGAGAGTAAAACACCCTTCCTCATCCTAGGAAGGAGGCCTGGTGGCGCAGTGGTTAAATGCCAGTACTGCAACCACAAGGTTGTGAGTTCGATCCTGCCAGGCTCCAAGGTTGACTCAGCCTTCCATCCTTTCGCAGGTCGGTAAAATGAGTACCCAGCTTAGCTTGTTGGGGGCAATTAGCTAAAAAAAAACATTGTAAACCGCTTAGATAACACTAGTTGATAGGCGGTATAGAAATAAATGCTATTGCTAGTGCTAGTGCTCTCCAGATATTTTGCCTTACAACATTCAAGCTATCTGATGGTTGGCCAAGGTTATACACATTATTCTGATAGTTGAATGGTGGTGTACTTTGAGTATAATTTTGAATTACATCAAACAACTTCTCTTAAAAAACAGCGTATACTTAGAAACCTTTGGTACCCAACATTAGATTTTTACTGTATTTCTCAGTTACTGAAACTGGCAATTCTTGAAGTAAGTTTCCAAATATGATGGTAGGGATATCTACAGTAATCCAGAAAGAACAAGCTGTATTTACAGACAAACAGGAGAAGAGCACTGCTTACACATTTTAGCTGTAATCATAATTATACTGAATGGAAGTCTCATTAACAGTTTCAACTGCTACTGGAGACTGCAACTGTCTTCCTGGCAATTATCTCATGATCCAAGACTTCCTGTTTTTCCAAGTTCTCCCTACAAGGAGTTTGAAAGGGGACTTTTGTGTCTGATAAGGGGCAATGAGGGGAAGAGACAGGGAAAATCTGGCTTGCTAGTAAGTCTACACAGAAACTGGAGAACCCTGTTTATTAACAACAGTTGGACTTTTCATCCCAGAAAACAAGCTTATGAGTTTGGATTTATGACCCCTAAAACCCTATATGGCTTAGGCCCACACTGACAGATTTTGCCCCTGCATATGAGCCCATCTGGACCCTGACCTCTGTAAGAGAGGCTCTTCTTTCAGATGTATGGTTGTTGGGAACACAAGAGTGGGTCTTCTCAGTGGCATCCCCAGACCCTGAAAATCCCTGCCTAGGGAAGCTAGAATTGCACTTTTGTTTTTCCAGCAGCAGGCAAAGACTTTTTTTAAAAAAAAAAATCAGTCTGACTTTTAGAATATAATACTTTTAAAGAAAGTAGTGTAAGAGTGGGCTGCATCATTTTAAATTTTATTGTTTTAACTTTTTGTTTTTTTTAAGTGTATGCTTTAAACTATTTTAATATTGTTAATAGTTCAATTTTGTTTTCATGATGACTTTTTATATTTTTTAATTACACTGTAATCATTTTAATATGCAAGCCTAAAAAGGCAGGATATAAATTAAAAGATAAAAACAACAACATTCATTCATCTCTACAAATCTGTACAAAATGATCCTCCTGATCACCCCGCTTCAAACCAGGGAGAGAGAACAATCTTTGGAATTAGAAGCGGAAGCAATACAAACTTTACAAAATATCAAGCCAAAACCCAACACACTCCTTCTTGAGCCAAGGATTAAAAAGAAAAACACTTATCTATATAAGCTGATTGGATTCATTTAAGGCCATGTTTCAGAGTTTTTAGAAAACATCAACATTTAGCAGTCTAATTAGTTACCCAGCAAAAAGAGGTAGCACAAAATAAGACAAGTATCTTTTCCTATTTGCTGGTAATGAACTTCAGAAATCTGACGTGATTTCACTTTGTTAATTTGGGGACCAATACAATGTCTTGAAGAGTTACCCACCTTGACCTTTCCATTTTATTGTGTTATGAACTGGAATTGGAAAGGATTTAATTAGCAGTATTACCACTTGACTTAAATTTGGGCCACAATAAAAATGTTGTATTTTCACAGTAAGTTTGGAATATCAAGTGGTAGCAATGCCAATTAAATCCATTCCAATTCCAAGTTGCAACACAACAAAATGTGGAGAAGTCAAAGAAGGATGAATACTGCAACATGCAGTAAGCATACCCTATGCCAGCTTTTTTTCTTAACACCAGCACGGGTGCATTTCAACTGTCATAAGACAACCAGTGTAAAGTAGTGAGCAGCTAGCCTGGATAAAGGATTACTAAAGTTGCACAGACTAACCTGTTGCACAGTTAGCGGAAGGATAAAATGGAAATGAAATGTTGTTCCACTCTGCTTACAGAACAGTGGGGTGATATTACTGATTTCTGTTACTGATGACAACCCACCGAGACTCAGTAAACCTATTTCTGCTTCATACTGGATAATGAGCAATCAGGAGGGTGAGCCAAACAGGAATTGTGACACAGACCACAACACACAGCTAGCACATGGTGTTCAACTTGATTGGCCACTAAATTGTTAGCATATGCCTCAAACTATTTTAAGTTCAATCTATCAAACTGGAGCCAATTCTAGATCTGAATCTTTACTGTGATCAATCAAATATCCTGACAAGTACAATTTCTGTATTTCTTTCTGATCATTATACTTCAGCACCAAATGCTAGACTAAGTATACACGAGGATAAGTATTTATCTCATACAGATTTTGCAAACAGCCTTCAACGCCTGCCATTACTAAAGACCCATTGTTAACATACTTTTGCTGGGGAAAAAAGGCTGCAACCCAATCCTCTGGTCAGATGAATGAGCATCCTCTTAGAAGCTGCAACAGGATGCATTTTTAGCAGCTAACTACAAAAGAAGTAAATAAAAAACACAGCCTAAAAGCTGTGCATTCACAACAGGTCACATGAGCACTCTCTAATAATGTTCAGAGACCTTGCCTGACACTGTTATTTTCTTTTTTTCTTTTTTTTTAATTAAAAGAAAAATTTATTCTTAAAATATACAAAATCCACAAATAATACATATACATTACATAACATCTTACAAAACATACATAATATCCACTACACAACCTACCACATTACAAAAGGAAGTTTTCTTTAAATCGGTATCAATATGCTTCCTTTCTCTACTTCCGACTTTGCTCTTAGAATCGCTATTAAAAATCTATTACATTTTGGTTTTCTTTCTCTTATATATATAACACTTATTCCCTACGTGTTCCTTCAAAAATTTAATTTAACCATTTCACTATCATACCAGACATTCTTATAATATTGTACCGTTTTTTCCCTTTGTTTACTAAACATTTCCTTGGTCTCCCCTCTTATTATACATGTTAATTTATCCATTTGAATTAAATCATATACTTTCATTTCCCATTCTTTCACTGTAGGCATTAAATTCCCTTTCCATCTAAATGCTATTAACATCCTTGCTGCGGCCACCATATAGAACAGTTGTCTCCCAACTTTTTTCTCCAAATCGCTTCCCCACATAGATAACATATATTTCCAGCGACATTTCAAATTTTAAATCAAGCATCTGCTCTATTCTTCTATGGATCTGTTTCCAAAACATCTTCATTTTTTTACACGTCCACCACGTGTGATAAAAGGAACCTATTTCTTCTTCACATTTCCAACATTTGTTAGAGCATTTGCTTGTCATTTTTGCTAGTTTTTGAGGAGTTAAATACCAACGGAGGTACATTTTGTACAAATTCTCTCTAATATCCTGACACAATGTATATTTTATTGTTTTAGTCCAAAGTTTTCCCCATTGCTCCATTGAAATTGGGTGGGATAAATTTTGAGCCCATTTTATCATCGGTAGCTTAACAGATTCTTCTTCCGTATCCCATTTCAATAAAATTTTATAAATGGACGAAATAACTTTAACTTTTCCTGAGTATAATACCCCACTTAGTTCTTCTCCTTCTACTTGATACTCATTAAGTTTAATATCATTTTTAAGTTTCTCTCCCAACTGCCTGTACAATAGCCAGTGACACTTTATCCCCGATTCATTTAATTCTTTTTGAGACTTAATCCTAATTTGTTTTTGATTAATTTCCAACAAATCTTCATATTTAATCCAGTAAATCAAATAAAATGTTTTCTCTCTTATAAAAAGCTTCATGGGGAGATACCCATATAGGGGTTTTCACACATGATCTTATAATGTACTTCCTCCACACTTTAAGTAAAGCCTATCTTAGGTAGTGTCTATTAAATCCTTTGCTGTCTCTCCCTTTATTATACCATAAATAAAAGTGCCATCCTGACCCCAGTCCATCTCCCTCAATCTTTAATAATTTTGTATTCTCCAACTTTATCCAATCTTGAATCCAATTTAGTGTGCAAGCATGATAATATAAGGTTAAATTTGGTAATGCCAATCCTCCTCTTTCTTTCGCATCTTCTAAGATCTTCATTTTGACTCTAGGTTTCTTCCCTTCCCAAACAAATTTGCTAATTTCCCTTTGCCACTCTTTTATAACTTTTTCATTTTGGACAATCGGGATAGATTGAAATAAATATAATAATTTTGGCAATACTACCATCTTTACTGTTACAATCCTCCCTGTCCAAGATATCTTCAGGTTATTCCAGTTTTTTAGATCTTTTGCAATTGATTTCCACACTTTCATATAATTATTTTTAAACTTATTTGTAAGTTCAATTCCCAGATATTTTATCTTTGAAGCCAATTTATATCCTGTTTTTTGTGCCACATTTCTTTCCTCTACCTCTGACATATTTTTGTCAAAATCATCGTTTTATCATTATTAATTTTCAAACCAGAGTGTTTCCCAAAACTAAAGAACATTTTTCAAATTATTTAAGCTTCCGTCTTCATATTCTAAGGTTATAGCAAGATCGTCTGCAAATGCCCTATCTTATATTCTTTATCTTGGACCTTTACTCCTTTAATTTTATTATGGCCTTTAACCTTTTTTATCAGTACCTCAATTACCAACAAAAATAGCAAAGGGGATAAGGGACAACCTTGACGCGTACCTCTTTGAATTTTAAATTTCTCAGCTTTTTGGCCGTTAATAATTAAGTGAGCACTTTCATGTGATCTTCCAATCAAGTTCATCAAATGTTAAGCATGTGCAAATTTCAGCTAAGTAAGAGGTTGCTATTATGGACTAATCATTAAATTAGTATCATAGCGCAGATTTTGGTTTTTCAAAACACAATTCAAACCACCACTACCCCCCCCCCGTGCCAAGACCAAAATTAACTCAAACATGAGATCAGAGCTTGGCGAACAGGCAAGGCTAACAGGGATGTTTATGTGGGTGTGCTAGAAGAAACATCCTAAGGTAAGCTTGTGCTTCTTAAGGTAAACTTCTCCAGCCCCAGTGAGCCTTTGGAAAGTTTCTTAGGTAACAGCTGTGCCAAGAGATCACTGTTGGGGGTAAGATACTCTGCTTGCTTGCTTGATTAGTTGCTTCTGTGGCTGCTTTGTTGCTTGAAGGTTTGCTTCTGAGTCTGTTTCCTCACTTGGTGTTTGCTGGATGGCTTGTGACTCTGTTTCCTTGCTTGCTTTTTTGCTGGGTTGCTGTTGAATTTATTTCTTTGCTTGCTTGTTAGGGAGTTTGTCTCCTTGATGGTTTGTTTGGCTGCTTGCTTGCTTGGTAGGCAGTTTATCTCCTTGCTGGTTTGTTTGGCTGTTTGCTTGCTTGCTTGCTTGTGTGAGCCAGGTGAGGGCTTTGTTGTTCTATTGTGTTGTGATCAGCTTATGGGTGTTGGTCTAAGGGTGACTGGCTGTGTGTGAGCTGAGTGGAGGCTAGCCTGAGGACGCATTAGCACTCTGTTGCATTCATTGTGTGGAGGCCCAGGTGCTCTGCCTGAGCACAAGGTCCCAGAGAGGTGGGGCAGCTGCTGAGAGTTGAGGGAGGAGCTACTAGCCACTATATAACTACAGCCTCAATCCTGGGAGCTTGGCAATTAGAGCTTTGTGGATAGGCGAGGCTAATAGGAGTGTTTACATGGGTGTTGAGTGGGTGGTCAGGTTTTTTTTTAATTGACTGTTCTAAATTGTCAAATATGGATAGTCAGGGACCAGCTGTAGTCACCTGAAGCAGCTGTGGCATGTTTGTTTTCTTGCCAGAGGATGTGGTTGGGTGCACTTGCAGTAAGTGTCAGTTGGTGGCCCTGTTGGAAGAGAAGGTCCAGCAGCTGGAGACCCATGTTTCCAATCTTTGGATTATTAGGGAGGATGAGGACATAGTATATCTTGATTTCAGTAAGGCCTTTGACAAAGTTCCCCATGACATTCTTGCAAAGAAGCTAGTAAGATGTGGACTGGACAGGGCTACTGTCAGGTGGATTTGTAACTGGTTGACTGACCGTACCCAAAGGGTGGTCACCAATGGCAGATTCTCATCCTGGAGAGAAGTGACTAGCGGGGTGCCACAGGGTTCTGTCCTGGGCCCGGTGCTGTTCAATATCTTCATTAATGACTTGGATGAAGGAATAGAGGGCACGCTGATCAAATTTGCAGATGACACCAAATTGGGAGGGGTTGCTAATACGCCAGAGGACAGGATCGAAATTCAAAAGGACCTGGACAGATTGGAGAGCTGGGCCAAGGCTAACAAAATGAATTTCAACAGAGAGAAATGTAAGGTCCTACACTTAGGCAGAAAAAATGGTATGCAGAAATATAGGATGGGGGACACGTGGCTGGCTAACAGTACGTGTGAAAGGGATTTAGGAGTCTTCATAGACCACAAGCTGAACATGAGTCAGCAGTGTGATGCGGCAGCCAAGAAGGCCAACGCAATTCTTGGTTGCATCAATAGGAGTATGGTGTCTAGATCGAGGGAGGTACTGGTATCAGTTTATTCTGCATTGGTTAGACCTCATCTTGAATACTGTGTCCAGTTCTGGGCACCCCAATTCAAGAAGGATATGGATAAGCTGGAGCAGGTCCAGAGGAGGGCAACCAAAATGGTGAGGGGCCTGGAAGCCATGCCCTATGAAGACAGACTTAGAGAGCTGGGTATGTTTAGTCTGCAGAAGAGAAGGTTGAGAGGGGACATGATAGCCATGTTTAAATATTTGAAGGGGTGTCATGTCGAGGACGGAGTGGGCTTGTTTCTCCTGCTCTTGAGACCAGGACAAGGAGCAATGGATGCAAGCTGCAGGAGGGGAGATTCCGCCTGAACCTCAGGAGGAATTTCCTGACAGTCAGGGCTGTCCGACAGTGGAATGTGCTGCCACAGAGTGTGGTGGAGTCTCCTTCTTTGGAGGTTTTTAAGCGGAGGCTGGATGGTCACTTGTTGGGAGTGCTTTGAGGGTTTTCCTGCATGGCAGGGGGTTGGACTGGATGGCCCTTGTGGTCTCTTCCAACTCTACATTTCTATAAATATCTATGAATATCTATGAGGATTTTTGGATAGGGCAGAGAGGACCATCTTGAATACAGAACACATAGGAAACATCACTGAGGAGGAAGCCAGTTCCCAATCACAGGAGGCAGACACTTGGAGGAATGTTACATGTAGAAGGGCCAGGATCCAAACAGAGTTTGGAGCTACAAAATTGATTCCAAGCTCTCTCCTTTATTAGTGAGGAAATAGAATAGCAAGAAGAAAAGAGCAGCAGCTTGAAGAGAAGGCTAATGAGGAAATGGAACAGCAGCAAGAGCAACAGAGTCAGCCCGAAGTGGATGTGGAAGTGACCTGGGAAGAATATGCACATCTAGTAACCCCTGCCAAGCCTCAGAGGAGACAAGTTGTGGTGGTTGGGGACTGCTTGCTGAGAGGAACAGAAGCAACAATTTGCAAACCCGACAGGATAAATCGGGAAGTGTGCTGTCTCCCTGGGGCCAAAATTTGTGATTTAACAGAGAGGCTGACAAGACTGGTCAAGCCCACTGACCGTTAACACCCTACTTTTGCTTCGTGTGGGAACCAATGAAACTGTAAGGTACAGCTTTCAGGATATCGCAAAGGATTATGAGGTTATGGGTAGGAAGCTGAAGGACTTTGCTGCAAAGGTTGTAATTTCATCTCTCTTCCCTGTTGAAATACATGGCCCATGAAGGGAGAGAAGGGTAGTGGAAGTGAACAACTGGCTCCGCAGATGATGCCACCAGGAATGATTTGGCTTCTTAGACCATGGACTACATTTTCACAAAGATAGTCTTCTGGCAGAGGATAGGGTGCACCTCACGGCTATTGGCAGGAATGCTTTTGCTAAGAGTCTCACAAAATTTCATCAGGAGGGCTTTAAACTGAGTTGTGGTAGGGAGGGAGACAGTAGTATTCAGGGCAGGAGTTCAGCAAGTGCTGGGGAGAACAGCCCAAATGTTATATAGAAAGAGCAGGCCAAGTAGTACTAGAGACTAACAGTGGTAGGAAAACCAACATTAGTAAAGGGCACATGGGAAAGGCACGTGGTCTTAAATGTCGCTACACCAATGCACACAGCATGGGAAATATAAAAGATAAACTTGAACTCTTAATATAACAAAATAAATATAAATGGTATCCCTGAAACCTGGTAGGATGAGTCTCATGATTGGAATGTAATAACTGGGGGCTATCACCTATTTAGGAGAAACAGACCAAACAAGAAAGCAAGAGATGTAGCATTATATGTCAAGGCTGTTTACACCTAGGAAGAGATCCATGACTTAAATCCAAGAAGCCAGTTTGAGAGCATCTGGGTAAGAATCACGGGGGTGAGAAACAATAGAGATGGCACTGTGGGGGTCTACTACAGACCCCCCAGCCAGACTGAGGATCTGGATGATGTTTCCCTAGAGCAGATTTCAACTATCCTGATATGTGTTGGAAGTCAAACTCTGCCAAGAGCATAAGGTCCAACAAATTCCTCACTTACCTTGCACACAATTTCATGTCCCAGAAGGTTGGAGAGGCAACAAGAGGATCAACTATTTTAGATCTGATCCTAACCAACAAGGATGACCTTGTTAATGGGATAGAACTGGCGGGATTCTCAACTGGGAGTGGCCATGCTCTATTGGAATTTATCATAAAGTGGGAAAGGGAACCCCAGTGTAACCAGAGATGCATTCTAGACTTTAAGAAAGCCAATTTCTGTAAACTTAGGGAATTACTGGCTGAAATTCCATGGTCAACAATACTGAAAGAGAAGGAAGTTCATGATGGGTGGGATTTTCTTGAAAGTGAGAACTGAAGGCATAATTTAAAGCTGTTCCATTAAGGAGGAAAAACAGGAGGTGTCTAAAGAAATCAGAATGGGTGACTAAGGAACTCTCAATTGAGCTAAATCTTAAAAGAAACGTACAAGAGATGGGAAAATGGGGAAATCCCAAAGAGGAATTTAAACAAATAGCCAGGATATGCAGGTCAGAAAAGCTAAAGCCTAGAATGAACTCAGGCTTTGCAGAGAGATTAAAAGCAAAAGAAAGGGATTTTTTAGATATGTCAGCAGCAAAAGGAAAAACAAGGAAATGTTTGCGTAAAGAAAATGGCCAAGTACTAACAGGGGGCAGAGAAAAAACAGAACTATTCAACACTTTTTTTGCCTCCATTTTCTCCCAAAAGGAAAAAAGTACTCAACCTGGGGAGTGGGAAGCAGGTGGGGAAGTGGCAGAAACTCAGCACAGTATAGGTAGAGATGTAGTACAGGAATACCTATCTACTCTAAATGAGTTCAAGTCTCCAGGGCCAGATGAACTACATCTAAGGATATCAAAAGAACTGGCAGAAGTAATTTCAGAACTGCTGGCGATAGTCTTTGAGAAGTCTTGGAGAACAGGAGAAGTCCCAGCAGACTAGAGGAGGGCAAATATTGTCCCTATTTTCAAAAAGGGGGGAATAATTATTGCCCAGCCAACTTGATGTCAATACCAAGAAACATTCTAGAGCAGATTGTTAAACAGACAGTTTGCAATTACTTAAAAAGCAATGCTGTGATCACTAAAAATCACTATGGGTTTCTCAAAAACAAGTCATACCAGACTAATCTTATCTCTTTCTATGATAGAGTTACAAGCTTGATGGATGAAGGGAATGCTGTGGATGTAGCATTTCCCTACTTCAGTAAGGCCTTTGACAAAGTTCCCTATGATATTCTTGCAAAGAAGCTAGTAAAATGTGGACCAGACAGTGCTATTGTTAGGTGAATTCATAATTGGTTGACTGAATGAACCCAAAGGGTGCTCACTAATGGTTTCTCTTCATCCTGGAAAGAAGTGATTAGTGGGGTGCCACGGGGTTCTGTCCTGGACCCAGTGATATTCAACATCTTCATCAATGATTTGGATGAGAAGTACAGGGCACGCTGATCCAATTTGCAAATAATACCAAATTGGGAGGGGTTCCTAATACTCCAGGGGATATGATCAAAATTAAAAATGATCTTGACAGACTGGAGAGCTGGATCAAAGCTAACAACAGAGAGAAATGTAAGGTCCTACACTTGAGCAGAAAGAATGAAATACAGAAATATAGGATGAGAGACACCTGGCTGGACAACAGTACATGTGAAAAGGATCTTGGAGTCTTAGTAGACCACAAGCTGAATATGAGTCTGCAATGTGATGCAGCATCCAAGAAAGCCAATGTGATTCTTGGTTGCATCAATAGGAGTATGGTGCCCAGATCAATGAAAGAAATGGTAACACTCTTATTCTGCTTTGGTCAGACCTCATCTAGAATACTGTGTCTAGTTCTGGACATCTCATTTGAAGAAGGATACTGACAAACTAGAACATGTCCAGAGGAGGGTGACCAAAATTGTGGAGGGTCTGGAAGCCATGCTCTATGAGGGACAGCTTAGGGAGAAGGGTATCTTTAGTATGCAAAAGAGAAGGTTAAGAGAGGACATGATAGCCATGTTTAAATATCTGAAAGGATTTCATATCAAAGAGGGAACAAGTTTGTTTTCCGCTGCTCTAGTGACTAGGACAAGGAGTAATGATTCAAGCTACAGGAAAAGAGATTCCACCTGAATGTCAGGAATAACCTCCTGACCATCAGAGCCATTCTGCAGGGGAATATGCTGCCTTGGAGTGTGGCAGAGTCTCCTTCTTTGGAGGTTTTATATCAGGCTGGATGGCCATCTGTTGGGAGTGCTTTGATGTGTGTTCCTGCATAGCAGAGGGCTGGACTGGATGGCCCCTGTTGTCTCTTCCAACTCTATTATTTCATGATTCTGTGGTGACATAAAAAGTATAATGGAGATTTTCCCTCATTCTGCGCAGAGGCCTTAGTGATGAGCTGAAATGGCAGCATATGTTGTGAACTCCTTCCTCATAAGCAAAAGAAATCTCTTTTGCAGTGTTTGCATATCTTTTGCAAGAGAGCATCGTAGGGAGCAGGTGTCATGGTCCAAGAGGAAATGTGTTTCCACTTACCAAGGCAACTATAATGCACCCTTCAATTATGATATGCATCCAAATACTATTATCAGTTAATTACATTTATATTCCATCTTTCCTTAAATACGCTCAAGGTAATGAACTATGGCCTTCCTTCTTTCCACTATATCCGCACATAAATTCTGACAGGCAGGTAAGTCAGATTTATGTGACTAATCCAAGTTCACCCAACTGGTTTCACAGCTCAGTGGACAAAGACCCCCAATGTAATAATCCACAATATCACACTGGTTCTTCTATGCACATTACTTTAAATGGGAGTGTGCTCTGCTGATATAATTCTGTGCTAATTTTTAAAAAATAAGGTCCCCAAGAGTCCTCAAAACTTATCTAGGTATGTTGGGATCATTATGATGGTATTAAAATCCTATTAAAATAGAATCACTGTCCTCACAACACCATTTTCATACAAAGTCTAGTGTCTAGTCCCATTATCATCACACAGCAGCCATTCCAGAAGGCAAGAGGAGAAGCAAAGCTATTCTACCCCTTGTGCTGGCAGACCACCTTCCCTCCATCCCAACTGCCCACTGCCCGGTCACAAAGGGAGAGAAAAGAGGCAGGCACAACTCCATCATGCCTAGGCCCAGAAGAAGATAAAAGGCTCCCCCTCTATGCCAACTGCCACTGCCCTGGCATCAGAGGAAGAGAAGAAGAAGCAGGTACAGCTCCATCATGCCTACGCCCAGAGGCAAATAAAAGACCCACCCTCCATCCCAGCTGCCACTGGTGTGCCTCCAGAAGCAGGCACATTTCCACCATGCCTAAGCCCAGAAGCAAATGAAATGCTCTCCCTTTTTCCTTTTTGTGTCATGTCTTAACGAGACTGTAAACCTGAGTGTAGGGAACTGTTTTGTTGTTCTTTCACTTATAAAACATCACATAAAGTGATGACATGACATAAAAAGATGATGATAATGATAACAACAACAACAAGACACTGTAGGAAGAACTGATGTCTGAACTCATGTGTTTTGCTCTTCCATTCCTGTCCTTTTGTGTCGTTTAGACTGAAAGCCTGAAAATAGTGTCTTGGTTTTTTCTTGATCCCTAAAGCTGCTTTGGGAGATTTTTGAGTAAAGAAAAGAATAAAAATGCTTCCGATACGTAGAGAAATAAAGAATTTCAATGGGTGTAGACTTCCTAGTCTCCTGTAGCATAAAGTAAAGAGTTTTGTGGCACCATAACAGTCTTTAATAGTTTGATTGGCACAAGTTCTCATGAACTACAACCCACTATCAGCTTCATCAGATGTACCCAGTATAGTGAGCTACAATTCACAAGAACTTATGCCAAATAAAACTCATTAGTCTTTAACATTCCACAAGTATCCTCACAGGTTTTACAAAGGAGTTATCAGAAACATCCACCTTTAAATGAGGCTAAGGTTTGGAAATACTCAGTTTAAAATTATTACTACTAAATTCTACTGGAACAAAATTTGAGAACATACAGCCAGTTTAGCACAAATATTCAAGACTACATTGACTCACAACATCCTAACTGAAGAGGATCAAAGAACAGAAATACCACATCTGGGAGAGAAGAACAGGTTGCTTACCTGTAACTGTGGTTCTTCGAGTGGTCATCTGTGCCCTCATACATTAGGAGCTTTCGCGCCTGCACGGTAGCGTTCGGAAAATTCTAGAGCTCGTTAGCTTTGGCGGGAACCCCTCCCCCACGTCGGTACTGCGCATGCTCCTCCCGCCGACTAACGGTCTCTCCTCAGTTCTGGTCCGCCAAAGCAGATGGGACCTGAAAGAGAGGGGAAGGCAGGGCGGGGATGTATGAGGGCACAGATGACCACTCGAAGAACCACAGTTACAGGTAAGCAACCTGTTCTTCTTCTTCGTGGTCTCTGTGCCTCATACATTAGGAGACTGTGTAGCTTACCAGAGGATGGTGGGTCAAGTCCCAGACCCTACAGCACAGAAGACAGCACAGCACGTCCGAACCGGGCATCTCTCCTGGAACGGCAGTCGAGCCTGTAGTGGCGCACGAAGGTCGACGGCTGGGACCAGGTCGCCACACGGCAGAGTTCCGACAGGTCGACGCCTCGCAGGAGAGCAGCAGATGTCGCCACGGCCCTGGTGGAGTGGGCCCGAAGCAGGTCTGGCGGAGGCTTCCTGGCAAGCTCGTACGCCAGTAGAACAGTCTGTACCACCCACTTAGAGAAGCGTTGGGTGGACGCTTTGTGGCCTCTCCGGCGCCTGCCATAACAGACAAACAGGTGGGGTGTCTGTCTGTAGGCTGCAGTCCTGTCCTTATAGAAGGCCAGCGCCCGACGCACGTCCAGGGAGTGGAGGGAACGCTCCAGAGGTGTTGTCGGGTCCGGGTAGAAGGCCGGCAGGATGATGTCCTGGCTGAGGTGGAAGTTGGACACCACCTTCGGCAGGAAGGAGATGTCAGGCCGGAGGACCACCTTGTCACGATGGAAGACCAAGTATGGTTCATCGCACCATAGCGCCGTCAACTCTCCCGCCCGCCTGGTAGAGGTGACGGCCACTAGGAACGCGGTCTTCATCGCGAGCAGCCTGTCGTCCGTCGTGGCCATGGGCTCGAAGGGCGGCTTCGTCAGCTGGGACAGCACCAATGACAGCGACCACGGCGGTAGCGGCGGCGATACCGGCGGGTAGAGGTGCTGCAGGCCCTTCAGGAACTGCTTGACGGTACCGTCCCTGAAAAGAGCGGCCGACGGGGATCGTGGCGGCTGGTATGCCACGATCGCGGTGAGGTAGACTTTGAGCGACGGAAAGGCCAGGCCCTGTTGCCGGAGATGGAGGAGGAAGTGGAGCACGGTACGCAAAGTGACAGGCGATACCGGCTCTCGACGTTCCGCGGCGAAGGCCACGAAGCGCTGCCACTTATAGTGGTAGTTCCTTCGCGTGGACTCTTTCCTGGCCGCGGTCAAGACGTTTCCGATGGCTGGATCGTCTAGGGCGATATCCTCCAAGCATGGAGGGCCAACAGCGGCAAGTCCGGGTGCAAGACCAGTCCGTCAGAGTGAGACAGCAGGTCCGGTACTGTTGGAAACCTGAGAGTCCTGCCCCGGGCGGCCTCGATCAGGGGTCCGAACCAGTGCTGCCTCGGCCAGTAGGGCGCCACCAGGATCGCGTCCGCCTGGTCCGCGATGATCTTCGCGATCACGCGGCCCAGGAGCGGGAACGGAAGGAAGGCGTAGATCAGCCCTTCGTCCCACGGGAACTGGAAGGCGTCGCCGATGGAGCTGCAGTCGTGACCGGCCCTGGAACAGAACAGGCAGCACTTCGCGTTCTGGCTGGTCGCGAAGAGGTCGATGGTCGGCTCGCCCCATCGGTCTCGAAGCATCCGGAAGGCCTCGTCGGACAGGGACCACTCGTGATGGGGGTGGTGTCCCTGCTGAGGGTCCGCCGTGGTGTTCTCCTCCCCGCCGGTGAACCGCCACAGGGTGTATCCGGAGCGGGACGCACCAGTTCCAAAGGTCGAGCGCGATCCCCAGCAGCGCGGGGGGTGCGGGCGCCTTGCCTGTTCACATAGCAGACCGCCGTCGTGTTGTCCGTGAGGAAGGCACCGTGCCCCACGACTGGGTCGGAACGCTCTAGGGCCTTGTGGATCGCCAACAGTTCGAGCGAGTTGATGTGGAGGAACAACCGTCGTCCATCCACCGGCCTCGGACCGGAGATCTCCGGTGTGCGCTCCCCAGCCGAAGAGCGAGGCATCCGTCGTTATCGTGACCGACAGCCGGGGTTCGCGGAAGGCTCCCCGACAACAAGTTCCGGTACGACAGCCACCACAGGAGCGACCGACGTACCTCTGGGGGCACGGTCCGGCGGCGCTGGTCGCCCCAGAGTGGATGAAGGTCCTGACAAACCCAGTCTGGAGCAGCCGTGCGCGTAACCGGGAGAGGTAGGTTCGGCGGTGGTCGAGGCCATGTAACCGAGGAGCTGTGGACCCTCCTCGCTGACAGCGTCGGGCCTCGAAGGCGCGGACGCTCCCCAACATCCGCGCCCTCTCGCCCGGGAGGAAGGCCCTCGCCGATACCGAGTCGATCCCCCCCGATGAATCAAAAACCCGGGTGGGCTCGATGGGACTTCTTGGGGTTGACCCTGAGTCCGAGCCAAGTGAGAAGGGACAAAGTCCGATGGATGTCCCTGTACATTTCTGTTTGCAGGACGCCACCAAAAGCCAATCATCCAGGTAAACGGAGACGCCTCTCGTCCGCAGGAAGGACCGACCGGAGCCATGCACTTGGTGAACACCCTCGGTGGGGTGGAAACCGAACGGCAGCACCCGGTAGGGTATGATGCCGTCGATCGCGAACCAAAGGGTTCGCCGATGCTGCGGGCGGATCGAGATGTGGAAATAGGCGTCTTTGGGGTTTATGGACGCAAACCAGCCCCCTCGGCGGGGGAAAGGGGAGGATCGGGGCCCACGTGACCATCTTGAACCTCTTGGGGGGATGTTTCGTTCCCCCCTCGGAGGTCTAGGATGGGCCGCGGGTCCGTCCGCCTTCGGCACCGTGAAGTCCCTGAATAGAAGCCGGTGGTCTTGGCTGAAGGCGGGAGCCTCTCGATCGCTCCCTTCTCGAGGAGGGACTGGACCTTTTAGTAGAGCCGAGCTGGCCGGGGTAATAGTAGACACCCCGTGGGGGAAATACCTGGAACTCGATGGCGTCCCCCAGGCGGACGATGGAACCCAGGAGTCCGCGGTGATCTCCCGCCAGCAGTGGGTTCTGGCCAGGCTGGGTGGGGGAAAGAGCTCTACTGGGAGGGCAAAGGATGGCAGGGTGGAGTCCTGCGAAGGCCGTAAAACCCGGGATTTCGCTCCCGGGGAGGGTTTCTTGGACGATAAAATGGGTGTTGTCTGGGAAGCCTCCTGGAAGCCGAAGGGGTGACGGCCTCGCGTGGTCGACCGCGGCTTACCGAAGAAGAGGAGGCCCTTTCTCCACGTAGGCCTCGGCTGGAAAGGGGCGGTCTGGGCAGGCTTTTTATGCCCATCTTCTTCGCATCACCGGGCCATGACGAGGTGATCCATGGCCTCGTCAGGGGAGGAATGAAACAGCCCTTCGCCGTCGAAGGGAAGGTCTTTCCTTCGACGGCTGTCCTCCTGGAGCCCACAGGACCGGAGCCACGCGTGGCGTCGGAGGGCTGCGGGACCGACCATCACCCTCGAGGTGCCTGCGCCGTGCCTCGAGGTGGCGAGCTGCTGGTGCCACCGCAACGGCCTCGCCGAAGATCTGATTGGCTGAGGCGTGACTCCTCCGGCAAGTCAGCAAGGAGCGGGCCGAGTCGGTGAAGAGGTTCCGATGGTATCCGCGAGGCATGCCATCGTGTTCACCGTCCTGACCACCCGGGACGATGCCGAGTAGAACCTTCGGCCGAAAGGGTCGAGCTCCGTTTCACGGGCCGGAGGGGTGGTATGGGTCGATTCCCCCCCTTTGTCTGCGCCGACTCGACCACGATGGGGTTTTGGGACAGGGGGAGAAGGAAACTCTGCGTTTTTTTTTTCTGGTCCTTAAATCTCCCGCCTGTGGGGGGTAGGCTGCGCTGCGCCGGGTCGCCCACGGCTCTTCATCGCATCCACCAAGGTAGGCAGAAAAGGTGCGGTGGGGGGCGGGGGCGGGCTTCCAAGTACTGGAAGACGGGGTCCTGGGCTTGAGGAGCAGGGGAGTCACCTTAAGGCCAAGGGCTGTGGCCATCCCGGGGGAGGCTCCCCAGAACTGACGGACGTCCTCCGGCGCAGCCCCGGGGCTGGCTCTCCGAACCCCAACGGTGGGGATTCATGGAGGAAGGATGGACTCCCCCGAGTCAGGTGGAATCATAGGAGGCGCCCGATGGAGATGGCGACCTCTCTGCCTCCTTCTCCTCGGATGCCTCGGGGCCGGGGGTGCCAGGATATCCGCCGGAGCTGCGCCTGCGTCGGTTCCGTTCGGTCGTGACCGGTATCTGAGTCACTTGCAGGAGCACGACCGCGGGGCCCGGGGGGTGTGCCACCTGCGTGGTGGAAGTCGTCGCTCCGCCCGGGTGGGCCACGGTGGACTGTGGCGTCGGGCGGGTAGCTGTAGCCGTCGTCCGCGGCGATGGAGAAACAGCCCTGTAGCGAGGTGAGGGCTCTGGGAAACCCCCTCGGCGAGCGCGCAGAGGTGACCTCTCATACGGGGGTAGTGAGCCTCCCGCGGTGGCGGCGGACTGGCGACGAGGCGACCCGTCCGAGGGTCTGGGTGGTCCGGTCCCTGTAGGACGGCGGTCGGTGTCGGGCCGGCCGGTTTGTGCCCCCTGCTCCTGGGGGAGTCCAAGGGGGGGCCGGGGAATACCTCTTCTCCCGAGCGATGCCTGTCCAGGCGCATCTCCCGATATCGCGGGGATGGAGGCCTGGCCCGCTGCTCCGGCGGCGGGCTCGTCGCATAAGGGCCGGGCGGTCTGACCCGGCCTCCTCTCACCGTTCTGCCGAGGGCGGACGGCGACTAGGCAGAGTGATTTCCGGACCAGCTCGGGCGGTTGGGGGGCAAAACCAGCACGGCCTGCTCCTCGTCCGACACCTCGGGTAACGTCCTCATCCAGAGGCTTCTCCTCCACGGGGACTCCATCAGCAGGGCTTCCTCGGCGGGCTGGGTGGGTGGTGGGTCGGGGGGGCCCCCCCTTCGATGGGGAGCGTTGTTTCTCCTTCTTCTTCTTCTTTTTTCCTTTTTCTCCCCCCGGCCCTCAGTGGCTGGGCGTTTTTTGACCGCGGTCAACGGCCTGGGGGGGAGGTTGAGGCCTGCGAGCCTCGGTCCTCCCCTGCCCGAGTTGGGGCCTTTTGGGATCCTCAGCAACTTCATTAGGTCCAGCCCCGGGCCAATTGATGAGGGCGAGGGCACGGCAGCCGCCGCTGCTGCCGGGAAAAAGAAGACGACAACGGGCGTTTCTCGGCCATCTTTTTGGGTCCCTTTCACGAAGAACTCCTCAACAATGGGACTTGAGCCTTGCCGACCTGTTGGGGGAGTCTGGTGGGTAAACTCTCTGAAAAGGGGCACCTACGTTTTGCCCCTCGCCCAAACAAATCAGGCACTTAGAGTGTCGGTCGGAGAGAGCGACCTTCCTTCCACAGGAGGCGCAGCATTTGAAAAGAGCCGACATAAACGGAGGGCAAGGCCAGAAAGAACGCCAAACACAGTCCGAGATCCGAAATCGTCGTCAAGCCAGAAAAAAAGGTCAAACCGATCAAGAAAATTACCAAGTCAAGTCCGAAATCCATGAGGGGTAGTCAAAAAGCCAAATCCGAAGTCGAAAATACCGAAATAACAATCCAACAAGCAAGTCAACAAGCAGAACCTTCTGAACGCTGAGGCGGACAAGAAAGAACTGAGGAGAGACCGTTAGTCGGCGGGAGGAGCATGCGCAGTACTGACGTGGGGGAGGGGTTCCCGCCAAAGCTAACGAGCTCTAGAATTTTCCGAACGCTACCGTGCAGGCGTGAAAGCTCCTAATGTATGAGGCACAGAGACCACGAAGAAGAAACTGGACAACAGAAGTGTCATAAAGAACATCTCCGGGAGAGCAGAATTTTGCTTGGGGACAATTACTTGCTGACTCCCTTCTCTTAACATAACAAGATAGCCACAGGACTAGAATAAAATTGACAGCAGCCTTCCCCAAGCTAGTGCCCTCAAAGTGTTTTGGAACACACCTTCCATAACCCGTCACCATACTGGCTTGGGCTGCTGGGAATTACAGGCCATAACATCTGGTGAGCCCTAGGTTAAGAAGAGGCTGGTTTCCTAGACTTAAAACATGTTTAGAATTATAGAAAGAATCAATATTCAAATCAGTTAGAAGGAAATAGGAAGGATATTAGTATATGCATCTCTGCTGAATAACACATTCAGCTTTGTCAGATCAGGTAACAGTCTGTAGTTGAACAAAACCAGACTATAATTAAAGACACATCACAAGTTTCAAAATAAACAGGTAAATGGTTTACAATAGGGGTGAGAATTGTGCAGCACTGCAACTGCTGTTGAACTGCAAATCCTGGTACCCCTAACCAGTTGTAGTCCAAAATATCTAATCGGCTGCGTAATTCTCACTCCTGGTTTACAAGAATAACAGTAAGGAAAAACAAGTTTCCAGAGCAGATGTCAACAAAGAAAAAAGCTAAAGCTTATCATTACATTCAGTACTATTTTTGGAGCAGATTTTCACAAGTCCTTTAAGCTCAAAAGCAATGGATTTACTGCAACAGAACAGGAAGACCAGATCTAGTAATGGAAGATCAGATCTAGTTAGGGGAACAAAATGTCAACTCAGCAAAGGTTCTTCCAACCAATACTCAGTCCCCAGAACCCCCAGAGCAGATTTTCTTCCCCCTGCTTAAAGAACTGCATGGTATCAATGTAGTGATAATTAGCACAGCATGGAAGAGCTCCGACAATTCTTAATAGTGACTCACCAGGAAGTCTGTTCATGTTGACACCTTGAGCTGAAAGTCCTATCCCCATGTACCTTCAAATAAACAGAAGTCTGTTAGTTTAGCAAACAGAAAATCAGCCAAGTAGCATCATTCAGTGTTGCTCTTCCATATTGGAATCAAAGTCTGAACAAGAGGAAATCGAAGTTATCAGTAAGTGGAGGCTGTTGTCAGATCCCCACCAGAGGCAAGCATAAAAATGTCTTGCTCAGTTGGCTGAACTATAGCTGCTGCTTTCTTCTTCTTGCTCTTCTTCTTCTTTAAAAAAAAAATCTTTGGGTTTTTGGGTATGGAAACCACTTCTAACTTTGCTAGCTGCTTATAAGCATCCAGATAGAGGAAGCCCCCACCTTTTGACACCCCATTATCTGATGATTCCCTCTTTCAATACTTTCAAATTAAGGACAGGTTCCATTAATTCAACAGGGGTTCCACTCTTTCATCAGTTCTTCTTGCCTACAGAGGCTTGCTTGGGACCACTCGCGTGCACGCCCTGCTTTCAAAGTGAGCTGAGAGGAGGGGAAAAAAGGCTCCAAGCTGGCTGAGAGATGCTGAAAGCAGCATCTACAGTCAGTCCCAAGTGAGCCTTCATAAGTACTTCATGCTCCCTACAGTACAGTACATGGGTTCCACTTTTCAACCAATTCCATTTCCTGACAGTGCTTCCATCCCTAACCTGTCAGATAAATGGGGGAAACGTGTATAAAAAGCTGTGTGTCGTGAAGATGTAGTCTCAGACAATACAAAGCTATTATTTTAGCTAACTTGCTAAGAATTCTTTCCAGGGAGAAAATGAATACATCTTAAACTTGGCTGCATATTCTAAGACAGCTCTGTTACACCTTCAGGTCAGAATCATCACACTGCAATCTGGAGCAAACAGCTTTACAGAAGCTCTGCATGGGTGCTTCATCTTAAATTGTAGACAAGATACTTCCTTCTTCAGTGACTAAGCAGGGTGCATTGTCTACCAGAGATAATTCATTTGAATTATCTCTAGCTAGCAGGAGCAATTTCCTGTCACTGCTATCCAAGGTTCAAATAGTTGTTAGCATTTTTATTTTGCAATGCTTGACTGTAGAGTTTTATGGCTCTGCTGGTGGTTCATGCCTAGTAAAAGAAATACATTTTTCAAATGGGTAGCATTCAACTGTCACTGTTAATAGCGTTTTGCAGCTTTGCATTTAAGTCCTTGCTCAAAAAGTTTTTCACAGGTGGACCTATATTTTAAATTTTAATCTTACATGTAATCCATGCTCATTCTAGACTAGGGTTTTAAACTGGGATTCTCTGGGACTACAGGGTTCTGCGAGAGGCCACTAAGGGTTTCTACAAGAAATCATGGTTGGGAACATTACTTAAAGGATTCCTCCAGAGTAACAAAGTAGACAAAGACTGGTCTAGATTAACTATATGACTCTGGCTAAACTATAATGACTATAAAATCCTGCAAAGACACAAACAGCATAGTCCTCTGTATGTTTACTCAGATATCAATCTCACTGTGTACAATACTAAGTGTGCTCAGGATTGAGTTTTGAGTTTGAAATATATATTCATATCCTGTTAGTTTCTTAGGTGAACTGCTTATACAAGAAGCCATTTACTCGCACAAGGCCCAAGTGACTGCTTTAATACATTGTATTTTTTATCTCTGTTTTCAGGGCAAACTATCTCAACATGCAACAAAAGCTACTTGTTTTGAACACCAAATCCTACACTGAGTCCTATAAAAGAAAAACCTGTGATGCTCAGTAATTCAGCATGCAGATGGAGATGCACAGATCACTCAAAACATACGTACATTTCACTGTAATGGAATCAACACAATAAGCTACAAGTGATAAATTTAGAACTGGCAACATTTTTAGTCAGAACAGTACTAATATAAGCCAATTGCTTTAGGGCTTTTAAGCTGAAAGGAATCCCAGCAGTCGCACGGCCTGAAGCTCAAAGACTGTGAAGGCACTAGTCCAAATTTTATGGGAAATTCTTAAAAAGCCACTTTTTCTTAACACTGCTTTTTCTTCCATTTTGCCAACAAATTAATCTTCATGCCATTTGTTCTTGACCGTTGGAGGTAGCATGTGTTTTCCATTGTATTACTATAAGAGATGCCTGCTCTACTCGCCATCAACAGGGCTGATTAGTACCGTGAAGTCCAAGTATCATTTCTTTCTCTTGTTCTCTCCTTTTAAAATAAGAATACATCTTCAGAAACTCTTACTTTAATCAGTAAAGAGGGGCACACATGTATATTAGTGCACTAATAGTTAATCTTTTTAAATAGGATACTCTTGTCAAGTACTGTAAGGTTTATTAAATAAGTTGCCTCCCTCACTTTCACAGGGACTGGGGCACAGGATCCCCATGAAAAAAATGCAAATATTGTAAGCCTCCCAAACTGTATTTAACACAAAAAAGTACCTGTAATGGCATAGCTGAGGCCAGGCATGCATGCATTCCCTTGCTTGCTTGCTCGCTCACTCACTCACACAGGTGGAGGGGGTAGGATGGGGAGTGAGCAAACACATACCCATCCCATCCTCTTTCCTTTCCTCCCTTCCACCTGCGCAGGTGAGTGAGGGAACACACACAGGTGGGCACAGCCACTCTGCCACTTTGATTTCCTCCCAGTGACACAATCCACAAATGCTTAACCCACAAGTGTGGAGGGCCAACTGTATAGTCAAGAACATCTGACAAGTTGTTTGTCAGGGAAGAGAACAGTGATTCTGTAGTTGTACTGACACAGCAAAGGATTTTTATTTTTATTATTATTTTTTGTGTGCACATTGTGTCAAAAGCCTAAAAGTTCATATTAAGCTTATGAATGACCTACAGGAATAAATATGCCAACCTAGAAAGAGGAACATGTAGGAGACATGAATTCTTGTTACTGTATCTGTCTCTTTACTGTGTTTTAATGAAAACAATTCTGACATACCAGAATTATAGGCCTAAATCCACCAACTAGATCCAGTTAGAGTAAACCTGTTACTTGCTGAATGGTAAGTCAACACTTGTGTAAACTCTGGTTTCAACAGATCTATTCCATTAGGGACTAGCAATTAGATTTAGGCCATGAGTTCTTATGAGCATTGTAGAAGCACCATAAAATGGCTTCTATCCACAAGTGGAAATGTTTTCTTTACATGTTAGCAACTCACACAGAGAGGTTGCCAAAGATTTGGCAACAGCAACTGTTGCTCTCACTCCATGTGAGGAAAATTAAAATACTGTCCAGTGGTCAGTCACTTGGCACCAATCCCTATTAGCCATGGGAAAATGGCACAAATTTCAGCCACTATTTTAAACAATAGCTGGTGCAAGGCATTTTACAAATATGAGTAATTCATATGACTTATATTACTTCATCTAAACATCAGGAAGAACTTCCGGATGGTAGGAACCATCTGACAGTGGAAAATGCTGCCTCAGAGTGTGGTGGTGTCACCTTCTTTGGAGTTTCTTAAACAGAGACTGGATAGCTATTTGCTGGGGATACTCTGAGTGTGTGTTCCTGCATGGCAGGGAGGTAGACTCGATGGCTGTTGTGGTCTCTTCCAACTCTATTATTCCATGATTCTAAATGACAGAAGCCAAGTACTTTATAATTACTGCATGCCAGAGGTGAAGTACTAGCTGTGACAGTCATACAGTTCATGTCATTCATTGTATTAATAGCTCGTCCTATTTCTTAAGAATAGCAGCTCTCACGGCCTGGCATAAACATTCTTTTAGCAGAAGGCTATTTCTGGGTACAACTAGGCTTCCAGACACCAAATCAAGAAAAGTATCCAGTCATGCTGTGCCACACAACCTTATATATAAGCCTTATCAAACTATATCACTCACAAGAATACGGTGAGATAGAGTTACTATTACTTCCATTTTAGAGACAGAAAGTTTGATTTTCCCCATGACTGACTGTGGATAAAAACAAATGTCCAAATGTGCTGCAATACTAACACTGCCAAGTTGTAGTACTAAAGCTTTGGTTAAAGTAAAGCCCTTAACCAGAATTAGAAGGCAATTTCTGCATGGCTCTACAATAACAACAAATACCTACTTACATGACAGTACCAGAACATAACAGTATTCTTATATGTGCTCTTACATCAAAAACAAGCACTGTCTCCAACCTAGCAAAGAAACATAGCTAGTTCTACAATCTACAGTTATTGTACAAGAAACAATACATTGCTTTTTAAAAATAAGTTAGTTATTATCAAATCCACTGTCTCCTGTAATTAAATTGGAAAAAAAGCACTGTATTATATATTGACTTGTTTTGGCATCCTCAAATGGGAAAGGACAGACACCTGTAACAGCTTGCCTCTAGCAAGACACACTGCAGAAATTTAGCCTTTTGGACGCTCACAGGGACACAGCATGAGAAGATCTGTCTCCTTCCCTGGGAACTGTCTTTGTACTGAGCTGTCCTAGACTCTTCAGCTACTTTTTCATGTCTTCATAGCTACTGCTTGATGTCAACGTACATCAGCTTTTGCTTGTCATTATGGCCAGTGGGCACTTGTACTGGCATGAACCTATCACTCTTTAAAGCTTATTCTGTATATAACCATCTGCCATCTTGAAATTCAGAAGATAGATTTTCTCTTTTCTTGTTTAACAAATTAATCTACAGAACACTAGTACCCGATATTCTTTTCTATGTTGGCCCTTGGCATTATACATTAAACCCAATGAAAAACTATTTCAGATCCTTAGGCCATCTTGAACAATAATTACCAGTATATGCTAAAATAATCAAACATCAGCGGCAGTGATGAATACAATTCCTGAAAATCCACTTGACATGGCAGTAGCATCTCATTTTTCAGTCTTTTCAGAAACTGTTGCCTTTCATTCAAAGACATCCTGCAAGTCTCCCATTTTTAACCCTTCATTCTTCAGAGTACTACAGCACAAGGCTGTTTTGCAGCCCCACAAAGTTCCCCATGCTTCCTAATCACCCCAACATTGGATAGAGATAGTTTTTCTCCCTGATGGCCAAAAATGCCTCCCCCCCACAAGCATAGTATGTTAAATAGATGGTATTATCAAAACTATTCCCCAAACATGGCAAAACAGCAGCAAATAGCCTAATGATCTGAAAGGCTTGGGGGAGCTGGCCATTTGGGGGGAAATAATTTCTCCCAATTTTTGGGTGGGGAGGACAATGAGGGATGCGGGCTTTAACGGTCTCACAATACAGTTGCCCACCCATGGCAGTTGACTATTCTTATACTCCAAATATCAACCATTATTTGTGTTCCCATGCTGACAATAACCTGAGTGTCTCTCTTTTTTTACAATAATGCAAATATTATTTTGATATTGCTAAGAGTGATTATTTAGATAATTGGAAGATAAAAGGAATATTTACATACACATGCATTATTTAAGCTGTCGACATTTATTACACAAGCATCTATTGCGTATTTCCTTATTATGCCTATCAGACCACACTGACAGCAGATTAAAATATTCTCATCTCTTGTATCAGAGTAGTGACCCATTTTTTGAGCAGAAGTTAAAATACAACCTTCACTCACAAGATCTATGCAAGGACATTTGCCATAAATTTTTGGTCAAGATCTCAATCTAGTGCTACTGGAGAGAGTAATCCTGACATTTTAAATGCTACAAAATAGCTTCTTAACAATCACGGGTACCCAAGGTAAAGTCTTTATTACCCCGTGAATTTAATTTGCCCACTCAGCAGTATTTACCACATAAAACTAGTATTTTAACTCAGTTTGTTCAAGATCATAGAATCACAGAGATGGAAGAGACACCAAGGGCATTTAGCCCAACCTCCTGCAAGTGCAGAAATCCACAGCTAGACCATCTCAACAGGTGGTCATCTAACCAATGTATAAAAACTTTCAATAAAGTAAACATTCAGGGGCAACCATATTAGCCATGCAGGATTTTGGATTTTGTTGTTCTTATACAACCCCATCTTCTGCAGTAGTTGAACAACTTTTACTTCACCATCAGGAGGTTCTTCATAATATTTTGCAATCTCCCTGACACATTTTGCCATTACATTTCAAAGAAAAACTGTTTTACTCACTCAGCCATATTAAAAGCCCTGACTTGTTTAAATCACAACTTGTGTTGTGTGACTGTGGGTTGTCCATGGCTTGTTTTCTCACCTGCCTGCCCTGAAAAAGGAGCTAACAAAGGAAGTAGAAACAAACAAACTAGAAATGAGGAAGATGGCAAGTCCTTTGTCTTGCAATTTCTGGCTTAAGCAATAAACACAAACCATGGTTTCTCATGACACATAGATGTGTCCTATAAATAGTGTGTAGAACAGACACAGATGTTCAACATCTTCAGAAAAGCTAGGGATACCAGTAAACTCTGATCTTTGGTGCCATCGCGCTCTTCTAGTTAACTGAAGCACCTAAAAAAATACTTCAGAAGCATATTCCACTACTATTTAACTGCTTCCATGAGAATTTTCTGTTGCTAACTATTTGGACATCCTTACAGAGATTTCTCCTTGTATGTAAAAAGCACGCAAGTCCACTCAAGGGTAAAAGGTGTTCAGATTTCATTGTCTCCCTCTATATTACCTCTGTAGTTTTCAAAATGAAATTACTTAGCTGCTTGGCAATGTAGCTTTAGTTTTCACAAAGTAGGCAAGGACTGTCCCAAATCTAAAAATAGAAAGGGTGTCTCTCTCACAGACACCAAATATAATCAAGATTAATGCCTAAGAACCAAACTTTCTGAAGGTCTGGAGCCTACATTTAACACAAAAGTACAATGGCTTCTTATTTTAGTTGCCCAGTTTGAAGGATAAACAAGCGTGAGTATATACAACCAAACAAGTGAATTCTGAACAAAAATAGACTATACATCACAAGAGTTCTTCTTTTATTAGATGTTTTCCAAGATCTTTGTGGAAGGATGGCATTAAGTAAACTTTGACATGCTTCTGTGTTCTGTGTTCCATATTTTGCTTGCATAGCGAAGATTAATGAATGCATCCAGTTTATACCACAAGACTGGAATTAGTTGGAGGCAACATAATTCTCTTGGACCTGCAAGAGCACCCTAGATGTTCCAAGACCAAGCTTCCCAGTTCCTGAACAGTACTCTTTGCGCTTTCCTAAATGAGCAACAAACCTCTCAACTGTAGTTACCTAGGAATTTCACATCTGTTGTTTGTCTACAGGAAACATAAACAGAACACCACCATATATTTACAATTGTTTTGTCAAAACCAGCCTAATACAAGAACCAAGAGCCAGTGTTGGGAATCAGCACTGCTGGTCACTTCTCAGTGTCTGCAGCTGTGCAAGGAATTCAGTGCTCATTCCTAAAATCTTGTGGCCTGGTCTTTTTCTATCTTGCTACTCATGAGTTCTACTCATCTGCTTTCTAAAGCAGTCACATAACAAGAATAGCAAGGAGTGTGACAGCACAATTCACTTGAATTTCATTCTTTCTCCACACAGCTG
Source organism: Iguana delicatissima (assembly GCA_948472985.1). Lineage (NCBI taxonomy): Eukaryota > Metazoa > Chordata > Lepidosauria > Squamata > Iguanidae > Iguana > Iguana delicatissima. The sequence goes on from CAOKZL010001411.1 coordinate 326,142, forward strand.
AGGTGAGCTGGCCCAGAGAAGGAGGCAATTTAATAAACAGAGGAGACACTGGCAAGAAGTGGGAAGGCCCACTAAGAGCATTTTGCTTATGAACCTTTCAAAAGTTGGAGCAACACTACAAGAAAGCTATGCGTTAGTTTGTGAGTCTATGATTAAAATGCTAAGGTGAAGAGTAGCTTCTCTAAAGCACAATATAAAACACCCAAAAGATTTCATTTGTAATAAAGGAGATATAAAATCCACTTAACAGCCTTGGATCCACTAAGACTGCATGGGCAATCTTAGTGGATCCAGGGCCACTGCTACCTATTCCCACCATGGCCTGTATCGCTGCCACTGTGTTGCCAAATTTGAGCACCAGATCAGAAATATGGCTTTCAAATGTTTTAAAATAAGCACAAAGTACTTGCTTTAGAAGATATTTTACCATGTACTGTTGAATTTTCCTGGTATTTCACAAGACACTCTTTAAAACAAAGGGAATTCCCAATCTATCACTGAAAATGGTTGCAAAATTTTAGCAGCAGCTGGGGAGGCTGTGAACCACCTGTGGTCCATGAGTTATCCACACCTATTATTAAAAAAAAAAATCCAAACTTTTTGTACCACTCCTTATCATTGTTTGCCTAAGTAAAACACCCAAAAAGGAGCTATGTAGGTTTTGTACAGACTCTACTATAATTTAGCAGTACAGAGAGTAACTGAATAATTCAAGAGCAGCTGATGCCTGATTTCTGTCCTGCATAAATGCACATGGCTATATAAAAATGTTAAATAAACAAACAAACAAATAAATAAATAAAATTTCCTTTGACTCGACAGGAACAAAAATACAGAAAAATATTGCTATCATGCTAGAATGAACAAACAGAATTAAAAGGTGGTCTCCACACTTTTGCAGAAATACTGGATTGATAATACTTATGTGATTTCATCATTAATATTATACCACAATCTAACCATGTCAAAACAGAAACCAACCAAATTAATGTCTCATGGCTAACACCTTCCATCCTCCATTTCAAAGCTATCAACTGTTCTTTACTGTATGAATGTCAAGGGATTCTACATCTGGCCTATTCCTAGCACTCAAGGAGTTTTTCCCCTCATCTCTCTGGGGAAAAAAACCTTTTGCTTCAACAGAACAGCATAAATGTCAAATTTCTAGTCACTATTAAAATAGTTGTTGCTATGAGTCTTCAAGTTGTTTCCAACTTATGGCAACTCTAAGGTGAACATTCTGAGGATGAGTATATGTGACAAACTCAAGGTCATCCAATGGTTTTCCACGGCAAAGCAGGGAATTGAACCCTGGTCTACAGGGTCACAGTCCAGCACTCAAACCACTATAACACACAGGTTACTCACCCTAAAACAAGAAGCCTAGAGACAAAGAGATTAACCAAAAACATTTTGAGATCAAGACCTTTTCATAATGATGAGTTAATAGATCAAACTGTAATCCTACTGATTGAGGAGCACTGATCTCCAGTTCCCACTTCCTTATACATTTTACTGGTCATCTATACCTTCAAATCTACAGAAGGGGCTAACATAAGCTACCCATATCATTTGTCTTGGCAGACTACTAGCAGTAAATCCTCATGCTGTGCTCCATCAAAAAATAAGAATTAGCTCACTTCACCCAGCTAATGTGGATGATTTTTCTCTCCATATCTTCTATAGTCACTGCCATGTTAGATTTCCATCTTGGCATACTAAACAAGCCACACTGGAGTGTTAAGATGTAAACTTGGTATAATTACACATAACAGCCAGCAAACAGAGCAATATTATAAGGATGTTTCATCTCAGTATAGATTACTGGCTTGGCATTTGATGACAGGAAGTCAAACTGGTTTTTTAATTTGAACCAGAGCTGTTGTATTACCCCAGCTGAAGCTAAATCCAAACCCAGAGAACCATTTCATGTCCTTATTTTAAATTTAAACTGGCAGCCCTTTATTTTTAATTAAATTGGAACAATAGGCTGGGCTACAGAGACACACAACACTTCACCTTAGATTGAACCTTCAAGATGTCCCCATCTAGTTTAAACACAAGCATTGAAGCCAAATCTCCTTAAAAAAAAGAACAGACAAATTGTCCAGGTAAATCAGAAGCACGTACTTACCCATCTCTACCTTTACTGACTATCTTCACTTCAAAATAATAAATACCACAGGCTGCAGGAATGGGATGGGTAGCTCTTACTGAAGCAGCATCCTTGTGATTTTTCCCATGTCCTGAAAAAAAGGACGGGTGTATATGAGATTACAAACTCTTTTATTGCTCAATGACAGTTATCAAAACAGAACAGGGACTGTGTAAGCGACCAAATCATTTTCAATAGGAACCAAGAAGAGGATGCCTCACTAATAAAATTGTGGGCCCCTGCACTGCACCGTGGAGGAAAGAACATAAAGACAACATGCATGACCGTCGGCCTTTCTACACTACACTGTTACAGTGTTATTATTCCACTTTCAACCTCCTGTGGAATTCTGGGGTTTGTAGCTTACTGAGGCTAAAGATCTCTCTGACTGAGAATTCTAAATGGCCCTCTCTGAACTGCAAACCCCAGGATTCCATACGATGTTGAAAGTGAAATAACAGCACTGTAACAGCGTAGTGTGGAAAGGTCCTCTTCTCTTTCTTTGTCAAGAAAGACAAGCATGCTGACCAACAGACAAGCTATCACAATTTTCCCAAAAGAGAAAAAAAAAAGGAATGGTTTGCCTCCAGCGTATAAACAAAATCAGCTTCCCAGATCTTGTACAGAACTCACACTAGTTCTTCACACCTCTCAGAACAAAACAAGGCCTCATAGTTCAACAAATAGGCTAAAGCCCTTTCTGCTTGGTTCAGATTTCCTGGGAAGACCCCATCACCTCTATCACAGCAACAAGCAAGTCAAACCAAACCAAGTACCCCTCTCACCTTCTTTCCTCCTAATTCGCAAATACTACCCAGGAAGATTCCTTTTTCAAAGGAATCAACTCCCCTCCACATAGCAAAGAAGGATTAGCAAGATCCCCCTGCTAACACGGCTTGACAACGCCCCACTCGACAGCCCCTCTTCTTCCTACATCCGGCTCCCCTCCGAATTTATTTCTCTGTCGTCGTCGTCGTCACCACCACCTCGCTTCTCCTCTTCTTCCTGCGGCGCTAGCCCCCGTCACTCGCCACCCGCCCCACACCCATCACTCCGCCTGCCCCTCTACGGCCGAAATCCTTCGTTCTTTTCCCCATCCTCACCCACGCTGACGATACCCTATGAGTGAAATTCTGCCCCCAACGACGCTCGCCTCGAGCCTTCTCTCCCTCCCTTCACGCCGCCGCCCACCCTCACCTCTACCTTTGTAGTGGACGCGCAGGTTGCCCTGGGAGAGGCCGATATAGTTATACTTGTCCTTGGGGCTCCAGGCACGCGGCAGCGGCGTCTCGGCCAAGTTGACCGCAGGATAGAGGCGCCGGAGCCGCTGGCTCAGCTCCTGCTCCTCGGGAGGCGGAGGGGGCGGCGGTGGGGGCAACACCGAGTCCCCCCAGGTAAACTCGCAGCGCCCGCGTCCGCCATCTTGCATCCACTATTGTGTCAGCGGGAGGGGACGGAACCGCGTTTCCCTGGCTGCCCAATGGGAGGCGGGCTCGACCACAATGGAGCCGAAGGGCACTATGGGAAAGCGAGTTCAACCGCTCCCTTAGACCCAAAGTAATTCCAGGCATGTTTGACAACAAGTCCCAAAGAACACCAGGAAAATAGGACCCGCCCACCATGTCCCACAGCACGCCGGAACAAAAAGTCCCTTAAGACATTGCTGCATAGAAAGGTAGCTTTTGAGTTCTCACCCGTAAAGACCGGGTGCCAAAGCATGTCTGTTGGGGAGAACGGCCGGTGGAATAAGCATGGCTAGGGACTGGGATGGATGGGTCTCTTCCAGGTCTGTGGCTGGGGGCAGGCAGCCTGGCTATAACTGTATGCATGCCTATAGGAAAAGCAAGCTTCAGAAGACAGAGTGGAATTTATTTCTGAGTACACTTGCATCGCATCAAATGACTATAAATCGGTGCGTTACGAGCGCCGATATCAGTATTTCTACCCGGTGTGACCTGGGGCAGCAGTCACCTTCGTACCCACAGACACGAAGCATCGCGGAGACTGTATCTGCTCTTCGCCACTCACATCTCTCCTATAAGGGGCTGGTTAGAAACACAAAAACGAGTCTTTCACCCACTACAAACTAGCATTTGCAGAAAAAGAAGAAAGAAAAAGGCATCTGGATACCAAGACAGGAGCTTTGATTAAGATGTACTGTGCATGACCTGTGGAGTCTCGGCAGGCGGGGAAGAACAGCTCACGATACCGGGCGTTGCTTCCTTTTAGCCAGTGGTTCTCAACTTGTGTTTTGGACTTCAACTCCCAGAAGCCCTGAGCATTGACCATAGTGGCTGGGGCTTCTGGGAGCTGAAGTCCACAAACATCTGGGGACCCACAGCTTGAGAACCACTGCTTTAAGCAAATCCCCAGGCCATATCCTTCGCATCAGTCCTCTGTAGCCAGTCATCCCCCACAAGAGCCCCCTGCTGCACCAGTCAGCCCCACCCACCTACTCACGATTTCCCGGACCGCGAAACCTGCCTCCGCTACGTCAGCGCGCGGGCGAGGAGGCCCACCGGCAGAAGCCCGTCGGCGGCGCCCGTTGATACCTTGAGCGCCGCTAGAGGGCGCAGTGGCTTCGCCGGAGAGACGGCGTTGGTCGTTGCTATGACGACCCGGTGTAAACAGGGCGGGGAGGCGCTGCTTCGCTTTGCTCTTCGCGGCCATGGAGAGTCACGCTTCGGCGATTTCTGGGTGAGTTTGCCAAGGGGAGCGGGAAGACGAGGGGAGGAAAGTAGGCAAGCACCTGCCGGGATTACCTTGAGTGACACCTTTAATCCTGGATTCGTGGAAGGGAACTGTGCTTGTTTAGTGGCATTTTTCACATATTCCAGTGCATGCTTATCTTTATCATGCTTTTCTAAGGAACACAGGAAATTGCTTTATACGGAGAGCCTGTCATGGCCCCGGGACACTTCTCCTAACTCAGCCCATTTCTGCATTACACCCTTACAGCGCGATTATTCCACTTTCAACATCCTACGGAATCCTGGGGTTTGCAGTTTCAGGAGGGGCCCACCGGCTGGGGCCCCAGGACTCCATAGGATGCTGAAAGTGGAACAATTGCACTATAAGAATGTAGTGCCCAAATGGCCTCAGTGCTGACTTCTGCCCTTGAACAGGAGATGGAAACTCCCCCAGTTCCATTAATTAGACGCTGCCACCACCCACTGAATTGAAGTCCCTGCCTTAGTAGCACAGTGGGATGCCACAAGGGAGCCAACAATCCCTAAGCCTAGAGATCCCTTTCCTCCCCCGCCTCCCACAACTGGAAGAGAGGAATCCTTTCTACACATGAAGCTGACAAGCACATGGAATAGAGAGCAGGGAGTTCTTTAAAGGAAAGGATTTATTCTAAGAACAGGCAGTGTAAATAACAGAAAATATCACGATACATGTGAGCTCCTTCCCCCAGGTCTTGCTTAGAAGCTACAAGTTATAGATAGTTACATCATATCAGCCAGAGCTTTCAAAAGAACATAAATCCTAGCGTGACTATCTAAGAAACATCCTAGCTATTCACATCGCTGATCTGCTGCTGAGATGGTGTGCAGAGGCAGAGCCAGGACGCGAGGCCTAGCTGGGCCTTCCTGCAACCAGTGATAGGCCTCCTCTGGTTGATGCTGTTGTTTTTCTTCTGCCCCGTAGTCCTCTGAGGCTTTTAAAACTTCTTGACCAATGCATCTCAAAGCTTCTCACCTTTCTCCCCCTGATTGGGCAACCATCTCTTGTGACCTGTGATGTTGACCTGCAATAAAATGTAACTAACCCAGCACCCTTTGTATGTTAATCCTTTGTATCCCTGGAGGAGAACTATTTCCCTTCAGCTCTGTTACCTGGATAATAGGAACACCTATTATCTCAGAGCCAGCCAAATATTTTTGTGAGGCTCACCCATCTAGCAAGTCATTTTGGCAAAATGAAGACTAAGCACCTATCCTGGTAGTAAAAATACAACAAGCATTTGCTATCTTTTCATGGCACCAGAATCTATTGCCTGAGGCACCTACTTCATTCTGCATAATGGTAAAGCCAAGTCTTGGGTGGTTTGTTTGTCCCTCTAGCCTAAGGTTGACAAATGAAGATTGGTGAGGGGTCCTGTATCTTCAGTGATAATGCAGAAGGGAGTATTTCAGCAGATATTATTGATTGATTGCATTGCATTTTTATCCCGTGTTTCTCCCAAATGGGATCCAAAGCTACATGACAAGAAATGCCTTCTTTTATGCAACCATTAAAAGCAGAGAAGCATGTTCTAATTTTTAATCTGGCAACCCTGATTTCAGCTAGTATCATTTGCTATTTTTAAAAAAATATTTTTATTTAACACATACACACATGCACAAATTTAGATACCATAAAATAACACAAAAATTTCACAAGAAAACACAAAAAGACAACAACAACAACAAAAGGCATATTATATTTAACATATTACACACAAAAAATAATACAACAGTAATTACAGAACTTAACATAACTAAAAATTAAAAAAAACTAGAGTAAGAAAGAGGAAAAAATGCTGATGGGGGACTTCCCACTTCCTGGAATTTATTAAAAAAATAACTTCTACCGCATTTATGATTTCATTATATCGAAATATACTTAGGGGAACAGTAAAATATCATCTCCCACTGTTACCATGCCATACACCCCCACTGCAAGATATGATTGGCAATGGACTTTATTTAATTGGCATAAAATATAAATTATACACTGTTATGGCTGAAAAGCCATGCTGGCAAAAAAGACTGTCTGAACTTGTGGGAATGTGGGTTAGATGGGATCTCAGGGCATGACCAGGTCATAGTCAAGGGATCAGTTGGGAAGCTCTAGTGTTAATGAGCTTGTAATAATCCCCTCAACAACTCTACCTTCAAAACAGTAGCACCTGAAACTGCCTCAACGGAGCAACTGATTGTCTTCAACCTGTTTCCTTTTCCTACCCAAATTCTCCTTTGTTTTCTCAGCTGCCCAGCCATTAAGAAACTATCACAATTCCCATCAGTGGTTTGTCACATAATGCTAAAGCTGTTAGCTTGTTCCAGACCCCATTGTTTGCTCTGCCAGAAAGCCATTAACACCTTCCCTCTCAGCCAGAAACAGAGTGTTTAAACTCTGCTCTAAGCCAGCAACTCATAGTACTCTGCTGCTCACATTTCTGTTCCTGTACTACCCTCAGAACCTTTGTCTGAGCCACATTGTTTTATCTCTTCTCCGCAGGATAGGTAAATATCACGCACTTCATCCTAACTTCTTGCTATCCAATTTTTCCTTCATTTCCTTTGGTTAGCCTTGTGTGATTTCAAGGTTACTTGAATCTTGTGTGTGTGTTTGCGATTTTACCCAATAAAACATTCTTTTAATCATCAACTGATTAGTACTGGTATATATAGGTGGAAGATCCTATAAGATAACATACTCCCCCTCACAGGCCTCCTTTTGAGCTAATAATTCTCCATTGTTCCACATAGGCATTGTGGATGGACTTCTGAGTCACCACCTCTTAGAGTAACAAGATTGGTGAAGTAACGCCAGACAACACCCTGCACCAACTTATGAGTTGGCACACAGAGTTCAGGAAGGCAGACATAGGAAAGTCTGTAGGTATTCCAGTTGGGACACGTGTGAATGAAAATCTGTTGAGTTAAGTCATAAGGGCTACTGTGGATTGGGATCTGCTCCCCTATATAGCCACAAGCTTGGTTCACCATCCAAGAGCTGCTGTAGACTGCAAGGGCTTGGCACATGATTGCCCTGGGAATCACTCCCTATTTCTCGGTCTTTTGTGGTGCAGGATCCAAAGAGTTAGAGAAGGACAGGTAGAAGAACATGCACACACCACAAAACATAAGCACCTAAGGTTACGGAGGGTGTAAGAAGCAGAACCTCATAACCTCACTTTGTAGGGGCTATGTGCTTCTTCTTTGAGTTGGTCAGTGTACCTTTTTCCTGAGGAAGAAAATCAGTAGGGTGGGCAGGAACCCCAGACCTTCTTTTGTAGCTTCCCTGCAGTGTAGCTCCCTGGGCACAAAAAATATGTGCATTGGTGATGGCAACAACCAATTGTTAGAACAGTTTGCGCACACTGGAGGTGGTGGCAACCCATTTTTAAGCAGTTTTGTGCATCGGTGGTGGTGATAGCTGGCTGTAGGCTTAAGCTCTTTGCCTGGACTTAGAGGAGGTGCTCCTTAGTCCAAAAAAGCAGCACTAATTAGGCAGGGCTCAGACAGGACCCAGATCTTTCATTCCACCACTGCTAGTCCAAGCAGTGGTAAGTTCCTCAGCGTTTGTTTTCCCCCCGGAAGCTCTGCTCAGTACAGATGCTAGGGATTCTCCCCAAAGGACCCTAGTGGTCTCCCCATCTCTGAGTACCTGGCCCACTTTTCCCTGGTTTCAAGGTGCTGTCCTGGCTGGTGAAGACTGCTGATCACAGGGACATTTAAGACAAGATGTCTTCTCACTTTTGGAAAGCTGCAAAAGCTTAGTGTCACAGAGACACCTTTGTGTTTTCTTGATTGAAAAGGCTAAAAACTTGAGTTCAGCCAAAATGTTTAAAGAACAAAACAAATTGTTGGACAATCTAGAAAAGTGGGTTGTTAACAAAGTGAACGACCCTTGGAATCTTTCAAAACCACAGATCCATTGGGCATCCTTTTCACACTTTTCATGCACAGTGGAAGGAGAGGTCGCTTTTTGGCTTCTCCAAAAAATCAGTGGCGGCTTGGGGATTCTATATGGCGCTGAGTGAAGCCATGAACACCATCCAGGAGCTCACCAAAAACGTTGAGAGGCACACCAAAGAATTGGACACATTACAGGTCCCAAATAGTACCCTGCTAGCCAACAAACTGGCTTTTTCATCTGCTGCACATGAGGCCTACACCAAATTAGAAGATGCTTCAGTCAGAATACAGGCACTCCAGGAAAGGATGACCATGCTGGAAGATGAGCTGGCAAAGGCTCAGCACAAAAGTGTTAGCCATAAAGCCTGCAATTACAGGATTATAGCGCTATCCCAGAGACTGACCACTAAGAGAGCGATCATTTCCATAGCCTATCCTGAGACACTTCCTCCACTCCCCATGTACACTCCAATGGAATCCCTGCCAGGTAAAGCATTCCCCCATGCTCCATACAACCTGGATTGGAAGGAGCCAGCCCCACTCCACCCAGTTAAGAGTAAGGCCATCATCACCCAGAGAGGCAATGGCAGGTCTGAATACCGAAACATAGAGGAGAGGGTGCCTGAATACTATGACAAACTGATCTGCCACAGAGGCCAAGGCCATTTCTGAGCAGTTAGGCCCCCTCAACAAGGACACAGGGATCATGTGGCTCAGTGCTGTGGCACGCACTCATCCCACCACCAATGGACAGAATTTCACACAGTTAGCTTGGCTATGCATTTCTCAAGTGGCTCTGCCAGCCCTTTAGTCAGTGGTAGCCTCCTGAAATCTGGCCACACTGGATATGTACTCTTGGATGAGGGAAGTAATCCAGCTTCTGTGGCCAGGGCAGATGTCTAACACCCTTTGTGTTATGGAGCACCAGGCTTCAGGTGAGAACCCAGAGGCATTTGTGGCCGACAAGAAGCTGTTTGTCATCCTCATGAGGAAGGGGCAGCTTGGTGTATCCCTTGGAATCTTTGGCTTCAACACTAATGAATTCAAGATGCTTCTATACAGAGGCTTGAATTCTCAGACTAAAATGGCTCTGGGTTCCTTAGACATAACTGCTAACACATGGGACCATTTTTCAGACTGGCTCAGGAGAGTGGCAGATCTACTATGACAGACAGGAGCCATTAAAAACACCAAGGTCCTCCAGAAGGGTATGGATCCCAAGTGGTGGGAGCCCATCCAGCCAGTGACCTACAGCAACTATGGCCCCCACACACAGTACAATAGGGCAGGTGGACCAGGAAACCCAGTACCCTGCAGCAGCTGTGGGGAAGAAGGAGCATTCAGACAACAGTGCAGCTAGTTGGAAGTGGAGAGACCAGAACAGTAACTCCATTCCTGGCAAGGGCTGCAGCCAAGTTGAGATCCTTTCTGCCCCTGTGCAACAGCATGTTCCAGGAAACCTGAGCCAGCAAGCAGAAGGTTACGATCCTTAGAGATCGGCCTATAGTGAGGAATGAACACATGTTTGGGAACTGTTGAGCTGAACAGCAACAGACATGACATAGTTCCATATGAGGCTGACCACGGAGTTGATCGACATGGTCCTCAAGCTGCGGGGAGGAGGGTGTCAGAGACACACAGCAGTATTGCTACCAAGCAATACCCCAAAATCAACACAACATATTTGAGGTGCACTCAGTCCACTGCACTCCCCTACGGTGTTGTAGCTCATTTGGAGCCCAACACCTGGGGAAGGCTGATGGTCAAAGCAGGCATTGGGAGCTCATGGGCAAAATCCCTTGCTACACTCCTGGTGAACAGCGGAGCAACCTAAAATGTCCACTATCCTGACCTAGCCACAAGTGGGAAGCAAACCTCTGAGACCATGGCACTTTCAAGGCATGGGGAAGGTTCGTACCAGGTGAAGGCCCAGGAAGAAATCCCTTTGAGTATAGACTAGAGACAGAACAACACCAGTGCATATAAGAACCAAGGAGAGGAAGACATGCCGCAAGTGGAAGCTATTTCCAAGCTTCCAGCACTCATGCTTGTTCCCTCTCAGAGAACCCTCCTAGGTACCTTCAGTTTCTCCCGGGACTTCCTTGACCTCTTGACAAACAGAGTCAGCCTTCTCCATGCTCTCTTTAAGAGGAACATCTCAGGGAGCTGGGGATCTGAACAGAATGCTTTTCTGTTGTTGTTCTGGCAAAAGGACCTGCCTGATTGTTTCAACATTGTGTCTAGTTTCTCATTCCAAGCTCTAGCAGCCTGTTTAAGTCCATACAATCCCTTGTTAAGCTTGCAAACCAGATGTGGTTGCTTCTGGTCTACAAAGTCTGAGAGTTGTTGCATGTAAAGTTCCTGTTATTTGTCCAGGTAAGAAAGCAGTTTTCACATCAAGATGTCTGTCATCCATTTGTTTGGAAGCAGCTAAGCTAAGAAGCAGTCTTATTGTGCTGTGTTTGACAACAGCAGGCATATGTTCAATTTCTTCAAACCTTGATAGTTCATTTGGTAACGCTGATGTTGCGAGGTAGGACAAACATGGAGCTAGTACACCTCTGTTGGGTTGCATCTAGGAACCTGTTCTGGAACCTGGTCTGTCTCTGCAGCATCCTCCAGTCCAGTGCTCAGGTCAGAGCCATCTGCATCCTCTCTTGGTGTACTGCTCTTTGTCTATAGCTCACTTTCTGCAGCATGCAGCTCACTCCTTCATTCAGAATCAGGTTGTATAGCTGCTTGTGGCATTTCAGATGAAGGCAACATTTCCACGTCTAAGAGAGGTTCAACATTTTGCTCTTCTTCTTCTAGTGATTCTAAGATAGCCTCTTGTTTATGTGGAAAGTCTATGACAGTTCCTCTCTTATTAACTCTGCTTTGTTCATCAAAATAAACTACATGCCTAGTAGTGACTTCACCAGTCTTTAAGTTCCTTACTCTATAGCCTTTGTTTCCAGGAGCATAGCCCATTAGAATAGTCTGCTCTGCTCTTGCATCTAGTTTGTGTTGCTTCTGTTATGGTATGTATGAATATGCAATGCTTCTAAAGGTTCTACTGTGTTCAGGTCTGGTACTCTGCCATGCCATAGTTGAAATGGTATTTGTGTGGTGCCTTTTGTTGGCCATCTATTCTGGAGATACGTTGCAGTCATAAAGGCATCACCACAAAATTTACTGGGAAGATGAGTATCTGCCAGCATCTGCTTTGTCATCTCCAGGAGAGATCTCAGTTTCATTTCAGCAATTCCATTCTGCTCAGGAGTGTAAGGAACACTCCTCCTGTGCAAAATACCACGCTCTTCCAGGAAAGCTTGTTATGTGATGTGAAATGTACTCACCAGCGCCATCTGTTTGAATAGCTTTAGGCATTGTCTCAAACTTGGTTCTCACCATGGCAACATACTTCTGTAGCATGTCTTGGGCTTGACTCTTCTCATAGAATCATAGAATCATAGAAATGTAGAGTTGGAAGAGATCACAAGGGCCATCCAGTCCAACCCCCTGCCATGCAGGAAAACCCTCAAAGCACTCCCAACAAGGAGCCATCCAGCCTCCGCTTAAAAACCTCCAAAGAAGGAGACTCCGCCACACTCTGTGGCAGCACATTCCACTGTCGGACAGCCCTGACTGTCAGGAAATTCCTCCTGAGGTTCAGGCGGAATCTCCCCTCCTGCAGCTTGCATCCATTGCTCCTTGTCCTGGTCTCAAGAGCAGGAGAAAACAAGCCCACTCCCTCCTCGACATGACATCCCTTCAAATATTTAAACATGGCTATCATGTCCCCTCTCAACCTTCTCTTCTGCAGACTAAACATACCCAGCTCTCTAAGTCTGTCTTCATAGGGCATGGCTTCCAGGCCCCTCACCATTTTGGTTGCCCTCCTCTGGACCTGCTCCAGCTTATCCATATCCTTCTTGAATTGGGGTGCCCAGAACTGGACACAGTATTCCAGATGAGGTCTAACCAAAGCAGAATAAAGTGGTACCAATACCTCCCTCGATCTAGACACCATACTCCTATTGATGCAACCAAGAATTGCGTTGGCCTTCTTGGCTGCCGCATCACACTGCTGACTCATGTTCAGCTTGTGGTCTATGAAGACTCCTAAATCCCTTTCACACGTACTGTTAGCCAGCCACGTGTCCCCCATCCTATATTTCCTGCATACCATTTTTTCTGCCTAAGTGTAGGACCTTACATTTCTCTCTGTTGAAATTCATTTTGTTAGCCTTGACCCAGCTCTCCAATCTGTCCAGGTCCTTTTGAATTTTGATCCTGTCATCAGTCGTATTAGCAACCCCTCCCAATTTGGTGTCATCTGCAAATTTGATCAGCATGCCCTCTATTCCTTCATCCAAGTCATTAATGAAGATATTTCTCTTTCAGAAAATAAGTAGTCCACAAAAATCATCCACAAAATTAAAGCATATCTGTTTCCATCAAGTGAAGGTACATTAAATGGACCACACAAATCACTGTGAATGAAATCCAGTACCTTAGTAGTTCTCTTTTCAGTCCTTGGCTGAAATGAGGGTCTGATTGACTTTTGTTCAACACAAGTTACGCACCTGGTAGTGCTCTCATTGTATTGTTGATTCACTTTGATTCTTGTGGCAAAGTTCTGGTTCTGTAGTTCAAGAACTGATTTGGATCACAATGTCCAAGACGCCTGTGCCATAGGTCAAGGCTGTTCTCATTCATCTGTGCTCTAGCAACATTAGCTTGTTGAGCTGAAAGATGTAACTCATAGACACCATACTCTCAAAAGCTTCTGCAAAGAAGGACATTATCTTTGGTAACAGTGCGTTTTCCTTGCTTGAAAAGTATTTCAGATCCTTTCTTATCTAACGCGGACACACTGAGCATGTTGCAGTGTAATTCAGAAATAAACAAGACATCATTTCCTACATTCTGGATAACTTTGTCATTAGGCAATAGGCAGTTTAAAGTGCAGCTTCCAGATCCTAGGATCTTCATGGATTCACCATTTGCAGCTTGAACATTTCCTGTAGCACCCCTATCAATTGTATCAAAATAAGCATCAGAAAATGTGCTGTGACTGGTACAGCCAGAATCTATAATCCAACAACTATTTTTCTGCTTGTAGTCATTAACTGCCAGAGTCTGTCCCATTAAAAGAGAATTACTTCTGTAAGAGTGTTTGCTGGATTCACCTACTTCATGCTGCCTTTGTCTTGTAAATTTCTTAGCTGGAGAGCTACCATTGGCTTTTTGGGAAGGGTACAGTTTCTTGCAATGTGACCCCTCTTATTGCAGTTATAACAACTGAACTCTGATTGGTCTCTGGGCAGAGCTTTGAGTCTGCCCTTCTTAGTGACCAGGTAATTTGATCCACTTGATCTCTGTGTATGATCAAAAGGGGCAGCCCCTTCTCGTAATTTAGACATAGCTTCATTAAAGGTTGTAAGAGAGAGATGAAGGGATTGAACTCTGATCCCAGAGTTCCAGTGAGGAAACAAACCTTTTGTCTACCAGAAAACTGAAATCCATAGGAATTCAACTTATCAAAAATCAGAATCAGTTTGCTGATATAAGCTTTACAGCCTGCTTTAGTATGAAGGCGAAGCTGTACAAGTTCTCTCATCCAAATTGATTGGGATTTTTCATATGAAAGACTATAAATTTCTTTAATTTTGTCTAGCATTTCCTTTACAGTCTCTTACATAGAATAGCTGATTCAATGCATTACCAATTAGGTACTGTGCTGTGGCATCTTTTCTCAACCATTGTTCTGCAGCTTCACCACCTGATTTTTCTTTTTTCAATTGCATCAAGAACATTATGGTAATTAAAGGCTAAATTTAATTTGTGTCTCCATTCTGTATAGCTCTCATTAGTGAGTTGCACAAGTCTGGGTTTGGAAGCTATGTCTAAGTCTGCATGCAGCATTTTTGCTTTAGTTAGCAATTAAAAAAAAATGAGAATCAGCACCCAGAAAGGTAAAAATTCTCTAGCTACATGTGTGTTTCCAAAAGGAGGAAAGGGGGTAAAAATTCTCTAGCTACATGTGTGTTTCCAAAAGGGGGAAAGGGGGAAAAACCAACCGCTTTCACAAGGAAGGCACAAAGGAAAAATAACTAAAAACCTGAAAAATCTGGTAACTGTTCTGTTCTGAGACCTCATAACCTGTTGGAGAACTGAGATTTTTTTTACTAATAAGTCTTCCAATCAGCAGAATATTTGTAAATGCGCAGGCAGAAGTTGAACAAATTACCAGTCACACTTTATCATCTCTGCCCAAGACACACTTAATCTAGCTCAAAATAAACACAAACAGTTTGGTTAAAAATATGTAAAAGTTTAATCACAAGATCTTGTGCATAGTCTACACAGGTTCAATTCTTGAAGAAAGTAAAAAGAAAATAAGCACTCACATGCTTACAGGGAACCATGCTTGTCAGAGAATCAGAGAGCACATGCTCACAGAGAAGCCGAAGAACAAAAAAAGAAGAGGAAGAGAACATGCAAGAGGAAGTGGGTATTGACCAAACAACAGGAAGTTTACTCTAGGCAGTCCCCTCTATGCCTACAATAGACATGCAAACTAACTAGCCAGTTAATTAAGCATGCAAAGGTTGCCGCTCCCAACATTTCCAACTTATGGTGATCCTAAGGTGAGCCTTCTCACAGAATTTTCTTGGCAAGATTTCTTCAGAGAGGGTTTGCCTTTCCCTTCCTCTCAGATTTAGAGAATACGATATCCCCAAGGTCACTAGCTAGTTTATAGAATTATAGAATCATAGAAATGTAGAATCACAAGGACCATCCAGTCCAACCCCCTGCCATGCAGGAAAACCCTCAAAGCACTCCCAACAAGTGGTCATCCAGCCTCCGCTTAAAAACCTCCAACAAAGGAGACTCCACCACACTCCGTGGCAACACATTCCACTGCTGGACAGCCCTGACCGTCAGGAGATTCTTCCTGAGGTTCAGGTGCAATCTCCCCTCCTGCAGCTTGTATCCATTGCTCCTTGTCCTGGTCTCAAGAGCAGGAGAAAACAAGCCCACTCCCTCCTCGACATGACATCCCTTCAAATATTTAAACATGGCTATCATGTCCCCTCTCAACCTTCTCTTCTGCAGACTAAACATACCCAGCTCTCTAAGTCTGTCCTCATAGGGCATGGCTTCCAGGCCCCTCACCATTTTGGTTGCCCTCCTCTGGACCTGCTCCAGCTTATCCATATTCGTCTTGAATTGGGGTGCCCAGAACTGGACACAGTATTCAAGATGAGGTCTAACCAAAGCAGAATAAAGTGGTACCAATACCTCCCTCGATCTAGACACCATACTCCTATTGATGCAATCAAGAATTGTGTTGGCTTCCTTGGCTGCCGCATCACACTGCTGACTCATGTTCAGCTTGTAGTCTATCAAGACTCCTAGATCCCTTTCACACATACTGTTAGCCAGCCACATGTCCCCCATCCTATATTTCTGCATACCATTTTTTCTGCCTAAGTGTAGGACCTTACATTTCTCTCTGTTGAAATTCATTTTGTTAGCCTTGGTCCAGCTCCCCAATCTGTCCAGGTCCTTTTGAATTTCGATCCTGTCCTCTGGCGTATTAGCAACCCCTCCCAATTTGGTGTCATTTGCAAATGAAGATATTGAACAGCACTGGGCCCAGGACAGAACCCTGTGGCACCCCGCTAGTCACTTCTCTCCAGGATGAGAATCTGCCATTGGTGACCACCCTTTGGGTACGGTCAGTCAACCAGTTACAAATCCACCTGACAGTAGCCCTGTCCAGTCCACATCTTACTAGCTTCTTTGCAAGAATGTCATGGGGAACTTTGTCAAAGGCCTTACTGAAATCAAGATATACTATGTCCACAGCGTTCCCTTCATCTATCAAGCAAGTAACTCTATCATAAAAAGAGATAAGATTAGTCTGGCATAACTTATTTTGGAGAAATCATGTTGACTTTTAGTGATTACAGCATTGTTTTCTAAGTGATTAGAAACTGACTGTTTGATGATCTGCTCCAGGATCTTTCCAGGTACTGATGTCAGGCTGACTGGGCGATAATTATTTGGGTCCTCTTTTTTCCCTTCTTGAAGATGGGGACAACATTTGCCCTCCTCCAGTCTGCCGGAACTTCTCCTGTCCGCCAAGAGTTTTCAAAGATTATAGCAAGCGGTTCCGCAATGACCTCTGCTAGTTCTTTTAAAATCCTAGGATGCAATTCATCTGGCCCTGGAGACTTGAATTCACCCAGAGTAGCCAGGTATTCCTGTACTACCTCTCTATCTATTCTGTGCTGCATTTCCCCCACTTCCTCACCTGCTCCCCAACCGCCAGGCTGAGTGTTTTTATCCTTTTGGGAAAAAACTGCGGCAAAGAAGGTGTTGAGGAGTTCTGCCTTTTCTCTTCCTCCTGTTAATAATTCACCTTCTTCCCTGCGCAGTGACCCTATCATCTCCTTCTTTTTCCTTTTGCTGCGGACATATTTAAAAAAGCCCTTTTTATTGTTTTTAATGTCTCTGGCCAGCCTAAGTTCGTTCTGTGCTTTAACCTTTCTGATCTTCTCCCTACATCTCCTGGCTACTTGCTTATAATCTTCTTTGGTGATTTCCCCCTTCTTCCATTTCCTGTACATGTTTTTCTTAACACTTAGCTCAGCTGAGAGCTCTTTAGTCAACCATTCCGGTTTGTTCAGATGCCTTCCATTTTTCCTCCTTAATGGCACAGTTTTAGCCTGTGCCTTGAGTATCTCCCTTTTAAAGAACTCCCATGCCTCCTGAACTCCTTTCTCATTGACTATTCTTGACCACGGGATTTCAGCCAGCAGCTCCTTCAGTTTACAGAAGTCTGCTTTTTTAAAATCTAAGATGAGTGCCTGGCTACACTTGTCTTCTCTTCCCCACTGAATGCCAAATTCTAATAGGGCATGGTCACTCTCTCCTAAAGATCCAACCACTTCTACGTCATTAACAAGGTCTTCCCTGTTGGTCAGGATCAGATCCAGAATATTTGATCCCCTTGTCGCCTCTTCCACCTTCTGGACCATGAAATTGTCTGCAAGACAAGCAAGAAACTTGCTGGACCTTGCCGTCTTTGCAGAGTTTGACTGCCAACATATATCCGGGTAGTTGAAATCTCCCATTATTACTGTATCTCTCCTTTTTGAATGTGCAGTCATTTGGTCTACGAAAGCGCCATCGAGGTCCTCAGTCTGGCTTGGAGGTCTGTAGTAAACCCCCACTATAATATCCCTATTGTTTCTCGCTCCCTTAATTCTTACCCAGATGCTCTCAACCTGGCTTCCGGTGTTCAAGTCATGGATCTCTTCGCAGGTGAAAACATCCTTGACATATAAGGCTACTCCTCCTCCTTTCTTATTTGGTCTATTTCTACAAAATAGGCTATACCCCTCTATTCCTACATTCCAATTGTGAGACTCATCCCACTAGGTCTCAGTGATGCCTATCAAATCGTATTTATTTTGTTGTACTAGGAGTTCAAATTCATCTTGTTTGTTTCCCATACTCCGTGCATTAGCGTAGAGACACTTAAGTCCCCGTGCCCTACCTGCAAGTCCCATAGCATTGTTTCCACGGCTCCCACAATTGGATGCTATTCCTACTTGGCCAATATCATTTGGGCCTTTTTCCCCTGCACTTGCCGAGTCCTTGTCCTGAATAATCTTGTCTTCCTCCCCAGCTGTACTTAGTTTAAAGACCTCCTAATCCTCCTTGTGAGACTGTTTGCAAAAACGTTCGTGCCAAGTTTCGTGAGGTGCAGCCCATCCCTTGCCAGAAGCCCATGTTCCTGGAATTTCAAACCATGATCCAAAAAGCCAAACTGTTGCTGGTGGCAAAATGTGCGGAGCCAGCTGTTGACCTCTACTATTGTCCTTTCCCTTCGTGCACCATATCCTTGAACAGGGAGGATTGATGAAATGACCACCTGCGCACCAAGAT
This sequence comes from Iguana delicatissima, assembly GCA_948472985.1. Classification (NCBI taxonomy): domain Eukaryota; kingdom Metazoa; phylum Chordata; class Lepidosauria; order Squamata; family Iguanidae; genus Iguana; species Iguana delicatissima. The sequence continues at coordinate 344,874 of CAOKZL010001411.1, forward strand.
CCTTAAGCTTTCTCCCCATAAGCTTGTAGTCCTTTGTGATGTGGTGAAAGCTGTGCTTCACCATGTCGTCGGTTCCAACGCGAACCAAAATGAGGGGCTTACGGTCAGTGGGCTTAACCAGCCTGGCTAGCCTCTCTGTTACGTGGTTTATCTTGGCCCCAGGAAGACAGCAGACCTCTCGATTGAGCTTGTCCGGTTTGCAAACTGCCGGTTCGGTTCCTCTGAGCAAGGAGTCCCCAACCACCAGAACTCGCCTCCTCTGAGGCCTGTCCGCGGTTCTTCGACAAGCAGATTCTTCCAGGATTGCCTGGGCATTGTGTTGAGGCTGGGAATGCTGGTCTTCCCAATGTTGGATGCTGTCCTGTTGGTGTTCAAGTTCCAGTTGCCGAAGTTGGATTCCTTCTTGCTGATGTTCTGTTCCCTCCTTCTGGAGTTCCTCATCTTTCATAGCACCAAGAACGTTGAAGTGATTCTGTAGTTTGAGAGTCTCTGTTTCCCAAGAAAACTTCTATAAAGAGTTAAATAGAAAAATTACAAATTAGAGTTTAATCATTTCCTTTTTATGGGAGATTGGAATGGAGTGATTGATCCAAAAGTGGATAGGATGTCTAAGAAGAAGATAAAAGAGAAACAAGGGAAATTACCTGGATCATTTCAGAATATGATGGATAATTTGGACTTAATAGATGTGTGGAGGTTTAAATTTGGCATTACTAAAGATTTTACGTTTTATTCAGAACCTCATGCCTCATTATCAAGAACTGATATGTTTTTAATATCAAATTCCTTAATTCAAATGATTAATAAACAAGAGATATTACCACAAAATTTATCAGATCATAATCCAATTTTATTAACATTAAAATATAAAGTGGAAGAACCATATTATTGGAAATTAAAAGAAAAATTATTACTTGAAGAAGAATTGGTTCAAAAAATGAAAAATCAAATTAAGGTATATTTAGAGGGAAATTTGAATAAGGGAGTAGACCTAATGACGGTATGGGATGCAGCAAAAGCGGTGTTTAGGGGATACTTTATACAATATAATGCAAGACAAAATAAAAAGAAAAGAGAGAAGTTTCAAAAATTAAATGATGATCTGAGAAAAAAAGAGGAAAGTCTCAATAATGACCCACAGAACATAGGAATACAGAGAGAGATTAAAATCTTACGTAAGCAAATAGAATTACAGTTAGAAATGGAAATTAATGAGAAGATGTTATATACTAAACATTACTATTTCGTATGGGTGAATAAAGCGGGTAAATGGTTATCATATAGAATAAAAAAAAAGGAAGGAAAAGACATTGATAACGAAATTGAGAAGTGGAGAGGTAATTTATACAGATTTTCATCAGATAAAGTAGCGTTAAATTATTACAAGACATTATATAAAGGCCAAGAGACTCAAGAAAGGATGATAGAAGAATTTCTGTTGCAACAAGACTTAACAATATTGACAGAGGAACAACGGGAGAAATTAAACAAGCCAATTACAATGACAGAAGTAATAGATGCAATTCAAAAAGCAAAAAAGAGAAAGTCCCCCGGTCCGGATGGTTATATTAATCAATTTTATAAGACTTTTCAAAATGAACTTGCTCCTATTCTACAAATACTAATGAATGAAGCATTAAAAGGGAAAATCCCAGATTCGTGGAGAGAAGCCAACATAACTTTAATTCATAAAGAAGGGAAGGATCCCTTAGATATTAAAAATTATCGTCCAATTTCACTTCTTAACACTGATTATAAATTATTTACATCTATTTTATCCATTAGACTAAAAGAGGTATTAAAGGAAATAATCTCAGAAGATCAAGCGGGTTTTCTTCCTGGCAGGCAAATAAAAGATAATCTGCGAAATATAATTAATATTATAGAATTGTGTGAAAATCACCCTAAAAAAAATTGATGGGTTTTTTTTCCTCGATATTGAGAAAGCTTTTGATATGGTGAATTGGGAATTTCTATTTAAAGTGTGTCAAATGATGTGTCTAGGCCCTAACTTTATTAATTGGATTAAATCAATATATTCATCACAATCTGCATACATTTTAGTTAATGGAAATAATGTTGGGAAATTTGAAATACAGAGAGGGACACGTCAGGGGTGTCCATTATCCCCGTTATTATTCTTACTAGTTATCAAAGTTTTAATAAGGAAAATTAAAGGTCATGAAAGAATTAGAGGAATTAAGGTAAGAGGTAAGGAACATAAGATAAGAATATTTGCTGATGACTTAATGATAACATTGGAATATTCGGGGGAGATATAGAACTTTTGAAAAATATATTAAATAATTTTGGTAAAAATTCAGGGTTGAGAATTAATAAAGAAAAATCTATGATTTTGACAAAAAACATGTCAGAATTGGAGAAAAAAATAGTAGCATGTAGCACGGGTTTTACGTTAACATCGAAGGCTAAATATCTTGGAATAACCCTTACAAATAAGACGTCAGACCTTTTTAAAAACAATTATTTGAATGTCTGGAAGAATATCTCAAAAGATTTAAAAAATTGGAACGCTTTAAATCTATCTTGGTTGGGGAGAATAGCGGTAATTAAAATGGCTGTATTGCCAAAGATGATATTTTTATTCCAGACTATTCCAATTATACAAAATGAAAAAGTTATTAAGGTCTGGCAAAGGGAGATATTAAAGTTTGTATGGGGGGGAGGAAACCAAGAGTTAAAATGAAATTGTTTGAGGATGCTAAAGAAAGAGGTGGTTTATCTTTGCCAAACTTAGCTTTATATTTTCATGCCTGCGGTCTGAATTGGATTCAAAAATGGATTAAATTAGAAGATATACAATTATTAAATTTGGAAGGAGAAGGTTTAGGTTCAGGATGGCATTATTATTTATGGTTTAATAAAGGGAAGAATAATAAAGATTTTAATAAACATTATCTAAGATCGGCTCTTATGAAAATTTGGAGAAGATATTGTTTGAGAGCTTGTCTTAAAACACCGAAATGGGTATCTCCCCATGAGGCATATTATAAAAAAGAGAATATATTATTTGATAGATGGATTAGATATGAAGATATGATAGAATTGCAACAAGACCAAATTAAAATCAAATCTCAAGAAGAATTGGCGGAATTGGGAATAAAATGTCATCGGCTTTTGTATAATCAAATAAGGGAAAAACTAAAGAAAGATATCAAATTTAATGGTTATCAGAAGAAAGAAGAGGAATTGAATATGATTTTATATTCAGATGAGCCAAAAACTATCTCTCTTATTTATAAGATCTTATTAAAATGGTATACAGAGGAAGAAATAATTAAAACACCAATGTTGAAATGGGCCCAGAATTTTTCCCATCCTATCTCGATGGAACAGTGGGAAAAATTCTGGACGAAAACTATGAAGATAACAGTATGTCAAGATATTAAAGAAAATTTATATAAGATGTTTTTTTCGATGGTATCTCACCCCTCAAAAATTGGCGGATGCTCTACTAAATGTTGGAAGTGTAAGAAAGAGATAGGGTCTTTTTATCATGTCTGGTGGTCATGTAAAATAGTGAAGCAATTTTGGAAAGAGATTCATAGTCGAATTGAAAAAATATTGAATATACGATTTGTTATGTCTCCAGAAATGTATTTGTTGTCGATGTTATATGAGGATTTGGAAAAAAAGGTGGGGAGACAACTGTTTTATATGATTGCAGCAGCAAGAATGGTATTAGCATTTTTATGGAAAGGAGAAAGAATATCCACAATTGAAGAATGGGAGATGAAATTATATGATTTGATACAAATGGATAAACTGACATATATATTAAATGGTGAAAATAAAGGAAAATACATAAAACAATGGGATAAGATATGTCAATATTATAAGAACTCATGGTATGATAATAACATGGTGATTATAGATTTTTGAATAAATATTTTTCAGGATAAAGAGGGAAAAATTAGAAAGTGTGATGACCAAGTATACAAGATAATTTAAAAAAAGAATCTTTAATGCCAATGCCAGAAGTACGTGGGAAGAGCTACTAAATGAATAGTAGAATAAGCAATATATGTAGATTATGTAATTTGTAATTTGTATGTAATTTGTATGTGGTAGGTTATTTTGTGTTGTGTAGTTTTTAATTAGTTAAGTTTAAAAAAAAATTTTTTTTTGTTTTGCTTTTCTTGTATGTCATATGTTGATTTATGTATGTTTTTTTAAGAAATAAAGTATTTTTAAAATTTTTTTTAAAAAAAAAAGAGTCTCTGTTTCCTTCCTGGCCCTTCTACTTCTCCATATGACATTTCTCCAAGCATCGCTTTCCTGGCTCACGGAACTGATTTCCTCATCTGGCAGCTCCTCCGCATATCCGGTCTTCAGGAAGGTCCTCTCTGTCCTATCCAAGAACTCCTCACCTTTCCTAATAAGACGAAGATTAGAAACCTGTGCCTCCAGCTGTCGAACCTTGTCCTCCAAGAAGGTCACCAGCTTGCACTTGCTGCAGGTGTACCCGACAACATCTTGTGGCAAGAAAAGGAACATGCCACAAGTGCTACAGGTGACAGCAGCAGCTCCCTCTACCTTACATACTTCATAATACAGAGAATAGTTGTTAAAAAAAAAATAACTGGGCCTTCTTTCTCAAATTGAGCTGTATAAGCTATGTCTGCTCAGCTAACTGCCAAGCTCGGTTGAACTCTTATTAAATTTGTTCAGTCGCTATAAGGATTGGTTGTTCCTAAACTTGAATGGTTGAACTTGAAGGAGTGAAGCAGATGATTGAAACTGCGTGTGCCTATGGCGCGCGCCGCTGGGAGTTCCTAATAAAGCCTCCTTCCCCTAGCTGGCTCCTCCCCCTAGCTTGATTAACTCTCCCTAGTTTGATTGACAGTTAACTGACTAACTAACAAACAATTAGCGGACAATTAGGCTGTGAGCTCAGGGAGAGCACACGGCCAGCGCAAGCAAAAAAACAACACAGAGAAATAAGCAAACAAACTCAGCCCCACAATCCTGTAAAAACACCTATCAAAGATATCTTCACAGATGCAGCTCACCTTCTGCTCTCTCCTCTGGAAGTCGCCAATTGCAGATTCAAAGCCTGGACTCCAGAGTTATAGTCCAGTGCTCAAACTGCTGGCCAACACTTAGTTCATATGATGCTTGTAATAAGTTTTTTAGTCCTTAAGTTGTCACAGAATCTTGATTGTTTCTTTGCAGCAAGAAACTAACAAAATTACCAATTTGGAAATAATGGAGCACAATTGATCACCACTGACATAAATTGTCACACCTGTGCTTTCAGAGGAATTTCCAGAGAACTGAACTGCATTATCTTGTATCAACAAAAATAACAAAATATCTTGCAACCTCTCAAAGACTGATTGTGACATAAACTTTCATTGCTTACAGCCCCTCAACAGATATACATGATGTCATTCACAGTAGGAGCATGTGCACAGATAGATAATAAGTGCAACGCATTCAACCTTTTATAATTTTGCCTTTGCTATGTTTATGAACATTAAATGTTATTTATATTAATTATACATTCTACAATACCATACATAGTTAACTACAACCTTCTAGTTTTGGAGCTAAATCCAAATAAGTAGATTTGTTGGAATTAATAGGACTTAGATAGATGTTGACTAACAAGTTCCATTCATTTTGGTGTTTATTATAATGTAGCAGAGAGAGCCAGAGTGATGTAGTGATTTGAATGTTGAAGTACGATGCCGGAGACCAGGTTTCGATTTCCCACTCAGCCGCAGAAATCCACTGGGTGATGGGCTGGCGGGGAAAATGGCATAGCAAGTGGCTGCTCTTCGCACAGCTGCAGAGAGATAGCTGGCGGTTGAGGTGAATAGCCCATGTAAGTAACCAGAAATGGGCTTGAAAAACCCCTTTGGGAAAGGGGGTTCACAGGGGTTCTCACAGGGGCAACTCTTCGTGGATAGTGCCCAAAAAAGAAAGTGACAGAAGGAGAAAATTAGAGGATCGATCACTGGGAAGAGCTTCGGGTATGAAAGCCACTGAGAGCAGACAGAGAACCACCATTCCCCCGATCGGCTCCCGCAAATGGGTAGAGCTTCATCATTGTTCCAAATTTTACAATTAGTGGGATATGGGTCATAATTAATGAAAAGTCTATCCTCAAGAAGTTGTGTTGAATTGATTACCTCTTCACTAGGATTGTTCCAGTTGTTCAGATTTAAAGAAAATACCCAACTAATCCCTCAAGAGATGATCAAGTCTTAAAAACTTTAACAAGTACAAACAGGCAGTGGGGGAGATCCACATTGCCAAATAGAGGTACGAGATTCAAGTTAACAGAGGAAAGTACAAACTATTACTTTGCGGATTACTACGAATAAAGCTTACAATTTCTATAAACATCATCTTTTTAGATAACCACCCCAGAGAAAAGAAAGGACAGAAAAGAAAGAGATGCCTTCCACCTACGGAACTGTAACTGAGAAACTTTCATAAACTTTCTTAAATTATGGAAATACAAAGAGCACCATATGTACCCGAAAAAAGAATCCTTAGACTGTACTGTTAAAGCAATTAGAATATTTCTGGACTGAAAATAGGGGATTTGAGATTGGAAAATAATATCGAAGTGACTGATCACTGATGCCAAACCAATTGAAAATCCATTGTAAAGGGGACTTTTGATTTTTGGAGTCAGATTAAAAGAGGAGAAAATTCATCATTTGAATAAACTGAGTTGGACTTTATAATTATAATTTGATTAGACTGGAGTAGTCTTCAGAAAGACCCACAGTAGAGAAAAACAGTTGGAAGCTGAAGGATTTAAGACAGAAGGACATTGGCTGAGATATAACAGAGAACAGAGAAACATCAGACCAGCGGAAGAGAGAAAGAGCTTAAGATCCAAGATGAAACTGTTCTAAAGGTGTCACTACTATCTGACAGGACAAGAAATAATTGTAAATAATTGTAAAACATTTGGTTCTGAGGTTACAGGGTATTACGGAAATTGATATATAATGGATATATAAGCGTATAAGCAAATTGATATGTAAGCATAACTTATTTATCTTGCGATTGTCTAAAAGTGGGTGATTGGTAAAAACCGATAGAGTGGTTGGGGGGGTTGATGGTTTGATTTCCACAGAGTTATATAAAGTAAGTTGAAAAATAAATTGAAATTGATAAATTGAAAAACTGAGAGAAGTTAACATATAACTGGGTCAATTGAACCTAGGAATTAGCAGCTAATATTCTCTTTGTTAAAACGCTTTTTTGTTTAGAGGTACAGATAATTTTCCTTCTCTTTTTCCTTCTTTCTGTTTAGAACTATAGAGTGGTTAATCTAAAAATCCCCTGTTCTTTCTTTCTTTTTGTACTTTTACTGACTGACTGTGCCTAAAACATTTTGCTTCAGAGTGATAAAACAGACTACAGAAGTGGATTAGAAGGTAAAACACGTTGCAGGAGGCTGGACTGAGGGTGACTACAGATAGGCAACACAGCTGTGCAATTGTTGAGAACACTCCAAAGTCGCAGATAAAATAAGTTACTAAAACTAACATAAACATTAACTGGGATACCTGCCAAAGAAAGATAGAAAGCAGGAAATATATATATATGTGTGATAACTGAGGCCCCTGTCAAGGCTGCTGATGACGTGATCCCTGTTGCTCCAGGTGGAGATGACGACCAGCAGCGGCGGCTGTGGGTCCCTGTGGCTCTGGCTGGAGATGAGTCCTGCCACTCAAGAGCTCCCCCTGCTGACATGGACCAAGCAGGCGCGGACGTTCCTCTGCCTGCTCCTTTGGAGCAACAGGGATCCGATTCTGAAGAGGCTCTGGAGCCTGATTCAATAAGCCCCCAATCAAGGCGGAGACTCAAGAGGGCTATGCAAAGGGAGGCTTCCTTGGCTAAGTTTAAGAAACGGTGACTGGGCACCCCTGTGCCTGCGGCTGTATAACTGCCTGCCTGGAAGCTTCTCTTCGTTTGTGGCAAACTTCTTACAAGCCCTCGTCTTGCCTGTACCTTGCTCCCAGCGCCCGGTTCCTGATACCTTGAATTGATCTCTGGACTCCTGACCGTTGGCTTTGGAACTCTGACTACGGCTTTGCTTGGTGCTCTGGTAAATGAACTTCCTTGAGTAAGTGCTTGCTTGTCTCCTCCCAGTTGGACTTTGCTGGCTCTCCCACTCTCTTCTTTGGGCTGGCTTGCCGCCCAGGTCTCTGACCTTGACAATACACACACACACACACACACACACAGATAATATGCATCGTATTGTAGAATAAAAGCTGAACTGAATAACAAAAGTGTATATAGGTAAAGAGCTTTAAGAGAGCCCTCTAGTGGTCTAAAAACTTAATAGCAAGGAACTGTAGAATTAATTTTTACACTTAAGACATAGAGGTGAATTTGAGAGCTAAAAACTTTGAGCAGATCTGTTAATTTAAATAGAGTACAGTAGAAATAGAATACAGTAAAAATAAACAAATAAATAAAACGAATAATAATAAATAGTAAAAATAAAATAATAATATTTAAATATATATATATAAAAAATAAAGAAGGGGAAAAAAGAAGGAAAGAGGGAAGAAGAAGAGGAAAGGAAGGGGAGAAGAGGAAAAGAGGAAAAAATAAAAAGAAAGGTAGTTTAAATAAGCATAGATAAATATTTTTTTATTAATTTATTGATAGTAATTGTAATTAAAGTAACTAGTTAAGAAGTAATTAGTTAAAAGGAGTGCACAGGATTCAGATAGTTATTAGGAACCAATTACAAGAGGTAGATAATTCAATAATTTAATAACAATAAGCGACTTGCAAAGACTTAAGATGCAGCACTGAATTAATATTAACAACAAGGAAATTGACAAAAGAGGATTTAAATTGAGCTCAATGATGACAGCAGCTGCTGGGAAGAGACAATTTATGACACAGACACAGATACAGATTTTGCCCCAAAGAAGACCTTCACTGGAAACACAGCAAAATATCCCAGATCCTTACCAAACTGCTAGAAGAGGTGAAGAAAATAAGGAATGAAGTGAGCATGGAAATGAAAATTATGACTATTGAAGTAAAGAAAGAGGTCAGAGAAGTAAGAAAAGAAGTGAAAGATTTGGCCAGAAACTTGAATCAGTGATAAAAGATTAAGAAATATGAACAGTAGACTGGATGAAGTACAAGAAAAGACAAAAAAATTGGAGAAGCGCACAACAGAAATTGAATCAATTACTGAACAGAACAAAGTGAGATGCACTCTAACAGAAATTAAATACCGCTAGAAATGTTTAAAAATAAGAGGCTTGGAAGAGAAACAAGAAGATTTGTATATTAAATTAATCCCAGCAATAGCCCAATTTATAAATTGGCCAATGCTACAATTAGATCTTGAAGTGGATCGGATCTTTAGAATTAGTTCACTAGTCGCGAAGAAGAGAAAGGTCCCGCGAGACATTGTAATTTATTTTGTAAGGGAACGAGTGAAAGATAATAATTCAACAAAGCGATACCAATAATCTGATACTGGACGGTGTAGAGCTCAACATTTTTAAAGATGTACTATCTCAAGTTTTGAAAAAAAGAAAGGACTACAATTTTTTTACTCAGATTCTAAAGAAAAAGGAATCTCATACAGATGGGGTAAAACTGAAGGAATCATTCTTATGTACAAACAAAAAAGATATGTATTAAACTCTGTTATGAAGGCAAAAGAATTTTTGAAGAGACATAAGGAAGACTTGGAAAAAACACAAGAAAATGATCCAGAGAGAGAGGACAGACAAGAAAAGTCAGATAAAGAGGAAAGAAGAAGAGAACACTCACCTCCAAAATAGTTAGCAACAGGTATGATTAGCAATTCGGAAGAGTCACTATAACAGCAGGAAGGAACTAATTCAGAACGAGAGGATGAAGAAACGGGTTTAGTGTCGGAAGAGGAAAATATAGAAGATCCCAGTAACACTTGAGAGATACACCCTTGGAATATGATAAGATGCAAATCAAAATTCTTTCCTGGAATATCAGAGGGATGAACTCACTACCAAAAAGGAAAAAAATCTATCATTTTCTAGAAAAACAAAAATGTGAAATTATATGTCTTCAGGGAATACACATAAGGAATTTATACTTATCATTGTTAGATAACCCGAAATTAGGAGAAACTTTTGCTACAACTACTGGGGGGGGGGAAGAGAGGAGTTGTAACTTACATGCACAAAAAATTTAAAGCCAAAGAAATTTTGAGAGAAACAAAAGGAAGATATATTGGAATTGAGTTAAATATATTTAACAGAAAACCCTAATTCTTGGCATATAGGTCCCTAGAGAATAAAGAGCGAGTTTTACAAAAAAATTGTTCCAAAAAGTAATGGTTTTTTTACTATCAAGAAATAATAATGATGGGGGATTTCAATGGGGTGATTGACCCTGAAAAGGACAGGATAGGGAATTCAAGAGACAAGAAAAGAAAAGCTAAACTCCCTACATCATTCTTCCAGATGAATGACATTCTAGGGTTAACCGATGTGTGGAGAAGACTGTATAATAATGAAAGAGAGTACACATATTAATCAGACTACCATAAATCGTGGTCTAGATTAGACATGGTGTTTATGTCTAAAACAATAGATAGAAAAGCACAGAAAATGGAAGTTTTACCAAGAACAATATCTGGTCATGCACCCATTAGGTTAATATTAGAGGAGAAAAGATGTGCATATACCTGGAAAATTAAAGATTTATTATTAAAAATTGAAAAAATAGTACAGAAGGCCAAAAGGATATTAGAAAACTTTTTAAAAAGATATTCTGGAGGAAGGGAACATCGACAGTAATGGTATGGGAGGCAAGGAAAGCATACATACAAGACTTCTCCCTACAACAAGAAGCTCAATGGAGGAAAAAAAAAGAGAGAAAGAAAACAAGATGAGGGACATAAAGAAGTTAGAGAAGGAATTAAAAAAGAATCCACAAAAAGGAAGATTGAACAATGAAATAAAAATACTACAGAAACAATTAGATATAGAAATGATTGAGGAAGTAGAGAAAAAGCTGAAATCTACAAAACAAAGATACTTTTTCAATGCAAATAAACCAAATAAATGGTTAGCATATAAACTGAGAAAAGAAAAAGAAAAGAGATTGATTCAGGAGATAAAAGAAGGGCAAGAGATACATACTAACCAAGAAAAAATTTAAAAAGCATTTACAAATTATTATGAGTGACTCTTCTCCAAAGAAGATATAGACCAAGAGAAGGAAGACAGGGTAAAACATTATCTGACAGAGAACAATATACTGGAGATTACAGAACCTCAAAGGAAAGAACTAAATAAACCTATTATGAAGAACGAGGTTATGGATTCAGTAAAAAAATAAAACCTGGGAAAGCACCAGGCCAGACAGATTCACCTCACTTTACTATAAAACATTTCAGGACCAATTACTTAGCCCATTACAAAGAGTAATTCAAGAATTAGAAAAAGAAGACATCCCTCTGTCATGGAAGAAAGCAAATATTGCATTGATACCTAAAGAAGGGACAGACCAATTAGAAATGAAAAACTATAGGCCTGTCTCCTTGCTAAATATTGATTACAAAATCTTTGCCTCAGTTTTAGTGGAAAGATTTAAAAGAATCCTTCAGGATTGGATACACAGAGACCAAAATGGTTTTCTCCCCAAAAGACAACTTAAACATAACATCAGATATATAATTAATATATTAGAATTCTATCATAAACATAATCAGAAGAAACTAGCCCTGATATTGTTTGGGTTTGACAATGTTAGTTGGCTATTTATGAAGGAAGGAAGTATTTAATAAGATCAATTTGGGAAGTAATTTTAATAGATGGATTCAATCTATATATAAATCTATAGATTCAATCTATATATAAAAATCAGAAAGCCCAGGTAATAATAAATGGCAAAAAGATGCAATTTATTACAATCGGAGAAGGGAGTAGGCAAGGATGCCCTTTGTCTCCTGTATTATTTATTACAATACTAGAAGTACTCACTAGAAAAATTCGTCAAGAAGAACAAATTCGAGGTGTAAAAATTCAAAATTATAAAATTAGGGCATTTGCAGATGATTTGGCCATATCGCTAGAAGATCCTCTACAAAGTATAAGTACATTATTAAATACCTTGCACGAATTTGGGGGTGTCTCAGGTTTTAAGATAAATAAAGAGAAAACTCATATAATTACAAAAAATATGTTTAAAAATGAGGAAATTGAGCTTCCTCATTTTTAAACATATTTTTTGTAATTATATAGAACAGAGGGCTAATTTTGCAGTAGTGAAGAAGGCCAAATATTTGGGAATTGTAATTTCAAAAAACAACTCAGAACTATTTGATAATAATTACAAAAGAGTTTGGAAAGAAGGGCAGAGATGGAAAAATGGGGTAGATTGGATTTATCATTACTGGACAGAATAGCAGCCACAAAAATGAATATATTACCTAAAATGAATTTTTTGTTTCAAAACTTACCCATATTAACAAAAGAAACACCATTTAAAGAATGGAACCAAGACTTATTAAAATTCATTTGGCAAAAGAAAAAACGAAGAATAAAACAAAAAATTTCAATGACATCAAGGAAAGAGCAGGATTCGGCTTACCAGATTTAAAATTGTATTATGACACCAATTGTCTAAAGGACCAAAGACTGTTACAACTTGAAGGAAAAGGCATCTACTTTGGTTTGCATGCCTATCTGTGGTATGAGAAAGCCAAAGTAGACAAAGAATTTACCAATCATTGTATAACAAAGGGCCTCTTAAGAGTATGGGTAAAATATAAAAAGGGAAAATATATTTTAAAATTCCCTCATAGATTTCAGTCCACAAGGCATTCTATAAGAGGGAAATGCCAAGACTAGGTAAATGGATCACATACAGAGACCTCTGAAATTATCAAGAGGGTAATGTATAATTTAATCAGAAGGAGAATTAAAGACGCAAAGTTTCACTACCCACTGACTATTATTAAACAACTAAAAGATAACAAGTCAGAGGGATTTGAAATTAAGGAAAAAAAGATAGATAAACTTTTAAACTTGGAAGTAAGCCATAAAGTGGGGAAAATATACAGGATCGTATTAGATATAGATGTGGAACAAGAAACAAAAACAGAGAGTGTGATAAAATGGGCAAGGAACATTGGTCATCCTATTACACGGAACAATGGGTAGGGTCATGGACTCAGACATGGTCTCTACTACAATCAGTCAGTCTGAGAGAAAACCTTTATAAAATGATCCGTAGATGGTACCTAGCACCAAATAGGTTAGCTAAAATGAGAAAAAACGGAAAGGACATGTGCTGGAAGTGTGAGTGCAAAGGTGCCTTTTATCATGTATGGTGGACTTGCCTGAAAGCAAAAAAATTCTGGAAAGAGATCCACAAAATAATTTCCGCAATATTTAAAATCAAATTCTCCTTAACTCCAGAGCTATATTTACTAAATATGATTAATTGCCTCCCTAAACTTGATAAACTGGATAAAACACAGAAAAGGATCTTATTATATATGGTCACAGCAGCAAGGTTATGCTTTGCACAACGATGGAAACAACAAGAGCCTCCAAGTATAAAAGATTGGGCATTGAAATTATATGAAATGATAAAATATGATAAAATTCGGATATTGACGTCAGAAAAACCTACAATGCAGATCAGAAATGGATGGAAAATGGTAATACCCATATGGGAACACACATGGGGCAAGAAGGCAATCCTAGGTATAGGAAATTTAAGCTAATTAGTTAGAATTAGTTAGAAAAATAAATATAACTATTAAATTAAGTGAAAATGGGATGATAATATATATTTTCATTAAAGTATAGAAGTTAATCAATTAAACTGTTAGTCTCTTGATAATCACTGGAATGAGATAGACATGGTTAGGAAAATAAGCATGGATATGTGTTAGAAATTGGTAGTTTCAGGTTTCATGTTTTATAATTAATTACTCTGTTAATATCTTTTTTAGCAACTAGTAAGTACTCTTTAAGATATAATAGACTTGTACGGATAACAAAAGAAGTTAGGGAAAATAAGGGACATTCGGACATATCAGATATAGACAATTTTAGAGGGTAAGGAACAGACATCTAATCACTCACTTCTGCAGGTGGCATGGAAAGGAAGTGGGAGGAAGGGGGGGAGTGAGAAACGAGGGATGTATTAAGCGTTATTAGAATACATATAAGTAAATACTACAAGAATATTTGTCAAAATTGCAGATGTATAAGTTTATTATTGTAATCACTCCACTCACTGTGTTCTTTTATACATTTCAATAAATTAATAATAATAATAATAAAAGAAATCTACTGGGTGACCTTGGGTGCATCACATACTCTCAGCCCTAGAAAACCCCATGATAGGGTCATCTTAGGATCTCCGTAAGTTGAAAATGACTTGAAGGCACATAACAGCAGCAGAGACTAAATTTGGATTTAGCCTTATAACTATTACTCCCACCATGACCCTTAGTACTTCCAGTTCCCAATACCCCGGAAGACAGGATCAAAATTCAAAATGACCTTGACAGATTGGAGAGCTGGGTCAAAGCTAACAATACATGTGAAACGGATCTGAGAGTCTTAGTAGACCATAAGCTGAACATGTGTCAGCAGTGTGATGCAGCAGTCAAGAAAACCAACACAATTCATGGCTGCATCAATAGGAGTATGGTGCCTAGATCAAGGAAAGTAATAGTACCACTCTATTCTGCTTTGGTCAGACCTCATCTGGAATACTGTGTCCAGTTTTGGGCACCTCATTTCAAGAAGGGTATTGACAAGCTGGAATATGAACAAAATGGTGGAAGATCTGGAAGCCATGCCCCATGAGGAGCAGCTGAGGGAGCTGGGAATGTTTAGTCTGCAGTAGCGGTAAAGAGGGGACATGATAGCCATGTCCAAATATTTGAAAGGATGCCATATTGAAGAGGGAATGAGCTTGTTTTCCACTGCTCCAGAAACTAGGACAAGGAGCAATGGAAAAGAGATTCCACCTGAATCTCAGAAAGAACTTCCTGATGGTCAGAGCTGTCCGGTAGTGTAATATGCTGCCTCGGAGTGTGGTGGAGTCTCCTTTGGAATTTTTTAAGCAGAGGCTGGATGGCCAACTGTTGGGAATGCATTGATATGTGTTCCTGCATAGCAGGGGGTTGGAATTGATGGCCCTTGTGGTCTCTTCCAGATCTGTGATTCTGTGATTCAGTGTGTCCTCCTGTATTTTAGGCATTTAGGCCATTCCTCTATAACAGGAAGTGGACAACTTTGGTGTGCCAAAGAGCCAATTATCTGTCTTCTATGGGAATTCACACTCTTTTTGACAGTTCAGGGGCATGGTGGGAGATGAGAGTCACAAAAGCCAAACGGGGCGGGGGGGTTGCTCCACTTTTCCCATCCTGATGTGCAAGATATGGTCAGCTGTTCTGTTATTATCTGCTATTATGCCTGGAAAGCAGTAGCAGCTCTTGATTATTTAAATAAATATATATTTCTGGAGTTCAATATTGTCTTGCGGTCATAAAACATTTTTTCCTCTCTCTCCTTTTATTTTAGGTCAGGAATAAATAATCAGGAACCTGAGAAAAGGTACTATTTTTATGCTGTTTATACTCTGTTCTTTTTCATGTAAGTTGAGAGTGGCTAAAATTAGGACGGTATTAAAAGCAGATGTTAATTATATTCAGATTTGGATGTTGTTGGAATGATGACTGATTTGTGAGCTATGCTGCTGGATCTGATGAAAATTACAGTCCTACCAATTTTGGAGGGCCACAGAGTCCCCACCCTTGGAACATATGGTTCTCAGATTAACATATGGTTCTCAAGAACACTTTGGGCCTTTCTACACTATACTGTTATAGTGCTGTTACTCCACTTTCAACATCCTGTGGAATTCTGAGGGTTTGTAGTTTACTGAGGCCAAAGAGATTTCTGGCTGAGAATTCTAAATGCCCCTTCCTAAACTGCAAACCCCAAGATTCCATAGGACTTTTTAATTTTTTTTATTGAATAAAATAAGAAAAACAACATACACAACGTAAAATACACAGTATACACCATACACAATACAAGTACACATCAACAAATAATTAAAAGGAGCATACTAACATACGTTACTAAAGTATCTTAATTAATCAGACAGCAAATTAATAAAATAACAGAATTAATTAACAAAGTAAAGAATTGATAATACCTACAATAAATCTAAACTAACAATTACTAATGACTAATAGAATAAACATTTAGGACATATAATAAAATGTGGCTCCCACACCATCTATTAATTACTCGTAATCTTTTGTTGAAACCCTAGCGTCAGAAATCTTCCCCAAATAACTAAAGTTAACCTTGATGCTTATAATTTAGTCTATAATGCTATAAGATCAAATATTTAAAAAGTGGTTTAAACAAATATTTGAATTAATAAGTAAATACAAAAGTATAAGTATACAAAATTTTTCCACTAATTAATATCTTTACTACACTAGTAAAAAAATTGTGTTACAATATTTGAATAATATATATATATGACATAGAATATTAGAAGAGTATTAAAATATATCAACAAAGTAAAGTCATCTGTAATTTTCTTAAGATCTTTTGCACAACATCAGATTATGTATTCTACTATTCAAGATAGTAACAGCAAGTTCAGAACCCCAAAACCATCATTTTGCCCTCATTTTCTCTCAAATAATTTGTTAATAATTGCCAATTCTTTTTAAAATCCTTTTCTGACAAATGTTTTAATTTATCAGCCAGCTTATCCATTGTCATTTTTTTTATTTACAATAAAACAGACAAACAAAATGTACATTCATATATCTTATACAAAATCGTTTCCTCTTATAACTAGCATTGTACATTCACTCATTCCTTATCCAGTCATCCTGGCTTCCTCCTGGTTGAGAGGTAATAAAATTCCCGAACAGTACTTCAGTTGTCTGTAGTCAAATAATACTTCACAGGTCCCTGCTTATTACCTCCACGATTTTAAAAATCAGCATTAGCCATCTTGATATCTGACCATTGATTTCTGAAATATATTATTACTCTTTCCCAGTCTTTGACAAATTTTTCTGATCCATTATCATTAATCTACTGAGCCATTCATTAATTGATAGAATTTCTGTTTTCTTCCAATATTTTGCATAAAGTAAAATCTTGCTGCTAATAACATACTGTATCATCCTCTACTGTTGTTTATCATAGCTGGTGTCTTCCTGCCAGATTCCCAATAAAAATAGTTCTGGGGACTTAGTGATCTGACATTTCAAAAAAAAATTTGCATTATATTCTGTATCATTTTCCAGAACTGCTTAACCTTCTCACAAGTCCATCACATATGACATAAAGCGCCAACATGTTCCAAGCACTTCCAACAATTAGCCTGCAGAAGTGAAGGTTAACATGATAGCCATGTTTAAATATTTGAAGGGACGCCATGTAGAGGAAGGAGAGGGCTTGTTTTCTGCTGCTCAAGAGACTAGGACAAGGAGCAAAGGACTCAAGCTGCAGGAAAGAGATTCCACCTGAACCTCAGGAAGAATTTCGTAAAGGTCAGAGCTGTCTGACAGTGGAAAATGCTGCCTGGGAGTGTGGTGGAGTTTCCTTTTTCTGGAGATTTTTAAACAGAGGCTTGACGGCCATCTGTTGGGAGTGCTTTGATACGTGTTCCTGCATAGGAGGGGGTTGGATTGGATGGCCTCTGTGGTCCCTTCCAGCTCTATGACTCTATGATTCTACTTATTATTCATCTCTTTATGCATCTTAGAAAGTCTTTCTGGAGTAAGATAACCAGCATAACATCATTTTATAATAATTTTCTTGTAATTCATAGTGGAGTACATTTTTAATTTCTTTTGTCCATAGCCTTTTTTATTGATTCATAGATACTGAATAATTAAAAATGTTTGCTGAATTGATCATATATTCCTTCACCTGCTCTTCTTCCATCTCTTTTTTTAACAGAAATGTATATAATTTGGCAATCACACGTTCCTCATTATCACATAACAAAATTTCCAACTCCAATTTGGTCTTTTCAAAGTCATTATTCTTTTTGTCTTCAAGGAATTTTAAGTAACATTGTCTGTGTGAAAGGCATTGTACAGAGTGAACTTCTTCTTGACGCTGTCATATTGTTTTTGTCTCATAGCCTTACTCTTGTTTTCTTAGCAACATCATAATAAGTTATCAATGTTTGATCTGTTCTCATTTCTGTTCTGTAGAAGACTTCTTGTGGTGAGTTCCATACTGGAGTCTTTGGACATAGTCTCTGCTTATATTTAATCCATATTTTTAATAGAGCATGCCTTATACAATGGTTATTAAAGGCTACATTAACCTTAACTTTTCCAGATCATAAGTATGCGTGCCATACAAATCTTAGATCATGTCCTTCTAAATTAAAAAGTTTTTTGTCTTTCAAATTTATCCATTTTTTGATCCAGGTAAGACATGTAGCAATGCAGTAAACTTTAAGGTTGGGTAGTCCAAGACCATCTCGTTCTTTGGCATCTTGTAAAACCTTGAATCTTATTCTAGGTTTCTTACCTCCCCATATACATTTGGAGATATCCTTTTGCTGTATTTCAAAAGGTGTTTCTTTAGTTAAAATTGGAATCATTTGAAAAAGAAACATTATCTTTGGAAATATATTCATTTTTACTGTGGAAATTCTTCCCAACAAAGACAGATTCAATTTCTGCCATTTTTCCATATCAACTTTAATCTCTTCCCAAGTCTTAAGATAATTATTTTCATAATAATTGGATTGTATTTCTAGTCAAACTGATGCCTAAGTATTTAACCTTTTTTTTAAATCTTAAAACCAGTTTTTAATTGTAACTCATTTTTATCAGGATTCCATAGGATATTGAAAGTGGAATAATAGTTCTATAACAGTGTAGTGCGAAAAGGCCCTTAGTCTTGGCTGACAGATCAGCTCAGTGTTTCATTAGTGCAATGTTCCAGGCATATATTTGACCATTCTGTTGATGGATCTGATATGGCAGATTGATATTCTGCCAGTGGAATGGGGCTTCTATTAAATCCTATTGCCGTTTTTGCTTTTCTGTGTTCAGTATAGGACTCCACTGCTAATATTCTGGTTGGTAAACTAGCAATAAAATGCAGTCATTGATTTCCGTGATAATGAGAACTCTGGTTTCTACAAACCAGGATCTATGTGCCAGTGTTAGCATGAGAATGAAGAGGGGAGAGATGAAAGAGGGCGTCCACTTGATGCTCAGTCCTGGTTTCTTAAAAAAATCTGGCAGTGTTATTTCCAAACCCATGTAAAGTCTTTTATTTAGCTTAAAGAATTTGGCAATGTGAAACAATCATTGGCACAGCAGGATAGATAGTTTCCCTCTAATCTGGATTGCAGCATGCTAGCTGAGGGGGTGGGATTTATACTCCCACATGAATTGAGGCCATAAAGCTGAGGAAAGCTGAAATAAGATGCCTGCTCCTGGTCATTGGACCATTTGGGTCAGAATAGGGCAACTTGATTAGATTCAAAGGCCAGTTCCTTCTGATTAGATTCAAAGGCCAAATTTCTTGCCACCCACCCTCTGCTGCTGCCAAATTTGTGATGGGAGTAGCAAAAGGAAGCCAATTCACAAGTATCTTAAAGGAGAACTTTGCTTCCAGGAGGCCTTTTAGAGAACTTGTGTCTTCAAAATAGGAGTAGGAAGCATGTGTACCTTGGGAAGTTGTTGCGCTGCCACAGTTAGCATTCCTTGTTACTGACTGTCTGTGGTAGTGCTGCTGTGAGATGGGTTGCAAGGGCCACAGGCTGTTTGCTGCAGTGATGTTAACTCCCTCCAGTGGGGAATCTCCTCCTCAGTAGCATTGCCAGTACTCCATTTTTGCCATTATTCAGGGTCTCATTTCGAGAATCCTTCCAGAATTTAGAAAGCCAACCAAGCTTTCCAACCTCGAACACATCATCTCAGAAGACACCATCTCAGAAGAAACAGAAGGCTCTGGTGAGTGGGGTAGTGCCAGCAAAGAGATGCTTGTGCCCTGCCAGAGGCAGGCCCATCTGATTGGTATCCATCTGTGAGTTGGGCAGCCTCCATTGATTGAAGGTCTAGGCAAGAAGGTGCTATTTCGGGTTGTTTTAATTGTGAGCGTGTATTTTAAAGAATGTTTTTCAACATTGTTTTGATTTGTTTTTAAATAATGATTTTACCTGTTTTCATGTGCTGTACATCACCTGAGGCTGAGAGGCAATAAATATGTAAATAAATAGATAAATAAAAATAAGAGACGCTCTTACAACAAAGCAAGGTATGTTCCGTATGTTGCCATTGACTTAAGGCAACCCTTAGGTGAACCTGTCATGAGGTATTCTCAGCAAGATTTGTTCAGAGGTGGTTAGCCTTTACCTTCCTCTGAAGCCGAGAGAGTGTGATTTTGCCAAGGTCACCCAGTGGGCTGCCATGGCTGAGCAGAGATTTGAAACCTGAACACTCAGAGTAGTAGTGAGGTGGTCAAACCACTACACCATGCTGCCCCCCACTCCCCATTTCTGGGACTGGTGCGATTGCTTCCTTTGTTGCTCACATGTCATTATGATTATAATGATTTGCTTCTTTTTTTATTTTAAATATTTATGTTTTCCGTTCCAGTACCAAAATGCCCAAGGTGACTAGCAGCAACAAATTAAAATAGTGGTTAAAATACAGATAAATGCAGATAAAACTTCAGCTGAGGGAAAGGGAAAAGAGACAAATCAGTGGCGTTGTGAAATATTTTGAAACTGAGGCACTCAATGCTCCATAGCCATGTCTCAAGGGGAGTCCACAACCCAGATTAATCTTTGTATGTGTGGCGTGGGGGACAGAGAGGAAGAGAGAATCTGTGTGTATATAGAAATATGTACAGGTTAGCTTTATATTTTCCAAGAGTTCCTTTTTCCAATATCGGGAAGAAACTGTTACCCTGCTTGCTAAGGGGCTCCCTTAAGGGATTCCCAAAATCTGTCAAAATTGTGGGGAAAATCAGCTCAGAGCACTGTTTTAGCTATGCGAGAGGCAGGGTAACTTTAGGACCTTTTAAGCTCTATGTATACGGAGTCAGATCAGTGAACAAAAACAATTCAGAATAAACCAAATAATGTTTTATTGGAAAATAAAACAAGTAAGACAACAATCACACACTAGCTAAATAAGAAATAGGAAATAGAAATGAAGTCAGGAATAAGCAATACGACCTGTTCAGAAGTCCTGAGTAGATGGAGAGAAAGTGGAATTCTCTGGAGCTCGCTGTGTAAACTGGTAGCAGGACAGGATGACATTCAAAAGCGGCCCACTCTATTGTTACAATCAGGGGTTTTTATGTCTGTGACTCATGTCATAAACTTTGAGATCAAAGTTAACTTTTGAAATGCACCGAAAGACTTAGAAGTAGAATAAAACATATCAATCACGCAGCCCAAATGTCAATCAATGGCACTTCTATGGTCTGTTATTTATGGGCGCGAATCAGGATCTTGTGAGATGAAAGGAATAGCCTCCAGATCCCAGATCACAATCCAAGTCACAGCTTTTTGAAATGCCCGCTTTAGAGAGGAAGTTGTAAACAGCTGCTTCCTTGTGACTGTTTTTCTCAGGATCCTGGCAAACACTATAAGCCAAGGTGCATTGAGAGGTCAAATTATTTGATATCACAAAGGGATATCTAGTGCTCAAAGTTAGGTACCTAAATCACAGTTACAAAACGCTTGATCTCAGAGTCAGCAAACCAGTAGTAGCAGTTGTCATCTGCACAAGGACCAGATCTTCTGTACAGTTAATAAGTGTTAGAGAAGCAGCATGGTGTAGTGGTTTGATCATTGGACTACAACCCTGGAGACCAGGGTTCGATTTCCGGCTCAGCCATGGAAATCCACTGGGTATCAGACAATCTCAGCCTCAGAAAACCCTGTGATAGATTCGCCTTAGGGTCACTGTAACTTGGAAACAACTTGAAGGTGCCCAACAAGTCTTAAGTGCCCATTCAGAAGCAAATCATGCCCAAATACTTGTCATTATAACAACTATAGCTCACAACAATATATTCTTGCTGAGAAGCCGCCCTGTACCTGTCTCATAAGGCCTTCAGCTGTGCTCAAAGGAAACAGAGAAGCCTAATACAAAAGTTCAATTTTGTGAGCTTTGGTGTCACTACAGTATGAATAAGAAATGAGGAATGAAACAGGACATAGGCACACCTGAACAAAGCACTCATTACTTGATATCTGTACACCAATAGCAAGGAAGCCAACCAGGAGAGGATGCCTCTTGCACAAATTTATCAACGGTATTCTTATGCTCATAGTCCACACCTGAAAGTTCACCTCATTTGAAGAAAAAGCCTCCATGTATATGTATGCATGCTTAGACATACACATACTATCTTACGCCTTACCTTAGAGAGTCATTGCTGCTTCTGCTTCCATGAGCAGAAATTCTCTTCTGACTACATTGTTTTTAATAGGGACAGCTGAGCAGGTTTTTGGGGAAATTTGGGGTCACAAAAACTTGTGGTGGGGAACAGGGTAAGAACATAAACCTTTTACTGTGTCAGACTTTTTGGTTATCTTGCCTCGCATTTAAAATCAGACTGACATGCTTTCAGGCAGGGTTCTTTCCTAGCACTACCAGGATGTTCCTGGTATTCTGGTTGTCATCCATCCATCCAAGCCCAACTCTGCTTAGGTTCCAGAATCAGATAAGAGAGGGTTTGTTTTGAGTGGTGTGCTCAACTCTGATTATGGGGGGGGGGACAGGGAAGGAATGGTGAGGAGAGTGAAAAAAAAACCTCTTTCCCAGTGTTTTCAAGACTCCCAGGTTTCTGAGTGCAGAAAGGAGCTCTTCTCTCAGGTGAGATGATGCTGATTAGAGGTAGTTTTCTAAGGGGATTGTACACAAAAGCCAAAAAAATAATAATTAGCAGAAGTTCTTTTTAATTCTTAGGCTCATTCTAGCAGCCAGTTATCCTCATGGCCTGCATATGCTCCGGGGCAAGTGATCCTCCAGAACCAAAAACCTTGTATTCTTCCTGAATGGAAAAGGTATGTGTGGAAGCAAGGTTTTAACAACTCTGTTAAAGTTTGCAAGCTCAGGGCTTTATGAGTCCTTTATGAGTCAGTCTATCTGAGCAGGTCTATTGGTGACCAGGGCTAGTGGAGGTCTCTTATTCATAAGATTCCCCATAAATCAAAGCTGGCTGGAAGGCAAATAACTGTCAGCATTCTACCCCACCACTCTCTTTGTCCATCTAGAGCAACTAGTGTCAAGGCGGCCATATGGCCCCCAAAGAGGGCCTTGGCATGTTTGAAGGGGGTCACAGACTGAAAATTGTGAGAAGGGGAGCCCCAAGAGTTTATGGGGGCCCTGCTAAGTGAAGCAATGAAATACACAAGCGGCAACCTTAATTGGAGTCAGTGCTTTCCTTCTTCTTTATAATATCTTTCTAACATATTTGAATTTGGTGTGCCTGCTAAATTAATCACTTAAGTTCCTCCCATGTCTTAATTCAAGAACTAAAATCCAAAAAAGTTGAGGCTTTTGTGATATATTTCATACCTGTAGCCGTCATGAGGGGTCTCTCACACAGCCTCACTTCAGAGTCAGTTGTGAATCAGACTGCACTGAGTCAACACATTCAATTAAGTGTTCTTGCAGCCATTACGATTTTCATAGAATCATAGAGTTGGAAGTGACCACAGGGGCCATTCAGTCCAACCTCCTGCTATGCAGGAAAACACATCAAAGCACTCTCTACACATGGCCATCCAGACTCTGCTTAAAAACTTCCAAAGAAGGAGACTCCACCACACTCCGAGGCAGCATATTCTACTGCTGGACAGCTCTGACTGTTAGGAAGTTCTTCTTGAGGCTCAGGTAGAATCTCTTTTCCTGTAGTTTGAATATATTGCTCCTTGTCCTAGTTTCTGGAGCAATAGAAAACAAGCCTGTTCCCTCTTTGATATGATATCGTTTCAAATATTTGAACATGGCTATCATGTCCCCTCTTAACTTTCTCTTCTGCAGACTAAACATTCCCAGCTCCCTAAACCGCTCCTCATAGGGGATGGCTTCCAGACCCTCCACAATTCTGGTCGCCCTCCTCTGGACACATTCCAGCTTGTCAATATCCTTCTTGAAATGAGATGCCTAGAACTGAACAC
Organism: Iguana delicatissima; assembly: GCA_948472985.1. Classification (NCBI taxonomy): domain Eukaryota; kingdom Metazoa; phylum Chordata; class Lepidosauria; order Squamata; family Iguanidae; genus Iguana; species Iguana delicatissima. The sequence continues at coordinate 369,072 of CAOKZL010001411.1, forward strand.
AGTATTCTAGATGAGTCTGACCAAAGCAGAATAGAGTGGTACTATTACTTTAAGTGATCTGGACACCATACTCCTGTTGATGCAACCAAGAATTGCATTGGCTTTCTTGGCCACAGCATCACACTGCTGACTCATGTTCAGTTTGTGGTCTACTAAGGCCCTTTTCACACGTTACCTGTTCGCACTGCTGGGTTGGGGTCCTCGTGCAAGAAGGTTTGGAAGGAATGCTGCTGCTTCCCTGCTGCTTCGGCTCCACAGCTCCTTCCTCCTTGCACGAGCACCCCTCCTCTTCCGTTCGCAGGGACCTCGCAGGCTGCACTGAGGAGAGGACGCACGACTGGCCTGGCTCCCGAGGCACCGCATGCCAGGTAAGTGCGCACGGGGCCCAGGAACATTGCACGATGGCGCACCATTTTCAGCTTTAAGCCGAAAATGAAAAAATGTGTGCCCGTTCTGCGTCCGGCCCTTGAGCGCATCATGCAGACCACTCCTCACATTTATGCGACGCTCAAGGGGCCCTCTCACTTCCAAAACGCCGTGCAAAAAGGGCCTAAGACTCCTAAATCCCTTTCATACGTACTGTTGTCCAGCCAGATGTCTTCCATCCCATCTTTGTGTATTTCATTTTTTCTGCCTAGGTGTAGGACTTTTCATTTCTCTCTGTTGAAATTCATTTTGTTAACCTTGGCCCAACTCTGTAATCTGTCAAGATCATTTTGAATTTTGATCTTCTCCTCCGGGATATTGGCAGCTCCTCCTAGTTTCGAATCATCTGCAAATTTGATCAGCATGCTCTCTATTCCTTCATCCAAGTCATTGATAAATATGTTGAATAACACTGGGCCCAGGACAGAACTCTGTGGCATCTCACTAGTCACTTCTCTCCAGGATCAAGAGAAACCATTGGTGAGCACCCTTTGGATTCGATCAATCAATCAATTACAAATCCACCTGATAGTAGCACTGTCTAGTCCACATTTTATTAGCTTCTTTGCAAGAACGTTATCAGGAACTTTGGCCCTTTCCACACCTTATCTTTTTCTGGCGCTGGGGTGCGGGGATCACGTGAGCAGTCTCCATCGAGGGGCTCTCAGATCCCTGCTGCTTCAGCTTGGCACAAGCTGCCTGCTCATGCGAGAGCTCTGCCTCTTCCTTACGCAGTGCAGCCTGGGAGTTTCCCAAGCTCTGCTGGGGCAGGAAGCGCGACCAGCGCGGCTCCGGAGGCTCCGCACACCAGGTAAGTGCGCACAGGGCCCAGGAGCAATGCGCAACTGCACACCATTTTCAGCTTCCAGCCGAAAATGAAAAGGTGCACGATCAGCGTGATTGTGAGTGCATCGTGCAGATTACTCCTCACAATCGCGTGACGCTCCACGTGCCCTTTCGCATGGCAAATGCCTTTGTCAAAGGCTTTACTGAAGTCAAGAAATGCTACATCTACATTCCCTTTGTCTATCCAGCTTGTAACTGTATCACAGAAAGAGATGAGATTAGTCCGATGTGACTTGCTTTTGAGAAATCCATATTGACTTTTAGTGATGACAGCATTGCTTTCTAAGAAATTACAAATTTTCTGTTTAATGATCTGCTCTAGAATCTTTCTGGGTATTGACATCAGGCTGACTGGGAGATAATTATTTGGGTCTTCTTTTTTCCCCTTTTTGAAGATAGGGACAACATTTGTCTTCCTCCAATCTGCTAATCTGCTGGGATTTCTCCTTTTCTTCAAGACTTCTCAAATATTAACGCCAGTGGTTCTGAAATTACTTCTGCCAGTTGTTTTAATATCCTTGGATGTAGTTCATTTGGCCCTGGTGACTTGAATTCATTTAGAGTAGACAGGCATTCCTATACTACTTCTCTACCTATACTGTGCTAAGTTTCTGCCACTTCCCACCTGCTCCCCACCCCACCAGAGGTGCCCTCCTGTTAATACTTGGCCATCTTCTTTATGCAGTGACCCTATCATTTCCTTGTTTTTCTTTTGCTGCGGACGTATCTAAAAAAAACCCCTTTTATTGTTTTTAATCTCTTTGACAAACCTAAGTGCATTCTATGCTTTAGCTTTTCTGACCTGCATATCCTGGCTACTTGTTTAAATTTCTCTTTGGTGATTTCCCCATTTTTCCATCTCTTGTACATGTTTCTTTTAACATTTAGCTCAGTTGAGAGTTCCTTAGTCACCCATTTCTTCCTTAGTGGAACAGCTTTAAATTATGCCTTCAGTTATCTCACTTTTAAGAAACTCCCATCCATCATGAACTTCCTTCTCTTTCAGTATTGTTGACCATGGAATTTCAGCCAGTAATTCCTTAAGTTTATAGAAATTGGCTTTCTTAAGTCTAGAATGCATCTCTGGTTACACTGGGATTCCCTTTCCCACTGTGTGATAAATTCCAATAGAGCATGGTCACTCCCACTTGAGAATCCTGCCAGTTCCATCCCATTAACAAGGTCATCTCTGTTGGTTAAGATCAGATCTAAAATAGTTGATCCTCTTGTTGCCTCTCCAACCTTCTGGGCAATGAAATTGTTTGCAAGGCAAGTGAGGAATTTGTTGGACCTTATGCTTTTGGCAGAGTTTGACTTCCCGCACATATCAGGATAGTTGAAATCTCTTATTACTGCTACATCTCTCCTCTTTGAATGTGTAGTCATCTGCTCCAGGAAAACATCATCCAGATCCTCAGTCTGGCTGGGGGGTCTATAATAGACCCTCACAATGACATCCCTATTGTTTCTCACCCCCTTGACTCTTACCCAGATGTTCTCAACCTGACTTCCTGGATTTAAGTCATGGATTTCTTCCCAGGTGTAAACAGCCTTGATGTATAATGCTACATCTCCTGCTTTCTTCTTTGGTCTATTTCTCCTAAATAGGTGATACCCCCCCCCCCAGTTATTACATTCCAATCAGGAGACTCATCCTACCAGGTTTCAGGGATACCATTTATATTTATTTTGTTATATTAAGAGTTCAAGTTTATCCTTTGTATTTTCCATGCTGTGTGCATTGGTGTAGCGACATTTAAGACCATGTGCTCTTCCCATAAGCCCTTTACTAAAGTTGGTTTTCCTACCACTGTTACCACCATGTACTGGCCTGGTCTTTGGTGAACCAAAGATATCATTTTGATATCACAATTCGGCCCTACTCTGCCGCCAGCCAAGTGTTTGTGAGGCCACTGAACAAGCGCGAAGCTAGGCATGGCTACTATTTGCTACTCACACCAAGCCAAGCCAGAGATTGCCAGATCTGCTTTAGGGGACCTCCCAAACAAACACCCTCATTACCAATGTGCGATAAACAAAGAGACCCTCTGCCCTGAGAGGGCACCCTGCCGAGCTAAGTGCTTAACTGCCAAGCTAGCCACACTTACATACCAGCCATACTATTGTCAATTCGGAACATAACTCAATCATGTAAATTCTGACCTTTCGGAGACATTGTCTCCAACCCAAAACTTACTGTTTTCGCCCAAGACCAGACTAGCCTATGGTCGTTTTTTGCCTGATAAAAACCCCCAGTTCCGAGAGCTCCTCAGACCGCTCAACGGACTTGCATTCGGACTGCTCTCGTGCCTTGCTGCCACCTCGTTCTGCGAGCTCCCCTTGGCTGCCGCGCCGAGTCCTCCTACCCTCTGTTGGCTTCCCCAGGACTGCAGGATTGGTGACCTATCACCCATTCCCCCAAACTCTGTCTTCCTATTCTAGTTAGGAGTGTGTTCGTGTTTTTCTTAATAATTGTCTAAATCTTAATTGCTATTTTGAACTGCCTGACTGCTTACTGACCTGACGCTGTAGACATAGGGTAAAAGATCCCCGCTAACTTACCCTGCCTCTCGTTAGCTAAGAGAGTGCTCCAGCTAATTTCCCCATCTTAGTTGTGTTTGTTTTGGTTGTTTGGGTGCCCCTTCCGGGACCCCCAAGTCACAGGGTAACAACCACTGTTGATTTCTAGTACTACTTGGCCTGCTCTTTCTATAACATTTGGGCTGTTCTCCCCAGCACTTGCTGAACTGCTGCTCTGAATACTACTGTCTCTTTCCTCCCAGCCTGAACTTTTCTGTCTCTCTGTTTCTGTTGTATCCGTTTGACAGGGGTGGGGTGGGGTGGGGTGTGTGTGTGTGTGTGGAACCTGAGAAGAGCTCATAAGGGGGCTGTCACCAAAAACAGTTAAAAATGGATGATCTTGAAGATATTGTCTACTGTGGCAGCAAATGTGTAGTTTCTCTAACAAGGAAGGATTTTCATGTTCTGTTTATCTGAGCCTTCTATTTAGAAATGCTGAGACTGAACCTGGGATTTTCATCATGTGTTCCCTATCCCAGCCTGCCACAGTGGACGAATGATATTTCCTCTTTTTGTGTGGTGGTGATCAGGACTCATCTTCTTCCCCAGAGACAGAAAGTAGTGTTGTTTTTCATTTCTACAATGATTAATCAAGCTGGACATATGGCTGGAGTATATGGCTAAAGTTTCAAGTGCTAGAGTTTTGTTGTGAGGTGTTTGAAAGTGTTGTTTTAAAAAGTTGTTTGGAACATGTCTTACCCTTTCAAGGAGAGGCTTTAAAGTTACAGGACTCTGTCAGTGCCAGAAGAAAGTGCAATTTGTTTCTCTTTGAACTATTCCTGTTAACCTCTACTCCAGTCATACTGTTATACTGGTAAAGTGCCCATTCCTCTGTCAGAATGCATAAAAATAACTTAGATGTACCGAATTATACCACGGGCATACTGACACTACAAACTGGATTTATATCAAATGATTTTCCTCAAAGCAACCTAGAAACTGTAATTTGTTAAGATGCTAAGACTTTCTTAACTAGAGGACACACTCCAGAATGGGTTTTCATCTTGTTCCAGAAGTCTATGTGGATACCACTTCAGCATTAGCCTATTCAGAAACATGGGTTTTTTTCCCCTCTGGAACTCTTCTCCTTTTCCGCTTTTAGGCAGCATTTCTGAGAGAAATTTGAATGTTCTGATGCAAACTGCACAGCAGGGAATCCTGAAAACTGTAGTTTGTTAAAATGCTGAGACCAGTTAGATGCCCTAACCCAGTGGTTCTCAACCTGTGGGTCCCCAGATGTTTTTGGACTTCAGCTCCCAGAAGCCCTGAGCATTGACCATAGTGGCTGGGGCTTCTGGGAGCTGAAGTCCACAAACATCTGGGGACCCACAGGTTGAGAACCACTGCCCTAACCCCTCTCTCAGAACTTATGAGTTGCCACACTACAATTCCCAAGATTCCTTGGGCAACTGCACCCCATGCAGTACTCTTCACTTGTGTAGAATTGTAACTTCTGCCATCCCCAGGAGAGCCAAGTGCCATGTTGGTTAGAATTATGAGAATTTTAGTTTAACTCATTTGGAAGAAAAACTCCATAGGAAGAGGGAATGTATATTAAACAACCTTTCCTGTTGTGTACATATCATGGTTCAGCACTTGATGAGTGTTACAACTAAATTTCCTGCTGAAACATTGACATCTTGATGGAGATGCTAAAAAATGGTACTAGACTATGAAATAAATAGCATATTATTTAATTATCTATCTTTCAGTACCACCAAAGATCCCATTCCGGTTTCTATTGCAAAGCCACGGTACCTTGAAGAACTGGAATCTTATTTGCGGAAAGAGCTGCAAGCTCTGGATCTTACTAAAGGGAAAGTTCAGGAACTGAAGCTCCAGGTTTGAGGACTGATCACCTCTAAAATGGATACTTGTGACTATAAATCATGACTACTTGGATCTTGTGTGTGTGATTGTAATTCCCCCAATAAAACAAACAAGCTTACTTTTGGATCTCTAGCTGGTTCTTCCCTGCACTAATACCAGTTAGACATAGGAGGAAAGGATCTCGTAAGGTTACCCCACTCTTGCAGGCCTCTTCTTTGAGCTAATATTCCCCACTGTTTCATGGAGGCACTGGCATCGCGGGTGGACCCCTGAGTCACCCATACTTTGGGGTAACATCATATTGAACAAACAAGCAAACAAACAAACAAAAATCCTCTTGTTCTTCTCATTTCTCTCATTTGAATATTGTTTTTATAGGGTTACAGTGCAGTGGTGCATCAGTAAAATGACAGTTTGGAATTGTATAACACTAATAATCATTTTTTTAAAATCAGCAAGGGCAAAATTTGCCCTTTAGAACACAGAACCACCTCAGCAAATCATGCACAGGTCTCTTTAAAGAAAGAAAAAGACTTTGGAACTTTCCGCTAGGTGTGTAGGAACTGATTACAATGAGCTATCTCTTTCAGTGCTGTACTGTTTTTAAGCTATGTTAGTCCATGCTTTTAAATTGTTTTATATTAATTTCATTTTATAGACAATATAATATTATTTTATCTTAACTTTTTGTATATTTTTAGCCATACATGATTTTACATATGTCTTTTATTTATTCTTCAAGTCACCTTGAATCCCACTTTTGGATAAAAGTTGGGATAAAAGTAAAATTGATTGATTGGAAGAGCCCTAGTGAAGCTCCAAAATGATATGAACTGCTCCCAAAAGAACATAGAGCAAGTAGATTCAGAAACAATGTCACCTGGCAAAACCCAGTAAAATGGAAGGCGCTATACTGCAAGAACTGACACTTCTTTATATCAATCTATAATAGCCCAATATAACATGATATACATCTTTTCTGGGTGGTGAGGATGGACTGTATCCCCTTACTTGTGACAATGGGTAACAATAGCGTTAGTAATCACACCTCAAGCATATAGTCAGCAGAGTGGAGCAGTACTGAATTTGTTCTCTTATTCTTTTCTCCCACCTCCTCAGCCTTATAGAGAAGTATTTGAATTCTTCATGGAAGAGTTCAAAACATACAAGCCTTTGTTGGCTTCCATCAAGAATGAATATGACCTGACTATAGGTAAGAGATGCTGCCATACCAAATATAACAATAATTCTGAATGGAGCAAATCTGCACAGTTAATCCTCATATGCCAAACAGTGTCCACCAGTAAACATTATTTGGTGAAGGGCTGATTAACACTCTCATGATTCTGGCAAAGTTAAGAAAAGGCAAATGTTCCCTTTAAATCTGGGTGTATGTTGGCCTTCCAGATATTTTGGATTTAAATACCCAGAAGCCAAAGTCAGCAAGGAGAGTCGAGAGACTGTGAGAGTTGTAGCCAAAAATAACTGGAAAGCCAAAGAGTCTCCATTCCTGATTTAAATCCCACACAAAATAATGCTAGCAGTAATTCTGTGATGGAAAATTAGTCTTATAGCATTAGCTTTCCTAAATGATAGCAGCGTTGGAAGTAAAAACCTAATTTACCTCCAGTGAATAAAACTGATCCAATTCTTCCCAGGAGCTTAGAAGACGGAGAGCACTATACATGTAAGACATACATTTCTCTTACATATCGTCTAAGTAATTTTTCACCTTATGTATGCTCTCATAAAATAATACCTATTACATGTCAGGACACTCTTTTCTTTCTTCATCTTCCCTAGCACAGACAGAGCTGTAAGATTTTGGCATATACTAACGCAGAAGGAAAGGATACATGCATCACATCAGAGCTCCAGATCATTCAAGTAAAGATCCATAGTGTGTCTAAGAGAGACAGAGAGAGAGAGGGAGACAGACAGACAGACAGACTTTTCCCATTATGAGTTGGCATAATAATTACTTAATACAATAAATCATCTAAGCTTTCTTCCAAAACCATCAGTGGAACCTACATGGGCATTCAAAGTATCACTTTCTAAGGTCAAAGTCTTACTTAACTCCAAGATCATAAACCAAAGCTTGCAGTGTTATTTTTTTGGATTATAGTGCCCAGAATCTCCCTGCCCACCCAGCCAGTAAAGAGCCATTGGTCCTGTTGCCTGGGGAATTCTTGGAGTTGTAATGCAGGAAGGAATTTGTCTAGATTCTGGAAGCTACGATCCCACTGTTAATCCTTACCAGTCCACACACTTTTATATAAGTGAGTTTTCCAAGGGAATGCACCACAGCAACAGTACCCAGAAATGAAGGCATTTTTGAAAGATTAACATACCATTTCACTTTCTAAGGCTGTGTTAATATGTCTTTAATAATTTGAGAACTTTTTTTTTACTACCTGTAGCACATCTGCAGGAAAAGCTCCACTCCCTGGAAGCAGTGAATGCTATTCTGGCCACAGCCTCTGATCAATGTACCCGACAAATGCTGGCTCTTCAGAAGCAAGAGAAAATTGAAATAACAAAATTGAAGAATGAAAGACTGTACTTGCTGAAACTTATTGACGAAATGAAGGAGGAGAAGTGTTCTCTAGAGCTGCAGGTGACATGCAGCTCTGCCTGTCTGCTTCTTATATAGCTGGTCTCCAAAAACCTGATTTTATGCCTTTGCCATCTTTTCATGAGATGGTGTAAGGGCACAGTTCTTTATAATCTCCATATTCCATATGCAGTAAACAGTATGGCAACATAAATTATTACTCTTTCAGAAAGTTTCAACCTTTGTTGAGTTTCCTGGGCCCATCAAAAAGCGCTTACTTTGGGCATTCAGTAAAGTTATAGTACTTGATTTCACCATAGAAGTTGCAGCCACTGGTAGTGTGAGCTTGTCACATCTGTGGTGTCCTCTCTTACATGATGCAGGTGGCTAAAATGCGGAAAGCAGTGGCAGAAGAATACCTTCGTTATCTTAATGAGTATGATGCCCGCAAGCTGCTGCTCATAGATCTCAATGAAATGTACCGTCTAAAAGAAGAAATAAAGCTCACCAAGGTTCAAGGTAAGAGATTTTTTCCCCCATTAAGGCCATGCTGGCTGAGGGATTTGGGAAGCTTCTGGTAGCAGCAGGGGGAAAGCCCCTCCAAAGTCCTGTCAAGCATACATATTACTGTATATGTAAGTTTGTTCATTTTGTACATTTACCGCCAATTTTTCTTCTGCCACATAACTAAAAAGAGCATTCATTCAAAGGACTTCCAAGTGGCATGTCTTCTATCTACACACTGACAGTCCCAGCCTTGCCTAGCTTCAACAAGGTGGCTGCCTGACTTGCCCTCAGGTCATTGCCCTGAAAAATGGTTTCCAGCAGCACCTACATTATCTTGGAGGTATATGTATGAAAGAAGACAGTCAGAAAGTGACCATAAGGTTCAGTTCAGTAGAACTATGTTGAAAAAAAAAACAGCTTACTTAGATATAGAAAGTCCTTTGCATTCCTAGTGATTTCAAGTAATGATAAACATGCACAAAACATTTTCAGCCATGATCTGGAACATCTTTACAATGTTCTGCTGATATGATAGCAGCAAGGACACTAAAATAAGTTAACAAAAAACAAGTGTGACATACATAGTTTGCAGATAGTGCTTGCTCCTTATTGGAGAATTTGCATGTATTGCATAGCTTTTTCTTGATCAGTTGCTACCACAGCATGTTTTTTTTAAAAAAAATTCTGCATAAGATTGGTTTAACTGCTCAGGTTGGAATCCTTGGCTACCGAGCCAGAGTCTGCCTGGGACTGCTTTGTTAAATAATCTACTGAGTTTGATCTATTCTCAGACTCCATTCATGAATTTTAAAGGGTTTTTTAAAAAAAACTTCATATGCCTCCTCCTGCAAGCTGGCAAGGAGCCAGCCAGGTGTAGGGAGGCATTAAAGAGATGGAAACCACCAAACTGGCAAAGGAAGGATATATAGAAGGCTGACCACAGTGATCTGCAATCAAGTCTTTTTTCCTCATACACTGAAAAACTATGACCAGTTATGTTTCCCCTTTTGTGTCCTGCAAGGGTTAAAGTGCTAACTAGGACTGTGAAGACCTGGTTTCAGATCCACTTCAGCCCCAAAGCTCATTAGGTACTGGAGAAACTTTATTGGCCTGAGTTGAGATAGCCTATGTACAAAATAATCAGGGGACACACTCATTCTGGTGGAGAATCTCATCCCCCTTAAGAGACCCATGAGCTAAGCCACTGTTCCAGTGGTGCATTTAGGTGTAATGAAGCTATTTTCTGTTACAGATAACAAAGGTGAAGATGTAGTTAAGCTAACACTTGCATTAAAGATGGCACGCCAGGACCTCACCAAAGCTCAAGTAGATCTGAACACCATGAGAGCCAACTATGGAGATGTTGTGCCCAGGAGAGAGTTTGAATTGCAGGAAGAAAAATACAATGAGTTGGTTGACAAGGTACTTTAGTACACTGTGCCCTTCTTATGCTTCCCAGGTTGTCAGAATATTTGTTGGTGGAAAAGGAGATCTAGAGTGAGTTGTCTATTCCCTACTCTTTTTAGACAGGAGTGAAGAAAGAATTGGGCCCAGGATGTTTTAATTCCATCTCACTGGGAAACTATAGGCAAACTATTTGGGCAGAGGTGGATAACTGTCGAAGGGTAGGGGGCTGCATTAGCCATCTAGGAGGACTGCATCCTACACTACATCCACTCCCACCATAAATAAAATAGATAGATAGATAAAATTATAGTAAATAAAAATAAATTAAATAAATAATAAATAAAAAAATTCTGCCCCAAATACTCTCTAGGGCACAAGGAAGGCGTTTCACCATTTTGGGACTTTCTTGGCCTTTTCTAACAGAAAGTTAGTGCAAATTACTTCCTATTTCAATTAAGTCCTCTCCTGGCTCTAAATTGGAAGGCCCAGGGGCCTTCAAACATGATGGAAGTACTCTCCACAGCCTTACAGGGCATTTTGGATCCAAATAACGTTTTCTGGAAAAAAAATTACACCTGAGGGGCCTTGGAGGCCTCAGGCTACCCACAGGCCACACTTTGCCTACTCTCACATCTGAAGGCAGTTTGAGATTGTTGTGAGGTTCAAAACTCTAGTTTCTTCTTTGGAATTGCCACCGCGGGTTTTCACACATTAATGAGCATTGCACAAAATGGTCTATTTCAATTGAGAAAATTACCTTGAAGGCTTGAGTGCCTGGATCACAAAAGTATATGATATGGAAGAGTCAAAAACCTATTTGGGGACATATAAAAGGTCCACACTACGTTTATTGACTGACTCATTTCAATGTTTTGTGCAAATAAAGAACTGAATGAGGGAATTAGCAACCAGCTCCAGTATTATACTTTTTGAAGCTTCTCTCAGGTTTTAACTTCAAGTTAGTATATCGAACATGAGAGCTAGATGCTTCAACTGCAAATCCCCACCTCCACCCTCGAAATTATGGTGATCACAGAGATATGTTGGGCCAGGGTTGGTACTATCATTTGGCAGAGTGAGGGAAGTTCTTCAGGCAGTAAATGCTAGGGAGCTGCAGTGGCAAGCCACTAACTGGTCTTTTTGAGCTCCTTGCTCATTCTTTCTTGGAAAATGGAGCAGTACATGTCACACAACCAGTCCTAAACTGTACTGGTGAACCCTATCTCATTATGCTGAAGTAAGGCTCAAGTGCTACTCTGGTCATCTTGGCCGCATGAAGAAAAATGTCCTGGGACCACCCTGTGGGGTTATGCTCACCCACCCCCAAACCCATTGCTTAATCCTCTCTCTTGTCTTTTCAGATGGCAACTCTTCAGAAAGACTTTGAGGATCTCCAAAATGAATATGACACAATGCTAGACATACACAAGCAGGTTTCTGAGGAGCGAGACCAGTTCTATAATGATCTAATCAATGTCCAGCGTGCCTCCACACCCCGGCCGCAGTGGGACAAATGTGCAGGTATCCATTCAGTTTGTTGTTGCTGCATGTGAAGGGAAGTGCTGGGACTTTGCACAATGAAAATTCTTAACTGCACTCAAGATATTCTGCACATATAATTTATTTTATACATATTCTGGGCCAGCCCTCCCCCTAGGCAGAGTGAAGTAGCTCCATGAGGCAGCAGATGCTGAGGACAGGTTGGCAACTTTCTACCATTTCCTTTGAGTCTCCTAGGCCAGGCACTCTCAATTGTTTTTTTGGGCACACCCCGCTTAGGAGCTCTTCTCAGATTCCAAGGCCCCACTGTCAAATAGGGATACAACACAAACAGATACATAGAAAATCATTTATTATTCAATACCAAGAAAATTTGAACATTCCAACATACTGGACAAAACTTTAAAAAAGACTGTATGAAATTCTTGAGTTTAGTGCTTTTCTGCAAGTTTCATGATATCAGTTAATTAATTAAACAATGACAGTTGGAGGTCACCTCTTGTCATGGTATCAGTAACAAAAGACTCAGTTCTAGTGGGTTTTAACTCCTAAATTGGGATGTGGGAGGAGCTTAAGCAATGAATTTACCAGGCACTGAGTTCAAACAATGTGCAAGAAAGGTATTATACATAGATGACAAACTATTGAATCTAATTAAGGTTGTTGCTTGGGTATTTTCATCAGTTCAGTTACCAGGGCCCCCATAAACTCTTGGGGCTCCCCTTCTCACAGTTTTCAGTCTGTGATCCCCTTCAACTGTTCCAGGGCCCTATTGGGGGCCACATGGCCCCCATTGAGAAAAGTTGTTCTAGGCTAGCCTGCCCTGTTCTCCCCAGGTTAACTTGTTTACAGCAGGTGTAGTACAGTAAGATACACCTTCCATTCCAGTTGGATTCTATGAGTATATATGGAATGGGCAGGGGTTTCACACCAGGGTCTAGTGCCAGCCCTGCATACATTAATATTTGATTTTCAAGTATTTGAAGACTTTTGAGACATTTGAAGCAGGAGAGAGATGATCAAGCAAAACATAGTAGAAACAGTATGACCTGAAATAATTAAGGGAGAACACTCAGTCATGAGCAGCACAAAAGTTGTACCCAACACATTTTCCAGATGTTCGGTATAATGCAGCAACTTATAAGCACATTTATGCAACCCTACATGAGCTTATTCTCATTGTTCACCCTTCACATTTTTAATCATGTGTTCAGTGTGGTTTTTTTCTGTGTGTGTGTGTGTGTGTAGGACAGTAGCCTTAAGAGCCATTGAAATTAAGTTTAGTGCTTACCTCTGCTATAAAGCTTTTTTTCTATCAATGGGACATAGCAGGAAGACTGTATTCTAATGGCTTTCCAAAATCATGAGAGCTAGGTGTTTTTTGTTAATAACTGAATGTTAAAAATGTAAACATAAATCAGGCATCTCAAAGTGTTTGTGGTTCATGACACATCAGTAGTCCACTTGCCCACCCTTCTTCTCCGTAAAGGTAGAAAAATGGTTGCTCTTTGTGCATGAAAAAGCAATACTGACTTCTGCTCTGAGGCAAAGATTGACCTGGGCTGGAAATCAGGGGAAGGGGGCTGAAGTAGATTAACTTTGTCTGGTGTGTTCATTGTTTGCCTGAAGGGTTTGTTACCCCAAAACGTGAGTGATTCAGGGGTCCACCAATGATGCCAGTAGCTCTGTGCAAAAGTGGGGAATTATTAGCTCAATATTTAGAGGCCTGAGAGAGTGCAATAACCTAGCAAGATCTTCCACCTATATTTACAGAGTCTCGAGCGGGGACAAATCAGCCAGAGATGCAACAGTAAACTTAATTGTGTTTTATTAGGTGAATTAATCACACACACAAGATCCAAACAGTCACGCAATCACATAAGGCTAACCGAAGGAAAAAGGAGAAAAGTTTTCATATATTGAGAGTTCATGGTATCGTGGGTGATATTTACCAATCTCAAAGAGCAGTGAAGAAGCAGCAATGTGGTTTAGACTCATGTCTAAAGACAGTACAGAAATCAGGAATCAGAGTAGCAGAGTGACAACTAGCAATCAGTGTACTGCAAGTTAGCTGTTCAAAACTGAGGGTTTTGATCCACAATTTCTGCCTGGAAAGCATGGGAATAAACAGCTCTCCCGCTGAGTAAACAATGGAGTTTGCAGAGTAGACAGTGCAGTCTGGAAGGGATAATGGTCTTAGGTGACAAAGGGCTAATGGTTTTCTGGTAACTTGGTGCTTGTTGGACAGGTTTGAGAACAGTAGGGAAGTTTGCAGGAAAAGGAAAAGTTTGACGGAAAAGGAGATAAAACAGTCAGCGGTTTGAGGGAAATCCCAAGAGGAGTTGTTTGCTAAGGCTAGCTTAAGCCTATTATCTCTGCAATTACCTGGTGACTTCCTGTCTATGACCTGACCTAATCTGCTGTGTATGTTTTCAGCCAGCCTATTCCTCTTGCCCAGCATGGCCATTCAGTCACCTCAGAGTACATTTTATATTAAAGCCAATTAATATATTTTGCCAATTAAATCATATTTCACCTATTAAACCATACCAAAGTGTGCAGGTATGCTGTCTGGTAACAGGTTTATGAGTACCATCTTTTTCAGTTGCAAGCCTATTTATTTATTTATTATTTAATTCATACCTCACCTTTCTCCTGACACAGAATCCAAGGTGGCATGCAATATTTTAAAACAAGCAAAACTGTTTTAAAAACTGTTAATATAGAAGTTAAAACACAGTTAAACTAAATATCTGTTTAAGAAACACAAGTCAAAAACAGCATTAAAAGATACTTTAAAACATAATAAAATGAAAACACCTCAATTAAAAGCTTTATCTGCTGTATACAGTAAAAACCGAAAGCTTTCTTTCTTTAAATGCTTTAACTGGCAGGAGAAAGACAGCAGGGAGGGAGCCAACTGGACCTCCAAGGGAAGGCAATTCCATAACTTGGGAGCAGCCACTCAGAAAGCTGTCTCCCGTTTCCTCACCAGATGTGCCTGGGACAATAATAGGACTAAAGGTCTTCCTCTGCACATCTTAGAGCATGGGCAGGTGCATATACAAAGATATGTTTTTATAAATAGGCTAGACCCAAACCATGTAGGGCTTTAAAGGTCATAGCCAGGACTTTGACTTCTGCCCAAAAATGGATTGGTAGCCAATGGAGTTTTAACAAGGGGTTTATAAGATCGCTATAACACGTCCCAGTCAGCATCCTTGCCACAGCATTTTGGACCTGCTGGAGTTTCTGACCAGTTTACAAAGCAGCCCCACGTAGAGTGCATTACAGTTATCCAAATGGGATATAATCATGGCACGTGTCACTGTAGCCAAATCTGACATCTCAAGAATAGGTGCAGCTGGCACACTAATTTTAGCTGTGCAAATGCACTCCTGGCCACTGCTGAAACTTGGGCATCCAGGTCATATCTGAGTCCGCACACCTAATCTGCAAACCTGAGATTTCAGTAGGAGTGTAACTGCATCCAACACAAGCTGAATTCCTATTCCCTGATCTCCCTATTTTCTTATTCCCTGAACAGGAGTATCTCTATCTTGTCTGGATTAAGTTTCAGTTTGCTTGCCCTCATCCAGTCCATAATCGACAGCAGACATTGGTTTGGTACTGAGACAGTTTCTTTGGAACTGGATGGAGAGGAGAGATAAAGTTGGAACTGAAAGAGACATTAAAATAAATAGTAAACAAATTCAAGAGTGGCAAAATGAAGTCATTAGGATTAAAAATACTAAAATAAGGAAGTAACAATTAAAATTAATTGGAAGATTAACACCACATCAGTTATCATATATAATAAAAAATATGCCATCTATTTGTTGGCATGGATGTGGAAGCGGAAATAAAGGCACATATACATATGTGGTGGGAATGTTGTAAGGTACAGAGGTTTTAGTAGGAAATAATTAAGGAGATAAATGCAATAATAGAGAAAAAGTTGGATTTATAAGAGTAAATGTAAAGGATTTGGGACTGGATAGAAATGACGAGTAATTGCTGAAACAAATGTTGATGGCAGCTCATAAGGTTATAGAATATGGTTGGAATGATGAAGAAAGATGGAAGGTGGAAAGATGGCACCCTTATATTTCAGAATATATAAAGTTTCATTTTATGTTAGACAGAAGAATGGGGTAGATGGGTCAGTTGAATTAAGGTGATTGGCTAAGGAAGTGAAACAAATTAATAGAAACAAAGAAAGACAGGGGTACAAAATTATAAAAGATACAAGTAATATGATTCTCCACATCAAAGGAATTTAAATAAAATTGAACTTGTTCCCTGAGAGTGAGGTGGGGATGGGGGGAGAGCAGGGTAAAAGCAACAACATATTTATTGGGGAAATTAATTTGTTGGTTGTGGGTTGAGCACTGGTCATTTTGTATTAATCATTGGAATAATTTTTGTATGTATATTAGTGTCAATATTTTATCAGTGTTAAACTGTAATTGGTGTTAATTACTCCAAAATAAAAATTAATTTAAATTAAATAGAGTTGGGACTGCTCTACTGTAATGCTTTGCATCTTTCTGTTGTTACAGATGTGATTGCTGGTGGGCCTGAACGCTGGAATGCTTTGTCAGAGGGCAAAACTAGTGACCAGTTAGTAGATATACTTTTGGAAGATCTTGGCACAGGACTGTTGAGAGAAAGAGACACCTTCATGGGAAGGGTATGCCCAACAATGGTTGTTGCATTGATGAAAATGTCCATCTTACTTTTCCTTATTCTTAACAGTTGCATTCAAAAGTATAGTGGAAGTACAGGTACTCAACATACCAATCCTCTTAGCAAGAGTCTGCAAATGCAGCCTCCTGTGTTGATCTAATGAACAAGCCAGTTGTAGCAGTTTTCATCTGTACTAGGAGCAGGTCTTTTGTAACATGATTAAATTGTACATTTGAAACCAAGCTACCACAAAGTGCTTTTCATCATTAGCTCACAACAATCTGTTGTTATTTGGAACATTCATATCCACCCCCTTCTCCCATTCTGATTGCATATGTCAGGGTGAGTATTGTGTGTCTCTCCAGATGTTGTGAGAGTGCACTTTCCAGAATACTTCTTCATTGTCTATGCTGGCAAGGGCTGCCGGGAGTTGCAATTCAACAACATCTGGAAGGCCACACTTTGCCCACCTCTGATCAAAGCCCTGTTTCTCTTTCGCTTCCCCAAATTTAATTTGAAAGTTTTGGATTTAAAATTTTGACTCAGCTGCATTTGACTTAGTGCTAGTAATCCAACCTAACTAACAGGGATGATGTGAAGATAAATGGGCAAGGAGATGGACAGATTGCTTACCTGTAGCTGGAGTTCTTTGAGTGGTTATCTGTGAACTCACACAAATGGGTTATCTGCACCTGCACAGTAGACTTCTTTGGAACCTTCTAGAGCTTAGGCCTAGCATTTTGGTGGGAACCCTGTCCACTCTCCTGCGGCTATATAAGGTTCCTTCCTGCTATCATCCTCTGTTCCTTGGCCACTGCAGCAGCCCAAGAGCATAGAACATAGTAGGACACATGGAGGGGAGGTAGGGCGGGGTTGTGTGAGTTCACAGATGACCACTGAAAGAACTCCAGTTACAGGTAAGCAACCTGTCCTCCTTCGTGATCTCTGTGACTCACATAAATGGGAGACTGGCGAGCTACTGATGTAAGAGGTGGGAGTGTCATACAAGCAAGCAAGCCCATCAATCTCCACCGAGGGAAAAACTTTATTATAATAGAATATATCATTTCACATAAGAAGTTAAATCTTCAGCAAAAGGAAAAGCTTTATTGTTACAGAATATGATACTTCAAGGCAGAAGAACTTTATTCATAGGATAAATTACTGAATAGAGGAAAACAAGACAGCCCTCCCAAACGTAGGATCATTAGTAGCTCTGTTATCAACTCTATAATGTGAAATAAAAGTAGTGGGCTGAGATCATGTGGCAGCCCTACAGATTTCATGCAGAGGAACTCCCCTCAGGAAAGCAGCTGATGCAGCCATAGCTCTCTTGGTGTGGCTTCTCAGCTGAGTTGGAGGCTGTTGACCAGTTCATATGACAGTCTAGTGGTGGAGGCCACCCACTTAAGAGAGTCTCTGTGCTGACACAGGGAATACTTTTTCGTTTGAGGAATAGTAAAGAAATAGTCTCTGAGTTTTCCTATAGTCAGCCCTGTGCTGCATGTAGAATGCAAGTGCATGTCTAATGTCCAAGGAATGCAGATTGCATTCCAAGTCAGAAGAGAGATTAGGCATAAGGGCTGGCAGAATTATGTCCTGGTTAAGATGGAACACAGAGACAACTTTTGGGATGAAAGTTATGTCTGGTCTCAGGACAACCTTTTCCTTGTGGAACCGCAGGTATGGGCAATCTACGCAAAGAACACACAGTTCACCTGCCCTCCTGGCAGAGGTGATGGCAACACGGAAGGACGTTTTCCAGGAGAGGAATCGCAGGTCTCATGTGGCCATCGGCTCAAATGGTTGCTTAGACAGTTGAGAGAGGATGAGGGTTCCAGCCTGGAGTGGGAGGCAGTACAGGAGGGTGTAGATGCTTGTACCCTTGACCAAAAGGTCCAAGAAACAGGAGGGTCTGCCCCGATGCTGAATGTGAGAAGATACTGCTAACAGGTAGCAGTGGATAGAAGAAAGAGATAGTCCTTTATCAGACAAGGAGGAAAGGAATTCAAGCAGGTCTACAGTACTGAAAGTGTTGACATCAAGTTTTTTATGCTGAAGGAAGTGAAGGAACTTGATCAATTTTAGAGATGGGCCAACCGAATCCTCAGATCCTCGCATCTTTGGCAGGGATTCGAGATTTGGGAATCCGAATCCCTGTGCCAAAATAGGCAAACAAAATCTTTCAAATCTGCCACTCAAACAGTTTGTTGGAGACCGGGACACCTGAAAACCTGGGAGATCAGGACAGGATCCTGTTCCTCACATGTTTCCCCACCCAACGTGGGATGGGCGATTGGCCAGCAGGCTGGCATAAAGCCCTGCACACCCTGGAGGCCGCCATTTCTCCCTCCTGCTGCCTGTGCCCCTTGTGCTGCCTCTCCCTGCTGCTGCCTCTCTCTGCAAGGTAATTTTGGGATAGAGATTGGGAGGTGAGGGACAGAGGAGCAAAACTGAGTTTGTGTGGGGGTCTAGGAGCTTGTGGGAATGTCCCAGGGGGTTCCAAAGACTGCAAAAAGGGGTTCAGGGGTTCCATGCAAGTCATACTTTCCCCTTCACCAGCTTTCTTTGGTCAGTTCTGGGACTAAGATTGTCATGATGCCACTTCTCTTAGTTTCTGTGTCTTGAATACATGAATACTTCAGTTAACCCCTTTTGAAGCTCTCTTTTAGAAAGTCTTTTCATGCTTCTCCACCCCTTTTCTTCTTTTTCTTCTGTCTGTCTGCAAGTTTATAAGCAGCATTGCCATTGGAAAGGTTGCAAAGGAGAGCTGGAGAAACACAGACTTTTGGTCTTGTGTTGCAGCAGCATGTCTGTGGTAAACAATGAATGCCAAAAAACGTGAGCTGGGAAAGAATGGGATTCTACTCTAGCTGATTCTATAGGAGGAGTGTGTGTTGCCTACAACAAACAAGGTGAATGGTAGCTGCCTCCAGAATCATTTATTGAGCATGCATTAATCTGTATTATTTTTTGATTTGAGACTGGAGGGTAGGGATTGGGAATTGTTGAGACAGGCCTAGAGATTTGACTTGAGTGTCCCTTGCAGGACTTGAGGGTAGAGAATTGACTGGACTAGAGGCGTGTGTGCGTGTGTGCGTGTTTAAATGCTTTCTTTGTTGCAGAACTTGAGACTTGACTTTTGAGACTGCAGGGTGCAGAATTGAGATTGGACTAGAGGCTGTTTGTTTGTTTGTGTGTGTGTTTTAAGTGCCTTCCTTGTTGCAGGACTTGAGACTTGACTGGAAGGAACAGTCTTCTTGAGATTTCAGGGATAGCTTTGCGTTGCTCCCTTGCAAAGCTCTTTCAGACACAATTCTGGGGTTTGTAGTTTTACAAGGGGTCACAGTCTTCTCTGACAAAGTGTGCTGGCGCATCATCAAACTACAAACTTCAGGATGTGAGAAGGAGCTATGCAAACAAAAGCTAGTTTTGTCCTGGATTATCTGTGTGCTGTAATATGTGGCTCTGTTTACACAGGCAGGAAAATGTGGGATTAATCCACATTTTCATTCCTGTGTAGAAAGGGCCTTCATGTCATTTTCGATTTGGGAAGATCCTGAAGCAAAACTATGACAATTGTCCTGGCCAGATTTCTTCAGAG
This sequence comes from Iguana delicatissima, assembly GCA_948472985.1. Lineage (NCBI taxonomy): Eukaryota > Metazoa > Chordata > Lepidosauria > Squamata > Iguanidae > Iguana > Iguana delicatissima. The sequence continues at coordinate 389,018 of CAOKZL010001411.1, forward strand.
GGAGGTTTGCCTTTGCCTAGGCTTTTGCTAAGGCTGAGAGAGTGTGTGTTGCCCAAGATTATCCTTCTTTCCCTTGCTTTTTAAATCCTTTTTTAAAAAAAGGATTCAAAAGATTCGAGATTTGTGAAATTCGTGGATTCCCAGAACCTTCCAGGGATTCAGATCCGGAAAATTCTAGATTCGTCCCATCCCTAGTCAATTTGTAAGAACAGGAGTGCACAGTGGATGGCTTGTGTGCTGCTTCTATGACACATCAAACTGACCTTGGTAAGGAAGCTATCAGAGTAGATTCCAAGCTGTCAACTAGAGATTCATAACATCTGGATGGCAGACAGTACTGTTGTTCATTGTTAGAAGAGTTGGTTTGGGTGGAAGCTTCAAATACTGATGGTTCGAGAGGAGGAGTGGTGGAGCGAACCACGTTGCTGAGGCCACCAGAAGGTGATCAGTTTTGCTGAGGCACCATGCTGACATACCTTCACGATGACTCTGGTTATCAGTGGGAAGGGAGGGAAGATGTAAACTATTGGACCTTTCCAGTGAAAAGAAATGCATCACCAAGGGATCCTCTGTGACCTTTGTACCTCCAACAATAACTCAGGCACTGATTGTTCCAAGGGGACATGAAGCAATCGATGGTCAGTGTCTGCTACTTCGAGAAAAGGTCTTTGAGAACTTCTTCGTCAAGCATCCACTCGTGGCACACTAAGGGGTTTGACTCAGCATGTCCACAATGGTATTTTGATCTCCTGGAAGATGGAGAGCTATGGGGAAGATGTGTCGAGCTAGACACCAATGTTACAGAGTCAGACAGAGCAGGGTTGGTGACTTCATGCTGTCCTGCTTGTTGATGTAGTGTGTGACAGTAGAGTTGTCCATTAGTACCTAGACTACTTTCTCCTTCAGTCTGTCTTCAAAGGCAACAAAGGCTTTTATTAAAGGCAAAAGATTTATACGATCTGAAGAGAAACCAGAGTATGCAACAAAGGCTTTTATGACAACTAGTAGCTCTGCACTGTTGATGTGCAGAGTCTTTGTCAACACTGACCATCTGCTCCTTACAATTAGTTCTCCAGTGTGATCTCCCCAACCATCTAGTGACACATCTGTCATTACTGAGACTGTCAGGGATGGCTGCTGGAATGGTATTCTGGTGAGGATGTTGTGGTTCCTCTACCAGGAGGGTGATCAAAGTACCAGGTGCAGTATTGAGAGCCATCAAGTTGGTTGGTGTCAAAAGGGGTCAAAGACATCAAGAAACCAGTTCTGGAGAGGCCTCATTTGCAGTCTGACGAATGGTGTTACTGCCGTTGTTGATGCCATGGGGCCTAGAAGAACTTGTAAAGACTTTATCCTGGCACATTGGTTTTGTTGGAGAGTCGATAGCGCAGTGAGGAGACAACTGCCACATTCAGGTGGAAGGGATACTGACTGTTGGCCAGTCAAGACTGGCTCCAGTGAACTAAGTCCTTTGAGATGGGATGAGCTGCAACTTCTTGTAGCTGATTCTGAAGCCGAGGTTGTTGAGAAGGTTGAATGTGTCGTTGAAATCTTGACGAAACTGAGATTGGGCGGGAGCTACGAGCAGCCAATATATGGAAGGAGGATGATTTGCAGCTGTCAAAGAGCTGCTGCTACTACTGCCATGCATTTTGTGAAATCTCACGGTGCCGTGCTGAGTCTGAATGGGAGAACTCAAAACCTGTAGGCTCATCTTCCAATAACAAAACTTAAGAATCTCTTGTGATCTGGCCAGATTGCAATGTGGAAATAGGCATTCTTGAAGTCAAGAGTCGTGAACCAGTCCCCTTTCTGAAGAAGCGGCAGGATGGAACTCAGAGTGACCATTTGGAATTGCTGAGGCTTGATGTAGTAACTGACGCCTCTGAGATAGAGGATGGGGTGAATGTCTCCTCCCTCCTCCCAGAAAGTACCAGGAGGAAAAGCTGCACCTCAGAGCAGAGATAGGAATTGATTCAATGGCTCCCTTTCCTAGGAGGGCATCTATTTCCTCACTGAGAGGACGTGATAGTTGAGTGATTTGAATTGAGGTAGTCTGCAAAACTCTATTGCTTAACCTCTGGCTATGATATTAAGCACCCATGTGTCATTGGTGATCGACGCCTAGGCATGCAGATATTTCTTCAGTTTGTTTCCGAACAATGGGCTTGGAGTGGTTGGTGTTGACATGAAGGTAGTGATAGAAGACAGAGACACCACATTGTCTGGGTTGGTATCGAAGTTGGAAACAGGTGATGAGTCTGTAGGAGTAACAGAGGCAGTATGGATAGCAGTGGAGTCCTTGTAAGAGTCAAACAGGACATTTCGATGAGTCTGATTTCTTTTGGTACTGGGGCTTCTGGGAACATGCAAGGCAATCTTCTAGACGTCTGCTGAGAAGATGTCTGGGGTGCATGATGTGAGGTCACAGGACTGTAAGCTCTTCTCAGGAGCTAATGGTACCAATGGTATTGATAGTGGTAAGACCGATTCTGTGGCTGGATACCATACTTCTTAACAGTGGACCTCATCTTACAGGTATGCTCTATCTGGTTGTCAGTAGATGTGTTGAAGAGACTGGTGTTGTAGAAAGGCAAGTTCTCGACCATGGACCTTGCAGACTGAGACAGACTGATGATGTTAATGATGTTAGCCATGAATGCCATTGAAGGGTGACAGCCAAGGCCAGGGCTTTAGAAGTACAGTCAGCAGCGTTATGGGTGATGGTGATTTGTTGCGTGGTTAGATGCTGGGCTTCTGAGAGGAAAACTGAAGCCGTCTTCTTTTCATCCTCAGGCAATCTGTCTATGAAAACCTTAGTTTTGTCCCAGAGAAACTGGTTGTAAGCTGCAATGCAGGGACTGTAGTTTGCAAGCCTGAAAAGTAGGATAGCATTGGAGTAGTTCTTATGACCCAAGGCGTTGAACCTCTTTCCTTCTTTATCAGGAGTGGAGTGGAAGGCCTCTGATGTCTTGGACTGTGCAGCATCGACTATGATAGAGTTGGGCTTGGGATGTTGCTGGAGCCACTTTTCACCAGTATTTATGACTCTATACAGGGAATCAAACTTCTTCTTAGTGACTGGTGCATAAGCAGAGGAAGGCCAAGATTTCTTGACGACATGGAAAAGATAAGGAAGAAGCGCTTGTTTTTGGGACTGGCGGTTGATGGCTTCCTCCAGGAATTCTCTGTGATGTTCAGTCATGAGGTTGAAAGACTTGGCCATCCTAAGCAATAGATCAGAGAACACTTGGACATTATCAGCTGGGGAAATGGGTTCACCCTGAGAAATAGAAGACTCTGGCAGTTTGTCATAGAGTCTGTTGCTTCCTCCAATATGGAGATGGCAGACGGTGAGACAGATTGAGAATGATGATGAGGGGCTTTGGGTGTACCTCTTCATGCAGATGCCTGAGGAGTGGATCTTTGTGTGGCTTGGGTCAGTACCTCTGCCGCCTGACTAGCAGTTGAGGGCAGAGATCGAGTGCACTTGACAGAAGCAGTTGCTTCTGCATGCTGTTTTTAGGAGGCAGAACCGAAAAATGTGACTCCAGTCGCCTCAGTGACGAGGAACAGTGTTGACGCCGAGGAACATAGACATCCACATAACATGTCCATGGTGCCTGTGACGCGAAATATAATATTCTTCCAATGAATATACTTATTCCAAACCAGATGGTTAGTAGTAGACGTAGGTCCTACATCTATGGGAGTGAGAGCGTTCTGTATAGCTCTACTGAGAACTTAGATGTAGATGATAGGATCAGCAGAGTGACACCAAACAAGATTGAGAATGTGACTTTCGATGACAAGATGGACTACACAATATTGGCTGAATTCAAGGTGGACAAGGCGGGCGTTTTTCCTGAAATGTCTGTCTTGTGGTCACTATCTCAACAGGTTGTTTGGAGTCACAGTCTACATGCCCATCAGTCTCCTCCAGGTGTGCCTTCAACAATCTCACCATCAGAAACTCCTGTTGATAGCAATGGTGATGGAGAGCAAGCCAGGCCTTGCAGCAGCAAGGAGGCCTGAAGAGGCAGCTGCTGTTGGACAGGAGCAGGTGGAGTGGATGTTGAGAGACTCTGAGATATCATCGCTATGGACAAAGGTTGAAGGCAGACCATCCCTTCAGAAGAAGCAGGGGCATTCTTTGACTTTTCTCCTCTTGGACTGTCAGTTTTTTTCTCGAGAGAGCAGGCAGAAGTGTCTGGAACTGCACCAGGAGAGTGAGGACGCAAGACTGATGTCGAAGTTGAGGCTGGTGCTTGCCTCTGTGCAAAGGACGGTCTCTGCTACTAGCAGGTGTCAAGGGGGGCAATCATGGCTTGCGTCCTTCAAAAGCAGGCAGTGAGACATCTTTTTAGAGGTTGTCTCCATGCGTGAAGGCTTGGGCACTTTCTTAGTCAAAGGCTCACGGGCTGAGGTTGAAGTCCGACTGGGAGATTTAGGTGCCATGCCTGAACTTCTGGAGGAGTTCAAGGACTGGAGGACGTTCTCCCACAGGATGGACTTAAGTCTGGCCTCCCTGTTATGCCTGGTCTGAGGTGTAAAGACCTGGCAGTACTTACAGGTGGAGACGTTGTCACCTTAGACAGGTGGTGTCATGCCCTGCCTGGGAGACCTTGGCAGTGGGGAGGATTCTGAATCCAGGGCAGAAGTTTTCCCAGAGGCAAGAGTTTCCCCAGAAGCTTGCTCAGGAGAAGATAACAAGCAATAGTAAGGGCCTGAGCAAGGGGAACAAATATGAGAGGATAAGACAACGCAGACGCTTACCGTGCAAGAGAAACGACGTCAGAAAGAGGGGCTACACCGCTCAGCGTGTTTAAGTAACAAATGACCCCTAATGAAGGGACACCTGTGGCGACAGCATCAGTAGATAAAAGGCTTTCAGCTGTCCCTTTGCTTTCAGAGTCAGCAAATGATCTTTACAGTTATGGAAGCCCTGTGCAGTGTTCTCTTGTATTAAACTGCCTTGAACCTCTGCCTGTTTAGTATCTTGGATTTCCCTTTGGATTTGTTTGCTTTGGAACTTAAATTGTTTTACATTTTACTGCTCTTTTTTATTATTATTTTTATTTTAAAAACTCCAAAGGACAATACAAAGTAAAACATGGTATAGAGACAATACAAAGTAGAAAAAGGGTACAACAAGAATCACTACCATGGAGTGCTCAACCAGAGTTCTGAACCGCATGGTGAGAGCTCCAGTGTAAGTATGATGTGTCATTCATAAATCAAAAAAAGGGTGTTTTTTTTCAAAGTTGTCCTGTGTGGTGCAACCTTTTTTTAAACCCTTTCCCATTATGCACCAGCTTTTCCAGCAGCCATGTATCCCAATTTTTCCCCCACCATCTGTTTAGAGAAATTGCCTACTTTCCAATTGGAGGCAATTTCCAATCTAGTTTATAAAAAAGAAATTAATCAGATCCTTGTGGTTCAGTTTTTACATTGTAGTCATATATTGAAAACAGCGGGAGGGTAAAACAAGCAATTACTGTTTGCTTTGTAACCATATAACTTTTTTCAAAACCTCCCCCAAAAATGGGTTGCAACAGGGCAGGATATCCACATATGAAGGTAATACCCTTAGAACCACAGCCCCCCCAACAATTAAATATGCTGTTTTCATGATGTAATTCAGTTGAACAGGTGAAAGGTTTTATTATAACCTTTTAAGAACACTTTTAAATTTGGGGGGAAGTTCATATGGGGGTGATGTCCAAATTTTAAACCAGTTTGCATCCAATATTTGAATGTCGAGTTCAGTTTCCCCATCCTGATTTACTCAAAACCCTACCACAGGTCTATTGATTAACCATTTATTAATTTTTGATCCCAACCCTTTCAGAGAAAAATCTTTTGAGACACGTTTTTTCAAATAGAGAAAGCTGCGTAAGTTCCCCCATGTGGGTAGTCTGGTAATAAACTAAATATTTGAAAAAAGGGGAACCATAGGGGATAACATTGTATCAGTTCATTCTTGATTTTGGTTTGGAATTGTGAAATAAATCATGAATTGTAAACAGTGCTTTGTCTTTCCAGTCTCTGAATTGGGAAAATTTGTGGTTGTAATAGAAATTTGGATGGAGAAGAAAGGGCCTGATTGGTGATGGGTAAGGTAAAACACTTTGCCTTTTTTTCCATGTCAGCAATGTTGTTTGTAAACATGAGTTTGGAACCTTTTTAACATCTCTATTGGTTAACTTGAATTAATTTCACTCCTTCAAAAGATCATTTTTAATTCTAATGCTCCCCATTTAGACTGGTCATTTCTAATTAGCTGAACAAGCTGGCAAATCTGGAAAGCTTCAAAGTATAGTTGTACATTAGGAATGGCAAGACCACCATTCTGAGATTGTGAGTATTTAACTGCTGGGGAAAAACAAGCCTTTTCCATCAAAAATAAAATTTTAATAAAATTTTGCCTTTTTATGAAGTTAGGACAAAGGAGTTAATGGAATTTTAAAAAAAAAAATTTTTAACAAGGAACATTTTAATAAAACCAAATTTTCCCAAAAAGAGAGGGTAAATTTTTCAAGGGTTTAATTTTCCTTTAATCCATTTGGTTAATGGTTTATAATTTTATACAGCATTTGAGGTATTTGTTTTGTTAGTAAAACTCCTAGATACTGAAAACCAATGGGCATAACTGTAGATTCATTATTTTCTGCCATCTCCATTGAGTAGTTAAGGAAGTACTGAAAAAAGCATCTTAGATTTGTAAAAAATTTTTTTTTGAAGCCTAAAAATTTCCCAAAAAAAGCTGAGAAGGTTGAAAAGCTGGAAGAGAAAGATCTGGTTCTACAAGGAAGAGAAGAATATCATCAGAAATTAGATTTATTTTGTGCTCCTGATATGGATGGGGGGGCCTTTAAACTTAGTAGGTGTCAATTGCTTCAGCCGGGGTTTATTGCAACAGCAAAGAGGATAGGTGATAGGGAACAACCTTGTTTTGTGCCACGCTGCAATGGTTGGGGTTTGGGAATTTTTCTTTTACAGCTTCTACTGTGCATATTTTTTTTAAGGAAATAATGAAGGGTTTTCCCAAAATTTCATTTCCTTAATCCCTTTTAAAAAGATATTGCCATTCCACTCTGTCGAAAGCCTTTAAAGCATCCAGTGAGAGCATCCCCAAGGGGATATGAGATTCAGTAGAATAGTGTATATGTTAACTGCTCTTAATCATCCGCAAGCTTATGGCCAGGCATGAATCCTGTCTGATCAACATTTATGTATTCAGTGATAAAAGAGCTCAGTCAATTAACCATAATGGAAGACAACAACTTGACGTCTTGATTAATAAGGGCAGTTGGTCTAAATGCTTGAACTGATGGATTCTTTTCAGTTGTCTTGGGAATGAGTATGATGGAGGTTCTTAACTTCCAGGTGGGACCTAAAATTTCTTTAAAATAAGTGTGTTATATAAGGGGTAACTCCATTATCAAGAGCTTGTAAAATTCCCTGAGAAACCATTGGACCTGGTGATTTCCCAGAATTCAATTTTTGGGATGGCTATTTTAACCTAGATTCCTCAGTTGGTCTATTTAAAGCTGCTTTATGTTGTTCACTCAATTTCTTAAATTTGAATGTTTGAGCAAGGTCATCTATATTAAGTCTGATGGTAATTCAGATGAATATGGGTTTATGTAGAACTTTTCAAATTCTAGGAAATAAATTTGGCTATGATGTAATAGTATTATTCCCTGTAGTGACACTTGCAATCCATCTTTTTTCTGCTTTCCTTTTCACTAGTCTGGATAGTAACTTATTTTTTATTGTTATGTTATAATAATATGCCTTAGTGTAATGCGATGTTTGGATTTTCCTCATGTTAATTCTTCCAGTTCAGCTTTTTTTTTAAAAAGGTCTTAAAGGTGGACATGTGGATGGGATTTATGAGCATGGGTTAAATGAGTATTCTGACATAAGGGCCATTTTTTATGTTCTTTAATTTTTTTTTTTTCTCCTTTTTGCATAATGTCCTCTAAGGACTGCTTTTTAAAATACAGAAGGGCTTGACATATTTTTTATCCCTTTTTCTTATAAAAAATTTAATTGCATATGAAGTTGAGATTTAAACTGTTCATTTAAAAGAAGTGCTAGTTAAATCTCCAGATTTTGGAGGGTGGAGATTCAGTATTCTTAAACCAATTTAAAATTAAGGAGAATATCAAGTTGATTGGGTTTAATGGAAACATTTTTTATGAAGGGAAGAAATGATTTGTAGACAAGTGATCAATCCTAAAAGAGTTATAACTGAGGAAAAAATGTGTAATCTTTATAGTCGGGTGGGGTGTTTCCATGGATCCAATAGATCCTTATCTGTTATTATCTTGGTTAACCTGGTAGACCGGGAAAAATCCTTCTCAGAGGGAGCTGACCTTCTAAAATTGATTGAGGACTGAATTTGAAACACCCCCCCGAATACGCACCCACTTGCATATCAACTAATATTTGAAGAAACGAAGACATGAATGTATCGGGGTCAAGGTTAGGAGCAAAAAGGGTCCAGGGGGTGGGCAGCCAAAAAAAGCATTTAAATTATGTATGTCCTTCTAAGTCTTTTTTTATAGTATTAAGACAGAAATCTAAACCCTTTCTGAATATTATGGCCACTCCTGTGCTCCTACCTGTACCTCCTGCTACATATTGCTGTCCTAGTTAGCAACTGGGAGAGCAGGTTGAGATCCTCTATTGTGGGTTTCCTGAAGAAAAAGGACATCTGGACATAAAGGTTTCAACTGTTTAAATTTTGGCTCTTTTAAAAAATTAAACCCCGCCCTTTTTTGTTATAAGAAATTATAAATGGGGCATCAGATCCTTTAGAGCTTCTCATCCGCGATGATTAAGGGCAACCCAATAGACAAGGAGATGCTTGGTTGTGACTAGGGGAGGGTAAATAAGGACACCCGATTAGGGGGGGTTTGTACAGCTGGATGTTTTCCCCAGTAGTTTCTGTAAATGGAATGTAATCCAGTCAATAACACCCCCAGCGTCTGGTTGAACTCATCCATTTACAGACGGCTTTATTTAATTTAGGAGGGTTTCTTGAGTCTAATTCTTAGCTGGGTCAAAAGAATACTGTTGGAATGCTGAAAAACAGTGTGTTTATTTCAGCTTTACCTTTCATTCTGGGAAGGGACAAGCTTTTTTTCTGTTACAGACAGTGTAGTCTGGAGCTGTTTTCAATTTATGCCCTTATTAACTGTCTCATAGAGCGTTATTCGCTTGAAATTGACTTTAAGTGGCTCTGGATCTGGAATTAACAGTTTAGCTGGATTTGGTATTATTTGGCACAGCCTCTTCCCTATGCTAATTTGAGTGTTTTGAGGTAGCTTTAAAAAAAATTTCAAAAATAAATTCCTCAGTGTTAAGGTCCTCCTTTGTTTGGGCTTGGGGGACAGGTCTTAATTTGTCCAATTTACCCTTGAGTTGGGTTTGTTGCATAAATGGGAAATGGTAGCAAATTCTCCCTTTACTGGGAGTAAAGGTTTAATAGGTAGATTTTTAAAGAGACGGGCTGGAAAGATGCCAAAAGTTTTAAGGTATAGTCTCTCCCCTCATACGGTTTGGGAGGAATGAGTTATTAAAATTAACTAAATACCTTGAATAAATACAGATGAAAAAAAGGGGTTCCATGAAGAAAAATTAAAGATCATCTTGAAAATCTGCTTGAGATGTTTATTGGCTCTGGGGACTAAACCATTTAGGGCACTGCCCGTTAAAGGGGGGACATTATTACCACTTTGGAGGGTTGTAAAGATAGGCAATAGCCCTTTCCCTGAACTGTTAGTTATTTCGATCTTAAGGTGCTGCACTGATTCATGTTGTCTTTCCCGGTTGGGGGGTGTGCCGGGGTAAACATAGGGAAAAGGCATCAGGCTGTTAGTGATTAATTTCTCTGTGAAACACTGAGGTCAATTGAGTCACAGTGCTTAAAACCTCTGTTAATTTGGAGCTGACAAGTTGTAAAGTCTGAGCTGTTAACACACATTGTTAGCCAGTAGTTTAGTGTAGGAGACACATATTGATCCTTTTCAGCTAGGCTGCAGCTATATCTCCCCGAGCCTCATCTCCTAACATGCTGAGCCCATTATCCTCCACTCTTTTTCCCCCAAAAGAGCAAATCTATTCACTGTAGTTACCTCAGACACTGGTGAGGTCTGTGAAGCAGCAAATTCTTCTATCTTGCTTTGTTTAAGGATGCTTGTACCTTGCGGAAACAAAACTGTTTTCCTCCTTTTATTTGAATTAGAGCCAAGCTGGTTATCAAGTAGGATAGGTGAAACAGCTCTTTTCTTCCTTTTGGTCATAACTGAGTCTGAATGTATTGATAAACGCTGTACTGATTCACCCCCTTGAAATCAGTTCTCAGCTGATGTATTACTGGGGGGGAAAAACCTTGTAAGTTCTTAAGAACTTTATCTCAAACGCGTGATATTGCTGCTTCTAGTTTTTCCCCCCTGTTCAGTTGAGCAAGGAGTAGAAGCCAAACTAACCCAAAAAGAACTTCTTTTGTAGTTGTATATAAAATACTCAAGGCAGCAATTAATATTTAAATCCCAAAAAAAAAGTCTAAAAAAAAGTAAACTGACTAGTAAATGGCAGTGTACAAACGTTAGTATTAGTTGCCTAATGTTGCCAGTAATTAAAAAATTAAAAAAAAAATTGAGAAGTTAAACAGGTAAAGAAAACCCGGTCATAAAAATAGAGTAAATAGCATAAAAATAGAAAAATAAAAAAAATAGCAGAGGATCAAACAGACCTTGGAGCTCCTCAAAGCCAATGGTGAGGAATCATGGGACCTGCAGTCCCGAAACCCTGTTTTACTGCTCTTGCCTTGTGAATAAACCCTGCTCTGCCATTTGGTGACTGTCTGCTCTGCCCTGGAAATGACAGGTGAGGCACTTCGAATGCCAAAATGCAAATCAAGGCTGAGAACGATAAATTCAGGTAGGCCAGAAGTCCATGAAAGCAGTCGAATAGAAGATTCTTAAGGGTGCAGCTCACACAGTGAACAAAAAGGAGCTGGGGACGACGGCAGGAAGGGACCTCAGGGGAGTGGGCAGGGTTTCCACCAAAATGCTAGGCCTAAGCTCTAGAGCAGTGGTTCTCAACCTGTGGGTCCCCAGATGTTCGTGGACTTCAGCTCCCAGAAGCCCTGAGCATTGACCATAGTGGCTGGGGCTTCTGGGAGCTGAAGTCCACGAACATCTGGGGACCCACAGGTTGAGAACCACTGCTCTAGAGGATTCCGAAGGGGCCTACTGTGCAGGCACAGATAACCCATTGGTGTGTGTCACAGACACCATGAAGAAGTCTACGATGTAACTATTCTGAACTATCTAGATGAAAAGTGATATACAAATGCAAAATACACACACACACATCTCTGAAAAGGGCCAAATTAACTATAACTGAAATTAACACAACCTTATTTTGTTACATTCTATTTAGTTAAAAGTTTCCCTGCCATGTGATATATTTGCCTCCTCTGTCCATCTGCCTACAGAAATTGCTCTGAAAGCAAACCAGCACTTAAATCAAAAGTTCTTAGCCATGTCACCCTTGTGCCTACATAGTATAGATACTTTATAAAGATTTAATATTAGCAGCAACTCTAGACAGGATCTGATACTCTTTCTCTTCTTAGGGGAAAAATGAGAAGGTTCCTGTGTTCCTGAGGTGTGATGGCCTGGTTAGAAACAAGAAAATGACCAAAAAGGAGGTTGTGGCCGTTATAAGGGAAATTTGGCGAGAGAAAAACACATTCGATCAACAGGTGTTCTGGTTTTGCTGTTTCCCTTCCTTATATGGATGTATCAGAAGCACTTGGAAGGACAGAACTCCATACTAGAACTGTTCCCTCTGCTAGCACCCACAAATAGTTACACAGACAGAACAGATGCATCTAGAGCAGTGGTTCTCAACCTGTGGGTCCCCAGATGTTTGTGAACTTCAGCTCCCAGAAGCCCCAGCCACTATGGTCAATGCTCAGGGCTTCTGGGAGCTGAAGTCCAAAAACATCTGGGGACCCACAGGTTGAGAACCACTGATCTAGAGCCTCCATTATTCACATTCACCACACTCTGTTCAATTCCTGTCACTAGAGCTGTGGATTCCTGCATTGGAGGGAGATTGAACTAAGTGGCCACTCCATGATTTTCATGAAGTCTAAAACAACTGGGGAACCAATAGATGGGAACACTGCACTAGAGTATATATTCCTATCTGTGGTGCCCACATTGAGTTTCCTGCTGTGGAAATGCATCCCCTAATCTTCTTCAATCTTGCAATGAGGGAGCAGCCACTGTTAGGAAATACAGGGCAACTTTGCTCATTAATGAAGTGTATCAGAGACTTGATTTGATATCTCTGTAGCTAGCATGACATAGTTCAGCCTTGTCTGTAGCCTTCTTGACCATTAATCCTTCAGTTTAGGACCAAATAACATGTACAGAGCTTGCGGAACTGATAGCAATCAGGCTCAGAACTGTGATGTGTAGGGAGTTAACTTTTGGGGGGGGGGCTGCATGGTCCTGATGAAAACCGCACAGCCTATGAAACCTCCACAGATAGTCTCTTTCCTACATATGCCTTGTGTTTGAGATTATCTTGGCAATCTATGACTTCCTCAAAGATTGGTTTCAAAAAATGACCACAATTGTGTCAATTGTGTTGTTGTGGTGGCGTTTGCAGTAGACTCTCTGAGAGGGGAGACCTAGAGTGGTGTAGTGGTTTGAGCACTGGAATATGAGTCTGGAGAACAAAATTCAAATCCCTGCTTGGCCATGGAAACCCACTGGGTCACCTTAGGCAAGTCATACTCTTTCAGCCTCAGAGGGAGGCAAAGGCAACTTCCCTTGAACAAATCTTTCCAAGAAAAGCCCATGATAGGTTTATCTTGGGGTTACCGTAAATTGTAATTGACTTGAAGGACACAACCACAACAGGTATGGGAGAGTAGAGCGTCACAGTTTTCACAGGTGATAAGCCATGCATACCTTCCAACTTTTCACAGATGAAAACTGAAGCTGAGGACAAAGGGGGAAAGTGGGAGAAGAGAGAAACTAGGACATTTTACAAATAGCTTAAAAAGTGAGATGACAGAGGATAAATTGAGACTGACCTTGCCAAATGAGGACAGTCTAAACATACAAGGAAGCACACAAGGAAGTTTAATACCTTGCAGTATAATTAATAGTAAGAAAAAGCACGCATTACCAGTGGGAGGTGCCTTTTTGCTCTGAGACCATTTGTGGTGTGCAGCTGGAGAAGGGTTCTTTAGGATTACAGACAAACCCACGCTCATTTGTAGCAGTCCCACTGAAAATCCTCTCCCCCATACCTGAATAGTAATTTATTAAACAAGAACCCAGGACCAACAGTAACATCTAATTTGGCTGAAACAATGTTCTCTTTTACAGAAAGGAAAGCGATCCAACCTTGCAGAGTTCTTTCTGAGCTTCTTCCAGAGAAAGTATGGAGACATCCTTGCTTTCGAATGGACATACAGCATCTATGAAACCATCAAACTTTATCGATCCAATGAAACTATGACTATGTTTCACAACATTCTGATCGGAACAGTGAGCAGTTTTATTTTCTCATTTTCTATTTCTTTAGGTGGGCAGAATAGGATCAAGCACTTTAGGATCAGGAAACTCATTCATTTTCTACAAAGTGAGGCAAGAAAGTAAGTGTTGAACACATAGGACACAATTCAACAGTTTCCACCAACCAGCACCTTGTACATCAGCCCCAGCCTCCACATGCTGTTGGTGGGAGTTATAAGCCAAAGCATATGGGACGTTGCCAAATCATGGAAGGCTCTGCTTGTCAAGGGTCCCTTTTCTGTTGTTTCTTGGCTATTTTTGAACAGATAGTTGTTTTAGAACAGATGTGTTAAAACTTTGTCAGTCTTCCTAAGTTGCGGAGGGGCACAGGAAGAAAGTGTTTAAGACTAACGGGTATTACAAGTGTTGTCAAAAGACTATTATTTGGGGCAGTTTCTATGCAGGTGAATGTTGGGGTAAATTTAACTTTGAAGGGCTATCTTAATACAGCCTTGTATTTAAGTCCCAGTCTAGTCACCACAGTGGGCTATGCATTGTATTCAGCCACGTGAATGAGCAAATGGCCTTAGCATAGCAGGTTGCCAAAGGGAAATTCTTTTTCTCATGCCTAAAATGAAAATTCAGCCCTCCATACCCCTTCTGCTGGCTAGTAATGTTTTAAAAAGCATGTTAGGACAATTGTTTTAGTGTTTTAGGACAATTTCTGCTAGTTGGACTGTTGAGTTGCTAAGACTAGCTACAGCTCCTGTCCCTTTTTATTACGGGAGTCAGAAGAACAGGTTGCTTACCTGTAACTGTAGTTCTTCGAGTGGTCATCTGTGCCCTCATACATTAGGAGCTTTGCGCCTGCGCAGTAGCGTTTGGAAGATTCTAAAGCTTAGTAGCTTGGCAGGAACCCCTCCCCCATGCCCGTACTGAGCATGTTCAGACCGCCGAGCAACGGTCGCTCCTCAGTTCTGTAGTCCGCCAATAAGAGACCTGAGAAAGAGGGGACGGCTGGGCGGGCATGTACGAGGGCACAGATGACCACTCGAAGAACTACAGTTACAGGTAAGCAACCTGTTCTTCTTCTTCGTGGTCTCTGTGCCTCATACATTAGGAGATTGTGTAGCTTGCCAGTAGGATGGTGGGTCAGGCCCTAAAGAACGGACGTGAGCAGAGCACGTCCAAAAACGAGCATCCCTGCTGGACCGGCAGACCAGTCTGTAGTGGCGCACAAAGGTCGATGGCTGGGACCAGGTTGCCACACGGCAGAGTTCCTGCAGGTCGACTCCTCGCAGGAGGGCTGCAGAGGTAGCCACGGCTCTAGTGGAATGAGCCTGGAGGAAAACTGGCGGAGGCTTCTTGGCAAGCTCGTAAGCCAGCTGAATAGTCTGGACCACCCATTTTGAGAGGCGTTGGGTGGATACCTTGTGGCCTCTCTGACGCCGGCCATAGCACAAAATAAAGTGTGGGGTCTGTCCAAAAGAGGAAGTCCTGTCCTTGTAGAAGGCCAAGGCCCAACAAACATCCAAAGAGTGAAGGGATCGCTCCAAAGGTGTAGTTGGGTCCGGGTAAAAGGTGGGCAAGATGATGTCTTGACTCAAGTGGAAGTTAGACACCACCTTTGGCAGGAATGAAATTCAGACCGAAGGACCACCTTGTCTATATGGAAGATGAGGTACGAGTCATCAGACCGTAGAGCTGTCAACTCTCCCGCCCGCCTGGCAGAGGTGATAGCCATCAAGAAGGCAGTTTTCATGGTGAACAGCCTGTCATCTGCAGTCGCCATGGGTTCGAAGGGCGGTGTTGTCAGCTGCGATAGCACCAGCGATAACGACCATGGCAGCAGCGGCGGCGATACCGGTGGGTAAAGGTGCTGCAGGCCCTTTGAAAAACTGTTCCACAGTACCATGATGGAAGAGAGCCGCCAATGGGGATTGTGGCAGTTGGTATGCCATGATAGCGGCAAAGTAGACCTTCAACGACGGGAAGGCCAAGCCCTGCTGCCAGAGATGTAGGAGGAAGTGGAGCACAGTAGGCAGGTTGACAGGCAATACTGGCTCTCGTCGTTCCTCAGCAGAGGCAAAAAAGTGCTGCCACTTGTAGTGGTAATTGCGGAGTGTCGACTCCTTCCTGGCCGCGGTCAAGACGTGGCCGATGACGGGATCGTCTAGAGCGATATCTTCTGGGCATGGAGGGCCAGGAGCGGCAGGTCCGGATGGAGGACGAGGCCATTGTAGTGTGACAGTAGGTCTGGTGTGGCGGGAAAACGGAGGATCCGACCGCAAGCAGCCTGGAGCAGAGGGCCGAACCAGTGCTGCTCGTTGGCCCGGTCTGCGAGGATCTTGAGGACCACTCGGCCAAGGAGGGAAAAACCGGGGGAATGTGTAGAGGAATCTCTCATTGCACCTGAAACTTGAAAGCATCACCGATGGGGTCACAACCCCGGCTGGCCCTCGAGCAGTAGCAGTGACACTTCGCATCCTGGTTGGTGGCAAAGGGGTTGATCGTCGGGCCGCTCACTGGTCTCGTATCATCCAGGATGCTTCGGTTGAGGGGGGCTGCTCCCTGCTGAGGGCATCCGCTGTGGTGTTTTCCTGCCCAGCCAGGTGCACTGCTCCCGGATAGATTTGAAGCGAGACACACCAGTACCAGAGGTCGATGTGTATGCTGAGGAGGGTGTGGAATGAGTTGACATAACAAACTGCCTTGCGTGTTGACATAACAAACTGCCGTTGTGTTGTCTGTCAAGATCAACACCGTACGGCCCGCAACTAGGTGGCGAAATGCCCTCAGAGCTTTCCAGATGGCGAGTAGTTCGAGGGCGTTGCCCTGGATTCTGAGGCTGCTACAGTGGGCTCCCCATCCGAAAATGGAAGCATCCATTGTCACCATGAGCCATGGAGACGGCTCCCAAGAGGCGTCCCTGACAGGAGATGGCTGTAAGACTGTCACCATATGCACCCACAGAGGTATTCGAAGCCTAGACAGGTAAGTCACGGCGGTAGTCGAGGCCATGTACCCGAGGAGTTGCTGGATTCTCATCGCTGATAGCGTCAGGGCGTTGAAGACCGTAAACGCAGCCTGACCAAGACAGGACAGAAGGGTGAGTATCTGGTGGATGTCATTGTAGAGTTCTTGTCTGCAGGACGCCACCATCAACCAGTCGTCTAGGTAGCGGTAGGTCGAGATGTTCTTCACCTGCAGGCATAATACCACCGGGGCCATGCATTTGGTGAAGACCCTGAGAGAGTACGAACAGTAGCACCTTGTATTGGTAATAGGTGTTGTTGACTGCGAACCGTAGGTATCGTCTGTGCTGGAGAAGAGGCCAGTGGTATTGGGCGAGGACCGAAGTTTCTCAATCGCTCCTCTTGAAGCAGTGACTGGATCTGTTCTGGTGGGGCCAAGCTGGGCGGAGTGGAATAGTAGACGTCTTGCGGGTATACTTTCAAACTGTGTGGCATAGGCAAGACGGATGATGAGATTACCCGAGTCCGAGGTGACGTGGTGTCAAGTGGTGGCGACCTGCAAAGGAGGTCAAGAACAGGACTTCGTCCAGACGAGGACTTCCTTGCAGAAGAAGATTGAGGTCTCCAAAGAGAGTAGACGGGCGGGACGGGGTCGAGCGAGGCGACCGA
This sequence comes from Iguana delicatissima, assembly GCA_948472985.1. Taxonomy (NCBI): domain Eukaryota; kingdom Metazoa; phylum Chordata; class Lepidosauria; order Squamata; family Iguanidae; genus Iguana; species Iguana delicatissima. The sequence goes on from CAOKZL010001411.1 coordinate 406,221, forward strand.
GGTTGAGAGGTCGAGGACGACGACCTGCGGCACGGTTCCTGTCAGCCAGGCATGCCTTGAGTGGATGGTTCATCGCCTTATCCGATGCGGCATTAAGCAGCCCCTGGCCATCAAAGGGGAGGTCCTCGATCCTTTCCCTGCTGTCCATTTGCAGGCTCGATGATCTGAGCCACGTATCTGTTTCCCATGGGGCGGGCCTTAACTAGTGGTATGGAGAAGACCCAGGCTGTCAATGGGAGGTCTTCAATGCGCCTGAGGAGGACAGGGTCTACCATCACAGGAGTGACACCTCCATGGAATAAGTAGCCGACATGATGTGTTGTAAACAACATGATGTGTTGGTTATCGAGTGTCGCTGATTCATTAAGAATTGTGTGGCACTCGGTTGTTGATCCTCTGGGAGGTGCATCAGAAGAGGGTAGAACCTGTCAGGGAGGTTCCTTTGGGAGGCTGTGCAACGCATGCGAACACCGGGTCCCAGAGGGATGGAGCCGGGTCTGACACGTCCCCGAAAGCCAGGATTGAGATTTGTGAGGAGCCGGTGTCGATCCTCCAGACTGGGAGTTCAAGTCGTAAGGTCGCAATTTGGAGGAAGAAAAAACGTGTGTGGTTATGGTTGCTGGGCCCATGAAATCATAGGCACGGTTGGGGTACCGTACCGGTACCGTGGACGGGACCGGTGGAGTAGCTGGAGGTGGAGAGACGTTGGTGGCCCAAATGGTAGCAACCACAGGATGGAGACCACAGCAGGCAATTGCTGACCGGTGCCTCACGTTGGGGCGGGATTGAGCCCTATACGTGGATGAATAGGAATGATACGACACCGGTTGCTCCCAGTAAAGGCGTTTCCGGCCATATGTGTAGGAGAAGGGCCATCGGGGGCTGGGGAGAGAGGGGCCGTCCGAACAGGTCTCCCGCCACTGTGGGGACTGACTCTTACCATCCTCCGGGCAGCCCATCCTTTGAGGGTGACTGGCAGAGACAACGCAGCAGCAAGGATGGGCGGGGCCGAAGGCGCAGCACAGCCAATGGTCTGGTCCTCATCCTCCCGGCGGTCCAACCACTCAGGGTGACTGGGCGGGAATACTGCAGCAGTAAAGGTAGGCTGGCCCGAAAGGCACAGCCAAGGCGGTGGTCTGGTCGTCGTCCTCTGGATGATCCATCCCCTCAGGGTGACCAAGCAGAGAGACCGCAGCAGCGAGGAAAGGCAGGCTGGAAGGCGCAGCCGAGCCAGCGGTCTGGTCTTCATCCTCCAGGAGGTCCAACCCATCAGGGTGACCGAGCGGCGAGACTGTGACAGCGAACATAGGCAGGCCCGAAGGCGCGGCCAAGCCAGCGGTCTGATCCTCGTCCTCCAGGCGGAACTATCCCCTAAGGGTAGCCGAGCGGGGAGACTGTGGCAGCGAGCATAGGCGGGCCTGAAGGCACAGCCAAGCCAGCGGTCTGATCCTCATCCTCCAGGCAGAACTATCCCCTAAGGGTGGCCGAGCGGGGAGACTGTGGCAGCGAGCATGGCGGGCCGAAGGCGCGGCCAAGCCAGCGGTCTGATCCTCGTCCTCCAGGCGGACTATCCCCTAAGGGTGGCCGAGCGGGGAGACTGTGGCAGCGAGCATAGGCGGGCCCGAAGGCGCAGCCAAGCCAGCAGTCTGGGCCTCATCCTCCGGGCGGTCCACCCTTTCAGGGTGACTGAGTGGGGAGACCGCAGCAGCGAGGACAGGATTTGGTCCTCGAGGATCTCTGGAGGATCCATTCTCTCAGCCGCACGTAAGGTTTCTTCCTGTTTTCCTTCTACTCCATCTCCTTTCGGGTGCCATGAGAAGGAGACCATTTGCGCTGGGTGGCAAGAAACTGCCTGGAGGATTTGGGTACCTGAGCCCGTAGGAGCCTCACTGGAGAATGCCGCGCCCGATCGGGGCCTCAACAAAAAACGTTACCGAGCCTGGTGCTGGCATCTGGTGCTGAGGAGGGCGTGGCCGCCAGGCGCACCGAGAAAAAGCATTGTTGGTTCCTGGTAGTGAGGTTTTTCCCGGGCAGAGAGCCAGAACAGAGCACCGGCTAATACGTTTAGGGTGTCCCCAGCAAAAGGGGAGAAAGTCCGACCTTGCGATCACAAGGACACAAGAGTTAAAGGGGGTAGACATGAGGAGGGAGGGGTTCGAAGAGAAAGCCAAAAACACAAACCGATTGCCTAGTAGGCAGCTGCAAAGCTAAGAACCTTCTGTTCACTAAGGCAGACGAAAAAGAACTGAGGAGCGACCGTTGCTCGGCGGGCTGAACATGCTCAGTATGGGCATGGGGGAGGGGCTCCCGCCAAGCTACTAAGCTCTAGAATCTTCCGAACGCTACCGCACAGGCGCAAAAGCTCCTAATGTATGAGGCACAGAGACCACAAAGAAGAATACGTACTGTCTCAAACACAATAGTGTAGTTTAACTGAACACACTGTAACATCAAAGGGCCTCTTTATTGAGGATCTGTTTCTTATGTATGAAACTAGCTTTCATGAATGATGCTTTAACTCAGATGTGAGCAACAATGGTCTTCCAGATGCTTTTGGACTGAAAAGCTTGTCATTTCTCACTATGTTGGCTGTTATCTGTTGGAGAGATGTAGGCCAAAAACAGTGGGAGAGCCACAGGGGCCCATGTATGCTTTAACCTAACTCTACCACTCTTGCTTTTGCAGCTGGATGAAGGAGTATATCACAGTCACGTCCATCAAGTTAGCACACTGTTAAAGGAACTGACTGCTGCTGACACTGCAAATACTGGCCAGCTAACAAGTGAACAATTTGCGTAAGAGCTTCAAGCAGGGAGGTGTTAATTTATACCCATGTGCAGAAGAATAGACCAAAGAAGCAGAACCGAAGGACTAGAAATATACACTGATTTTAACAAACTTAAGCACAACTAAATTGTTTTGGGTTTTATACACGTATGGCTTTGTATTTGTTATTAGAGTTATCTAGCGAAGCAAAGAAAGAAGAGTGGGTGTTTCACACAGAAATGGTGTGTTTCTGTGTGAGTTTAGTCGCAGCTACCCCCTTTTAGAACAGCTGATCTATACAATGCTAACTTTTAAAAATGGTACAGAAGACAGATACACCAGCTGAGTTATTTTCTTTCTCTTCTTACAGCCTTGCCCTCAAGACTGCTTTCCCTTTAAAAACTGAAGAAGAGGTTCAGGAATTACTTGAGGCAGCAGGCTACAAACCAGAGCATGACAGTGTTATGTACAAGCATCTGTTCTTAGAGGTTGGTTGCTGATGGCACACAATAAGAAATGGAAAAGAATATGGTAATAAGAACATGGAATTAAGAAAACACTTCGTTTTAAAATATATCCCACCTTACTAAGTAATCCCTATAGTGTTTCTTAATATCTTAAGATAAAAAAACACAGAACACACAAGAAAAGAGTATGAGAAGACAGTGGAATGAGAAGAGCAATGTTCCTGTTCCAAACGGGCATGTAAAGGGGGATAAAACTTGAAAATTCCTGGTAAAATAATTTGCTCTTCAGTGCTAGATTAAAAGTAGACATTGAAGGGCCCACCAAACCTACTTGGAGAAAATATTCCATGTATTCTCTCTCTTCCACAACTATTGGATTTAGATTTACACAGTAAAATTGAGAGGCCATAAATGTAGGAGATATTATAAGAAAGTACTCCTTCAGACAGTTTACTGCCACCAGGTATGGTAAAACCTGAGATTTGAAAAGTTAGATGAATTAATAGAAGGTGGCTTTCTAATAGCTTGCCAAATAGAACCTCCACATTCAGATCTATTTTCTGAATAGCAGATTCTGAAAAACACATAGATGTTTGTTGATTTAATCATACTGTACTTAGCTGGCTCCTGGGTAAGAGATATGCTAGCCTAAAACAACATTTTGATCTGAACCAGCCAATGGCATATCTCACATAAATAATGCCTAGGGCAAGCATGGAAGTTGCACCCCTACACCAACCCCCTCCATCCCTGCATGCATTTCAGTTCTATCTTTTCTTGTTCTACTTCTTTGTTATGACTCTGAAGAAAAACAAAACAAAACTTCATTATTCAAAATATTTTATTTTTACCATGTACAAATTACAATATTATTTTTCTTGCCTTCATTGCTGCAAACTTGTCTATGATTTTGTCAAAGTTTGTTTTCATGTGCCATATGTTCCTTCTTCTATACACCATAAATGCTCAGTGTGGCATTTACAGTCATCAGCCTCACCTTTGCAACAAGCTGATCAGGCTGAGAGATGGCGACTGCCCTAGGTTATTCTGTTGGTTTCCTAGCAATTCTGAACCCATGTCGTTGAACACAAGCTTATATATAGGTTAAATCCTCACTAAAGGAAGCCTGAGAGCCACCATAGTGTAGGGTTTCCGAGCATGAGTCTGTGACCCTGGAGAGCATGGCTGGAATTCCTGCTTAGCCTAGAAAACCTGACTTTGGTCAAGTTAAGAGGCGACATGGTAGCCAGGTTTAAATATTGGAAGGGAGGATGGAGCAAGCCTGTTTTCTTCTGCTCCAGAGACTAGAACATGGAGCAATGACTTCAAGCTGCAGGAAAAGAGATTCCACCTAAATATTCGGAAGAACTTACTGATGGTGGGAGCAATTCAACCGTGGAACACTCTCAGTATGTGGTACAGTCACCTTCTTTGGAGATTTTTGAAACAGAGGCTGGAACAGTTGTGATGGTGTATTCCTGCATAGCAGGAGTTATGTCCAGATTTCAGTCTCTAAATCATCAGTTTTGCATACTAAATATCATCACATCCCATTTTTCACATGTTGCAGGATTAAATGCAGGCACAGATAAAATATTTTGGAGATTGACTGTAGATACAAAATATTCAAGAAACGTTTGACACCAAAATGTAGAGAACTTGGGGGAACTAAATTATTTCAGCTCTAATCTTGGCCTTGTCATATGCTTTGCACAGAAACAAGGCTTTCAGGTAATTCTCACTGGCCAGTGTTTACTGTCTGCTGTCAGTTGCAATGTCATGCACATAATTCTGTTTAGCAATATTTAGTGGTGTTGCTGACAAATTCTACAGAGAAGGGCAAGGAATGGCAATGGAGTGGCTTCATTTGTTCATTAAAAGAAAGAGTACAGCCTCTCATTTATTCTATCTATATTCTAAAACCATGACAAGGGATACTGAAGGATTGGACAGAAGGCTGTGTCTTTCTGTCCACATTTCACATTGTATATTATATTTGCTTGATAGGAAAAACAGATCTTCCAAATATTAGGGAGCCATTATAAAGACAAATATAATGAGCCATCATGTAGAGCAGATGGGGCAGTGGCTTGGTTATACCTTTCTCCTATCACTCAAATCAAAATCTAGCAGCATAAAATGAAATTCAGTTATAAATGCCGTAGCAGTGGCAAACACACATGCCCTGGCTATTTCTGTTCTGATATGTATTCAGTCTCTCCTATACCTTCTGCATGGTTACAAGGTGAAGAGCATTTGCCTGTGCTGTTTTCTCCTTGGGAAGCATAGCTGCAGTAGGTAATAAACAAAAAGGAACAAAGCAGGTAAAGGTGCTGCAAATCCTCAAGAAAAACCCACAGCTGAAAAACTTGCTCCTTCCTTCCCCACAACACATCTTAAGGTGGTGGTGGTGGGGGGGGGAATTAGAAGTGACTTCAATGCACACAGCAAAAAATTCAGGGGACTCCTGGGAGTTGCCTTTAAACAAGAAGCCCCCAATGCCACTAGGCATGGAAACCCACATTAAGAAACTAGTAAGTAGGTAATTTTGCTTCCAATTATTTGTGGGGGAGTTGTTTTGTTTGTTCTAATACCATTGGTGTGTCTCATCCCCCTGTGTTTTTATTCTCTCTACTTGTGTATACTTGGGCTGCCTTGAATTGGTACTTCCTAAATACCTGCTCTTGCCTTTGTTCCATTCATCTTCTTTCAAGGCTTCTTCTGTCAATACCAGATTGACAGAATTTAGCATCACAGTAGTTAGGAGAAACATATTTGCTTTAGATGTCCTTTTGCTTGTTCATTACCAAGCACAAAAAGATGTTTATCCATCAAGTTCCCATAAGTAGGAAGAGAGCTTAGAAAACTTACTTTTTAAAATACAGTTCAAAGAGCCTGTATTCCATCACAGTTGTTTTTCCAAACTTTTCATCAACACAGTGGTTAATGAAAACCATCCTGGAAAATCTCCAAAAGAGTTAATTTTGCTAAGCCAATCTTTTGTAACTTGTTAATGGTACAAGTTAAGTTTATTGATTATACTTTGAAAAAGACTCAAGTTCTGCAGGCTTGAGCTGTTTTAATTCCTATAGGGTGGTAGCCTAGAAACTCTGTTTGAAAGCTTAAGCAGTTAGTCATGCTTATTCCAAAAAATACTAAATGACTCAGTAACACTTTTGCCTTCTGATAATATTCTACAAGCACCACAACACATAGAGGCTCTTTTAGCAGAAATAATAGACCAGTAGGCTGATGCAGAAAACATGACAAAGGCTAGAACTATTAAGAGACAGATATTCTAGTAATAATTAACAATTGCCATAGCAGACACAAAAGATATTCCAGATCAGATTGTTATTATCCAATACCTCTCTCTGGAGCACCTACATTATTAGATTGTCCTCCTGTAAACCTCCTATGTTTTCACAGAGCTGCTTGCATTTTTTCTTAACCACAGAAAATTTGTTAAGACAGAATAGCTGCACCATATCTTAAGTGCTAAGAATCTATCTGGAGGCATTCCTGGATATCTGAAATTTAGTCCAAAATGGACTAGTTGCATCCAACAAGCAGTCTTAAAATGCTTTTGTGATTTTGCAGGATGAGGAGGGGAAAACAGAACTCCTGGTTACAAAGATCAGAAATCAATATGTGAGTGAGAAGCAAGTTTATCTACGTGAGCTACGGAATGAATTAGGACCCTTGTTGTGAGTATCAAAGCCATGAAAGATGCAAATTACTAAGGTTAGAGCTTGGCTAAAATGAACCAATTCCTATCAATGGGAGTTAAATCATGGCTAATGCATCCCATTTATTTCAAAAAGATCCAACAGCCAGACATACCCTGCTGGTGATAAACAATTAATCTGGGGTTACTTGAGCATATAAGCTTTTAAGTTTGTTGAGCAAGGAGGTATTCAACATCTCCTTGTATGTGTATACATACACACACATACACCAGGTTAGGCAGCTTTACAGTACCAGCATGAATACCTGCAACCATTTAATGACCAGGAGGGGGGTATCAGGAAAAACTAAACAGATGTGGGGCATGTGCATGTGGAGAAAAACCCAGTTTAAGTATGCTCATAAGAGTGTTACACTCTGTAAGCATCATGTAGCATTGTATCAAAGCTCAACTATTATACAGTGCAATCTCTGCATGTCTGAGAAGTAAACTCAGTTGTATATACGGCTACATGGGTACAGGAGTGCACTGCTAGTCTGGATCCAGCCCCTTATATTTCTGTGTCAAAACACATATGATTTCAGATGTAGTTATCCAGAGTTAAAGAAAAATATAGAAAGCAGAGCAGTAGTGGAACTCCTTAAGGTGAGATGCTGTAAGTGAGGAATGGTGATTCATGCTTGTGCAAGTGTTGCACTGCAACTCTCAGGATTCCCTGCTGTTTTATGCATGCTAGGCCTGCTAGGAGTTGAAATCCAATTCCATTGGTAAGTGATCTATACTGCACAGTATTAACTTTGACTGCTCTCCACTGTGGATGTTGTAGGCTAAGATGAGGAGACATACCATCATGGAGGAGAAGTTAGAGATATTTTCCTTTTGAGCTTACAGATAATTAGAAATAAGATTGACATTTTTTATTCTTTGTACAGTCAAATAGAGGATTTCTTACTGATTATTTTGCCCTTGTTTGCACACAGGGAAGTGAGGCCAGATGACCTAAGGGCAGCTTTCTGTGCAATTGACCACGGTCTGGCTGAGCAGATGCTTGACTCTTACATCTGCTGGGCATTCCAACTTCCAAAGGAGCAGCTGGATCCTGGTGTCACCATGCCTATAGATCTATTGATGCAAAGGCTTATGGGTGGAGATATTAGATGCCAAGGAGCTATTTCAGGAGATGCAAAGTATTTGCCCTCATCTCTTCCAACAGAAGAAATGGAGAGTCCCATAAATACCTGAATAGCCAATTTCCTCTTTCTCTGCTGTTTTCCCCTTCTGAAGTTACTGGAACAATTAAATTTTACTGAGTAGCAGCCTAGAATAAGATTGCTCTGCATGAAGTCAATTGAAAAAGTACCTCTCCAAACCAATGTACTGCTAGAACAGTGCATCTAACTTTCTTTCTGAACCCAAAAGAATGAAAAACTTGCAACTTAAGATAATTATTAAAAAATCCACTGGCTTTAGAGAGGCTTAAAATTTTAGATTTCCAAGTCAGATTGTAATGTTTCAGAAATAGCGTATTAGATTAATAAAGGAAGAGCGTCTGTTTAAGAAAGGATGAGGCTCACACATACTAAAATATCTACTTTTTTCCACACCACTACTGAGTCTTATGTATTCCCCCAGCTGAAACCTTAGCCAACTGCTGGCTTACCCAACTGGATGATGAAACCTTAGAGCTGTAACATTTTTAAAATGTACAATTTATTTGGTTGTTGTTTTTTAATTCCATAACCACTTTTAAATCTAAACAGATGTCAGGTTGTGTACAAAATAAAGAGTTATTCAGAAAGGACACAATAGTTACAAGGGAAAGTTAAAAGAAATTAACTTTTATAATTGGCCACACAAAGTGAGAGACAGCAAAATTAGAAACAACCAAACAAACAACATAACTATGTAAAATGCCAAGGCGTTCCTTGCTAAGATTTTCACATAAAGCTTATTTAGCCTATTTCTCCTGCTACGCATAAACCTAGATTAGTTTAATAGACTAAGGCTAGCTCAATGAGTGTTTGAAACCAGCCAGTTCATTATGTTTAAATTTTTAAAAAATGAACTGAATTACATGTAGGCAATTAAGCATGTAAACTCTTACTGTCTTTGCCCTAATGTATGGGCACTGAGTGTATGTTGAGCAGGACGGGAACAGGCCAAACCAATATTTTTGTTTCAGGAACACTGTTAGTGAAATACTTCACATAGAATTTTGTTATGAATATTTTGGTTAGAAAATTTAACCTGTGTTAATATGAGAAAGGGGTGGTAATTCTTCCTGTTCAGTTGCAAAACTGCTACAATTAAAGGGTTTTTCCAAGTCAAATGAGTTAGAGGGAAATCTGATTCCATGAGCTTTTTTTAGTAGCTCAAAATTATATCTGTAAAGCTAGATACTGCACACATAAGACTCTCAGCTTTTGCCTGCTAGAAGACTAAAGGAGAGAGAAGGATAACACTATGTTTTCTCAACCATACTTAAAAAAAAGGTAGAAAACTTGAGCTCTATATAATTTGTAATCAAAGTACAGGTACAGGAATAAAATAGTTTCAACATGACAAACTGAGGCAGGGACTTCAGCAATCTAGCATTTCTAAGGCATCCCACCCCAACCCCAATTCTCTCATAATAAGTGGCAGGGGCTCGTGTACTAGAGCTTCTTAGCTATTTCTGGATCCAAGCTCATTCTCCCAAAATGGAGACAGTCTGCCTTCTGCATCAGAACATTTCACCAATACCTCATTTACAGTTTGGAAGGGACCACTTTGTTTCCACTAATGGCAACAGGAATCAACAGCTTTCTATACTCCAGAGGCAAATGATGTTCAATCAGCACATTTAAAGGCATTTTGTCTGTTATCAATCCTTGCCTAGATAAAAAAAAGGAAATTTGGGAGAGAAAAATATGAAAAGACAAAGAGTATGCTTGTCTTCAATACATATTTGTTAGTTTGCAAGTAATGGTAATTACATCTATAAATCCAAGCACTTCTAATATACAGTCAGCCCTCCACATTTTGGGTTTTCATTTTTGCAGATTTGATTATTCATGGATTATTTGCTGTCACCTCTGCTGCCTCCCTAGGCCATTTTTAATAGGGACTGCAAGCCTCATGAGACTGAGAAACTGCGACGAGGCTTGTAAGTCCCTATTAAAAATGGTGTGGGGCAGCAGTGGAGGTGGCAATAATCCCCACCAGCCACCCCGTTCTGCCTTGTGAAGGAACCCTGATGCCTCAAAGAATCCACAGTGGATTGAATATGGTGATCATACTTTTCTGTGTATTAAATATGGTTTGGGAGGGCCTAGTTATTAATATTTTTTTTCACTTTCATGGGGGTCCTGCGTCCATAACCGCAGTGAATGTGGAGGGATTACTGTACTGAGAAATAACAGCAATCAAGCAGAAAAGCAGTTCCTGGCTAAATTTACCCATTCCGCACATTATCAATAATGTGTAGATTGCCACAATGGAAATGTGAGCTAAATTCCTTTCTTAAGTAACAAGATACCAAGTTCTTCAAGATTAGGCAGAAACTGCAGCTCTGAATCTCACATCACAAGACATTAGCCTACCAAAAAGACATCTGCACCTAATGATCATATTTGTTCAGAAAGGTAGGACAAATTATAAGCCCACACATGCAACCTGTTCATTCTACTCTATTCCTCCCTGCTAGTGACTCTTAAACTCTAAAACCAGGGTTCGTTCTTGGTTTCTGAATCCTGAGTTACAAGAGCAACAAGCTAGGCTCTCCCATTTAGGTAACATACTAAAGAAACGCCTTTCTGAATTGTTTTAATAGTATCACTAACAGGGTGGAACAGAGTGGATGCAAACATACTGTACATAGTATTATGTACAGTGTTTACATTTAGGATGCTTACCCATAACTGATTTTTTGAGTAGTCATCTGTGACCTCACACATATGGCTAGTTCTGCACCTACACAGAGCCTCTCAGAAACTTCTATGGCTGAGCAAAGCAAGTAGGTTTCCAACACCTCTGTTCACAAGCCTAAGCAAGGTTCTCATTATTCCCCATCAGTTCAATGTATACCGTAGCTCCTGAATCCAGAGGAAGGAAGTGTAGACTGACTACACAAGAAGGGAAGAGAGTGGGATTTTTGAGTTTATAGGTGACCACTTGAAGAACCACAGTAACAACTAATTAATTGGTTCTCCATTATTTCTGTGACTCATGCAACATGAGTGATTAGCAGGCAGATAGTTCTGGTGGAATTCAAAGAAGTCAGGAATGCAAAGAAATCAAGGCATGGTTCAAGCTCATGAGAGAAGACCTTCATTTGACAGAGAGCATAAGCCATCCAGTTGCCATAGCAGGTGAACTCTAACCAAGAAAATTTGTCTGTACCAGTCTTACAAATGTAGTAGGAGATCTTGACTGTGTGATCCCTTCTTCTGTACATAAAACATTGCTGTCATATTGTCTTTTGACACTCAATTTTCCCCTATCTCTCAGATTCCCGAAATAACTTGATCATTGTGAGCATTTTGAGTGCAGTAATGTTCACTGCCTTCTCCTGGGAGTAGGAACCACTAACCATGAACTTTTCTGGGCATGCATCCCTCCCACCAGCCCATAAAGGATGCATCTATTTGATAGACCATGTTGATCAAGGATGGGATGGTGGGACAGAACACTGCAGCCATTCTCAGTGGGGGCCATATGGCCTCTAAGGGGGTCCTGGCACATTTGAAGGGGGTCACAGACAGACAACTGTGAAAAGGGGAACCTGAAGAGTTTAAGGAGACCTTGGTAGCTGAACTGATGAAATATCCAAGCAGGAACCTTACTTGGGAGGCAGTAGTTTTCCTCCTATTTATGATATTTTTCTGATACACTGTTTGACTGTTTCCTCGATGAAATACAAGAACAGAATTGGTATGGCAACAATAGGTGACCTCTGATATTATGAAACTTGCAGGAAAGCACCAAGCTCAAGGATTGCATTAGGCCTGATAGATGTTTAATTTCATACAGTCTTTTTTTTAAAAGTTTTGTCCTGTACCTCAGAATGTTCAATTGTTCGTGCTGTTTGATAACAAATTATTTTCTGTATTTCTTCTCTTCTCGTATCCCTGTATGACAGGGGGGTCTGGAACCTGAGGAAAAACTCCTAAGCGGGGGAGGGGGGGGCTTTGACAAAAAAAAATGAAAATGGCTGGAATACAGTCCCTGTAAAGAAGCTACTAACAGCAAGCCACCTTGACTTTCATAGCCTGGCACATCTAATTGGTCTTAAAAAGTCTGGGTTGAAATGACTGATGAAATGAAGTGGGCCTAGTTGGGCACCACCATCACCCTGAGATGAATGAACAGTATCACTGAAATGGTGCAGGCCTCAAGAGGATCTGAGTTACTTGTGCCTTGGTCTGACAGACGGAGATGAAATGGTGGGTCAAGGAGCAACTGCTGTGAGCCTGAAGAATCTTCCACATACTGAATCAAGATGGAAGTTGATGAAGTAAACCTGTTGTAAGAGCTAGAGGGTTAATTTTTTTGGGGGGGGTAGTCCAAGATATAGTAACAGAATGATAGCACAATGTAAGCTTGAATAATCATCTTCTGATGGGCCACCAATAGTTGAGGTAAGAATACACCATGGTAACAGGCAGCCTGAGGTGGACTGTAACCACTGCTATACAGTTCATGGTGCTATCAAAAGTTCAAAGCTTTGATCCTGGAACTGGTACATCAAGTTGCCCAGTGCAAACTAAATGAACCCTTTGTAAGACTAAATATGAACAACCCTCTCAGTCATGGAAGGACTGTGTTAATGGTGACTATCGTAAACTACTTCGGGCTAACGAAAGTATAACTTGGAGATCAAGTATCAGATCTTAGCCTTTCAACACTGTGAAGTAACAGAGGTAAAAAAAAGTTGTGAGTCAAATCAGTCATTTCTTTCTTCAGTAACATGATGATCTTTCTCAAATTCAGTAAGTGGTACAATCAAGTAGAACCATACTATTACAAATTGTTTGCATACTCAAGAGTTTGCAGAGATGAAGGCCTTCTTTTGGAAGAAATGATCAAGACTGTCACCAAATATGGGCTGGCACTGCTGATGGAATAAATAAATAGAATCTGATACAGTGGACCCCTGTAAGTCAAAGGCAGTGTTTAGCTGAGTTGCCCTGCTGCTGCTGCTTATAAGTCCCAGAGTGGTATTTCTTTTGTTGGAACTATTCTTTAAATGGTGATGAAGCTTGGGAAGGCTAGTTGAAAAAAAGACTGAGAAAAATTGAAGAAACATGACAGATGCCAAAATTTTCAATAATGATACCCATTTTTATGATCATAGCACATATTTTCTGATTTTGTTCCAATTTTGCCTTAGCATTGGACTTAAAAAAGTCTTTTTCATTGAGCAGAATATCCTCTAACATGGATCAGGTTTTAGATCTGAGGCTGGAAAATCAGCACTGAGTTTGGTGGCACAAGATAATTGCTTCTACCAATTCATTCATCTCACATATAGTATGGTGATGGATAGTGGTTATCTGCAGACCTGCTAGTGTGTACAGCTCTGGTTGAAAGATGAATGCCAGGTGTTGATCATCCTGTGGAAGCTTGTTCAAGACAATGGTTAGTTTCTCTCCAGAGAAACTGTTGGTATGCCCCATAAAAGTCTAGCAATTTGTGTTCCTCAAACAGAGAGAAGTAGTGGAGCAGAATTTCATCCCATGGAGTTCAATTTGCAGGGGCTGTACGATGTTTTACTGTGTTTTCCTTGGGGAAACTCTACAGTAATGGACTTATGTACTGAACAATTGGACAAGAAAGTATAATCTTCCTCCATAACTTTAGATAGATTTATGATCTTAGAGTGATAGTAGCACTGACATGGCAACCAGAGAAGCCAACTTAGCCTGAAATTTCTTGAATATGTTGCTGTTGCTTAAGTCACAGACATATGGCAGAATGCATAGGAACAAATGCACACTGTAAGGTGATTATCAAGGGTAACAATGCTGACACATCAAGAGGTTTCTCAGTTTGCTGCAGTCTCTTGGCTAACAGAGGAAGGGCTAGTGACACAAATGTTGATAGGAGAGGCTGAATTAAACTTGAAGCCACAATCAGGTCTAAGGACCATCGAGTTAAAGAAAGAATATTCTATCACTTTTAGTACATTACAGATGACTTGGCATTGCTTATGGTTAGTGTGTCATGATGGAACTCTGGTCTCACTGTAGGATAATATATCACATTCTGGCTGGTATTGATGGTAACAGTCTTCTGACATGAAGTATGGTCACTGGTACAGGTCCCAGACATCAGTTTATGAGTTCTCCATATATAGGTAGTGTTCAGGAATGCAGAGTCAGAATTGTATAAAGATTCTGCTGGTAGGATGGGCCATACAGTTTTCAGGAACATAGCCTGCAGTAGGCAGATTCCAGCAATGGATTCTTTGATGCAGATATATGCCAATGGGACAGTGACTGTGGAACAACCTTTGTCATGTTTTAGGTTGACTGTGACTCAGTGGGAAGAAGCAGCGATATCTAGCGAATGCACACACAGTCAGTACTAAGGAAATTGAAATTTCCTCAGCTCTGAATCAGTCACCACATCTGTGGGGTTGTTTGGGTCTCTGTCTGTTCTGCTTGGGACAAAATTCTTTTATCTTTTTTGAAAAAAATTTTTTTATTAAGATAAATCTGCAATAATATTAAAATAACACAGTTTCATTATTCCATAGATAAATCATAATATTCCTTATTATTACTACCTTACCCCTTATCCTCATTTCCATTTTTTTGCGCTTTCCCCAATTTATGCCCATTTTTCCTCTATTTTTACCAACACCTCTTTACACATCATCTCTTTTTCTTAACTTGTTATGTTCATGATATACTTGTGTTCACAAATGTTACAAATGTTACTAATGTTGCAAATATTTCTTTACCTTTTCACTTATTACATGACCATCAATATACAAACTTATCACCACTAACCTGTTTCCATTTCCATTTCTACAAGGTTATTTAAAATCTTATTTCTTCTTACATTTTAACCAATCCATCACACATTTCCATTCTTGCTCAAATTTTTGAGTGGAAATATTTTTTAATGAGTTGGAGAGTTTTTCTGTCGCTATCACCTCCATAATTCATAATTTCCATGCCTCTAAATTCAATTCTATCTTCTCTTTTCAATGCTGTGCATAGGCTAATCTGGCAGCTGTTACAAGATATATAAGTATTTTTTTTCTTTTCATCTCTGTTTTTTGGCCCAGTATATTTAACAGATAGAGTTCTGGGATCATCTCAAATTTCAAGTTAATTATCATTTGAATTGAGTCATGAACTTTTCTCCAGAACTTCCTTGCATATTGGCAAGTCCACCACATGTGATAATAAGTACCAGAAGTTTCTTCATGTTTCCAACACAGGCCATTTCCCCCCTTTTGTTATCTTTTTCAGCTTCTCAGGAGTCATGTACCACCTGTGTAACATCTTGTAGTAGTTTTCTCTGAGGTTTAGGTTTGGTGTGAATTTTATGTCTTCTTTCCATACTTTTGTCCATTTTTCTAGTTCAATTTGGTGTCCTATATTTTGGGCCCACTTCGCAGTTGCTTCTTTTATTACATCTTATTCCATTTCTCTTTACAATAACAACTTATAAAGTTCAGATATTATTTTTTCCTGATTCCCTTTCAGTAACCAAACCAATTCATACTTGTCCTTTTCAAATCCTATTACATTTTTGTCCATTTTGAACCTTTCTTTTATTTGTCTCATCAGGAACCAATTCAACTCACGGCCTATCTGTTTTAATTCTTCTATTGACTTTAACTTTGGAGTATCATCCTCCCAGTTGATTATATCTTTATAGGTAAGCAGTAGGCCTTCTTTGGTCCCACTTATTTTAAAAGCCTCCTGAGCTGATGTCTAGACTGGAAGTTTCCTGTAGAATTTTTGTTTCATCGACTGCCAGACCTTCAGCAATGGCTTCCAAATGCAATGACTATTGAAGTCTCTATTTATTGTTATTTTGTTGTAGCACAGATATCCATACCAGCCAAATCTGTTTTCATATTCTTCCAACTCAGTTAATACAGATTTCTCTACGGAGATCTAATCCTTCATCCAGTCCAGACTGCACGCGTAGTAATAAAGCTTTAGGGAAGGCAAATCCAGTCCACCTCTCTCTTCAGTGTCTTGTAACGTCTTCATCCTTATTCTAGGTTTTTTTCCTTGCTCAAATTTAGAGATTTCTTTTTCCCATTCTTGGAAAAGTTTTTCATTTCCAATGTTGAACAGTGTTGAACAGAAACTTTGGTAGTATCGACATTTTTATTGCATTGATTCTTCCTAATAATGACCAGTTGAGTTTGTTCCATTTTATCAAATCATTTTTAATCTGTGTCCGTGTCCATACCTTCTGATAGTTATTCACAAACAGTTCCTGATTTTTCTTTCTAATGATAATACCCAAATATTTCACTTTTCTCGTTGTTCGGAATTCAAATATTTCTCTCGATTTTTCTTCTTCTTTTTTTGCATTCATTGTTGACATCACAGTTTTGTCCTTACTCACTTTGTATCTCGCTACTTGTCCAAAATCTTTCAATACTTCCAATAATTTCTGTATCGATTCCTTGGGTTCTTCTAGAAAAATAACTACATCATTAACAAAAGCTTTAAATTTCAGTTCTCTCTTTTTGATTTTCACCCCTCTTAGTTGCTGATCTTCCCTTATCTTTCTAATCAAAACTTCTAATGCAGTGATGAAGATGAGAGGTGATAATGGACATCCTTGTCGTACTCCTTTGGAAATTGCAAAGTTATTTGAGCTCTTTCCATTAATTATCAGCTTTACCGTTTGGTCTTGATAAATTGTTTCAATCCATTCACTGAAATTTTCCCCCAAATTTGCTTCTTCTATTACTTTTTAAAGAATTTCTATGAAATGTTGTTGAAAGCTTTCTCCACATCTAAAAAAAATCATCACTAACTTTTTCCCTGGATTCTTCTCACAACATTTGATGACATCTAAGGTTGTTCATATGTTGTGTTTCAAATATCTGTCCAGTAAAAATCCTGTTTGATCTTCTTGAATCATTTCTTGTAGATTTTTTTTCAGTCTTTTAGCTAAGATTGATGCAAAAATTTTGTAGTCTGTATTTAATAATGATATGGGTCCATAATTACAAACTTCCTTTTTATCTTGATCTTCTTTTAGGATCAATGTAATATTGGATTCTCTCCATGTTTTGGATCATCCTTGATTCTTTATTTCTTCAATTGTTACGTATAATGGTTTCACTAATTCTTCAGTTTTTTGAGGGTTCTTTTTCAATTCTCCTTCCTTTTCCTGAAGTTCAAGCACAGGTTTTTAATGATTTTCTCTTTTTTTTGTTCAGTCGTCGTCGTTGTTGTTGCATAAAGAAACCTTTCATAACTGATTTGGAGGTATCCCAAATTATGCTCATCTTTGTCTCTTCATTTATATTTTCTTGGAAGAAAAAATTCAATGTTTCTTTGGCTCTTTTCACTATTTCTTCATCGTTTAACAAACTGTCATTAAGTCGCCAATTATATTGCTTTCTCTTTTCTTTCAAATTCAGCAGAACTGGGTGATGATCTGACATAACTTTTGGTGGGCTATCTACTTGCTTTGTATCTTTTAGCATGTGTTTGGAGGTGAAGATTATGTCAACTCTAGTCCATATTTGAAAAGCTTCCGAAAAGAAAGTATAGCCTCTATCATTTGGGTGAGCGTATCTCCAAACATCACATATTGATAGGTGATCACACAACTCAAAAATGTTTTGGGTAATGCACCTTGTGTTGGTCTCTTTCTTTGTTTTGATGCTGATTTGTCTAACTTTGTATCTTGCATTCCATTCCAGTCTCTGATCAGTATCTAATTTTCATATTCATATATTGTTAGTTTTTTTAACAGTTCCTTATAAAATTCTTCCTTTTGTTGCTTGTGCATATACTTCAACTATCAATATTTCTCTTCCCTCGATCCATATTTCCACCCCCAAGATTCTCCCTTCTTTATCCTTGAATATTTCTTTAGCAGAGATCTTCCTGTCAATATACATTGCCATTCCTCTTTTTTTTCTTTTCATAAAATGAGGTAAAGCATTCTCCTAGTTTTTGATTCCTTAGGTATTTTTCCTGATTTATTTTTATATCTGTTTCTTGGAGACAAATAATTTGAGCTTTCAGTCTTTCAAGATGATGAAAAATTTGTCGTCTTTTCACTTGTGAATTTATTCCATGTGTGTTCTACGAAACTATTTTCATATTGAGGATTTCTTTAATTTCTCACCCCTCGTTTAGACTTTGTCAATCTATGTTTCTTTCTTTTCCACCTGAATCTACAATAGTTATTTCTTCTTCGGGGGTTTCTTTTGTTTCTACTTTCATGACTCCCTCTCTTTTCCTGAATCCTATACTTTTCCTTCTTCCTGTATTTAATTCTTTTGTGATATCTTTTAGAGTTTTCTTCTGAAATTCATTTGCTTGTTCTACTTATTTATTATAGTTCTATTTATTTATTATAGTTACATGTGGCCTCTAGACTGTGGCCTGGTGTATTGGTGGTATTTGTGAGCACCAATGCAGGCAGTATTGAAGCTGTCAGAATCAGGGGGAATACATCCAAAAATATCTATAAATGAAGTGCTCGGAGCTGAAACACATAATCACTGGAGGAGTGCAGATGTCCACCAACAGCAAAGCCCTGAGAGATGTCTCCATATCTGAGAGCTTCATAACAGCTTCTATTGACTCCATAGGTCAATAGGGGCAGATGCAAAGAACTTGGTGAAATGCTGGCTGTTATATCATTTTTTAACAATGACCTTTTCCCTTAGAAAAGGCAATCAAGACTGGCCACACAGTGGAAATTTTGCTGCTAAACTCTACACAATTTTTGAAGAAAGATCCACTGCTATCAGCTTTAGGGTCCACAGACACAAGAAGTACAAAGCACTGAAAAAGTTAGGGTCTCAAGAGGAAATAGCCCAAAGAGAAGAAAAAGGAGAAGGAAAGAGCTAATCTTTCTCACAGATTGAAGCCAAAAAAGTGAAGAAATTCTGAATATGTTGCTGTAGCAGATGAAAGGGTATAGAGTGGAAAAAAATTCCTGCCTAGACATGTATTTAAGGGATGCTGGGATTCCCACATAACTGCTTTGCTCAGCTCTTGAAGTATCCAAGAAGCTGTGTACAGCCATACAACAACCCATATCTGTAAGTCAAAGAGATCAGAAAGGAAAAGCCAGAATTCTACAGAATTCTAGCTATCCTTCCATACATACGTGGCCAATGAGTAGGAAAGCCATTAAAAATGTAAAATGAGAACCAGCATGCTAGCTATTTATCAGTCTTTTAACTTCAAACTGTTGACATTTGCTTTTTGGGGTGCACTCCATTTCTATTCAACAATGAGATTTTGTTTCTCCCTTATGAACTGTGGAGCAGTGCAAGCCCAAGGAAGGTGAGGTTTTATCCCCCCCAACACAAAATTGAACAGCACTGAAAAGAGAGCTAATTAATTGAGAGGTTGGACTTACTGTGAATGCTCATTCTGGGATGGAAGGAGGAGGAATCCACAATGACTGGGTTATTCTCATGTGCTAACCAGACCAGGCAGGATTCTACGTTCTATTTCAGTTGAGTCTGTTAATTCTCTCTCCCTTCTCTGTCAGTTTCTTTCACTAGCCATACATAACCACCTTCTATATACCTCTTTTTAAATTTCACTTTTCCATGTGTCTCTACCTTTTTTTTTGTTTAACTCTTTTTCTTTCTTTCCAGAGTGGGTGTGGATTCCTCCTCTGGCCATCCTAGAATGATCATTCATGGTAAGTCCAATTTCTCATTCTCAGGATGGCACAGAGGAATAATTCACAACGATTGGGATCTATCCAAGTCACACCCTGGGCGAGCCTCTTTACTAACTTTTTAAAACTGATTGCAGCACTGTTCTTCCAAATGCTGCCTGAGATGATTTAAATTTATCTATCTTATAACGCTTCCAAAATGTTGAAAGTTCCGACCAACCAGCCACACTACATACATCTTGCAATGACAAGGTCACACTATAAGCAATACTAGTAGCCATAGATCTAGTTGAATGGGGCCATACATTCTTTGGTCCTGGCTTAGTTGCATACTCATAACAGTAGAATATACATGACTTTACCCAACTTCCAATCACTGACTTTAAAACTCTTTGACTCAAAGTCCTAGTATTATATGACACAAACAAAGCTTCTGTTCATCTCAGATGTGCTATCATTTTGATATAACGCTTGACAGCCCTTTTTCCATCAAGAGTGTGCCACCTCTTCTCTGGATGTTTCAGATGAGGACAGAAATTAGGTTAAATAAAGCACATCTGGAATTCCTTTGTTCTAAGCACATTTAGGAAGGAATGTAGGATCTAAGGTTACTACCAACCTATTCTGTTCAAATTTGGATTAATCAATAAAGTCGTCAACCCTGAAACTCTTCTTGCTGATGTAATTGCTACTAGAAAAGCTGTTTTTAAAGTTATCATTCTTAGAGAGGCCTCCTTAATCGGCTAAAATGGCAACTTTTAAAAACCATTTTGGACCAGATTCAGATCCTAATGGGAATCTATATCTCGTTAGAAAAGATGAGATAGTAGCTCCCCTCAGAAATCCCATCACACAAGGATGAATGGACAGTGGCACATCTCCAAATTTTAGCGCCACTGCTAAAGCTGACACCTGGTGCTTTAATGTGTTAGGCCTCAATCCTTTTTGTACAGCATCTTGCAAGAACTGCAAAACAAGTTTTATATCAATATCTCACAACTGTAGCTGATTTACACTGCACCACTTCTCAAATGCTTTCCATATCATGTTGTATATATTTTGCATTGACTGTTTTCTAGATGCCAATACAGTATCAATAACTCTTGATGAGTAATCTTGTAATTGAACAGGTTGCTTACCTATAACTGTGGTTCTTCGAGTGGTCACCTGTGCCCTCATACATTAGGAGCTTTCGCGCCTGCGCGGTAGTGTTCGGAAGATTCTAGAGCTCGTTAGCTTGGCGGGAACTCCTGCCCCACGTCGGTGCTGCGCATGCTCCTCCCACCAAATAACGGTCTCTCCTCAGTTCTGGTCCGCTGAAGAAGATGGGACCTGAAAAAGAGGGGAAGGCAGGGTGGGGATGTATGAGGGCACAGATGACCACTCGAAGAACCACAGTTACAGGTAAGCAACCTGTTCTTCTTCTTTGTGGTCTCTGTGCCTCATACATTAGGAGACTGTGTAGCTTACCGGCAGGATGGTGGGTCAGGTCCCAGACCCTAGAGAACAGAAGCCAGCACAGCACATCCAAATTGAGCATCTCTCCTGGACTAGCAGTCGAGTCTATAGTAGCTCACGAAGGTCAATGGCTGGGACCAGGTCGCCACACAGCACAGCTCCGATAGGTCGACGCCTCGCAGGAGGGCAGCAGATGTAGCCACGGCCCTGGTGGAGTGGGCCCGAAGAAGGTCTGGCGGAGGCTTCTTGGCAAGCTCGTACGCCAGGTGTATAGTCTGTACCACCCACTTGGAGAAGCGCTGGGTGGATACCTTGTGGCCTCTCCGGCGCCTGCCATAGCAGACAAACAGATGGGGTGTCTGTCTGTAGGCCACAGTCCTGTCTTTGTAAAAAGCCAGTGCCTGACGAACGTCCAGGGAGTGGTGGGACCGTTCCAGAGGTGTAGTCGGGTCAGGATAGCAGGCTGGCAGGATGATGTCCTGGCTCAGATGGAAGCTGGACACCACCTTCGGCAGGAAGGAGATGTCAGGCCGAAGGACCACCTTGTCATGATGGAAGACCAGGTATGGTTCATCGCACCGTACCGCCGTCAACTCTCCTGCCCGCCTGGCAGAGGTGACGGCCACTAGGAACGCGGTCTTCATCGCGAGCAGCCTGTCGTCCGTCGTAGCCATGGGCTTGAAGGGTGGCCTCGTCAGCTGGGACAGCACCAATGACAGCGACCACGGCCGTAGCAGCGGTGATACTGGTGGGTAGAGGTGCTGTAGGCCCTTCACGAACTGCTTGACGGTACCGTCCCTGAAGAGAGCAGCCGATGGGGATCATGGCGGCTGGTATGCCACGATCATGGCGAGGTAGACCTTGAGCGACTAGAAGGCCAGGCCCCGTTGCCAGAGGTGTAGGAGGAAGTGGAGCACAGTATGCAAGTTGACGGGCAATACCAGCTCTCGACGTTCCTCGGCAAAGGCCACGAAGCGCTGCCACTTGTAGTGGTAGTTCCTTCACATGGACTCCTTCCTGGCTGCGGTCAAGACGTTCAAGATGGTCGGGTCGTCTATGGCGATATCCTCCAGGCATGGAGGGCCAATACCGGCAAGTCCAGGTGCAACACCAGTCCGTTGGAGTAGGACAGCAGGTCCAGTACCGTCAGGAACCTGAGAGTCCTGCCCCGGGCGGCCTCGATCAAGGGTCCGAACCAGTGCTGCCTCGGTCAGTACAGTGCCACGAGGATCGCGTTTGCTCGGCCCACAATGATCTTTGCGATCACACGGCCCAGGAGTGGGAATGGAGGGAAGGCGTAGATGAGCCTCTCGTCCCACGGAAACTGGAACGCGTCGCCGATTGGTGATCGTAGCCAGCTCTCGAGCAGAAGCGGCGGCACTTCGCGTTCTGGTTGGTCGCGAGAGGTCGATGGTCGGCTCGCCCAATCAGTCTCGAACCATCCAGAAGGCCTTGTCGGACAGGGCCCACTTGTGGTGGGAAGTGGTGTCCCTGCTGAGGGCGTCCGCTGTGGTTTTCTCCTGCCCCACCAGGTGAACCGCCACAGGGTGTATCTGGAGCGGGACGCACCAATTCCAGAGGTCGAGGGCGATACCCAGCAGTGTGGTGGAATAAGTCCCACCTTGCCTGTTCACGTAGCAGACCGCCATCGTGTTGTCGGTGAGGATCAACACTGTGTGGCCCGTGGTCAGGTGCCGGAACGCTCTCAGCGCTTTGTGGATCGCCAGCAGTTCGAGAGCGTTGATGTGGAGGAACAGCTCGTCGTCCATCCACCGGCATCAGACCTGGAGATCGCCGGTGTGCGCTCCCCAGCCGAAGAGTGAGGCATCCATCGTTACCGTGACCGATGGCTTGGGTTCGCGGAACGGCATGCCTGACAGGAGGTTCCTGTACAACTGCCACCACAGGAGCGATCGATGAACCCATTGGGGCAGGCGGTATCGGCGTCACTGGTCGTCCCAAAGTGGATTGAAGGCCCTGACGAACCAGTGCTGGAGCAGCTGTGCGCGTAACCTGGAGAGGTAGGTTACAGCGGTGGTTGAGGCCATATAGCCGAGGCGCTGCTGAATCCTCCTCGCTGACATTGTCGCAGCCTCGAAGGCAGCGGATGCTGCCCGACAAAGCGTCCGCGCCCTCTCGTCCGGTAGGAAGGCCCTCGCCGATACCGAGTAGAAGTAGAGAACCCGGGTGGGCTCGAGCTGGGACTTCTTGGGGTTGACCCTGAGTCCGAGCCGAGTGAGAAGAGAGAAAGTCCGATGAATGTCTCTGTACAGTTTCTGTTTGCAGGACGCCACCAGCAGCCAATCGTCCAGGTAAGGGTAGACAGAAACGCCTTTCGTCCGCAGGAAGGACACGACCAGAGCCATGCACTTGGTAAACACCCACGGTGCCGTGGAAAGACCGAACGGCAGCACCCAGTACTGGTAGCTGGTGCCGTCGACCGCGAACCGTAGGTATCTCCTGTGCTGCGGGCGGATGGAGATGTGGAAATAGGCGTCTTTAAGGTCTATGGACGCAAACCAGTCTCCTCGCCGGAGGAAGGGGAGGATCGAGGGCAGCGTGGCCATCTAGAACCTCTTGGGGTGGATGTACTTGTTCACCCCTCGGAGGTCTAGGATGGGTCGGAGGGAGCCGTCCGCCTTCGGCACCATGAAGTACCTTGAGTAGAAGCCGGTGGTCTTGGCTGAAGGCGGGAGCCTCTCGATCGCTCCCTTCTCGAGGAGGGACTGGACCTCTTCCAGTAGAGCTGAGCTGGCCGGGGTGGAGTAGTAGACACCCCGTGGCAGAATATCCTGGAACTCAATGGCGTACCCCAGGCGGACGATGGTAAGTACCCAGGAGTCTGCAGTGATCTCCCGCCAGTGATCGAAGTGCCTGGCCAGGCTCAGGTGATGGATCAGGTCTACCGGAAGGCGAAGGATGGCATGAGTGGAGTCCTGCGGAGGCCATCAAAAATGGGACTTCGCTCTGGAGGACGACTTCTTCGATGACAAAGATGGACGCCGTCTAGGAAGCCTCCTTGAAGCCGAAGACGTTGATGGCCTCGAAGCGGTCGACCGCGGAGACCGTGGTTGGTACGCCGATGAAGAGGAGGACCTTCTCCACGAAGGCCTCGGCTGGAAGGTGTGGCGAGATTGGGCAGGCTGGTTGATGCCCATTTTCTTCGCAGTCAGCCAGGCCTTGACGAGGTGATCCATAGCCTCGTCGGTGGTGTGGAAAAGCCCTTCGCCGTCGAACGGAAGATCTTCAATCCGTCAACGGCTGTCCTCCTGAAGCCCAGAGGACCGGAGCCACGCATGGCGTCGGAGAGCTACGGTACCGACCATCACCCTCGAGGCGGCCTCCACGCCATGCCTCGAGGTGGCGATCTGCTGGGTAGCCACCGCAACGGCCTCGCCAAAGATCTGAGTGGCTGAGGCACGTGACTCCTCCGGCAGGTCAGCGAGCAGTGAAATGAGTCGGTCGAAGAGGTTCTGATGGTATGCCGCGAGGCAAGCCATCGTGTTCACCGTCCTGGCCACCAGGGATGATGCCAAATAGAACCTACGGCCAAAGGCATCGAGCTTCCGTCCTTCACAGTCCGGAGGGGTAGTGTGCGCTTGAGTACCTCCCTTCGTTTGGGCTGACTCGACCACGATGGAGTTCAGTACAGGATGATTGAAGAGGAACTCCGCATTCTCCTTCTGCGTCCTGTACAAATGCTCCAGCCTATGCGGAATAGGCTGCGCTGACGCCGGCTTCGCCCACGGCTGCTTCATCGCTTCCACCAGAGTCAGGAGGAACGGCAGCGGTGCGGTTGATGGTAGGTGGGCTTCCAAGTACTGGAAGACTGGGTCCTGGGCTTGTGGAGCAGGCTCGGTCACCTTGAGGCCAAGGGCTGTGGCCATCCGGAGGAGGATCGCAGAGAACTGATGCACATCCTCCGGTGCAGACTCCGGACCTGGCTCCCCGAAAACCAGTGGCGGGGACTCATGAGAGGAAGGGGTGGACTCAGCAGAGTCGGAGTCTGAGACATAGGAGTCGCCAGATGGACTTGGCGACCTCTCCGCCTCCTTCTCCTCAGCCGGCCTACGGGCTGAAGATGCCAGGGTGACTGCTGGAGCTGCAGGCTGCGTCGATACTGGTGCGGCCGATGTCGTGGCCAGTACTGGAGTCAACTGCAGGGGTACGATCTTGGGCCTAGGACGGTGTGCCACCTGCGTAGTAGACGTTGCAGCTACCGCCAATTGGGCCACGGTAGACTGTGGTGCCGAGCGGGTAGCTGTGGCCGTCGTCCGCGGGGGTGGAGAAACAGCCCTGTGGTGGGGTGAGGGCTCCCGGGACCTACGATGACTCAGCGATCGATGCAGCGGTGACCGTTCATAGTGGGGGTAGTAAGCCTCCCGCTGTGGCGAGCGAGACCGGCGCCGAGGTGACCAGTACCGTGGATCTGGATGGTACCGGTCCCTGTAGGATGGCGAGTATGAGTAGTACGAGCCAGCCGGTTCATGCCACACCTGCTCCTGGGCGTACCGAGCCGCCGCTGCCGAAGAAGAAGAGGTTGGACGTCTCTCGGCCATCGTCTCGGGGGTTTGCGCCTGCAACGATTATTCCCAGCAATGGGATTTAAGCCTTGCGGCCCTGTTGCGAAGGGTCTGGTGAGTAAACTCCTTGCAAATGGGGCAGGCTTGGACAGTATGTCCCTCACCCAGACAGAAGAGGCACTTGGAATGCCGGTCGGAAAGGGCAACCTTCCTTCCACAGGAGGTGCAGTTTTTGAACAATGCCGACATACACAAGTGAAGGGCGAGGCAAAGAGAGTCCGAGGGCGCCAAAAACAGAGTCCGAGATCCAAAGCCGTAAACAGTCCAGAAATGGGTCAAAACCGATCAAATCTACAACAAGACAAATCCGAAAGCCGAGAGGGGTAGTCAAAATTCAATCCGAAGTCGAAAAAACCGAGAAAATCACAACGAAGCACAAGAAAAAACACAAGCCAACGAGAGAACCTTCTGTATGCTGAGGCAGACAACAAAGAACTGAGGAGAGACCGCTAGTCGGCGGGAGGAGCATGCGCAGTACTGACGTGGGGGAGGGGTTCCCACCAAAGCTATCGAGCTCTAGAATCTTCCGAACGCTACCGCACAGGCGCGAAAGCTCCTAATGTATGAGGCACAGAGACCATGAAGAAGAAGTTGTATTTCCTGCAGAACAATCATCCTCTTTTCCACTTCTCTCACCAATGGTGAAGAGACAAACCTGCTTTTCGGTACTCTGCTTAACAATATTTTATACCCCTCGTTACTACTTTAATTACCCACTGATCTAATGTTATTTGATTCCACAGAATATTGAACCATAAAAGTCTCCCCTCTACAGAAGTTTCTTTTTTGTCACAATTGGGCTGTACCCTTCCTCCGGATAGAACTCCCTATCTTCTCTTGACTTTGTCCTCTTCTACCAAAGGATCCAGTTCTACTAAACTGTCCCCTTGATCTAAACCACTGTTATCACTTATACTTATCCTCTGATTGTTTATTACCTCCTCTGTTCTCTCAAAAGGAATATGCAGGACAAAATGGCTTTCTTTCTACTTTCATCTTCTGCAGAGTTGGCATTACCTGCTTTTTCTCATTACTCTCCATTAACACTTTCTCTAACACTTGACTTCCAAATAGTAGCTCTCCTTTGAATGGCACAAAAGTTTGTTATAAAAAAAAAAAGTTTCTTGATTTCTGATCTATGTCCCAATGACACAACCATAGTGATCTTCTTGCTACAGTAACTGCCCTTATATTCCCGGCCATAAAGGCCAGCGTATCATGTTAGGCCAATGTATCAGCTATGTACTCCAACATTTTTTTTAACTCTTGACAAAGCTCTAGACAAAGAACGAGACTGCATGTCTTCACACTCCATAATTTCTTGCATCCAAATTACTGCTGCCCAAGGAAACACAGATGTTGCTACAGACACTTTTATGGCTATCGCTGAATTCTCATGAGCCTTCTTCAACACTGAATCCACCCTTCTTTCATCTGTCTCCTTTAAAACAGTGGCCCCTTCCTGAGGGATCAAGGCTCCAGACATAAGTACTGCTATTGGACCATCCACCCAAAGGGGTCTACAAAAACCCCAATACCCTTTTTTCAAAGGAGTAAAGCTTATTTATATATCTGAACAATCTACGTTTATTCAGGGAAGTCTCCCACTCAGATTTAATCACATCTTTGAATATATCTGGCAAAGGCATATCTGTTCCATGTGACTCTTTAATCACTGCTGCTACCTTAACCTCTTTTTCTTTGCCTTCCTTATTTAGTCCTTTCTCCTCTTTTAATTCTAATCCCAAAGTTTGTAACAGTCTCCTTAATACAGTCCTGAATACATCTACTTGGAACAGTCTATTACCATCTATTTCCACCTCTTCTTCCTCATCTGATGACTCTTTAGTTCTTCCATTTCCATGTGCTTTTCCTCTTCTTGCCATACATGCTATGCATCATCTCCTTGATCCCCCTGCAAGCTACTTAAATTTTACTTTCTAGAACACTTCCTTGGCCTTTCAGTACTCAAGTTTCCTTCTAGCTTGTTTCCACTCTCCTTTTCTTTACTGTACACCTATTATGCTCCAACTCCTTGTCTTTCTCTTTCTTTCTCCCACAACAATACATTGATCAGTTTGATGTACAATCTTTTCCGTTGCCCCATTGTAACTTACTTGTGTAGACACTGAATTCATGCCTTTTCATTCTGTTTTATTTGGTAATTCATTGGATTAACTGTAGAATTTCCAAGTCCCATTTCAGTTAATTGATTTTTTGAATTCAGTATCATTGACTTTAATTCATTACATATGGTTTGTCTTATCATTTGTAATTCATTAGCATTAAATAAATTCATGCCTAGAGAACAAGTATGTGTGTTCATGTTAAACAATCCACTGTCTCCCAATATTGGCCTTCGGTCTCCACCAGTTGCCACTTGTCTTTGTCTCTCTACATGAACCCTTAGGGAACCTTCCCCCGCTAAAGCTCTCAGATAAGTTATAAACTCAGGCTGTTATGTTTGGGGATTGCCAATTGTCTGCCTCCACTCTATCAGCTCTCCTCATTTCTTCATGAGTGCTATGAGATGACAGGGAAGAAGAGTGGTTCACTGCACTCGCTCGTGCTAGTTTTGGAGACAAAGCAACTATGCCGGTTTGTGGTCCAGGCAAACACTCCAAAGCAGCCCCTCCCTTCGCCTCTAGGCACTGCATATTCTTGTCTGCGCATGCTCCAGAGAGGGCTGTCTGTTCCAAAGCAGCCTCTCCCAACTCCGTGGAATTCTTCAACTCAAGATGGTGGCCAGAATCAACCTTGGAAACTTTAACTGCTGCTGCTGCCACTTTTGCTGTTTTAGAAACAGCTCTCTGACCTGACTTTTAACACAGTATCAGCTTTTTGTTTGTTGACTTTTGCAAACCCCCAGTTGTCTTCTCTGCCGTACTCAGTTGTTTCCCAGGATTCTTACTTACAGTTGTCGCTATCTCCTCTAAATCACTTTTGCCTGTGGAAAGGAAAACATTCCTTAAATCTTCTTTCCTCCTTTCCTCAGAGGCTCGCAGATTGGCTGCCTTCTGAGAAGGTCTGCTTTTTGTCTCATCTTTATTTTCAAGCTCAGAGCCTTCTAGGGTGACGGGCCTCTGAGAAGGCAAACTTTTTGCCTCATTTTTCTTTACATCCTCAGTGCCACGCTAAATGGTGAGCATCTGAGTAACACTCTCCTTCGACATCGCCAAATTTTCAGAGCCTCTGCTCACTAACTCTTTTATTTCACCACTCAACAGAGAAAGGTAAAATCCTGACCTGTTTTGTTGGCAGGAAACAAAAAACTGACAGAGAAGGGAGAAAGAGTTAACAGACTCAACTGAAAAAGAATGTAGAATCCTACTTGGTGTGGCTTGCACATGGGAATAACCCAACCATTGTGGATTACTCCTCCATGCCATCCTGAGAATACACCTTTCTCCCCAGCAATGAGCTGCTTCCTCCTTGTTACTTAGCTGAATGTTAAAAAAACAGTTGTGGAATCCTTAAAACGTGCCATTACGTTCTTGCAGCTTGAATATGCCTTCTGTTTTATGTAGTCTCCCTGGAAATAATAAAACATCCCTTACCGCCTCATGAGAAGCTCCATATCAGCAGGCTCTATCGTCTTCCGTCTAGCATGATTTGTATAAGCTTCCAAGTCATCACTCAGATGCTTGAAGTACAGATTCACACTGGAAAAATAATGCCCAATGTCAGTTGAGCAGGTTATAGCCCCTTTACCACAAGATGGGATGTACTGGATGGCCTCAACAAAATCAAGAGTTGCAGAAATACCTATTGTCTCAGGTACTCAAGAGGAAAAATATTTGTGGGTGAGAATCCAGAATCAAGTTATGATGAAGGAAACTGACAGCACAACATCCTTCATATTGTGTAGTACTTGGTTCTGTTGGTTAAGCACTATAAACGGGTAACCTCTTCCCCCACACCATTAATTCATACGAAAGGTATTTATCAATACTCACCATCTCTCAACAACCTTGAAAGCATCCTTAGCAACTGGCATCTTCACATAATGGCTAAATAACTTTTTTATCAAGCTGCTGGGGACTGCTGGCTCACGTTTTGTTCTGTGCACTCTCTCAGATGGCTTTGGAGCGTATTTAACAGAATGCTGTTTGGGAGGAGACCTCCAAAAGAAATATAAAAAGTGCCAAATATATCTAAACAGAGAACTCTGGAATAGCACTGAGGAACCTGTGGCCCTCTAGATGTTATTAGACTCCATCTCTCATCAGCCCTAGCCTGCATGGCGAATAGTAAGAGATTATGGGAGCTGGAGTCCACCAAAAGCTGAAGAGTCATAGGTTCCCTATCCCCACCATATACAGGAACAGCAGATGTATTTCATAACACCCAAGCTGAATAATTATGTCCCTCAGAGAAGGTTTTATTACTTTTTGCACTGTTCAGCAGAATGGATAGTCTCACATATCATTCATATCAGCTACACCTTGTCTGGCTACCCAGCAAGTATACTTGCATAAAGGTAAAATGATTCTAAGACATTCTTCAGCAGAGCTCCTGATAAGCCAGACAGGCAGTCTTTGTCATCACTGGAGAGTTTACTGTATTTGCTGGCATATAAGACTAACTTTTTTCCTGAAAAATACTGTTTGAAAATGGGGTGCCTCTTATATGCTGGTGTGTCTTATACACCAGCTAATAGTATTTGCTGGTGTATAAATGGAGTGCGTCTTATACATGGGTGCGTCTTATATGCTAGCAAATATGGTAATCTTGATAACAATAGAAAATCTACATTCTGTCTTTTCTAAAAATACCAGCCCACTGTTCTGATTTATTTGGACTGTCAGTAAGCTGAGA
This sequence comes from Iguana delicatissima, assembly GCA_948472985.1. Classification (NCBI taxonomy): domain Eukaryota; kingdom Metazoa; phylum Chordata; class Lepidosauria; order Squamata; family Iguanidae; genus Iguana; species Iguana delicatissima. The sequence continues at coordinate 436,844 of CAOKZL010001411.1, forward strand.
ACTTTGAAACAACTCAGCTCAGACAACAGCCTGGCAAAAAATGTTTCTAAAGGGCCAGAGTTCTTCTTTGGTTACTATGGTTTGATCATTCTGACAAGTATTAGTAGCTCTGAATTCCTGGACCCATTTTAGCATTATCAGCTGAAATCTCAGGGCTCCTGTGACAGTAAGGCCACAGAATCACAACAGTTTTAGAGAAGTTTGAAGACAAGTTCAGCATGTGAAGAAGTCTTGTCCTTCAACAATTAACCTCAGCCAGTTGTATAATTTGAGGGAAAGACATTTGGGTCAATAGGAATGACTTCCAGGAGAGACACTGAACTCTGGTCTCCTTATACTGGGAAGCTGACCATTCCAAAGGACTGAAGGAAGCCACACTACTTCAGAAGGCCAACCACCCAAGTGTGTTTGTCTCTTTTGACTGTTGCAGGCAGTACAAGACAAAACAGCAGTAATCTTGCCATACTCAGCTATTATGGATTGTTGTTCTATCTTATTGCAACCATGTATATACCTGGAGGCAGCCACATTCAAAGTGTGTGGGGTGGCCAACAGTGAGGTACACTGGAAGGCTCTAGCATGCACAAAAGCTGGTGTCTTCCCAGTTGGATCTAGCAGGAAAAAGAAACATAAGTCTTGGGTGTGTCATCTTCAGTAAGAATTAAATGTAGGCCAGCAAATCATAGTGAGTCACAGCAAAAGTTATTTGGATCTCTTTCTGCACATGACCCAATACCATCCAGCAAGTTAGTGAAAGACTGGATTCTAGATGAATTTACCAGCACTTAGAACCTCAGGACAGGAAACAAAACTAGCTGAGAAATCCAGATAACAGCTTGGCATATAAATGTATAGAAAATAATATGAAACACGTAATGCTCTAGGTTAGAGCTATGTATTCTGAAAATCTCACAGAGACTTTCAAAAGTAGAAAACATTTCTCTCTCTGTTCTGAACAGCTGAGGAAATATGCTGCACAGGCCAGGTATAAACTGTAATTGGCTCTGCTGCCACAAACATCTACAGTCCCACTTTTCAGGCCCAACAAGTTTCCTCACCAATATTCTCAAAGTCTGCTTCAGCATCTGAGATCTCCTCAGACTCAGGATCCATTTCAGCTTCTGATACTGCATTGTGTTCACTTTCCATGTTCAAAATTTCTTGGGGTTCACCACCTTTACCAGTTTGTTGAGTTATTTCATCTACCATTTCCTTCACAGGTGGCCTCTCCAATTCCTTAGTATTCCTTCTGCTTACACAACTGCCTGGAGTTTCAGCTCTGATTCTTTGGGAGATCTGAGTACCTACAGGCCAACAGCAAATAAGCACAGACTAATTCAAGACCATTTAGACACATCTGCACATCACTCTTAAGCCTACTGCTACAGTTACATAATTCTCAAATGTCACACATTTTCCAAATACCCATATGTACAAGCATGTTAGAGTTGTATGAAACAGGTATATTAAAAATGTCCTCTGAACTCAGTCTCCACAAGAAAGAGGTCCTAGACCTGGACCTTGTTTCATTTCATTTTGGCTATTGAGCTTATACCAAATACAGTTCACATATGTTCTCCCCAAGATTTTCAGGTAACATGGGATTCATAGGATAGACTAATTATGAAGCACTACTACAAATATATGAACTATACATAACCCTGTATAACCAGGGTGGGGGGCTCCAGATGCAGAGCTCACTCAGCCTTCTTCCAGCTTTATCAAACTCTGAGATACACCTATTAATATGATTCAAATTGAAACTTCTTCAGTAAACCAATAAATTATTAGAGACACTGATTAATTTAGAATAGTCCCAATTCTAATCTGGCACCTTTGTATTAGTTTTACGTGTAACTGCTAAGTGATATTGATGGAGCGAACTTGGTTCAAGCAATTATTATAAGAACATCACAGAGGTACGTGAACAAATAACTCTACTGATGGAAAACTTAACATATTCAATAATCCTTGCAAAGACGTCAGTTCAAATTATGGAACCTTTCAGATGAATGGTCTGTGGAAAGTTGGCACTGGGTTCCCTTCCAATAATGATTCTCACTATACCGGCTGTATGCACTTACCCCCTTCAATGGGGAAAATCTCTCTCCCCCTGCTGGCTTCTGACACACTCTGACCCACAACGGTTGGAACCACACTCTTATCCAGCTCCTCAATTAAGTGTGCCACCATTTCTTTTATTGAACGTCTAGCAGGTTTCTCATGGAGCAAAATGGATAGATGGCCTTGTTGTACTTCTTGGACTTTGGAATCAACCGGTGTGGATGATCTTACAGGGTCCATCTCTAGATTGGCAGAATTAAGTTACATAGAAGCTACAAACAGTAGAATATATAGGCAGGAAAAAACATCCTAAGATCATGTTATACAGTGCCCTGAACATTTCCCCGTTGTGCAAGAAGGGATGAAGAAAACAATTTCCCTACTAGTGCTTCCCAGATGTAGCTCAGAAGCCACAGCAGGGTTTTCATGCTGAGAAAATAATGGTATTGGAAGCAAAGAGTCTTCCAAATAACCTGCCAGTACAGAAAAAAGATACTGAAACAACTGAAAGACATGAAAGATTTCAAAGATATCCCTTTTTCAGTTCTGTTGCAAATTACCTACCAGTACTCAGATGCTTTTTGGGACTTAATAATTGCACCATACAACTGTTTCCAATCACATTCTCTTGCACATTCTCAGGAGTGACAGGCCTTTCTTGGAGAATGGCCTCCATCCTGCCAGCATCATCAGAATCTTGTGTTAGCATCTCCATTGGGATACCGTGTAACAATTCTCCTGCAGCATCCTGCAGATTCTCTTGCTGCTCTTCTGCTGGACTATCAGCCTTTCTCTTCAGCACAACATCTGCCCCATCCATAGACTCAGACTTAGATATCAAGGTCTCTTTTTGAGCATTCTCCATCTCTTCAACAACTCTGTTAGACTTTGCAGGCTGCTTGGGTGTCTGATTAGAGGACAACATGCTCTCTCCCATTAAAGACTGCTGTGCCGAGGCATGCTGACAATGAGCAACAGAAACCTCCTGTCCATTCTGCCCACTGAGCTGAGGGTGAGCAAAGAGCTTTGTAGAAGCAGTGTGCACCTCTGCATCACTTAACAGAGTTGCAGTCTGAGAGTCCACGAGGCAGCTTTGTGCTGTTGGAAACATTTCAAGAGATTACTGCTTCAAATGATGACATTAACCCAAATTCAGCCCCATGTACCTGCACCATTCCACACATCTAAATGTAAGAACATCCAAACCCCTGTTCCTGTCTTTAGAAGCTAAGAAATATCTCTACTCAGATATTGCTACTCTGATACAGGCATAAAAAGCTAGGAAAGAACAAACTCACATTCTTTCGCATGCATCAAGTTTTGCTCAATGTCTCCTTCAAACTCCTCCACATTAATGCCTTTGTAATTCTTTGGCCGACGGATCAAACCCTTTCTTCCAGCAGAGTGAAGTGGTGCTGGGGTTCTAAAAGATACCTGAAGAGACCTGAGAGCATAAGAACAGCCTGCATTGAGGAAATTTTTAATATCTAGTACTAAAGATTAAATCTCTTAGAGTGGCACTTGTATCAACTTTGTTCTTCCACTACGGTTCTCCCACACTGAACATTTACAGATCAGGCACTTCCCAAATTGCTGTAGCAGTACAGTTTAGGTTTCTTAACCATACTCAAACCAAGCCCAGAGAACACAGGGATCTTACAACACAGATGATGTAAGATTCCTCCCATCCACGCAAATAAATTAAACAAAAAGCAAGGCACAGAAACTAGTGCTGCACAGTTAAACAGAACTTAAAAAAAAAACCACTAAAGAAGCAAGCTTGACTAAAAAAAAAGGAGCATGGAAGTTCTTTCTAACAATTCAACTGTTTTTTCCCCTCAAAACATTTAGCACTGTAGCAATAAGAGAGAGAAAAAAGTATGCTAGCCATGAATTTACCACAAGCACAAACTACTTGGGGTTCCAGAGCATAATGTCATTTTAAATAACTCATCATCATCATCACCACCACCACCACCACCACCACATTTGGATGCTCAGGACTCTTAAACAAAATACCTATAAAACCCTGATGTAAACAGGAAAGTATTTCCTGTCTACGCAGGCAGTAGGTGGAAATATCTAAAACCAGGTGTTAAAAGTCACTCTGACGTGATTGACATACTTTAATCACACATAATCCCCATTTAGATAATTCTCCAAACCGGAGCCTGAAGCTTCAGGAACAAGAAGTCACAGTCTTCTCTTGTATATCCCCTCCACCTTTTCCATATACAAGACCAAAAGGAGTTTAGAAGTGCTTGCTTCTTATCTGGTTCCTTCACCAGCAGGAGGAGGGAATGAGAAGATGGTACTTATGTGAAAGTTCATTCTGGGATGACTGGAGGAGCAATCCGTGTACTAATGGCTTGATCCCCTCACACCAGCCAATGCAGAAGCTGTCAATGTTCTGTTTTTTTCTGTTAGACTTATTCCCTAGCATAACCTACACTTCCGCCTATCCTTAACCATTATCTTTAGAAGCTTTTGGGGGGGGGGCGGAGGCATTGTTGGTGGGTGTGGATTGCTCCTCCTGTCATCTAAGAATGAGCATCCATGTAAGCACCAACTTTTCATTCTTGGGATGGCAGGAAGATCAATCCACATACTAATGGACACTGGTCTCATTTCCTGAGCACATTTTTGTATACTGACAAAGGCAGTGGGGGCCCATTTGTACTAATAATGGAAACCATGGCCTCCTTGGCCAATGTGGTACAACCAGCAACACAGGGGCCTCCTCCTGTTGTATCTTGAGAAGTGCCTTCTTACAATTTGAATTGAAGGGATTCCTCCAGCCAGGTGATTCACAATGCGTCCTGTGTCTCTCCATTTCTGTCTCCATCTATCAATGTTTTAACTTGCCTGACACTCAGAGGAAATGAGTTGTGGGGTTTGGTACCCATTGCTGAGAGGAACAGAAGCAAAAATTTGCAATCCTGAAAGGATGAATCATGAAGTGTGCTGTCTCCCTGGGGCCAAAATTCGTGATGTAACAGAGAGGCTAACAAAACTGGTCGAGCCCACTGACCGTTACATCTTACTTTTGGGTATAAGGTGCAGCTTTCAGGATATCATAAGGATTATGAGGTTATGGGTAGGAAGCTGAAGGACCTTGGTGCACAGGTTGTAATTTCATCTGTCCTCCTTGTTGAAGGACATGGCCAATGAAAGAAGAGGACAGTAGTAGAGGAGAACAACTGGCTCCTCAGATAATGCTGCCGGGAACAATTTGGCCATGACCTGCGTTTTGACAAAGATGATCTTCTAGGAGGGGAATGGAGGGGAGGGGAGGGGAAGGGAAGGGGTACACCTCACAATTATTGGCAGGAATGTTTTTGCTAAGAGCCTCGCAAATCTCATCAGAAAGGCTTTACACTGAGTTCTGGTGAGGAGGGAGACAGTAGTATTCAGGGCAGGAGTTCAGCATGTGCTGGGAAGAACAGCCCAAGTACAGGCCAACTAGTACTAGAGATCAACAGTGATACGAAAAGCAACTTTAGTAAAGGGCTTATGGGAAGGGCACATGGTCTTAAATGACTCCACAACAATGCACAGAGCATGGGAAACAAACAAGATGAACTGGAACTGTTAGTACAACAAAATAAATATGGTATAATTGGTATCACTAAAACCTGGTGGGATGAGTCTCATGATTGGAATGTAGTAATTGCGGGGGGCAGGTATCACCTATTTCGGAGAAATAAACAAGAAAGGAAGAGGAGTAGCCCTATATGTCAGGGGTGTTTACACCTGTGAAGAGATCAATGACTTAAATCCAGGAAGCCAGGCTAAGGCCATTTGGGTAAGAATCAGGGGGGTGAGAAACAACAGAGATGCCATGGGGGGGTCTACTACAGATCCCCCAGCAAGCCTGAGGATTTGGATGATGTTTTCCTGAACAGATGACCACACATTCAAAAAGGAGAGATGGAGTAGTAATGGGAGATTTCAACTATCCTGATGTATGTTGGAAGCAAACTCTGCCAAGAGCATAAGGTCGAACAATTTCATCGTCCAGAAGGTGGAAGATGCAACAAGGGGATCAACTATTTTAGATCTGATCCTAATCAACAGGTATGATTTTGTTAATGGGGTGGAAGTGGTGGGATCCTTAGGTGGGAGTGACCATGCCTTATTGGAATTTGTTGTTCAGTGGGAAGGGGAGGCCACAGACACATTCTAGACTTTAAGAAAGCTGATTTCTGTAAACTTAGGGAATTACTGGCTGAAATTCCATGGTCAAGATTACTGAAAGAGAAAGGAGTTCATGATGAATGGGAGTTTCTTAAAAGTGAGGTAACTCATAACTTAAAGCTGTTCCATTAAAGGGGGGGGAAATGGGAGGTGTCTAAAGAAACCAGAACGGGTGACTAAGGAGATCAGGAGAAGTATTGGTGAAAAACATGAATACCTATGACAAAGAAGAATTTCAGAGGAAAACTGGATTTATTATTGAAAAGAAAGTTAAATATCTGGGAATCTACTTAACTGGAAGTACTAATCAATTATGTGAAAATAATTATATGAAAACATGGAAAGACATTAGGATTGACTTGGAGAAGGGGCAAAAACTGAATTTGTCATTACTTGGAAGAATCTTGGCAATAAAGATGAATGTTCTTCCAAAGATGCTGTTTCTTTTCCGACTGATTCCAACTATAACTAAAGAAGCATCATTCAAAATCTGGCGAAAAGATCTATCGAGATTGTATTGGAAGGCAAGAAACCTAGAACAAGGTTTAAGTGCTATAGGATTCAAAAGAATGGGGTGGTCTTGGATTCCCAAATTGCCAGATCTACTTTGTAGCTTCATAGAATCATAGAGTTGGAATAGACCACAGGGACCATTGAGTCCAACCCCTAGCTATGCAGGAACACCCATCAAAGCATTCCCAACAGATGGCCATGTAGCCTCTGTTTAAAAACCTCCAAATAAGGAGACTCCACCACACTCCGTGGCAGCATATTCTTCTGCCGGACAGCTCTGACTGTCAGGAAATTCTTCCTGAGGTTCAGATGGAATCTCCTTTCCTGCAGCTTGAATCCATTGCTCTTTGTCCTAGCCTCTGGAGCAGTGGAAAACAAGCCCGCTCCCTCCTCGACATGACATCCCTTCAAATATTTAAATATGGCTATCGTGTCCCCTCTTAACCTTCTCTTCTGCAGACTGAACATACCCAGCTCCCTAAGACGGTCCTCACAGGGCATGGCTTCCAGACTCTTCACCATTTTGGTCGCCCTCCTCTGGACATATTCCAGCCTGTCAATATCCTTCTTGAATTAAGGTGCCCAGAACTGGACACAGTATTCCAAATGAGGTCTAACCAAAGCAGAATAGAGTGGTAGCATTACCTCCCTCAATCTAGACGCCCTATTTCTATTGATGCAACCAAGGATCGCGTTGGCTTTCTTGGCTGCTGCACCACTGCTGATTCATCTTCAGCTTGTGATCTACCAAGACTCCTAGATCCCTTTCACACGTACTGTTATCCAGCCACGTGTCCCCCATCCTGTATTTGTGCATTCTATTTCTTCTGCCTAAGTGCAGGACCTTACTTTTCTCTCTGTTTGCTGGAAGCCAAACTCTGCCCAGAGCATAAGGTCCAACAAATTCCACACCAAATTCTTGCCTTGCAAACAATTTTACTGTCCACAAGGTGGAAGAGGCAACAAGGGGATCAACATCTGATCCTAATCAACAGGGATGACCTTGTTAATCATTCTCTGCTCTTTGCAGAATTTGGCTTCCAACAGCTTTTACCTGGATTTAAAAAATGGATATCATTGAAAGAAAACAAGTTATTGAATACAGAAGGTAATGATTTATGATTTGGAAGACACACATATCTATGGTACAATAAGGTTATGGTCAATCTGGCTTTTAACAATAATTGTATTAGTTGTGATATGCTAAGACTTTGGAATAGATGCAAATCTAGACTGTGCACAAAAACACCTCTTATAATTTCTCCATAAGAAGCTTTTTATAGAACAGAAATGAAAGCAGATCAATGTTGGTTGATATATGAAGATTTATGGAAGATGGAGCGGGGCTATGAAATGAAATCTTTACAAGAAGGAGGCTTTAATCTACAATGGCTTTCATACACACAGTACTATCCAAGATTTATGGATGATCAAAAGAGTAAAGATTTCAAAAAGGATGAATCAGAATATGAATTACTATTTTTTATTAATAATGATAATGTGACTGCCAAATTATGTACATTTTTGTTGAAAATAGATATGAAAGAGGAACAAGTTAAGAAGTACATGATTAATTGGGCCAAGAATTTTGGATACTATCTATCTATCTATCTATCTATCTATCTATCTATCTATATATGAGAATCAATGGGAAAGACCTTGGAAAGAAATTAAAAGCATACTTTGCTATGATCTTCAAGAAAAATTTTATAAGATGATGCTATGCTGATATCTGCAACTGGAGAGATTGTCAAAAATACCTAAAGATATGGTAGATAGATGCTGGAAATGTCAAGAACATGCAGGAACTTTGTTTCATATGTGGTGGGCCTTGTGAAAGGGCTAAAGAGTTTTGCATGGAAGTACAGAATATGATTCAAAGAATTTTGAAATGACATATAATGAAGAAACCTGAATTATTCTTACTAGGAAGTTAGAATGCTGAGATCAAAATTGACAACAGAATCAGAAATTACTTCAGCGTATGTTACTGGCAGCAAGAATGGTTTATGCAAAGTATTTGAAGAAAACAGAGATTCCATCAATGACCAGATTGTTTAATAAATTGATGTTCATTGTAGAGATGCATAAATTGTCTACTAAATTGAAGGGAATTCTTGGAGAATTTATTTCCAAATGGAAATGTTCAACGTAATTTTTAAGGGTAAATGAGGGTGAAGTGATGGGTTTTGAACTAGCATAATCTTGTGCCATTTTAATCTTTATAGTATATTGTCATCCTGAGAAAAACTAAAAATAAGTTGTTGCTATTAATATGTTTTAAAATGGATTTCATTAACAGAAATAAGTCATGAAACAACATAGTGGAATTAAATAACAATACTCTGAATTGGTTAACAATATTGAATTTAGAAATGGAAATTTAAGAATTTAAAGAAATTTGGAAACTAAAATAGATAAATATAAGGAGCAACAAATTTAAAAAGTAATTATTAGTAAAGAGTTTAAGTACATTTATATAACTTGGAGCTGTTTGCAACAAAGGTAGGAGGTAAGAACCACTTTTCTTTAAATGTAGTCTATTTTGTTTAGTTTAGTACAGTTGAACTGTTAGTTTAGTCTACATAGAATAACAGAGCTGGAAGAAAACAAAGGGCCCATCCAGTCCAACCCCTGCTATGCAGGAACACACATCAAAGCACTCCCATCCAGCCTCTGTTTAAAAATCTCCAGAGGAGACTCAACCACACTCTGAGGCAGCATATTCCACTTGCAGGACACCTCTGACCATCAGAAAGTTCTTCCTGAGGTTCAGGTGGAATCTCTTTTCTTGTAGCTTGAATCCATTGCTCCTTAACTTGGTTTCTGGAGCAGTGGAAAACAATCACTTTCCCTCTTCAATATGACATCCATTCAGATATTTGAGCATGGCTATCATGCCCCCTCTTAATCTTCTCTTCCGCAGACTAAACATCCCCAGCTTCCTCAGCCACTCCTCGCAAGGCATGGCTTCGAGACTCTCCACCATTTTGATCACCCTCCTCTGGACATGTTTCAGGTTGTCAATATCCTCCTTAAGATTTTTTGAATATTGCGATAAATTTCACCTGCAGGTAAATTCTGATAAATCCAAAATATTGGTATTCTCTAAAAGATTTGTCCCGAGAATGTGAAAGGTTGGTAACCGGAAAATTGAACAGGCCAAGAAATATGTTTACCTTGGTGTCCTTTTCCATTTTAACAGGTGCTGGCGCAAACAGAGAAATAAGATAACTCTGACAGGGAAAAGAGCTTTGCCGGTAGTACAATCTTTCTACTATAAAAAAGGCAATCAGGATATCCTGGCTGCCTTAAAAATTTATAAAACCAAATTAAGACCACAATTGCTTTATAGCATATTCACCTGGATTCCAGCCTTTAATAAGGAGATTGAATGATTGCAGGCATTTTTTTTCAGGAGAATATTATCTGTTCCCCCATGCGTACACCACCTGACCCTTTATGCAGAATTGGGCCTGAATTCTCTTGAAACTGAAGCCTGGCTGATGACCTATAGATCCTGGTTTAAGATTCATTTTAGGCCTAATAGATCTGGCCTTTTATGTTTCCTTCAATGTGACATTTACTATACCAGGTGGGTTACATTTTATGAAAATAAAATAATGTCTATGGGTTTAAATAATGGATTCTCTCCTTTTATCAACTGAAAAGGAGTGTTTTGAAACTATCAGGGCCTGCCTTGCTGAGAGGGAATATCGGTTGTCATATCCAACACCTCCCAGGGTTTGTTCCCCGTCGATGCTCAGTATTCCCCCCTTGCAGGGTAGGATTCCGGATTATTTTCGAACTCTTTCATTGTTGGTGTCAAGGAAGGCCTTCTTATTTGCAAGGTTGAGTCTGCACCCCTCAAATGTGACAAAGGGTAGATATCTTCAGACCCCTTTTCCGAATCGCATATGTCACTGTGCTCAAGCTCCTGACGTTCTCCAGCATATTGTATTGTTTTGCCCATTGTATATAATTCCAAGGAAAAAGTTGTTAAGGAGGTTATTGGAAAGGAGTATCTGTTTAGATAGGCTATCAGTGGAATACTTATTGGAAGATCAGAACCCGCATATTACTAGGCTAATAGCCAACTTTCTGGTGGAGGCAACAAATTTATGGCTTAAATTTTAAAATGTCAAAGTTTTATTGTAAATGTATATGTTGTAATATGCCTAATAAAGGTTATGATGATGATGATGAATATCCTTCTTGAAATGAGGTGTCCAAAACTGGACACAGTATTCCAGATGAAGTCTGATGAAAGCAGAATACAGTGGTACTATTACTTTAATTGATCTGGACACCATACTCCTATTGATTCAACCAAGAATTGCATTGCCTTTCTTGACTGTCACATCACACTGCTGATTCATGTTCAGCTTCTGGTCTACTAAGACTCCAAGATCGCTTTCACACATACTATTGTCCAGCCAGATGTCTTCCATCCCATCTTTTGCTCATCACTGGCACCTCAAAATGGTGTCCCACAGACGTCGCTGCCATCTTGGAACCTAGATTTTCAAGATGGCACCCAGAAGCTGCCTCTGGGTTTTACACTGCTCCTGTGGCTTCTCTCTCCAGTTTTTAGGGCAAGTACCTTCTAATTTCTCTGCTTTGCTTTTCTTTTTGACCATTTTAGTGTTATCTGTTGTTTATCTTTCATTTGCCCCTTTCTGTTTGCTGTTTCTGCCCTTCTATCAGCTTTACTTCATCTGGCTCAGTTTCACTGGAGCTCAGAAATATTTTTCGTAAATCAGATTTTCTTTCATTATCCAAGACATCCTGGGCAGTGGTCTTCTGGACAGAATCATGTCTTGCCATGTCTCCACCCAACAGGCTTTTCCACCATCTGGATCAGCAGTTCCTTCTCTTGATATAAGATTGTTTACTTTTTCTTCTTCTTGTCCAATGCACTCCTGTCCTGCTCAGCACTCATATTTCCTTATTCCAGCCTCCTAATTAACAACTGATTTATAACTAATCTGTTTATGAAGAACGGATAGGGGAAAAGCATGTGGCTGGTTATCAGGAGAATTAAAACTGGCTGGATAAGGGAGAGAGTCTAACGGGGGAAAAAAGAGAATGCTGATGGCTCCTGCATTGGCTGGTGTGAGGGGATCAAACCTATTAGTATGTAGATTGATCTTTCTGCCATCTCAAGAAAGTGTCCAAGCCCACGTTTCACTGAAGCTCACTTCTGGACCTCCAAAACATTGGGAATGCAGTTAAACTGAACTGAGTAGCACGCAGAGCATCTAGGTTATTTCCAAAGCTTCTGCCATCATTTGTAATGGTTAAATTCATCCCTGCCCACGTTAGGTTGGATATGGACTTTGATTTATGGTGTTCACTAGAGAAAAAAAATAATTTCATCACAACCACAGAGCAAAGCAGTTTCTACATTATAGCTTACTTTGTCAAGGATATGTTATCCAACGATGACTGAGCTGAAAAGGAGGTCAAAACATTTTATTAGATAGGGATGTCAAAGAATGTCCCATGTCTATAGCATATTTAAAATGAAGTAATAAACTATCCCTTACAATCCAAGGCAAGAGAGAAACCTATTTTATTACTATGTACTGAATAATTCTTTATTCAATCTGCTTCTATTTGCCCTACCTTACAGGACTCAGAGTGAATTCTATAGGATTCCCAGAGCTAACCTACTTTCAATTCATTTAATTTTACTTCAGCAGCAGACCTGTGCTGTCTGGGAACTGCAGAAATATTTAATATGGGGATTATCTCAAAGGTTGACCCAAGTTATACACATTAGATGATTTCAGGAGAATATAACAAATCTTTCCATAGCAGCATTTTCCCGAGATTATGCACATTCTGTTTATTTCAATATACTCCCAGGCAAAGGCAACAAGAAACCATGGCATTTCCTCTTATTGCTGCCAATCATTTCCAGGTTTCTAGACAGAGAGGTGCTTGTTGTTCAAGGCTCTGGTGCTCTTTTCCCTCTGGTATGGAGAAGGAAAGGGGCCCTGTGTATCTATTCCATTCCATTCTATTCTATTCTATTCTAGCCCCTGACTAAGTAAACAGAAAACATGTTGATTCTTATTGCATAGAGAAGTAATGGTCCCTCTGATTCTCATTTTTTTCTTCCCATGATGCATGACTGTTTGATGTAAGCTGGCAAACAAAATCTGAAAAAAAATTATACCCACATTCTCCCCGAATAAAATTCATGTAAAGTTTTCAGAATGTCCATTGCTTCATAATTACTTCCGAATTGTTTTAATACTTGTAAGTCACCCTGACTCCCAGCACCGGGGGAAAAGGAGACAGATGATGAAGATAACAATAATTATGAAATATACAGAAGAGACATTAATGAAATTGATTTAACAAATACAAATAAAAATGTACAAAAAGTTAAAATATATTTAAATTATGAATAGAAAGGTACACTTTTGTTTGTGAAGAAAAAGACATCAAGGGATTGATTAACTCCTGTAACTGCTCAGGAAGGCAAGACATCACATGACTTAAGTAAGCTTAACTATTTGGAACCCTGGTGTGACAGGCCCTTACTTCTCCCAGACTGGTGTGGCAGTTCTCGATCTGATAAGGCACCCACACACCTCTGCCTCCCCACTTATTAATACCACCCCTGTGTAAAAGGGTGAGAGTTTTCAACGTTTAGTTAGAACCACTTAATAATTTTATGGTAGTGTGTTTTCTGTGTTACTCTATACAGTGTATACTGTTCAGCCAAATCAGTGTTTATAAAGATAAACCGTAATATTTATTAAGGTAACAATAAAAATAAAGGAGCATGTTAGACTTCAAATGCAGTTCAAAGTTTATACATTTCCTCGGTGCACTTTTTAGATAATATAACAAGTAACTCGTTGCTCAGAAACAGTTCAACTATATCTAGAGACTTTCATATCATATAACAGCCCTTTGGCTAAACTCCTATCAAAGACTTAACACCCAATCAAGATCATACTCTCTCACCAGATCCTACTAGGGCTTAATTACTCTTCTGCCTCTCACTAGGTTTCCACTGAGAACTAAACCTCCCAACACAGCCACACTCTTTGGCTGACTTAGGGACTCTACTCCCTAGCTCCTTGCTAGGCTCTCAGTGAAAGGAATCCAAACCCTCAGGTACTTGGCTTTATTTGACTTTTTCTCTCAGCCACCAAACCCCTCCTACACACTATTGGGCTGGGTTTCTCTCCTGAAGTGCTATTCTGGTTGCCCAGCAACCTACTTTCAGGTTGCATGAGCACGCCAGATAGCCACATCATACCTGGGTCATTCCTTAGTTCTTTATGTAGCCAAGCATACCATACATCAATGAAAAAAAAGAGAAAAAAAAACTAATGCCACTGCTAGATATCACCTTGTCCACAGAAAGTATTACAACTTCATGGCAAGTATTAAATGCACCTATCTGTAGTGAAGGAGTCATCTAAGAGTGGGATACAGGCAAGGTAAACCAGAAAAATTATAAGCAAACAGTAAGGCAAAAAAAAGTTACCAATTGCTGCAAACCTACCTATCAAAATATGCTTTTGAAGGGTAGGTACTTAAGAGAAACCATTCCTGTAGCATACCATTCAAGAGCTTTTAACACCTTAATAAGACTCCATGTAGGAAAACTAAGTTGAACAGGAAGACCCAGAAGTAAAGCCCCTCTAAGGAACCTCTTAGTTTGCACACAAGAACACAGAAAGCCTTGTAAAAGTTAGACAAAAAAGAAAGAAAATACCCATCTCCTAAAAGTGTCTGTCTTAAGACCCATAACAAGTCCCAAGCCAAAAAATACCTCCAACCTCCACCCTTAACATCTTACTTATTATAACCTAATAATTTCTCACCATCTCAAAAACCTCTTCTCTGTCGTCTCATAAATTTTAAGTATAGAGGAACACCTAGTGTCCTGTGCAGGCAGCCAGCCAAGGCTTACAGCTGCCTAATTAACCTGTCATCAGGAGCCAGGGAGCAGAGTTTGTCTTAGTTATTTTGCAGTCCAAGTTCTCAGTAAATCCAGAGAGAGAGAGAGAGTCTGATGACAAAATCTGTAGGCAAAGCAAGGGCCAAGGGTTTAAGGAGCACAAGCAAAGAATCAAAGTGGAAGCTGGGCTGCTCCCACCAATAGGATCAATTGGCTACAACAGCCTCTTCTGGTCTCTCTTTATATAGGCTCAGAAACTTACCTAGCTATTAGCCTAATTAATGAGTCTTTATTATATAAATGCTCCAAGACTCCTGGGCTCTTCTTTTCCACCTACACTGGCTGCTGTAAATATTGATCCTCTCATGTCTCTGGCATATGGCTGTTGGGAAAGGTCCTGTCTGGGTCCTGGGACGGGGGCATGACACCTAGAAGCAATCACTGTACTAATAATTTTTTCTGAGTATCCTAAATGTAAATAGGATCTCCCAGAAACAAGGTGGCTAGATGTAGCACTAGTAAGTAAGGACTGCAAGGAAGAACCATGGACCAAAAAAATTGTGTCTGGGACCTATGAGGAGCAAAGAGAACTACTGAAGAATTTTCCTCTGATGAATTTTCCATAAAACCCCAAGGTAACACGATAGTGGATTCCTGGAAATCACAGTGACTTCAGGGCATTCTGAGATTGATAAGCCTGGATCCAAGCCTCCTGAAAAACCTGCTCAGTGCTGCATTTTCCTTGGATGCACACTGATCTATCGTACATATCTAATTCTGAAGCAGATCTGTAACTAACAGATGTCCAGATCCAGAGTCTGCCTGAGAAATTCTGCTTCATTTTCAGATGTTTCTGAATGTGCTGTGCTGACAAAGGATATTTTTCTCTACCCAAGTGAAAAAAAATGACTGACTGTTTGTGCAAAGATCATGAGCATGAGCCCTCTACCTGTTCACATGCACACTTGCTTTGACACTGTCTTAATAACATGTCAATTCGGGACCAGATGTTGACATTACGGAAAAGGAGACCCACAAAACCCACAATAGACAACTTATGCACACTGGAAGAGCAACAGAATGAGCTAACCTGAGCTAAAGGTGAAGGGAAGAACTGAGAGAAGAACCAGGGATCTAGATAGTTAAGACTGCTGTTTCAGATCAAATGATGCCTTCCCCTTAGGAGCAGCAACAGCAGTGAATTTGCCTTTGCCTTCCTTTGAGGCTGGGAGAGTGTGACTTGTCCAGGTATTTGAACCCTCATTTCCAGAATCATAGTTCAGGACTCAAACCTCTATATCATGTTGGTTCTTGCAATACAGCACAGTACTAAAAGACCCTTTATTATGAAAAGTCAGTTCCTCAAAGCTTATCAAAACAAAAACATCTTCACTTTTCAGCAGAAGTACAGCAAAGACAGTCTAGCCTGCCTACGAAGCTTCCTTTGAAAGTTTCAACATTATTCTCAAATGATGTTCAACTCATCTTGGTCTGATCCTGTATTTTTAAATAGCTTTAAAAATTAATTTGGCTAGAATTATGGGTCCAGAGTTAGAATTATCTTATTTGTCTTTTTAAAGCTATAATAGGTCCCAAAGGAGAAGGAAGTACACAAAAGCAGTATCACAGAAGATTAACTGAGACTATCATTGCTAAATCAGGGCTGCTGGAGATATGATATCAGGAAGAGGAAAAGAAAGCCAGGGCTTGTTATCAGGGCTTGTTATTACCAAAGCTGTCGTTCTTTCTGTTCCTCTTTCAGTGGGTACATCACATACACAGTGGGCAAAGATGTTGTTGGTCTGCAGCTCTCAGGGATGAGCTAAGCCGCAGCCTTCCAGATATGTTGGCTTATAAACTTCATCAGAGATATAAACCTTCACTTGTTTTGTTCATCCATTCAGTCATGAACTATTTCCCTGGTTTTCTCTGTCTGCCCTTCACCACAGGTGGGAATTCTGTTGCTCAATGATATTGCCCTTCGGTCCCCAGATTTCTAGTAACTCAAAACTTCAGTTGAACTTTCAGAAATACAGTTTAGGCATTGAAAGAAAGGGGTAGGCAGAGTTACCAAGGGAATATGAGCACAACAAATAACTCCAGGTGTGGATGATTTCAGTGTCTCATTCTTTCCAAAGCTGAAAATTTGTGGACTGAGAGAAAATTTCTCAGGGACATCACTGTTATCTTGGGGGCAGTGTTCTCATTTTGTCCTCCCATTATATCTACATATCTATTGTTGATTTGTATTATTTCTTTCATCCAAAATGAAGAGCCAGGTCATCTCACAACAAAATTAAATCATGTACCTGTTAACAAGTGATGCAAGTACAGGTAAAAACATTAAAGAGGTAATCATGTCCGGCAACAATTATATTATTACTCTGGAATTTGAAAAAATTTGAAACACTTTTTTTTTAATGCCACAGAATTATCATTAAAAGTGTCTTCTCTAGCCAGTTAGTTGCTGAAAGCCTGTCTTAGTAGGAGAATTTGTGGGGTCCAAATGTTTCAATTGACTTAATAAATTTGGACCTGCTGAACCCAGAAGGTATGCATCAAAATCTGCATTTTTTCCAGAGTTTTGCTATCCAGTTCACATGTCATAAAAGGCAACCCCAAGATACATCTATTAAGATAGGGACAGTTAAAAAAAATGTTCACCCCACGAAATACATATTCAAAATGGCAAGCTTCACGACCAATGTGCACTGAAATGTGTGTGTCAATTTTTATGCAGACTTGACTCTCTCACTTATGAACAAGCCCACTTCCTGATATCTGCTGGGAAAGTCCTTCTCTCTGTCCCATCACTCTGGGGGGAACACAGGAGATACGGCTTTCTTGGTGGCCACCCCACATTCTGGAATTCCCTTCTAAGAGAGATTAGACTGGCACCCTCCCAGCTATCTTTCTGTAAGAAGGGTGAAGACTTTTTTTCAGCAGACTTCTGAAGATTGACTACATTTGCATTTGGTATACTTTTCAAACAATGTCTCTTTCCACCATTGTAAACCACTTTGCATCCCAGACTTGGAAAAAAGCAGGATATAAATAGATTATAATCAGTTTCCTCCCCGTTATGTTACGATTAGGGTGCCAAGAGTTGAGGGGCCATGCCCATCCCCCACAAGGATCTTTAGAGGAACAGCTCCCACCCACTCCTGATAAAATTCATAAAATTTTAGGATTTTTGGTTTAATCTGGCTTTCAAAGCTCTCACTCACCAGTATTTGAGTCCAGCTGGTTATTCACACCTCTCTCAAACTCAGACAGACGAACCTTTTTCAACCTAGGTCTGAGTCGTGAAATATGAGGCTTCTGTTTGGGAGCACAGTCAGGCAAACTGATTTCTAAGTTGCTAGAAGAATGACAAGACAAATCTTCAGTACAAAGTAACAGCAGAATATACTTTTCTAGGGAGCGTGCTAACTTTCCCTTGCCCCTACTGAAATAGGAACTTGTCTTCACAATGTCTGAGAAAATAGAGGTGCTAATTTAAAGCCATGTGGTGCCTCAGTTATTGCCCTCTCCCAAAAAAGCAGAGCTTATGTTGTGTTACCATTTACTGACTTGCTTATCTTCCAGCAAAGAAGCCCCACTTCACCCACCCGCTATGGAAGCTTCTCAGAATAACAAGTAGTAAACTTGCCACTATGTTTCTGCTAGAATTGCCTTCTGCCTTTTCTGTTTCTCCCTAAAACTTCCATTAATGGGAATGTCTTGTAAATTGGGTTCATCTTTCTTCGGAAATAACAAAACAATCCAACCTTCCTGTTCCTGCACACAGTATCAACAGAACAGTTGAGCAGTTTTGTTCAGCCTTTATTACATATCAGGAGCCATCCTTCACATGAGTAAAAGGTTTTACATTTAACACAAAGTGATTTAAAGATGTAGGGTTTTCCCAATACCTTTGATATTTATACTCATGATCACATGATTCCATTTTATACCGGCATGCAATTTCAGGGAGACTGTTCTATTTCAATAGTAATGTATAAGGAACAGAAAAAAAATTCAGAATGGTTAACTAATTGCTCACAAGCCTGTTTCAGCAAATATGTAATGTTACACATCAAGTTAAATAGAAATAAGGTAATTAAAACTTAATTCTGATCTTGAAAAGATTTTTTTAAAAATTCTCCAGCCAATTCTTAAAGGAAATTAGATCCTTCATTATTTTCCATTACAAAGAACAGCATTTTTACAACATGGTACTAAGATCCATACATTTCATTAATTTCAGAAGGATTTACCCCAAGTAAATAGCTTTAGTATTGCCATCTTAACCATATTTCATTTAAACAGAAGGAAGCCACTCACCTGCTGGGTATATGCCCCAAAGTTAATTGGAATACTGGTTCTACCTGCTCGGGGGATCTGTGTTTTTCAGGAACAAGAGGGGAAACTATTGGCTCTGTGAAAAGAATACAAGAAGTTCTATTTATACATAATCTCCAAACAAATTGAATTTCTAACAATAAGCTGAGCTAACCACTATTGCTATCTATACTTCTAAAGCAAAGAATACTTATTACATTACTGTCTTAGAAAATGAAGAATTTAATTGAACTGTGCTCCTAAACAAAGGCCATGTCTCTTTCATCATGTCCAAAGAGCTGAGCAAACATTCCATTTTTAAATATTTCAGTTACTGAAAAAAATATTCATGATAGACTTATATTGATCTTACAAGTGATGAAGAACACTTGATTTACTGTATTGGGAATCAGTGGATAGATGGCATGCTGGAGTGGGTTGCTCTAAGAAACAACTCACACGAATTGGGAAGCTGGTACTTACGTGAATATTCATTCTGGGATGACAGAAGGAGCAATCCATGTACTAATAAGTTTCATTCCCTTTGTGCCAGCCAATTCAGGAGTTCCCAAAGTTCTTTTCAGTTGATTCTGTTGAGACTCCTTTTCCTATCCAACCAGATACGTTCCCTAGCCTAACCTGTTCCCTATTGACTTATATTTATATATATTTTTATTACCTTTGGTTTTTCTCTTCTCTTTCCTTTTTGGGTGGGTGGAGATTGCTCCTCCTGTCACCCTGGAATGAACATTCACATAAGAACCAACTTCTCATTCTCAGGATGGCAGAGGATCAATCTATTGTACTAATGGGATCTTCCCAAACCTGATGCATGCCCTCTCGCAAAACAAACCTACACTCACACCACTGCCTGCAACATTGTATGGCCAAACATTGCCTGTGCAGACCTATATTTATCAATTTTATAATCTCTAATGAATGCTGTTGGTTCTTTCCATCTGGCCACATTATATAGTTCTTCCAACAATGTTGTCACTGTATAAGCTACACTAGTCAACACTGACACAGTGGAATGCAGCCAGACATTCTGTGGTCTCAGCTTCTGTGCATAATCATAACATAAATAACATAAATGCAAGTCTTAATCCCTCTTACTATCAATGTTTTACTAGCTTTATGACCTAAAGATCTTCAATAGTATGATACCAATAATGCCTTATTATGTGCTTAGCTGTTTGATTTAAATCATTACCACTCTCCTAGCATTCAAAGTGTGCTATCTGCACTCCAACGGATGACTTGGTGTAGTGCAAAAAGTTGGTAAATATATTGCTTCATTTAAGTCACTTGTGGTCGTGCATTTTGACAGAAAAGATGAATCTAAAATCAGAGTCGATCTGTACTGTTCAAATTCACAGAGGTTAACATTTACAGACAAAGCAGCCAGCTCTGATATTCTGTAAGCTGATATTATGGCCAAAGGGAATACCAATTTAAAACATTTCAGCCTTAACAATGCTTCTTTCATAGGCTCAAACAGAGAGGCAGTCAGCAGGTACAGCATCAAATTTAAATCTCGTGGAGGAAATCTGTGAACCCTGAGAAATGACATAAGAGTGCACCCTTCAAAAACCTTTTTAATACACACGTCAAACACAAGGCCTGCGGGCCAAATCCAGTGCTCCAGGCCATTTCATGTGGCCCTTGCATCTCTTCTGCAGCTGCAGCACTTCCCCTGCCTGGTGAGCCTGATCCCCACATTGCAGGCCCCAGGCTGCCGGTATTCTGAAGATAGACCCAGCAGCCAGCACTCACCATCTACTTCTTACTGCTCCTCTGTCCAAATCTCACTGTCGGAGCATTGCCATGGGTTACCATGGCAATGCTCTGTGCGGCTCATGAGAGTTGGACAGAAGAGCAGGTAGAAGCAGATGTGCTGGCTGGCTGCTGGGCCTCTCTTCGGAATACTGGCAGTCAGAGGCCCGCAATGTGGGGACTGGGTTCAACAGGTACAGAGAGGAGTGGGGGGGGCAGAAAGAGCCACAGAGGAGCAAGGGAAAGAGGCACAGAGAAAGGGAAAGAGGCACAGAGGCAATTATTTAATATGACAAAAGAATAGACACATTTATACTGTCTTACAGATACAACCAGCCCTTTGAGGGCAACCATAATGCTGATGCGGCCCAAGATGAAATTGAGTTTGACACCCCTGTAATTTAATGTGTGGGTGCACAGATAAAGATTCCCCCTGCTGAGAAAGCCACAGCTTGTCTTTTCAAAGTGTTCGGTCTTAGCCCTTAACAGATGCCATCCTGCAAGAATTGCAGAATATGTAAAACTTTCACTACCTTTATAGGTATGGAATGAACACTGCAGCATTTCAAAACAGACTTGCATATGTATCTTCATATATATCCTCCATATATATCTTCTGAGTCAACTCTAAATGACTCAGGTGCTAAGCATAGCATAAAATGAGCTAAAATGGTTTCCATCACTTCACTTGAGCAGCCCTGCTACCTTAAAAGTCTCCATTCAACTTCCACAAGCCAGATGAAACCAGCCTGGATTGGCGTGCAACACTTGGGTCTGGCTGAGCAGATCTCTGTGCACTGCTGGATGCAGTGGTGGGCCTTGAGCCATCTGCATTAAAAACAGAAACCATGACCATCTTGGCCAGTATAGTACAGTCATCAACACAGAAGCCTTCTCCTGCTGTACTATGAGAAGTGCTCTGCGTACAATTTGAAATGGGGGAGAAGATAATGCATCCCCTCTGGCCATGAGACTGATAATGTGTCATGTGCTTCTGCATTTCTG
Organism: Iguana delicatissima; assembly: GCA_948472985.1. Lineage (NCBI taxonomy): Eukaryota > Metazoa > Chordata > Lepidosauria > Squamata > Iguanidae > Iguana > Iguana delicatissima. The sequence goes on from CAOKZL010001411.1 coordinate 458,652, forward strand.
TCTCCCTCTATTGAACAGAATTGCTTTAATTTGGCATTTGTGCCAGACAGAAATAAATCTATTTGCAAGGATCCACACCATTCTGCTAAGAAAACACCTCCATGTTGAGGGACCATTTCTCTGGATGTATCAAATTCTTGCTGAGGTAGTCTCCTCTGAGTTCAAGATCCCTTTGAGGTTGTGATAATGGGGCTTCCCATTATCTAGGCTTATCAAAGGGAGATACTTCCCTCTTCAGGTAAACCAAGGGTTAATGAGGTGTTAGGATTACATGAAGGGTCACAGGGTGAGAGTTGACCAACCAAAAGGAAAGGGTCAGCATCACAGGTCACAACGTGAGAATTGACCAACCAAAAGGAAAAGAGGTGGGCATCTTGGAGAGGCTTCCAGATCCTTCTAAGGAGGAAAATATAAAACTTCTGAGAGGCCATGTGGCCAGAGACACAGAGAGAGACACAGAGAGAGAGAGAGAGAGAGAGAGAGAGCTGGGCCAGTTAAACTGGCAGGCATGCTGTGTCTCCTGGACCGCCCTCTCTCCTCCTTTAGACCATCTACGCCTATAACCTAATTGTGAGTAACTAGAAATAAGTAGTTAGTCACGTTAGGGATGTTGTTATTTTGGGAATTGGCTGATCTTAAGAATGTATCTGTGCTGTTATATCTGTTTTGTAAATTCTTGTAACTAAGTGTACCTGGGAGAGGGGAGTCTCCCAAGTGTATATTGTTTATTTGCATGCCTTGATTAAAACACTTCTATAAACCTCCGTTTCTCTCCATTTCCACGCCAGGGTTGGCACACGATACATAGGACCTCTCACTCAGGGGAAGGGGGAGGTGGAAGATCCTTACGCTTAGAGATTAGGCAGGGTCCCTCCTGTCCTGTCCAAATGATTCATAATTCAGGGGGGTGGCGGCAGCATACCTGATAGAGTTGGGGAGACTGCCAGTCGTTCCAAGCGTGGGAATCAGCTTTGGGAGGCCGGCAAGAACCCTAGTAAAACGCTGGGAGGAAATTTCCAGTCTTGCAAGGCTGGAAGTCAACTTAAGAGACTGGAAATAAACCTTCAATGTCACAGAGGTATACTGTCAAATTTACTGTAAATTCTTCTTTATCTGAATAGCTTGCTGGACTCTGCCACCAATGGACTGAAGGGCAGACTCCCTTGCTTGTACAGTCATGTTATCTGTGCAAACTAGCACATATTGATTTTTTACAATTTTGAAAACGTGAGTAGCACCAATCACATTGCACTGAGTTCCAAGTAATTCATATCGAACTTCTTGTTTGGAGTCCAATGGCCTAGGTTCTAGTAACCCTTGCAATGCACCCCTCATCTGGATGACTTTACATCAGTTGTTACTCAAATCCCGTGGTGCACTTTCAGTGGAACACCTTCTGTAATGTTTGGTCATTTCTGCACTACATTGTTATAATGCTATTATTCCACTTTCAACATCCTGTGGAATTCTGGGGTTTGTAGTTTACTGAGGCCAAAGAGCTCTCTGGCTGAGAATTTTAAATGCCCCTCTCGAAACTGTAAAGACAGTATATTCTGTACTTCTTGTCTCAATTTCTCCACACTCTCCTTCAAGAAAGAGAATGTCCCCACTAATGTGGCTGCTGTTGCATTTGAGTCAACACAGTCATTGGTTTCAGATGGCTCTTTTTGTAATTTAGTAAAAAACCATAGGTCTCTTAAGTTTGAATGGTCAAGGATAAATCCCTGTTCATCCTGTTCAGAGTTTTGGCCTTCGCTAAACTGTCATAGAGATAACTGTACAATTGCACTCCCTTCATGCTGAGATAGCCACCAGAGGAATCAAAACCTTCATGAAAAGGCTGGGAGCCCACGCCAGACTGAAAGGTAGTGACTTGAACTGGAAGTGCTCACCCTAATAGCGGAATCGTATATATTTCCTGTCCTAGAACACTGGAACATGAAGATATGTCTCCCTGAGAACTATGGACACCATGAAATACCCTGGAGACAAGTTCTCCTTTATTATTCATTTTGAATTTCTGGTATCTCACAAATCCACTGAGGTATCTTAGATTTAGAACTAGTCTGTACTTCCTGTTGTTCTTGGGAACAGTAATAATAGTCCTGAAAAATCCCTGTTCACTAGGCACGCTCATCTATAGCTCCAATGTGCATCAAGTGGTGAATCTCTGCCAAAACAATCTTCTGTTTGGCTTTGGACACTGGTGAGAGTAAAAAATCTGCTCCTTTGTTTTTTGTGGAAACAAACACTATAACCTTGATCACCCACTGATTTGATGTAATCCGTGTCCACAGATCTCTGAAGAGTAGAACTTTTCCCCCCATTGGCACTTCTTTCTTGTCAATACTGAGACATTTAGGGACCGACTCTTCTCCAGGTTAAACATACTCAGCTCTCTAAGCTACTCTGCATAGGACATGGTTTCCAGGTCAGCTACCATTTTGCTCTCCCTCCTTCGGACACGTTCCAGCTTGACAATATCATTCCTGAACTGTGGTGCCTAGAACTGAACACAGTATTCCAGATGGGGTCTGACCAAAGCAGAATAGACTGATACTATCACTTCTCTTGACCTAGACACTATACTCCTACTGATATAGCCCAGAATCACACCGGCTTTTTTTAGCTGCTGACTCATGCTCAGCTTTTGGTCTACTAACTCCTAGATCCTTTTCACATGTACTCTGGTCAAGTCAGGTGTCACCCATCTTATGTCTGTGCATTTCATTTTTTCTGGCCAAGTGTAATATCTCATAGTTCCCTCTGCTGACATTCATTTTTTCAGTTTTGACCCTGCTTGCTAACCTGTTAAGATCATGTTGAATTAGGAGAGGCAGGTACACCCCAGAAGACAGGATAAGAATCCTGTCTTCTGGGGTGTTAGCTGTACCTCCTAATTTGGTGTCATCTGCAAATTTGATAAGAATGTCCTCTGTTTCCTCATCCAAATCATTGATAAAGACACTGAATAGCACTAGGCCCAGGACAGAACCCTGTGGCACCCCACTAGTCACTTCTCTCCAGGATGAAGAGGAGCCATTGGTGAGCACCGTTTGGGTTTGGTTGGACAGCCAATTACAAATCCACCTAACAGTAGCATTGTTCTGGTCCAGATTTTACTAGCTTGTTTGAAAGAATATCACAGGGAACCTTGTCAAGGGCCTTACTAAAGTAAAGATACACTATGTCCACAGCATCCCCTTCATCTACCAGGCTAGTAACTCTATCAGGGAGGGAGGGGGAGGGGAGAGGAGGGAGGGGGAGGAGGGGGAGGGAGGGGGGAGGGGGAGAGAGAGAGAGAGATCAGTCTGGTATGACTTGTTTTTGAGAAACCCATGTTGACTTTTAGTGAGGACGGCATTCTTTTTTCAGTGTTTACAGACTGTTTAATGATCTGCTCTAGAATCTTTCTCGGCATTGATGTCAGGCTGACTGGGTGGTAATTGTTTGGGTCTTCTTTTTTTCCCTTTATGAAGATGGGGACAGTATTTGCTCTCCTCCAGTTTTCTCAAAGATTATTTCCATGAGTTCTGAGATTACTTCTGCTAATTCTTTTAACAGCCTTGGATGTTGTTCATTTGATCCTGGGGATTTGAATTTAGTACACGTATTCCTGTACTATCTCTTTACCTATGCTGTGCTGCATTTCCCTTACCACACCATCTGCTCACACCATCTGCCCCAGGTAAAGCATTATTTTTCTTTCGGGAAAAGACTGACACAAAGAAGGTGTTGAGTAGTTCTGCCTTTTCACTGTGCCTGTTAGCAAAAATGAGAACAAGGAATGATAGGGCCGCTGTGTGGTGAGGATGGTGAAATGCTATGGACCTAACCAAAACAGCCCTTCTGATTGCTTTTAACTTCTCTGGCAAGCCTGAGCTTATTCTGCATTTTACCTTTTCTGACTTTCTCCCTACACTTGCAGACTATTTGTTTGAATTGCTCTTTAGTGATTTCTTCCTTTTTCCGTTTCTTGTACATGTCCCTTTTAAAACTTGGCTCCATTGAAAGTTCTTTAGACATTGATCCAGGATTCTTTACATCCCTCCCATTTTTCCTCCTCACTGGAATTGTTAGAAACTGTGCCTTCAAAGTCTGACTTTTAAGAAACTCCCATCCATCATGAAGTCCCTTCTCGTTTAATATTCCTGAACATAGGATCACTCTCACAATTTCCTTAAGTTTAGTATAATCAGCTTAAAGTCTAGAATGCGTATCTGACTACACTTGGCTTCCCTTTTCTGCTGTATAATAAATTCCAAAAGAATTTCCACTTAAGGATCCTGCTACCTCCACTCTATTAATCAGGTCATCACTGTTGGTTAGGATCAGATCTAAAACAGCTGTTTCCATTGTTCCCTCCTCCACTTTCTGAACAAAGGAATTGTCTGCAAAGCAAGTGAGAAATTTAGTGGACCCGATACTCTTTGCACAGTTTGAGTTCCAACAAATATCAAGATAGCTGAATCTCCCATCACTACTATAACTCTCCCTTCTGAATGTTTTGCCATCTGCTCCAGGAAGACATCATCCAAGTCCTCACTCCCGCCTGGAGGTCTGTAATAGATGCCCATAGGGACATTACAGTGAATGTCACACAATACACCGCCTCCGTATCTCACTGTATTACTGTAATTCAAGAATTTGCAGGGCACATTTGTGTTATCAGAATGTGATAACCACAGTCTCATTCCACTACAATCTGTGGATTTTGCTTATTCCACATTAGCTACTCACTGTCCAACAGAGAACTTAACAGCCCTGCTCCTTCCTTTTATCCCTTAAGATTGCAGGGAAGTCTGAAAAAAAGACTTATTACCATTTGTGATATGTTTTTATACTTCACTTCTGGGATAATTAAACAATTTGTACACCACTCACTTGAGCATCCATTTATCAGACAGAAAACATTCTGGCTGAAAAGCTAAAGATCCATGATCAGAGCAAACAAGAACAGATCTGTCCGTAGAAGTGATCTTCCCATTTACCTCCTGCTTATCTTTACCTCCCATTTTGCACTTCCATAATGTGACTAAATTAGTGCTCCTCAAAGTGGCCACTCTGCTAGCTCTGCAGAAATTCTTCAGAAAAGTGGGTACCCCTTTTCCAGACTCCATTAGGCTAGAGGAGTGACACCAAGAAGTTGGATTTGAGTGACCAGTTGGAGAATCACCATGTTCAAAATAACGGCTCTCTTTCTGTCTTTCTCTTTGTTCTTTGATTAGTGTGGAACTCAGATCTGTTCTGTTTATGGCAAGACAACAAGTGATAAGAAGGAAACAGGAACAATAGGAGAGAGATGAACTGAATCCAGCTTTTAATTTCTCCAACTGGATAAGATAATGGAAGCTGGCATACTCCTGACCAATCCCTGACTGAGAGGGAATGAACTGACTCACTATTTTCCAGAAAGTAAAGAGGGACCAGCATCACGTGATGGGTGGGACCTGTTGCTATGCTATATATCACTTTACTGAGTAGCTGACTTTCCTATACAAAGGCTATTTTGCACTTCACCAAGAAAGACAAGGTGATACTCCAAGGTGTGCTGGATCTTACTCTGAGAAAGTCCGTTGAGGCCTCTGGATACAAGTTGTGTGTTGCCGTTCCTCTTTGTGCCATGCATAGCTGCTTCTTCTTTAAGCTTTGCATAAATAGGGAATGTCAAGTGCTGAGGCACATCAGGATACAGGAGCGGAGCACTGATCAGTTAGAAGGCTGCTTCCCTTCTGTAGCAGATCCCGGATAATTAGATAATGCTAAGTACTCAGGTATACCAGAATTTCCATGACCAGAATGAGGAGCAGAGAGTTCCTTGGCGAAAACCTGCCTGCCCTGTCATCTTCTTCTTTTCACAGGCTTAAGGCCTGATAATACAAAGCAGAGTCAAAGGCTGAGATATTTCTTCTCTTTGGGCAGGACTCAACTTTCCATCTAGCCTTCTCTTCCCATGGAGAGAGGAATTAACGCTTTGCTGCCTTGCACTACTCTCCCTCTGACCAAAAAGTTTGTTGCAAGAAAAAAAATCAAATGAAGTTGAATATGGAGCAACAGCTCCTCACAAGCACTCTTGCCTCACAACAGGCATGAGCAGGTAGACACAGGTGGAGCAGGTATTTATTCCTCATAGATGTAGAAGGAGACTCTTCCCCTAGGATATGACCCTTTAGCAAGGGAGAATACCCAGCTTATAAAATGGTGACTGTCAGTAGAAAGTACATTGCCAATTTTCCTAAGTTTTTCTTTATGGTCTAAAGTAGGAGAATGCAAAATGCAGCCCTATAAATTTTGTTTGGTCACTAGTCCGAGCATTCCTGACCACTGGTTATACTGACCAAAGCCAATGGGTATTGCAAATCCATCATCATCTGGAGGACTGCATTACTCCCCACATCCTAAAAGGCAAGCCATATTCCAAGACTAAACATTATTTTTTCCATGGAAGTCCTTTATTCTTTAGTTTTGTGCAGGCCTCCTTGAGCCACATGCCAAGGGGAAGTGCCACCTGCAGGCCTTGCTTACCACAAACTGAGTCCTCTCCATTTCCAGAACTCTGGAGATTAGATTTTTCCTACTACCCTAGGTCTGGGTAATGTTAAAGCTTTTCTTCCTAACCCTTTTCTCCTTCTACGTTGTCTAGCATGCAGAGGAGAGGGAGAGGGGACAGTGATTCCTGCATGGTAGGAGGTTGAACTCAATGGCCTTTGTTGTCTCTTCCAACCCTATGGTTCTATGATAACCACAGACTGTAGATAGTTGGTTGGTTGGCTGGCTATGTAGGCAGCTTCATGCCAGTGATCTCCAAATATCAGGGGGTGGAAGTAATATTGAAGAAACTGGTAAGAATGCACACACATTTCAGAGGAACCACAGCCAAGCAAAACTATAGCAACAATAAGACTACAAACACTAAATGTCACCAAATCCTATCTGCATCCATAGAGCCAGAGGACTTGATAATTCAAGCAATCCAAAAGCATGGGTCCTAAGAGGAATTCATACAATTTCTATTAAGCAAGGATTTATTTAAGTATAGAGAATGGAATATTAAGAGAGATGCCTGACATAATTTAAAATAGATTCTATATTCCACGATGCTTGTTTGACCACATTATTGTACCCAGAGTTGTTAAAGAACGTAAATGTGTGAAAATTTCCATTATTTGTATGAGTGTAGTTAGGTCCACTAGGCTGTAATTCCACACATGCTTAAGCGAGTATTGAGACCAAATTCACTCAACTTGATGGAACTTACATTTGAGCAAACATGAATAAGTCTGCATACTAATTAATAAGGAGAAAGCAGAAAACAATTTTTTCTGATTAATAATGTGATGGTTTAAAAAAATATGTTTCTTTATATTTTCAAATACACTTTTGTTCTACTTTAAAGGAAATTTTTAGTTATTTATGTTTCATTCTAGCCAATGAACCAGAGTACCTTACAGCAAATTTTCTAAGAGAATTTTAAAGAAAGAAAAGAAAAAGAGAGGAATAAAATCAGTGACATTGTAAACATGAAACAGACTTTTCAAAAAAGTCAGGAAAGCTAAACAATACTATTGAATACAATTGGCTATTTGTTGACTACTAGGTGGCTAGTTGTTGACTGCTAGTGCTGCTGAAGACCTCCTTAAATCATCCCTGAGCTTGTCCCATGCATTTACACAGACTCAGATTACATATAATCTATGAGGAAGGGGAAAGACCATGTATAGCGTGAATATGATTCCAAGATTAAAAATGCTGTTGCCCAGCCCTCTTTATTTCTCAAGTTTTCCTTTGTTTTACATGCAAGCAAGAGGCTCAAATGTTTACAATATTTGTAGGTGTCCTATGTTTTAGAACAAGTAACTCTTTTGAGCTTGGTAGTGTGATCTTCTGCATACAACATAAACATATTTTCTCTCTTTTTCACTTAAAACCATCCCTTCCCTTTATTCACCAGCACTCTTTTGCCAACTTACGAGACTGCAGGACTTTCTTGAACAGAGTTCGAGGTGTTGTGCCATCCATAGCCAGAGTTGAGGCAGGCCTTTGGTAACTGAAGGGTAGGTTCTGTTGAAATAACAAATCACAGATATTGAAGCTAGGTAGGAGCTATACATTCCAGATTAACAGAGAATTCTTAGGGCATATATACACATCAAATATGCTAATAAATTAACCTTAAATTACCTCTGGCAAAGAAACACTTCAATACTTTGTATGTTAATATGGTGCTTGATGGCATGCCATTGATTCCCAGGTATTTCTTTTCTTTTTGGTGTTAACATGTTCCACAAGAAATTCCAGCAGCAGCTGCTGTTTACCCTAACTGTTGTAGGCCAGACCACACAGCTACAGCAGGATCCACTAAGGTAGAAACCTATTACTACCCAGCTCAAGTTTTTATTGTATGGTTTACTGCAGACACACCATGCACCCTAACACTAAAAGTCTGTTTCTCCAGCCCTCCTTCACCACCACACCAATGATAATGACCTCTAACGAGGCAGAGAACAAGGAAGAAAAAAGTGACCAGAACGACATTAAAAAAAAAACCTTTTGCAGAAAGGAACGTCTTTGTCGGAAGTTTTGCTAACTAAAGCCTGCCTGTACAGCATCAGGCCATTTCCTTCAGCAGAGAAACAAGGCAGCCCTCCCTGCCGGCCGCCGTACCTTCCTGTTTTCCAGCCGCAAGGAGCGCCGCCGCGCCGCCGCCGCCGCCGCCGCCCTGTGGCGAGCGCTCATGGCTCCTTCCCCGCCTGTCCCCGTCCACAGGCAGGCAAAGAACAAGCCTCCCACCGCCAAAAATAGCCCCCACACACCCACACCGAGCGCAACAACCAGGCGACTCCAGACACCCAACGGCCAGGCGGTTTCTCTCCCGCCCAGATATTCAAGCGGCAGGTGGGCGGCTCTCGGCCTGCGCAGCCTCGTTCTTCCGCGCGCAGGGGTTGCCGGGAGACGCTTCCACGGGACAGCGTAGTTGTGTCGCTGCAGGGGGGAGGGGCCGCTCGAGGCGGCCGGGGTGCGGCGGGGGGCCGGAGGAGCGGCGGAGCGGCAGGGCGGCGGGCGGCTGCGCCTTTCGTAGTTGCGCAGGAAGGGGACAGCATCCTCCGGAGAAGCACTCGCCACGTTCGCCTTGGAAATAGAGTTTTTCCGTTGTATTTCCGAGACGGAGGCGAAAGCAGTTGCAGCTGCGATTCTGCCGCACTCGAACTGTTGGTGATGCTCCTCCTGTGCCGTTCGTGAGACGGCGGTGCGGCTGTAGCTGTACAATCTGGACTGTGCTGCACGAGAAGCGAAGTTATCCTTCGTTTAAGTTCCAGATCTCCTGTAATGTAGTTATGGGGGGAGAATAATTAATGGAAGGTTAGCAGGAAAGGATTAGCAGGCTCAGTTAATTGTTAATATCCTCAAAATCTAATTGCAATTACATTTACGTTTAAAGGGTATATTTTTAAATTGGCATTGATAATAACATGACGTTACTACATTAAAGTAGTACCAGCATGAAAGAAATCTTTTCCAAAATTTGCTCCTCCCTTTTGAGTTTTGTTGAGAAGAAAACACCTGCATTAATTTTTTTAAAAGCTCATTTCCCACCAATCTCCTGGAGAACACTTTCCCTTTCTCTCTGCCTTGTAATCTCATTTTACAGGTTATTTCTTTAGTTTACTGATTCTCATGTGAGTTCCAGCAAACATTCCACAGTTAAAAGCTCTGAAAGTTAGTCCCCGAGACACGTGAGGAACCTTTATGCAGTTTCCAGTGGAGAACATGGAAAAACTGTCTCAAAAAATACCAGATGTCTAATCCATCCATTCTTATAGCTGCAAGGGGACCAGAATCCAGAGTACGTTAGATAGCTATTGGCTACCCCTCCCTTAGAAGTTTTAGACCTCAGCTGCTGTCCGCTGTGGCCAGCAAAGCCAATGACAAGAAAGATTGGGAGTTACAAAAGTATTAAAACTGGAAGCATATGGCTAGAGGAAAATTCTCATCCGGAATGAGGACAATCTAAAATGTTCTGAACCACATGTAGATAGTAAAGAAGTGATTCAAAGAATAAGAAAGTCAATATTTGTCAAGATAAGCTCCTCCAGAGAAACTTAAAGGAAGCTAATGATGAAATAACACTATCACAACTATGAGGAAATTAGTTGTAAAATTAATAAACACAAGAAAGGACAGAATTGAGAGACAAAAATGGTAAGAGGAAGAAGAAGTAAAAGAGAGGCTAACAAGACTGGTCAAGCCCACTGTCTATAACCTCCTCTTTTTGGTTCACATGGGAACTAACAAGACTGCAAGGCGCAGCTTTCAGCGTACCACAAAGGATTACGAGGTCATGGGTAGGAAGCTGAAGGACCTTGGTGTACAGGTTGTCCTTTCATCTCTCCTCTCATTTGAAGGACATGGCCCACGAAGGGAGAGAAGAATAGTGGAGGTGAACAACTGGTTCTGCAGATGGTGCCACCGGGAACAGTTTGGGTTTTTGGTCCACAGTCTGCATTTCCACAAAGATGGAATCTGGCAATTGATGGGCTACACCTCATACCCGTTGGCAAGAATGTTTTTGCTAACAGTCTTGCAAAGCAGATCAGGAGATCTTTAAACTGAGTTCGGCCAGGAAGGGAAATATTATTATTCAGGGTGAGGATCAGCGAGTGCTGGGCAGAGAAGCCTAAAGGATATAGACAGACCAGGTCAAGTAGTTCTAGAGACCAACAGTAGGAGGAAAAACAACTTTAGTAAAGGACTTGTGGGAAGGGCACATGATCTTAAGTGTCTCCACACTAATGCACAGACCATGGGAAATAAACAAGATGACCTCAAACTCTAGGTAAGACAAATATGATTTAATAGGCATCACTGAAACCTGTGGGATGAGTCTTATGATGGAATGGAGTAATAGGGAGGTTTAACCTATTTCACAGAAATAGATCAAACAAGAAAGGAGGAGGAGCAGCTTTATATGTCAAGGTTGTTGCCGGGCAGGCAAAGTTTTCTATGAGTGGACAGCAGAAGGAAGACACGGTGTGGCCAGACAGCCAGGTGCGACTCCAGCAGAATTGTTATGGCTATGTCTTGTGTATTAAAGAAGGCCACATGCCAGAGCACTGATTGGGTCACCCCACTTGTTCCAGGGTGACAAGGTAGCATAAAAAGGCTGGTGTTTGCCTTGACCAGCTGCCAGTTAGACTCCCTAGCTGGACCTCTCGTGCTATTGGCAGTATTCTGTTTGTAAGGGGAGAGGCTGCCCAATTTTTCTGCATTATCTTCGGTTTTTCCCCTTTGTCTAATTGCTGGCAAGCTAGCCTGTTTTTGCTAAGTCTTATCTTAGAGTGTGGCAATAAATCAGTACTCCAAGCCTAACTAATGAGCCTCTGGAATTTTTTCTGATTCACTGGGACTCACTGCTGTGGCGAAGCCTTGCTTCACAGATAGCACGCTGCTCATACTCAGAGGAACCAAATCCTGCCAACCCTGACAGTTTTCACCTGTGAAGAGATCTATGACTTAAACCCAGGAAACCAGGTTGAGAGCATCTGGGTAAGAATTAAGGGAGCGAGAATCAATAGGGATGTTATTGTGGGGGTTTACTACAGATCTCTAAGCGAGCCTGAGGAGTTGGATAATGCCTTCCTGGTGCAGATGACCACACATTCAAAAACGAGATGCAGTAGTAGTATATCAATTATCCTGATATATGATGGCAGTCAAACTCTGCCAAGATCACAAGGTCCAACGAGTTCCTCGCTTGCCTTGCTGACAATTTCATGGTCCAGAAGGTGAAAGAAGGGATCCACTGTTTTAGATCTGATCCTGACCAACAGGGATGATCTTGTTAATGAGGTGGCAGTGGTGGGATCCGTAGGGGGGAGTGACCATGCTCTTTTGGAATTTGTCAGTCAGTGGAAAGGAGAAGCCAAGTGTAGCCAGACATGCATTCTAGACTTTAAAAAAGCTAATTTCTGTAAACTTAGGGAGTTACTGGCTGAAATTCATTGTTCGAGAATACTGAAAGAGAAAGGAGTTCATCACGGCTGGGAGTTTCTTAAAAGTGAGATACTGAAGGCACAATTGAAAACTGTGCCAATAAGAAAGAAAAATGGCAGGTGTCTAAAGAAACCAGAATGGTTGATGAAAGAACTCTCAGCTGACTAAGTGTTAAAAGAAACATGTACAGGAAATGGAAGAATGGGGAAATCGCCAAAGAGGAATTCAAACAACCAGGATATGTAGGGAGAAGGTCAGAAAAGCTAAAGCACAGAAAGAACTCGGGTTCTCCAGAGACATTAAAAACACTAAAAAGGGCTTTTTATGTTTGCAGCAAAAGGAAAAACAAGGAAATGGTAGGGACGCTGCATGGAGAAGATGGCCAATTACTAACGGGAAAGAGAAAAGGCAGAACTGCTCAACACCTCCTTTGCCTCAGTTTTCTCCCAAAAAGGTAGAAGTACTCAACATGGAGGGGGAACAGGTGGGGAAGGAGGGGAGAAATACAGCACAGACTAGGCAGAGAAGTAGTACAGGAATACCTGGCTAAACTAGATGAATTCAAGTCTCCAGGGCCAGATGAATTACATCCAAGAATATTAAAAGAACTAGCAGAAGTCATTTCTGAACCACTTGCAGTAATCTTTGAGAACTCTTGGAGAACAGGAAATGTTGTCCCCATCTTCAAAAAGGGGAAAAAGAGGACGCAAATAATTACCACCCAGTTAGCCTGGCATCAATACCAGGAAAGATGCAAGAGCAGCTCAGTCAGTTTGTAATTACTTAGAAAGCCGTAATCACTAAGAGCCAATATGGATTTCTCAAAAATAAGTCATGCCGGACTAATCTTATCTCTTTTTACAATAGAGTTACAAGCTTGATAGATGAAGGCAATGCTGTGGACGTGGCATATCTTGACTTCAGTAAGGCCTTTGACAAAGTTCCCCATGACATTCTTGCAAAGAAGCTACTAAAATGCGGGCTGGACAGGGCTACTGTTAGGTGGATTTGTAATTGGTTGACCGACCGAACCCAAAGGGTGCTCACCAATGGCTGCTTTTCATCATGGAGAGAAGTGACTAGTGGGGTGCCACAGGGTTCTGTCCTGGGCCCAGTGCTATTCAACATCTTCATCAATGACTTGGATGATGTAATAGAGGGCATGCTGATCAAATTTGCAGATGACACCAAATTGGAAGGGGTTGCTAGTATGCCAGAGGACAGGATCAAAATTCAAAATGACCTTAACAGATTGGAGAGCTGGGCCAAAGCGAACAAAATGAATTTCAACAGAGAGAAATGTAAGGTCCTACACTTAGGCAGAGAAAATGGAATGCACAAATATAGGATGGGGGACACGTGGCTGGATAACGGTACATATGAAAGGGATCTAGGAGTCTTGGTAGACCACAAGGTGAACATGAGTCAGCAGTGTGATGCAGCAGTCAAGAAAGCCAATGCAATTCTTGGTTGCATCAATAGGAGTACGGTGTCTAGGTCAAGGAGGTAATGCTACCACTCTATGCTGCGTTGGTTAGACCTCATCTGTAGTACTTTGTTCCGTTCTGGACTCCTCAATTCAAGAAAGATATTGACAAGCTAGAGCATGTCCAGAGGAAGACGACCAAAATGGTGAAGGGTCTGGAAGCCATGCCCCTATGAGGAGCGGCTTAGGGAGCTGGGTATGTTTAGTCTGCAGAAGAGAAGGTTAAGAAGAGACATGATAGCCATGTTTAAATATTTGAAGGGATGTCATGTTGAAGAAGGAGCGGGCTTGTTTTCTGCTGCACCAAAGACTAGGTCAAGGAGCAGTGGATTCAAGCTGCAGGAAAGGAGATTCCATCTGAACCTCAGGAAGAACTTCCTGACGGTCAGAGCTGTCCAGCAGTAGAATGTTCTGCCCTGGAGTGTGGTGGAGTCTCCTTCTTTGGAGGTTTTTAAACAGAGCCTGGATGAACATCTGTTGGGAGTGCTTTGATGTGTATTCCTGCATAGCAGAGGGTTGGACTGGATGGCCCCTGTGGTCTCTTCCAACTCTCTGATTCCGTGATTGTATGATTCTAAGAAAGGTAGAACACTATTGAGTAAATTGTTAGGCCCATGAATTCGCTCAAATTATTTGTCAGGCACATAATTTGTGCTATTGCATATCAACCTTTACGGAAAGTGTCTGGAATGAATGTCTGAAGACAACTGTATGACGAGTTATGTATCCCTTATCTGAAATCTTGTGACCAGAAGTATTTTGGATTACAGATTTTATTTTACCTTTGATACTAGAATACTTTACTTGTGTTAGCATATACATATATGAGGTAGCTTGGAGGTGAGACCCAAGTTTAAATACAAAATTCATTTATGTTTCGTATACACCTTTTACACATATCCTGAAGGTAGTTTTATACGGTATTTTTTAATAATTTTGTGCATGAAACAAAGTTTGTGTACATTGAAACTTCAGAAAGCAAAGATGTCACTATCTCAGCCACCCACATGAACAATGTTGGATTTTGGAGTATTTCAGATTAGATAAAGGATGATAAACCACTACTATGGTGGGTGGGGAGCTCTCCTCTCACAACTAAAAAATTTAAGTGTCTTGTTGAAGCTATTCTTCTCAAAAGCACAAAAATGTACAAAATTTCATATATTATAAGCATCATCATTCTTTGACAAAGGTATTTACATTTTTAAAACATTTTATTAAACAGAAAAAAGCAAAAAAGAACAAACAACATTGCATACATAAAATCAGAAATATAATACATAATACAATGCAAATAAAAAGACAAAAAATACAAAACACAACTACAAGCATCTAACAAAACTATAAAAAAATTTAAAAACCTACAAATAACTAAAGGTTGGTTGCTACCCTTGTTGGAAACAGTTCGTTGTAATCAAATGATTACACCTATTAGTCTTAAATCTACACCAAAAATTTATACTTTTTGCAACTCACTCTTATCATAGATCTATACCTACAAGATTAATTAATTAATCACAAATCTTAAAAAAATATAATCACTTATTAAATAGTTCTATATTCTATAGCACTTATCAAATAGTTCTATATTCTTACATTACAACTAATAAGATCAGTTATAATCTATTATAATCACCTGTCATCTAATTCTATATTCAATATTAGTTTTTTAAACTAAAAGACGCAACCAGTGTATATGAAGCACCCTATTTATACGCTGACAAATACTATTTGCTGGTGTAAAAGACACACCAGCCTGTAAGATGTACCCCATTTTCAAATAGTATTTTTCAGGAAAAAAAGTGAATCTTATACACCAGCAAATACAGTATTAATCTTGAAAAAAAATCACTGAAATCAATCAAGAGTAATAATAATATCCAAAAATGAGTAATAGTCCTCTACGTAAATAATAATCTTTAACTGTAACAAACAAATTATATTTTTAGTTCAAATTTTACACTTCTCATGTAGCAAAATAAAGTCAAAGTTTAAATTTTAAAAACCTATTGTCATTAGTTCACCTTTGTTCTTTTTAAAATAATCAGACCCCCCCTATCATGGATCAGGACTCAGCTTCTCCATGTGAACAGCAGCCTCAAATGAGGACATGTAGAAGCAAGTGCACAAGGGGCTAATCAGGCTGCGATGAGAGCCAGCTCACTCCAGCCTTCTTAAAGAAGGCACAGGGCAGTAACTCTATGCCAGAAATACCCTTTTTGCCTGCATATTAGAAGCCCCAGTGTACAAGACGCACCCCACTTTTCAAGGGGTATTTTTCAGGAAAAAAAATTTTAGTACCCTGGTGAGGCAAATTGCACATGGAAGGAGGAGAATGAAAGGAGTGTTGCTCCAAGCTTCCTCCCCTTCCTGTTTTGCTTCGCCAGGGAGAACTCTCAGCAGGGTCAAAATACACAGAAAAGGGGGGCAGTGAAAAGAGTGCTGCACCAGGCTTCCTCTTCCTATTTTGCCTGGGTTGGGAGAACTTTCATTCCCCTTCCTTTCCCTATGCATTTAGCATTACTGTATTCGCCAGTGTATAAGGTGCACCAACGTATAAGATGCACCCCATTTTCAGAGGGTATTTTTAGGAAAAAAAAGTGCATCTTATATGCTAGCAAATATGTAACTCACCTGTTGCTGGCCCTTGTCTTGTGTTCTCTGGATTCTCTGCTCATTGCTTGCCTGGATTTTCTTACCCCAGACTATCTGACCGTGTTGCCTGCCGGATTCCTGGACATTTGGATTGTTTCTGGATGATGTTTCTTCCCACCATGAACAGGCAAGCTGTACTGACTGTTAGTGTCTCTGTTTGACTGTGAATAGCCTCTGCACTCTGTTGCTCAGCACGGACAGCTGGTGCTTGCAACACCTCAGTGCAGACATAAATTAACTTTTTGTTCTTCCTTTCAATCTATACGTAAGATTGTCCATGTCAGTTATCCCCATCAGTTGGTAAGTTCATTTTTTTCAGTACTTTGCATATACAAGTCTTGCTGCTAACTACATATGTTGTATCCTGTTCCCAGATGTCTAGCAAACATAATTCAGGTCCTTCAGATATTTGAGACTTCAGAATCTTTTGCATCATGTTTTGTATCGTCATTCAAAACTGTTTGGCTGTATCACATGTCCACCATATGTGACAGAAAGTCCCAACATGATCTTGACACTTCCAACACTTATATTTCGTCTCTTTATATATCTTTGCTAGTCTCTCTTTTGTAAGATACCAACAATACATAATTTTGTAATGATTTTGTTTAAGGTAATAGTATATTCTTAAGATCCTTTGTCCCTAACTTTTCCCATTGATTCATATCTATATTATGTTTAAAATTCCTTGCTCAACTAATCATATTTTCCTTTATTTATTCTTCTTCTATCTCAAATTTCAGCAAGAACTTATACATCTTAGCAATCAGTGGTCATCATATGAACATAACAAAAATTCAGACTCAGATTTAGTTTCTTCAAACTGTTTGGCCTTCTTATCTTGGAATCTTAAAATTGTCTAAATGAGAGCTATTGTACACTAAGACCATCCTCCTATAATAATTGTAACATTTTCATCTTATAATCTTGGAGTTTTTTTTTTCTCTAGTAAGTGATAATATGTCAACTATTGTTGATTGGCTCTTGTCTCAGTTTTGTACAAAGCCTCTTGTGAAGAAATCCACAAAGGAATTTTTAGACATAATCTCCACTTATATTTATTCCAGATTTTCAATAAGGCACGCCTAGCACAATGATTATTAAAAGCAACATTAACCTTAGCTTTCTTGTACCATAAATAACCATGCCATCCAAATCTCAAGTCATGGTCTAAAGGTATTTAGATTAAGGTTGCAATCCTAAATACCATATAAATACTAATGTTAGGAGTTACTTTTATTGAATTAAGTGAGATTTGCTTCTTTTTTATTAAAAGTATTTAGATAGTTAATACAAATATATATTATTTCTTCAGTCTAAAGAAAAGAGTTATACATTGTTATATCCATAGCATACTAAAAAAAGAAGATATTCCAAAAGCAAAGTTTATATATACTTAATCATTCATTTCATCAACTTCTTTTTTTCATGAACATTCACTTGAACCATTCACACAAGACTTCCTCCCAAGAGAGAGGTTATTTATATAATCTAGACATCTTTTGCCTGTCATTTAAACCAATATGATTCTTGTACCTGTGTATTTTATCCTTAAACTCAAAAGTCAATATTCACCATCTTGATATCTCCCCAAACATTCCTGAAATATAATAACATTGTCTCAATCTTTGACAACCTTTTCAAATTTGTCCCCTCTATACATAAATCTGCCCATCTATATCATGTCAAACAGTTTCACGTCCCAATCTGTTATCGAGGGGAGAGTTTTCTGCTTCCATATTTGGGCTATTACCATTCTAGAGGCAGCTGTCACATAAAACAACAACTTTCCAGCCTTTTTCTCCAAGTCATCTTTCATTGTATATGACAAATACAATTCAGGGGTCATTTCATATTGGATACCTAGAATTCTTTCTATTTGAGTATGTACAATGTTCCAAAATGTCTTCACTTTTTTACATGACCACCATAGAAAATAAAAAGTACCAATTTCATGTTTGCACTTCCAACACTTATTCGAACAGTTTTGATACATTTTTTATATCTTTTTACAGGAATAAGATACCCTCTGAGGTACATCTTATAAACATTTTCTCTGATATCCTGGCACACTGTATATCTTAACCTCTTAGACCAGTTTTTTACCCCCATTGTTCAAAAGGGATTGGATGCAACACATTTTGTGCCCACTTAATCATT
This sequence comes from Iguana delicatissima, assembly GCA_948472985.1. Taxonomy (NCBI): domain Eukaryota; kingdom Metazoa; phylum Chordata; class Lepidosauria; order Squamata; family Iguanidae; genus Iguana; species Iguana delicatissima. The sequence continues at coordinate 476,944 of CAOKZL010001411.1, forward strand.
GAAATTTTAACTGGCTCATCTTCTGTTACCCATTTTAATAACATTTTGTAAATTGAAGAAATAGGTTTAGGTTTTCCTGAACATAAAATTGTGGTCATGTTTTCTTCTATCACTTGAAATCCATTTAACATCATATCCGCTTTTAATTTTTCTCAGAGTAACCAATGACACTTAATTCCGCTTTCATTAAGTTCTTGTTGAGACCTAATTCTTATTTGTTCATGTTGCAACTCAATCAAATATTTATATTTTATCCAACTATCAAATAATATGTTCTCTTTTTTATAATAAGCCTCATGAGGAGAGACCCAGAGGCGCTTTTTCCAACATCTTTTAAGTATTTTCTCCACACATTTAATAAGGTTTTTCTTACATAATGATTATTAAATTCTTTATTTGTTTTTGCCTTGTTAAACCATATGTAAAAATGCCATCCTGACCACAAATCCACTGCTTCTAAATTTAGTAATTTCGTATTGTCTAGGCTGATCCAATCTTGTATCCAATTTAAGCAGTAGGTGTATAGTACAGCAAAAATTTAGGCAAACTCAATCCACCTCTTTCCCTCGCATCTTGGAGAATCTTCAATTTTACTCTCAGTTTCTTCCCTCCCTAGATAAAATTTGAAATTTATTTTTGCCAACAGTGAATGATTTTATCATTATGAATGACTAGGATCATTTGGAATAGAAAGAGGGTCTTGGATAAAAGCCATTTTCACTGCTGTGATTCTTCCCATAAAGGATAACCTTAAATTGTTCCCATTTCAAAGATCTTTGAAGATATCTTTTCATGTTTTTTCATAATTATATTTAAAAAGATCGAAGTTTTCCTTAGTTAGTAGAATACCTAGATATTTTACTTTCTTTGCTATATTATATCCAGTTAGATGCAAAAAATCATGATTCCTCACCTGAAGAGATTTTTTTTAATAAGATACTAGTTTTTATTTTTGTTAACTTTCAGTCCCGATTATCTCTCGGAGTCTTTAAGAATAGTTTTAAGTTCTTTTAATCTTCTTTTAATTTTCTGCATCTTGTATTGTGTCAGTTCTAAGATATTTTGCTCTAATTCAAAAGCTAAGAGCTTTGAGTTTCCCCCATCTATATGGTATGTTATGACTCTTTAGGTGGGTTGTTAGGAATCTGTAATCTTTTCTCTTGCACAATATTCTTGGAGGTATTGTTACCCTGTGTACTGAGGATCCCACGGGGGACTCCAAACGTGCTCAAATATTGCTGGGGAAAATTAGCTCAGAGCACAAGTTAGCAAAACGAGAGGCAGGGCAACGCAGCGGAATCTTTAAACCCAAAGTATACGGGGTCAGGCCAAGCCAAGAAGCACACCAAATATGAAATAATAACTGTGATTTTATTAAATACAAGCAGATAGTGTATGCAACACACTCACACAAGTAACTATAGAAAATAAAGGTGGTAGTGCTATAGAGGATTGTTGAATTGGATGATACTACACCTGTCCAAAGCCCGGGGTAGATCACTGCGGGGGTCCATAAGTGCGCAGTCTCAGAATGAGACTGAGGGGAAAGCTCGGCGGATGAAGCGGCAGCAAGGCTGGATGGAAGTTCAGAGCGATCTGAGGAAGGTCTCGGAATCAGGGGGTTTTATAGGGAAAGTATGACCGTAGGCTAGTCTGTACTTGGGAGAGAACAATGAGGTTTAGGCGTGAGACAATGTCTCCAAAAGGTCAGAATTTAGCATGATTGAGTTAGTTCCGAATCGACAATGGAATGGCCAGTATGCAGATGCAGTGTACTTGACAGCTAAGCGTCTAGCTCGTCAAGTTGCCTGCTCGGGGCAGGCAACTTTGTATCAGCGTGCATCTTTAATGAGGTGTTTGTCTAGGGAGGTCTCCTAAAGCGAGATCTGGCTGAGTCTGGCCTGCCTGGGTGGAGAATAGAATGTTCAGCAATCAATGGCCATGCCTAGTTCTGTGCTTGTTCGGGGACCTCACAAACACTTGGCCGAGGATGGTGTAATGGGGGCGAATTGTGATATCAAAATGATATCTAATATCTTCCAAAGTAAGGCTAGTAAACGGTAATAACAATAGTAGTGTCCAATATTTCAGGTACAGCATTTGACTGCTCAAATCAAAAGGTTTTTATACTCCATTTCCCTCCCTGAAGGGGTATGAGTTAATTACTTTCTGGCAGAGTAAACAAAAGGGGCCTGGAATTGTCTGATTGTTTCAGTGTCTTGGTTGGGTAAGGTGACTGGGGCAGGTTTTGGTAGGAAATATGCTTAGCAGGGGTGCTTGCCTGCTGCATCTGGGCTTGATTATTGTTTTCTGTGGGCAGCTGAGAGGATTATCTTAGAGACATTAAATCAGGCTTTCCCAGCTAATCCACAGTGAATTTATGACTTGGCCATGCTGAGGTTACCTTTGACCTACTCTTGCACACCTTCCCAGCCAGAGTCTCCCCTCCACATGGCCTTTCAGTCATAAGTGTATATAACTTCATTTCATGCCAATTAATATTTGCCAATTAAACCATATCAAAACGTGGGAGTGTAACAGCTGCTAACGGTTCCTAAGGATGGAACCATGGCAGTTAGATGGAATGATTGTGCTACAGTTGTGCTGTATTTACATGGAACGGTCTCCCATAGTGGACTCTGGTCTCCAGGGGTTCTAGTCCAAGACTTAAATTACTACACCATGCTGACTCTCTGCTTTCCCCCCCATAAATGCACCTCAAAATGTAGGCTTTTATCCTGATTTTTAGTACACTTACAGCACAATCCCAACCATGTGTATTCAGAATTATATCTTATTCAATGGAACTTGTTATTATTCAGCTATACCTGGGAGTGCTATTATACTTAATTTATATTACTCTTAGTTTATATTTCAGAGTGGATGTATTTAAAATAGAGACTCAGAAATTCAGTGCAGAACATATGTTATCAACAGGTCTCCTGAGCACTTAAGACAATATTTTAAATACTCAGAACAATTCATGTTATGTTTAGTATTTGAGCCTGTGTCAACAGACGGCATGGGTGAACAAAAGGTTGCCTTGAAATCTCATGTGGCCCTCCAAGACGGTTTTTATGGTGCTCAGCATCACTAGGCTTCCTAGACTTACTTCTGGATCTGCAAAGGATGAATTAAACAGCCTGTGAGAATGGCAAAACACTTTTTAAATATGTTGTAGTATTTGGCACCTGCACTATTTACCAGCAAAAAACAAAACAAAACAAAAACAACCCGTTTTCTCAACCCAGAAATAACCACTTCAGTTTTTTCTTTTGGAGGCATTTTTGGGAGACCATATGGATCCTAAAGGTCCCTGAATCCACTGCACTTACTCACCTACAGCATTTCCTGGTGAAAGCCTTATATTCGTCCAGCAAAATATGGGGAAACTTGAAATGGTAATCTGACCTCACAGAGCTGCATACTATTAACCCTCGATTGAAAGGCCCAGATCCAGGCTCCACAACACATGGTGCAAATCTGATCTTTTATTTCTAACGCCTCTGACAGAAACGTGGTCCACTGTCCTTGTTTGCTCTTTAAACTGAGTTTTACAGCACTTGAGGTAATTCAAAGCAGTAGCAATGAAGCGCATCTCAGGGGCTGGGCGGTACAAGGGCTATTGTCTCTCCGAGAGCAGGAATGCCGCCAGCTCAGAAAATGGCACGGCAGAAGCTCGAGGGTGGAAGGGGAAAATCACGAACCCATTACGCCGTAAAAATCAGTCTAGTTTATTTCCCTTTATGGGATTATTTGCAGGCCGCTTTTCGGCCCTGTTCTCGTTCTTTCACCCCGACCGTTAAAGTCGAAAAATCATTATCGGCTTTGTAAAATACAAATAAATTGGGGGCCGTTGCATGCAGGATAACCAAGACGCAGGCAGAAATCCTGAGTTCAGATGACTGAATTTGCAATTAAGTAATAAAGATGTTATTTATTTATGTATTTATTTATTGCCCTCCTGGAAGATGATAGGAAGCAAAGGCCGGCCGATGGCCTGGGGGTTTCGTTGTTCGAATTATACGTCAGACTCCCACGTTGCTCTCCTGGCCGAGGCGCAGTGCCTTGTGGGAAGCACAGTTCCAGAGCGTCGCCGCGGTGCTTTGTGGGGCGGGTAGTTCCGTTTCCTGTGGCGCTGTTGCGGAGGGCAAGTTTCCTGCGGCGGCGGCGGCGGCGGCGGCAGGGGAACCGCCTCGTTCTGGGACTCGGCATCGGGAGGCCTTGTGGGATCTGTAGTCCCGACCGCCGTGGGCCCGCGGGGGAAAGGCGGAGGAGGAGGAGGACGCGGGCGGCACACCGCGCACACACCATGCCCGGGTTCACGTGTTGCGTGCCAGGCTGCTACAACAACTCTCACCGGGACAAGGCGCTCCACTTCTACACCTTCCCGAAGGACGCGGAGCTGCGCCGCCTCTGGCTGAAGAATGTGTCCCGGGCCGGCGTTAGCGGCTGCTTCAGCACTTTCCAGCCCACGACGGGCCACCGCGTCTGCTCCGAGCACTTCCCCGGCGGCCGCAAATCCTATCTGGTGCGGGTGCCCACCATCTTCCCTCTGCGGGGCGTCAATGAACGCAAGGGGTCCCGCGGGGGCAGGCGCGCCCGCCACACCCCCGCCACGACTCCGGCGGCGGCCGCGGCGGCGGCGGCTCAAGCCGCGGTTTTGCTCACTTTGCAGGAAGGAGGGGCGGCCGAGGCAGCTCAGGCCCTCAGAGCCGGAATCGGAGGAGGAGGAGGAGGAGGAATTGGCATTGGACCGGGCGGAGTTGGAGGGGGAGCCCCTGGGGAGGATGTCAAGCCTATTGACCTGACGGTGCAGTTGGAGCTGGGGGGCCCGGCCGCTGCGGCTGCAGCCGCGGCCATGGTTGGGGGCCCCGTCAGCTTGGCATTCTTGGCCCAGAATGGGCCCATGGTGGACAGCCCACCAGACCACTCATACTCCTTGTCCTCTGGCACCACTTCGGAGGAGCTGCTGCGCAAGCTGAATGAGCAGCGGGACATCATCGCCCTCCTGGAGGTGAAGATGAAGGAGATGAAAGGCAGCATCCGCCGCCTCCGCCTGGCTGAAGCCCAGCTCCGCGAGGAGATCCGAGAGAAAGACCGCCTGCTCCACGCTGCCAGTATGGCCGGGGCCACTCGCAAGCGTCATGGCCTCTGAAACCAGCCCACCCGCCCCCTGTAGTTAGAGTCCTGCCCTTTTGGTTGCTTCTCTTGTGCCGGGCAGGGGACCAAGGGCATACGGACCCCATTGGAACTGCTTACTCACCGTGGCATCAGTGAAAACCCAAACAAGAAGAAGACTTGGGGGTTGGGGTAGTAGACTGTTGTAAGGATAACTGGTGCTCTAGAACTGGGTGTAGCATTGTTGCCCAACCTGAAATTCCGACCCCTTGAGGTCAGGTCTACGCTTCGACAAGCAGAATGCCAGTTTATAACTACTGGCCGACTTCTTCCTCTCATGTCAGGAAGCCCAGGCTGTTGTGTTAGCCAACAGACACATACCTGGATTAAAATACTCATCTTTTTATGTGTATGCCTGTGAAAACAACCCACCAAGACTTGGCTAAAATATTTTTAGATAGACAGTCTGAGTTATTGTTTGCCAGCTGACTCTGTACTCCTTCTATTATGTACTATTAAAAGTGTGGTGGCAGATAGCAGCTGCTGTGGTATTCTCAGTGAGGCTGATGCTATTGAAACTGATCCATCTTCAGCAACACTGAGGAAATGATTCTTGTAAAGCTGGATATTTCCCCTAAGTGCATGTAGGATTATCAGCTGCTGCCATCAGCAGTTAAATTACACTTAGTACAAAGCAAATTTTGAGAAAAAATGGGTTACTTTTTAGAAAAGCACACTTGGGCTCTGAAGCATTTACTCTGGAGTAGTTTGAATCCTAATTGCATCCATAGCATTGTACCAGGATTATTTTGCAGTCAATGTCTTGTTGATAGCACCTTAGAAAATATAGTCAGTTCATTTTCTTCGTCCTTCCTTATAAAAGACAAGGGGAAAAATGGAAATCGTGGCTTTTTCTTCTGTCTTACCCAAACCGCACAAAAATTACTGATGGAGATTACTCCAAAATTACTCTACCATTTCTGATGTCCAGATTGATTATTGACAGTTAGATGACAACAGGCACATACAGCCTGCATCCCTATACTGCGGTTGTAGTTACTGTTTTGCCTTTCTTTTCCAGACTGATAAGGATTATTGTGGCTGTGCCATAGTTGGATGGCTCCTGCCCTTCAACAGTTGCTTCTTGTGTGACTTTTGATAATACTTCATTTTGCTTGATTTATACCAATGCTGTGCAGCATATTTCATTTCAACATAAGTTGCAGTGTACTCTGGCTAACATGAAAGGAATGAGATTAATTTCCAGTGACTGTGTGGATCTTCTGTACTTCTGAGTAAGTTAGCACAGCTAGCAGTCTCTGTTTGATGTTTGGAAAACTTTAATGGCACAAGTGTGGGCTGACAGTAGAGTTTGCAAGAGATAGTAGTACTCTTCAGATTCAAACAGATATATGTTCAACTTGCATGGATGAAAATGAAAGGAGCCGGTCCTACAGTTTGATTCACTTTGGTCAGAAATTGATGGTTGTTACTACATGTGTAGATCTAAACAGATGCTTCTGTTTAATACTTTTAGGGCATTTGATAAGAGTTCATTCACGCAAGAGCCCACCACAGTGTGTGCTCTGCACTGCTTTTTATAGAATCCCAAGACTCCCCTGACTAAGAGAAAGGGTAAATTAGAACAATTTCTCAGGTCTTTCTGCTTTAACTGAAAATCAGACTTGTATAAAGGAAGATTGGCTCATCTGTTTTGATGGACTTGCATTTCTAAGTGTACCTTTAGTTGGAACTGTCGTGACTTGCAGGGATTGGCTAGTGTCGGAATGGTAATCTGTCCAGTTCTTTATTATTTTGGTTACAGCATTTTTATATTTTATGTAATCTGAAACAAACACAAGCATGTTGCTTACATATATTATAGAGCAATGAAAATGAAGAAGAAAAGAAGAAGAAAGAGTGATTATCTAAATTAAAAAGCTAGAAATACACCATATAGAAAATGTACGTCTTACATGGCCCTTATTCTTCTTTAATGTGTATAGATGAGAAGAACTGTAAATGTCTTTCCATACTCCAGAGCTTGTGTAATTGATGGTGCAGTTTATTGGGAAATATAGCAGCAGAATGTAAACCTTAATCTTGTTGGATTTTGTGGATGCCCTTCATTAGGTATTGGGAATTGATCTGTTCTTTGAACAAGATAGTAGACTGTATCCAGTTATTTGAGTAGAATTTGCGAGAATATTGAGCATTATATACTTTTGTTTTTGGAATTAATTTGTAACTTCTTTTCTGTTTTTTGTCTTGTGCTTCTTAGATAGGGGGACTAAAATGCAGGCACATTTGCTACAGAATGTGCCTTTAGGTCACACATTTTTCATTTTGCTCTGTGTGCATCTGTTGAAACATGAGAGGCACACTGGCTTTCTATCTTTGTAAATAAGACTGCATTCTACCTGGATGAAAGTGTTTCAAGTGTGTTGTGACAGTTGTGGTACTTTTCTACCATCATTATGCACTAAAGTATGTTCAGTTGATTGGATTGCAGGACTGGTTATCTGTTGGACTGTTCTATTTTCCTGGTTATCCTGAGGTGCTAACAAACGTGCTTAATTTGAATAAAGTCTATTTTGTTTTGTTATGCTTGTGTGTGTAGTTCATCCATGATGAGTAACACATCTTCATATATTTTTTCTTCCTTCTTACAGTCTATATGTACCTTGAACAAAATATATTTCGTGCTTTTTTTCCCCCTAACTCTCCTGGGTAAGAGATCTTTGTATGTAAAATGTACTTCTCAAGAAGATGTATGATTACAATGGATGCCTTGATCTTTTTGATCTCCAATGGAGAATGGCATACAGTAGCCTTTTGCCCATGACACAAAATTCTTAGTGTCAATTCATTTTCACTTTTCTAATATGAATCGGATGTCCAGTAGCTTGTGAATTCTTTTTCTAAGTACAAAGTAAACATAAATCTTCTTACCTTAGTTGTTCTTCTAATGAGTTACCAGCTATAGTTATCTTTTCACATTTGTCTTGAGAATGCAGATAATTTTCTGTGAATTGTACTTCTGTACTGTTTTGATGAATGCATATTCTCTAGAGAGAGCCACTGCAGCGTAGTGGTTTGAGTGTTGGACAGCGACCTTGGAGACCAAGGTTCGATTCCCTGCTCCGCCATGGAAATTCATTGGGTGACCTTGGGTGCATCACACATGCTCATCCCTAGAAAACCCTTTGATAGTTTTACCTTAGTGCTGCCATAAGTTGGAAAGGACTTGAAGGCATAAAACAACAAATATTCTGTAAGAGAGCCAGTGTGTGGTGTGGTTTGAGCTTTGGACTGCAACTCTGGAGACCAGGATGTGAATCTCCACTCAGCCATGGAACCCCACCTCTTCTGAACAAATCTTGCTAAGAAAACCCCATGATAGGGTCACCATAAATCAGAAATGACTCAAAGGCACACAACAACAATATTCTCTAAGGTTTCCATGCTCATTTAACATAGCTATGCAGATTGTGCAGCCTGTTCCTGGATAGGTCCTATTTAGGCACTGCTAGTAACAAGGGTCATAGGTCTTTGGCTTGAAGAATCAAGTAGACCTTGTTGAATCTAAGCAGTTATGGATCTGGTCGCTTGGTGGTTGAAGAGGAGACCACTTGAAAGTATATGTATATTTCCTTGAATTCCACAGTGTAGCAAAGTTGGAATGTAAGTCTAATAGACTTAACAGAATCCTCTGTTCATTTACTAAAAGAACTCACAAAGCCCATAGGCCAGCAACTAAGACTGCAGCCCTGGGTATCAATATTTGGAAGAAAATCTAATTAAATTCAGTGGAATCTGCTTGTGTGTAAATATGCATCAGAGCTGGTTGCACATGAATTTTATAGAACAGCATCTGTCCATCTTAACTTTTGTTATCTACAGATAACTACTTCAGATACTGATTTGAAATCCATCATCACTTCTGAAGTAATGAGATAAAGGAGCATGGTGCCAGCATCTTTGCTATTTCAGGAATCCTATGATCCCACTATAGCCACATGTCAAATATACATGTGCATTCTGTGTGTATAATCGCAGCTGATGCATCTTCAGTGATATATATATATATACACATATACATACACAGAGAGAGGCAGATTCTGATAACTCACCTTATCTCTATATGTATGGATATGTGTGTGTGTGTGTGTGTGTGTGTGTATATATATATGCACACACACACACACATATATACACATATACACACTATATGCACACAGGAAGGATTCTGATAACTTGCTTTTTCTCTGCTCCTGCGAAGCTTTATTTTTTTTAAAAAAAAATTAAATACTATTTTGAGACAACAAAGGGAAGAATTTGTAGTACCTCTCTATTGGTTTTTTTTTAAGCATAGGAGTGAATCCACTCTAAGGGTCTTAACACTGTATGATGTAGCGCCAGCCTGCTATTGCGTCGGCTTCAAGCTCTTCAGACTCTCAGCCGGAGCCCCTCCCGTCACTTGTCAGCTATCTGGTCCTTTTAAAGATGGGCTATTGCTGCCGGGACCTTCTGCATACAAATCGTGTGCTTTACTGTTAGACTCCAGCCAGCCTGGAGACCGCAGCATCCCAGAAGGGTCTGCCTGTAAACCTCTCCAATCGTTTCCGTTCCGCAGCGGCCACTACGGAACTGATTTTGGTACCCTGAAGGCCAACGCCCTCTTTCTTTGGATGGGCAAGGTACCAAAAACTCCCACCATGCTTTGCGGCTGGCTCGCACCTCGAGGCGGAGACCTTGGCGCAGAGATGCTTGCTGGGAGCTGTAGTGCGCCCACTTCTCCCCGCGGATGCCGAAGCAGGCGAATCTCGCCTCTCCCTCAGAACCGGCCTACGCGCATGTGCGCCCGCCGTGGGGCGTGACCGGAAGGGGCGGGCGGGGCGGGCGAGGCGAGGAGAGAGGGAGCGGTCAGTGGGCTCGGGCCGCGCTCTGTGCCACCGCTGACGCCATTAGACAAGTTGGAGCAGCCAGGTGGGTGTTCCCGCGGGGCCGGGGCCGCCCGCCAGGAGCGCGAGGAAGGCGCAGCGGCGGAGCTTCCTCGGTGGCCACTGGGGCGCCGGGGCTGGGCCCGCTGGTCGGGGGAGGGGGCGCCCGGGCGCCGCCGTCCTCCCCCTCGCTCTCCCCAGGGTGGGGAAGGGCGAGAGTGAGGGTGTGTCGGCGAGCTACGGTAGTGCGGCGTCGTTCTTCCTCTTCGCCGGGGGCTGATAGAACAGTCCTCCCCGTCGGCAAGCCTCTCTGCCTCCTTGCCATTGGGAGCAGCAGTAATTCCGTGCGGGTGTGAACGCGTGATCCTCTTTCTGCGTCTGTGTAGGTTGTGCTCGTCCACGTGCTTGCCAGCGCGCGAAGAGTTCGTCTTTGAAAATTTCTGGTCTTGGGCGGAAAAGCTCTTCTTTCTTTGTGCTTTTTTTAAAATTTGGCTAATATTTAAATCTGTTTGTGAGAGTTCAGAAGGGGACTCTAAAAGTGGTCGCGAAAGTCTGTTTTTAAAATTTGTTTGCCTACGCCTTTTCAGCACGCTTTCTTGTGAAGTTTAGTGAGTGTTATATGCTGCACAATTAAGAGTGTTTTGACTGTCACTTCCAAAAAAACTAGGAGGACTGTCTCAAAAAGTCCAGAAGCATTTTCTTTTCATGCTTTTTGCACGTGAGTGGGAATTAAGCAACAGCCTTGGTAAGGTTTTTGAAGCTTTTCCCTCCGTTTGATCTCTTGTCAAAACAAATTATAAATAGTTTCTGGGTTATTAAATTTTCCCACAAAGAAGAGATATAAATTGGGGATAATTGTGTATATCTTGTCTTGAACTCAACTAATGAATTTTTAAAAGTATTGCTAAGATGGGAAGCTGTCTCAGTTTAGGGAGGAGTATTTAGAATTCTCAGCCAGAGAGCTCTTTGGCCTCAGTAAACTACAAACCCCAGAATTCCACAGGATGTTGAAAGTGGGATAAAAGCACTATAACAGTGTAGTGCAGAAAGGCCCTCAGTTGATGTATGCACAATGCTGTGATGGTTTGTCTTCGTTTGTCTTAATTATGCAGATCTTGTGCGTTCTGTTTTACTTGTGTGGATAAATATTTGGGGATGATGTTGTGATATCTGTACAGTAATTGATTGTGGAAGGAACATTTAAAGATGCTGCCTTGTTTAATGTTTTCATGACTCCTTAGCTGCAATAGTCTTTTTCATATTGTTGAATACTGTAATGTAATCTGTTGGAAAATTTCAGAAAAAATGTCCCAAAAAAGAATGTCTCTTATAACCTCTTAGATAAACAATCCGAACTTACCTTCATGGCTTGGTTTCAGTATGGAAAGAGGTTATTTTTGCCTGTTTTTGGAAAAAAATGGGAAGGATTGAGATTTTCTCCTAAGACTATTGTTATTTTAAAAAGAACAGCCACTTATAAACACAAATCCCCTGCAGAACAGGTGCTGAAGTATTCTGACGCTTGATTCTTATTCCTCTGTTCCTTTAAATTGAAATATTGTCTTTATTATCCAAGATAGCTAGCTTTTGTCTTTAGTTATCATCTTTAGTTATCCAATACAACAGTAATAAAAAGACTCCAGTTAAAATTCTAGATACTAAACAACATAATTTTAAAAAATCAGCTTGATAGAGCAAAATTTTCCCAGAAGAAGAGAGCACAATGCAGGGAATTAAGTGGTTCTTCTTGGGAAGGGAATTTCAAAGCTTGGGTGGAGTTAGTGAAAAAGACCTCTCTGGAAGATTTCAAGACTTGGGCGAGCTCATACAAAAGGGGGTGTCTCACCTGCAGGTGCCACAATCCCATTTTTACCAAGCCACCAAATCATGATTATAACTAGATCATGGACTGGTTTTGTGGCAACAAAAGGCAACTTGTGTCAAAGCCTAGATCTTGAACCGAATTCTAAGAAAAAGCCTTAACAGTACAGATCTATGATGTGGAAGCTTGCTCTTACTGTATTGGTTCAACCATACCGTATTTGCTGGCATGTTAGACGCACCGGTATATAAGACGTACCCCAGTTTTCAAGGGGTATTTTTCAGGAAAAAAATTGTTTAGTTCTCTGATGAGCAAAATGCACAGGAAAGGAGGGGAAGGAAAAGCATGCTGCACCAGGAGAGGAGGAGAAGGAAAAACATGCTGCAGCACCACCACCCCTCTCTTCCTGTTTGCTTGGGCAGAAACTCCTGGCAGAGTCAAAATGCACAGGAGAGGAGAGAAAGGTAAGTAGAAACTATAGAAACATCTATCTATGTTGCTATAGATCAAGGCTTCCACTACCCTCTCCCTTCTTGTTTTGTCTGGGTGGGGAGAACATCTTTCACTCCCCTTCCCTATGTTTTTAGTGTTGCTGTATTTGGCGGTGTATAAGATGCACCCCATTTTCAGAGGGTATTTTTAAGGGGAAAAGTGTGTCTTATACGCCAGCAAATACGCATATTAACCTTGAATGCTAATGTGTGCATAAAATTAAACATGGCTAGGGTGCCAGACATTGTGGAACACATATGAAGAACTAAAAAGAGAAGGGCCTCCTGTTTGGTCCATGGAGGCATAAAGGCACATCATCTGGGCAGTTCTGTCTGGAGAGTAAAAGAACACAATTAGCCTAACATTTCATTATACTTGAAGTGTAATGCAGTATGTTTTTGTGTGTATTTCAGTACAGAAAAGGAAATGTCAAACCTTATTAAAACTCAGATGTAAAATAAAACTGCAGAAATATTGTTTGAGAAGTGGGAATCAGAGCTTATTATGTTCCTTGGTCTTGGCACATTAGGATCACCTACTAGTAACGGTAAAGGGCTTAACTCGAGAATAAAAAGCATCTGCATTGGAGAGCTTTGCTTCTGGGGAATGGTGGTAGTGAGTTAGTTTTTGGCCTAAATTTGGTGGCTCAACAAATGACCATTTAAAAACCAGAGTCAAGGAAGGAGACAGCAATTGATTTATAAACTTTTACAGTTTGGTATACTTAGAATCCTTTTCTTATGAGGAATCTTTTGGGAACATGCAAGGAATCTAACATAGAAAGTAATATATTCTGCAAGATACTGTTATTTTTCATCGTTGAAATACTTTAGAATTGTTTGGCATCCCAGTAATAGGGAATTAACAGGTTTGATGCAGGAAAGAATACCTGTTTGTATGCTTTCATTGGGTAGCCCAAGAAGGAAAGAATAACTGGAAAGAAAGCACAGTCTCTTTAAAAGGCATATGCTTTGTGGACTGCAGCTTGCTATCTAGAGCAAGGATGGGGAATTTGTGGCCCTCTGGCTATACTGAACTTAAGCTACTGTCATTCTTCACTATTAGTTATACAGGGCAGGGCTGATGAGCGTTGCATTCCAGCAACGCCGGGTGAGCAATTCAGTCTTTACCTGTATTCTACAGGACTTATTTTTCTTATTTTAACTTTAATATACAGATTCTTATTTTTCAGCCTACTGAGAGAATTTTTGCATAGGTCACATTACAAATGCAGTTGGATATCTTTTGATCATTTGGGATTTGGCGTTACAGAGTTACAATGTCAACTGAGTTTGAAGGCTTCTCTCCCCGTGCCAGTCGAACTTTGCAGTTTGAGTAACTCAATCCCCTCCCACCCTGTTTGTTGCACTACCCCTACAGACAGAATGTATAATGATTATTTCTTGTGAAGCTACATAGAATATTTGTAATCAAACTAGATACGATATTTAGTTTAGCAGAAAATACTCTGTGTAATTTTATATGTAAAAATGCTGGTTTTACGTTGTAAGACATATGTACTGATTCTGTATTCGTAGAGTATTTTGATAAAACTGCATACAATATTATTGTTAAAGCATCAAATAGTTTTATGTGTAATAAGTATGAGCTGATCTTGTTGCTATTTTATAAGCCTTGCATAAATACAACAATGTTTAGCAATAAATAAATTCATTTGAAATTTGATTTACTAAATTTCAAAGCATTTGGCAAATGTTAATGGAATATGATGAAACTATGTTGATTGGTGAATGACATAAAAAGGCTATGGTACTCAGCCTTTGGGAGACCTAAATACTCTGAAGACCCCAGATTCTGTTTGGTTTTGGAAGCTAAGCAGTGCCAGCCCTAGTTAGTGCTTGGACGGGAGATCAGCAATGAAATATCTGGTGCTATAGACTATATTTTAGAGCAAGGAATTGGCAGAACTACCTCTGAGTATTCTTTACTTAAGAAAACCCTATGAAATTAATGAGGTCATTGTAAGTTGACAGGCAACTTGGAGAAACATACACATATACACCTTTGCTTTTATGCTCCACCGACAAAGGTTTGCATCTAACGCTGTGCAATGAAGTTCTGGAGCTGTGGCTATCTGAAGTGCCAGTGTAGCCTGGAAGCAGTTTTGCAGGCAACCTCAGGAGAGAAAACCAGTCCAGTAGTGTGTGGGAAAGGCTTGTGGCTAAGAAAAAAAGTTATATAAAGCCAGGTACCTGAGAGTATTGTTATTCCTCCAGTGAGAACCTAGCAAGAAGCTAGAGAGTAGAGTCACTCAGTCAACCAGAGGTTTGACTGTGTTGGGAGGTTTAGTTCTCAGTGGAAGCCTAGTGAGAGGCAGAAGAGTAATTGAACCTTAGTAGGATTTGGTCAGAGAGTATGACCTAGATTGCGTGTTAAGTTTTTGGCGGGAGTTTAGCCAAAGGTTTGTTGCCTTATATGAAAGTCTAAAGATATAATTGAACTGTTTTGAGCAGGGAGTTACCTGCTCTAAAAAGTGCACCATGGAAATGTATCGACTTTGATCTGCATATGAACTCAAATACCTTATTGTTAATACATTTTACAGTTTCTTTTTGCAAATGCTGATTTGGCTTGAGTTCTCTATAGTACATAAAATAACACAGACAACACACTACCATAAAATTATTAAGTGATTCTAAATAAAAATTGAAAACCCTCATCTTTTTACACAAACGTGGTGTTGTAAGATGAGGAGGCAGAGCTGTGTGGTAAAGACAGGTGCCTGATGAGATTGGGAGTAGCCATACCAATCTGAGTGAGTTAAAGGCCTGTCTTATCCTGCTACTCTGTTAACCTTGTGGATGGGTCCTGACTTCCTATCGCGATTGTAACTG
Source organism: Iguana delicatissima (assembly GCA_948472985.1). NCBI lineage: Eukaryota > Metazoa > Chordata > Lepidosauria > Squamata > Iguanidae > Iguana > Iguana delicatissima. The sequence continues at coordinate 492,177 of CAOKZL010001411.1, forward strand.
TTGTTAAATACAGATGTTATTAAAGTTAGAAATATCAGCTAAGGCACAAATCCTAGATGCTGTCGGCTATTTTTCTGAAGAAGGAACTGGCAAACTACCTCTGAGTATTCCTTGCCTAAGAAAACCCTGTGAAGTTCCTGGGTTGACAGGAGATTTGAATGCATGCATACACACAGAATGGGAAAAAATACAGGTGTCTGTTTGTATAGCCCCTAAAAAATTCATATCGGTTTCCTAAAAACTGTAATTTGAAGTTGAATTCTATTTTCTGTAAATTATCAAATAGCCCTGTTCAGAATCCATAAACTTCTTTGAAGTGACTGACCGACTACATTTCCATAGACACATTAATCCCTGATTAAAATGAACATGCAAGTCAAACTGTGTGTACTTGCAAAATATGGGAATGATGATCTATCTGCTCTGAGCTTTCTCTCATCTTTCAGCTCTCTGTTCCTTTATGCCTCAAACATATATGACTATTAAGAACTATCCAGTACTTCCTCCATGTGTTTCTAGAACAGTGGTTCTCAACCTGTGGGTCCCCAGATGTTTGTGGACTTCAGCTCCCAGAAACCCTGAGCATTGACCATAGTGGCTGGGGCTCCTGGGAGCTGAAGTCCACAAACATCTGGGGACCCACAGGTTGAGAACCACTGTTCTAGAACAATTGACCACTAATACTTTTCTCTGATAATACTATTGGAATGTTTTGTTGGAAATACTTGAGGCTACTAAACAGGGTCAGCTCTGGTTAATGTTTGGATGGGAGATCATAAAAAAATACCAGTGGTGTAGGTTATATTTCAAAGGGAGGACCTGGCAGAACCACCTCTAAGTATTCTTTGCCTAAGAAAACCCAATGAAACTCATGGGGGCACCATAGGCCAACAGACACAGCACGTTAACACGCACACACACTGTTCTTGTGATTAGGCATGCCTTCTTAGGAGGTTATTCTTGGGAGATTTACTGTGATCTTTAGGAGATATAGCTAGTTGTTCTAGTGATCTTTGTATTCCACAGTAAGGTGGATTTCTGTTCTCTGTCACAAAAAGACGTAGGAGCTTCGTCTGATAATTTTTATTAAGGAGGTCACTAATATTTATATGGTTCACAACTACTCTAGCAGCAATTGTATTGGTTAAAGTGGTATCCAATGGTCATTAGCTACCAAACTCACTGCTCCAAATCTCCCATCAATCCATCGTGCCTTACAGAAAGTATGGAGAATCCTCCCTCCTTTTGATTTGTTTTTTAACCTGTAAAAGTTTTTACCAAGAAAATAAAACTCAGGTTTATTTTTTTTAATTAATTTTTATTAAAAATTTTAATGAAAAACAATAAAAAAAACTCCTCCCCGCTTCCAGACATTAATTTCTCCCCAGTTGAATCTGAGTTTAACATTCCATTCCATATAAACATTCCGTTCCGTACATTATCTCCATTTTGTAACAACCATATACTATTACTTTTAGCTTATATGTAACTATTTACAATTTATCTTTTACCACCTCATTTTGTCTTCCTCCTTTCTCACAGCCTTTCTTTCTTTCCCCCATTTCATTCTTTTATCCAGTTCAGTATCTCTCGCCATTCTCTTTCAAAGCCCTGGATTGGCTTATTTTTTAGTGAAAAAGTTAGCTTTTCTGTCACTACCATATCTAGGACTTTGAATTTCTGTTGTCTTATGTCAATATATTTCTTCTTCGTGGTCTATGTGCCTCACATACTAGGAGCTTTCGCACATGTGCAGTACCGTTCGGAAAATTCTAGAGCTTAATAGTTTGGCGGAACCCCTCCCCATACCCTTACTGAGCATGCTCAGCCTCCCGAGCAACGGTCTCCCTTCAGTTCTTTCTCGTCCGCCGTCACGTACGGAGGTTCTGAGCTTGGTTGCTGTTCTTGGCATTTGTTTGCAAGTCTTTTTCTCGTTTATGGGATTGGGATTGGGATTTGGATTTCGTCTTTGGCTTTGCGGACTGGTTTTTGGCGTATTTGGTGACTTATCCCTGTTTCTTTTGGGATTTCTAATCTTCGACTTGCCACCACCTCCCTCCTCGTCTTTGTCTTCGGACCTTGGCTTCAACCCTCGTTTCTCTTCTCCGCCCATCTTGATTTCTACGTCGGCTCCTTTCAAGCCTTCCTAAAAGTGTGGTCGCAAGGTCGCTTTATTTGACGGGCACAGCCAGTGTCTCCTGTGTTTGGGTGAGGCTCATAACACCAAGGCCTGCCAAATTTGCAGAGACTTCACCTCGCAGACTTTGAGGAATTGTCTGGCCCGCTTCAAATCGCATTGTTGGGAACAGTCTCTGTCAGCACAGGAGTCAACCCTGTCTGTCGCGAGGATGTCCAAATCCACCTCGAGCCGACTTGCGACCACTCTACCGTTGGGATTGGCGGCTGCCGACCTGACCACGTCGACGGTACATAGGGCTCCGTCATCAACCCTGCCGAAGATCCCCAAGATCTTGTCAGCTTCAGCTTCAAGGGAGGCCCCTGCGAGCTCGCAGGGTGCCAAACCATCCAAGACGCTGACTGCGGCTCAGCACAAGCGACCTGCCCCCTCGTAGCCATCCCAAGAGAAGGAGAAGAAGAGGAGGAGGAGGAAGGAGAAGCACGGCTCTCCGGCTAGACCGGCTCCTCCCACTCCTCCTCCGACTCAACTCCATGAAGACCCCAAGGAGGAATCAGAACCCCAGGAGGACCTGGAGGTTTCTGACACAGAAGAGACCGCTGGCTCGGTGGTACATCTCGACCTGCCTGTTCTAACAGTTGCGGTACCTCCGCCCGGACGCCCTCAAATGGTGGCCCGCCCAGAGGCTGTTCTGGTAGCTCCCCAGGCCTCGCGTCACCACCGAGGTTCCGAGGGTAGAAGCGCCTCTCCAATACTGGAACGAAGGGTCGGACAGCCTTCCCCATGTCACCAGGAAGCCTATCTGGAATGATCCATTCCCTCCCGAGACTCGCCCTACTCCTCCGCCTCTCACTCCATGAGGTATGGACAGGAGCACACCTGGAGGGAGTACCCGGCTTCGTACCAGTCCTACTCTCCATCAAACAGGGACCGGTACCATCCCGATGTGAGGTCGCCATACTATCGCTCCCGCTCGCTGTCACGCGGAGCCTACCATTCATGGCATGAGCGTTCACCCTTGTGCTCACCGCCCAGATCCCCACACCATCGCCAATCCCGTGAGCATACACCTCACTACTGGGCGGCCTCCCTGCCTCCAAGGGTCACTTTCACGGTCTCCCGCCCAACTTAGGAGACTGTTTCGGCACAGCCCACTACCACTGTTGCTAATGTCACCCAGGTAGTCCAGCTCCATATGCCAACGGCGATTCCTCTGACGAGGGCCATTCCACCTCGGACAACCAACACGATGCCTCCCCCGACGAGGCCTACCACGACTGCCGTCCCTACGGTCACCCTGGCGGTACCATCTAGCCGTGTGTCGACTGAGAGATCACTGGACAGATCACCAAACAGATCTTCCTCGGCATCCTCCCAGGACTGTGAGTCCGACTCAGACTCCACAGAGTCGACGCCGGAGTTGCACGAATCTCTGCCCTTGGCTTTCAAAGATCCAGCACCAGAGTTGGCACCGGAGGATGTTAAGCAGTTCTCGGATATCCTCCTGCGGATGTCAGCCGCCCTGGGTCTGAAGGTTGCAGAACCGGCCCCGGCAGTGCACAGGACCCACTGTTCCTGCCTGCCCTGATGGAGGCCCTAAAACATCCGTGGGCCCGGCCAGCCTCCACCCAGCCGATACCACACTGGCTCGAGCATCTGTACCGGACCCAAAGAGAGGACGCCGAGTTTCTGTTTAATCATCCGCTGCTGAACTCTGTGGTCGTCGAATCAGCCCAGACCAAGGGAGGGACCAGGGCACACATGATCCTGCCCGACAGAGAAGGACTCCAGCTCAACACCTTTGGGAGAAGGTTCTATTCAGCCTCCTCCCTTATAGCCAGGGTGTCTAATACCCAAGCCTGCCTGGCGGCTTACCTCCGGAGCCTGCTGGACAAGTTCCATCCTCTCTTGTCCACCCTCCCAGAGGAGAGCCGGGCGAGTGCCAACCAGTTTTACACCGAGGCGGTGGCACTCGCCAGCCAGCAGATCATCTCCTCTAGACACTTCATCGAGGTGGCCGCCCGCGTCATGGTGGGCTCCGTAGCCTTGAGCCGTTACACATGGCTACGTTTGTCGGGCCTGCAGGAGGACACCAGGAAATGGATTGAAGATTTCCCCTTTGACTGCAAGGGCCTCTTCAGTGCAGCGACTGATGAGGCCATGGACCACATTGTCAAGGCTCGGCTAACAGCCAAGAAGATGGGGGCCCGTCAGCCTCAGCAGTCCCGCCGCAGCTTCGGCTCTCGACCCACCTGGCGCAGGTCCTCTTCCTCCAGCTTCCAGCCACGTTCACCTCGGTCGGCACTGTCTCAAACCTCGACCACATCCTCCTCACGACGACCTCCTCGAAGCCGACAGACTTCTTCGAAGAAGTCGTCCGGGACCAAGTCCCGTTTTTGACGTGTTCCGCAAGACACCTCCACAGCCAACCTTCCAACTGCCAGCCGCCTTGAAAGATCGTCCCAGCCTGGCCAAACACCTCACCGAATGGTGCTCAATCACCACGGACTCTTGGGTCCTCACCATCGTCCGTCTTGGTTATGCCATCGAATTCTCAAGTATTCCACCATGAGGCGTTTTGTATTCCACCCCAGCCAGTCCACCGTTGCTGGAAGAGATCCAGTCCCTCCTACAGAAGGGAGTGATCGAGCAGGTTCTGCCCTCAGCCAGTACCACCAGCTTCTTCTCCCGGTACCTTACCGTACCGAAGTCGGACAGAACCTTACGACCTATCCTGGACCTCAGAGGGGTGAACGAATACATCCACCCCGGGAAGTTCAAGATGGTCACGCTGTCGTCGATCCTTCCTTTCCTCCGTCGAGGGGACTGGTTCGCGTCCATCGACCTGTGGGACTCCTACTTTCACATCTCAATCCATCTCCAGCACAGGAGGTGCCTTCAGTTTGCGATCGATGGCACCTGTTACCAATACAGGGTGCTACCGTTCGGCCTGTCCACCGCTCCCGGGGTCTCCACGAAGTGCATGGCCCCGGTGGTATCCTACCTGCAGACGAAGGGCGTCTCCGTCTCCTCTTACCTGGATGATTGGCTGTTGGTCGCATCCTGCAAACGCAAACTTTACATGGACATACACAGGACTCTGTCTCTTCTGACCTGTCTTGGTCTCCGGATCAATCTGAAGAAGTCCCACCTTGAGCCGGCGAGAGTGCTCGACTTCATCGGAGCTACTCTGGACTCGGTCTCTGCCAAGGCTTACCTGCCCCTGGAGTGAGCTCATACCCTTCACTGGGTCGCGTCTGCCACCTTCGATGCGCCGATCACTTCGGCAAGAGGGATCCAGCAGCTCCTTGGCTACACGGCCTCCACCACAGCAGTCACCTACCTCTCTCGACTCTGGGCGCGCCCACTCCAGCACTGGTTCGTCAGAGTTTTCAATCCGCTCAGGGATGACCAGAGGCTGCAACTACAAATTCCACCACGGATACGCCACTCCCTGCTATGGTGGCTATCCTACCGCCACCTCCTGTCAGGGATGCCATTCCGACAGCCAACCCCTCGACGCACTCTGACGACAGATGCCTCCCTATTCGGGTGGGGAGCACATTGCGACGACCTCGGAGTTTGGGGACGCTGGACTGGCGACGAGATCGAGCTACACATCAATGCCGTCAAGCTCCTCGCCATCTGGAAAGGTCTAAGGGCATTCCGCAACTTGGTCGCTGGGCGTTCGGTCCTCATCCTCACGGACAACACGACGGCCGTCTGTTATATCAACAGACAAGGAGGGACCCATTCCACCACACTTCTCACCATCACCCTCCAACTCTGGGAATGGTGTGTGTCGCGTCAGGTCCACCCAATTGCCGTCCACTTGGCTGGCCAGGAGAACACCACAGCGGATGCCCTCAGCAGGGACACTTCCTCCAATCACAAGTGGTCCCTCTTGGATGAGGCGTTCCGGGTGATACGGGAACGCTGGTGCGAGCCCATGATCGATCTCTTCGCCACCGCATCGAACGCAAAGTGTTGCCGGTACTGCTTGAGAGCCGGCCAGGGACCGAGCTCTCTCGGTGACGCTTTCCAGTTCGAATGGACCGACGGGCTCTCTGTGCCTTCCCACCGTTTCCTCTCCTGGGCCGAGTGGTCACCAAGATGTTGGCGGACCGGGCCGACGTCGTCCTCGTAGCCCTGTACTGGCTGAGGCCGCACTGGTTCGGGCCCCTATTCGAAGCCGCTCGGGGTAGACTTCTCAGGCTACCGACAGCGCCCAATCTGCTGTCTCGCTCCGGTGGTCGCGTTCTCCATCCTGACCTGCCGCTCCTGGCCCTCTATGCCTGGAGGATAATGCCGTAGACGACCCTACCATCCAGGACATCTTGACCGCAGCCAGGAAGGAGTCGACCCACCGCAACTATGGCTATAAGGTGGCGGCGGTTTGTAGCCTTTGCTGAAGCGCGAGGCGAGCCGGTATCGCCTGTCGGTCTCGGTACCGTGCTCCTCTTCCTGCTCCACCTTCAACAGCAGGGACTTGCGTTTTCTTCTTTGAAGGTCTACCCTTCCACCATCATGGCCTACCAACCTCGAGGCTCTCAATCGACAGCTCTCTTCATGAAGCAATTCATGAAAGGCCTGCAACATCTATACCCGCCGGTATCATCGCCGCTACCGCCCTGGTCGCTGTCCTTGGTCCTCTCCCAGCTCACGCAACCACCCTTTGAGCCTATGGCCACTACCAACGACAGACTTCTTACCATCAAGATGACCTTCCTGGTGGCTGTCACCTCTGCCAGGCGGGCCAGTGAGCTAACAGCGCTGCGAGCCGATGAGCCCTTCTTGGTGTTCCATCGTGACAAGGTAGTCCTGCTCCCAGACATTTCTTTCCTACCTAAGGTGGTGTCACATTTCCACCTTAACCAGTACATCATCCTGCCTACTTTTCACCTGAACCCGACGACGCCTCTGGAGTGATCCCTGCACTCTCTGGAAGTTCGCCGGGCCCTGGCCTTCTACACTCAACGAACTGCGACATTTAGACAGACCCCGCACCTGTTTGTGTGTTATAGTCAGCGTCGCAGAGGTCACAAGGTGTCCACCAGACGTTTTCCAAATGGGTGGCCCAGACTATACTACTGACATACGAGCTGGCCAAGCAACCTGCACCAGCCCTGCTTCAGCCCCACTCCACCAGAGCTGTGGCATCCTCGGCAGCCCTCGTGTGAGGTGTGGACTTGCAAGAACTTTGTCGGATGGCGACCTGGTCCAGACTATGGACCTTTGTGTGCCACTACTGACTGGACTGCTGGTGCCGGAGACATGCCCATTTTGGACAAGCGGTGCTGGCCTCCATACTTTAGGACCTGACCCACCGTCCTTCTGGTAAGCTACAAAATCTCCTAGTATGTGAGGCACAGAGACAACGAAGAAGAAGAACAGGTTGCTTACCTGTACTGTGGTTCTTCGAGTGGTCATCTGTGCCCTCACACACACCCGCCCAGCCATCCCCTCTTTCTCAGGTCCCTTATTGGCGGACTTTAGAACTGAAGGGAGACCATTGCTCTGCGGGCTGAGCATGCTCAGTAGGGGCATGGGGGAGGGGTTCCCGCCAAGCTACTAAGCTCTAGAATTTTCTGAACGGTATCGAACATGCGCAAAAGCTCCTAGTGTGTGAGGGCGAATTTTCCAAACGGTACCGCACATGCGCGAAAGCTCCTAGTGTGTGAGGGCACAGATGACCACTCGAAGAACCACAGTTACAGGTAAGCAACCTGTTCTTTCCTCTTCTTTCCAGTGTTAAGCATAAGTCAATCTTGCTGCAGTTATTATATATAACAATGTGTTTTGATGAGATCTTTCTCTTTGTGGCCCTGACGTATTCAACAAATAAAGTTCTGGCTTCAAAAACTCAGGTTCAAATATGTTCCAAAAACAGATTCCATTGTATCACAGTAAAAGTGAAATAAACCTTTTTAGAGTTGACATAAATGCCAAAGTATTTGATGATTCAAGTAGTTTTTTTTTGTTCTAATGAACACTTAAAAAAAAGTCCAAAGCTTGTTTGAGATGTATGCTGACCTCTAACTGAATTAGTGCTAGGTGTCAAGTTCTGATTGCAGCTAACTAGGAAGTAATCTTTTATCTTGAAAACCTTATGATGAGACAACCCTAAATGATCAAAGAATTCTGAAAGGTGAGCCCCCTCCCCAGAGTTATATCTATTGAGGAAGAACAGAGGACAAGTACAAATAATTCTTTGTCTAATGAAACAACTGGACTCAAGCCAAAAAGACATTAAGCAACTGATAGGTTCAGATGTGAAAGGAATCCCTGAAGCTGCACAACACATATGATAGCTGCATGGAATGTTAGCAACCTAAATCTTGATAAGCTAGAAATTATAGTACAAAAAAATTGAAGGCATAAAGATTGCAATACATGGATGAGGGAGCTAAAGTGGACAGGAATAGGTCATTTGAATCAGATAATTATAAAATATTTTATTTGTCAGTGAAAATCTAAGAAGAATTGAGATAGTGTTCATTCTGAGGTATACTGTAGCAAAAGCAGTCAAGGGACATAATGCAAAGTTTGACTGATTAATATCAGCATGGAAAACTTATCAGTTTAACATTATTCCAAGTTTATGCACAAACTGCAAAAGGAGAAAAAGAACCCAAAACATTCTTTGTAAGGACCAGGAAGAAATTTAACCACGTGCTGAACAAAGCATGTTAATACAGTGGGCCCTCAGTATCCACTCAGGTCTGATTCCTGGATCTCCTGTGGATACCGAAATGTGTGGATGCTCAGGCCCATTATAAATGATGTTGTAGTACAATGGTGTCCCTTATATAAAATCCCATGATTTTTTTTTTGGCATATTTTCAAGCTGTGGTTGGTTGAATCCATGGATACAGAACCTGTGGATACAGAGGGCTGACTGTAATACATGACTAGAATTCAAAGCTAGGAAGCAGAGAAGAACCAAACAGTGTTGGACAATTTGGCCTAGGATCAAGAAATAATGCAAGAGGGAAAATTGTTAAGCCAAGGTCAACAGTTTGCTCATAGAAAACACATTTTTCAGGCAGCCGAACAGATGACGGTATATGTGGATGTCACTGCATGGCCATTAGAGAAATAAAAGACATACCCCAGTTAACAAATCCTTGGATAAAGAAGCTTCTTTTTACAAAGTCTGATTTATTTTTACAAAGTTTTATCCATTCCACCTTTCTGTTGGTCCTCTGTCTAGTTGAATTTATTTTAGCAGTATCAGCATTGGGAAGATTGTGAAGAAAGGTTGGAGAACACAAATTTTTCGTATGGGGTTTCAATAGCATGTCTCCAATAAACAATGCAATAAAACTTGAGCTGGTAAAGAATGTGATTTTACTGTAGCTGATCCTACTGTGTGAGTTCCTGCCTAAAACAGGAAGATAAGTGGCAGTTGCCTCTAGAAGCCCTTACTTGAGCATACATGGACAGTAACAGAAAGAAAAGCTTATTAGCTACCCCCAGTATTTTAAGGAAGCATAGGTTTATAACTCTGTCCACCAAAACAACTCAAGAAAAGTGGAGGCTGGTAAAAGAAAAAATCATCCCTGGATGTATTTTGCTTTAAATGTTTTTGTTTACTTAAACAAGACTTACCTAATTTTATTTCATGTCACATGTGCATACTTTTAGTATTCAATAAAAATTTTGTCAAAATGTGTTAAACTGTACTTTTTTTGTGGTGTAGGAACCTATCCTTGTTGTTTCCATATTATTTCTGCTACTGGTACCAAATTTCTGCACAATTTAAGAGCTAATGCTTGGGCACACTGACTTCATTAATTGTGGTATACTTGTAAACTACATAATTTGAAGAAAAAGACAGAGAAGCTTTATTCGAGAGACCAAGAGCCAATTGTGTTAGAGTATGAACTGCTGATATCAAAATTAGAATAAAGCTAAAGAATATTAATCCTAATGACAAAGTATAGTCTAAAAATTATCCCTGTTAAATTTAAAGAGCATGTAGCAAACATAAAGCAAAAGAATTGTCCAAAACCATGGACACAGGGAAGAATTCAGTAAGATTCTATCTATAGCTAAAAGGAAAGAAAAGCCTCAATGGATGATTGATGAAAGTTTTCTAAAGGTTAGGTACAGACTGGAAGCAAAAGTAAAGGTGACAAACAGGAGGAATGCCATCTCTTTAAATAATTAGAGCATAGAAATAGAAGATGTCAAAAAAGGGGGGGGGAGAAATTTTTCCACAACATCTGAGACGTAAGAGGGAATATAAAATGAGTAGCGATACTGAATGATCAATAAAGGAACACAGTTGGTCAGGGCAAAGTAAAAAGACGATTGAAGTAATACACAGAACTGTATATAAAAAAGAATTACCAATTCCTTCAAAGTAAAACCTTTTGATGAAGAGCCTACTATTTTAGAAAGTACCTTCAAAGTTTTCAAGAGAAGTAACTTGTAGGAACCTAAGGCATACCAATAGAGTTGTTTCAAACTATGGTGACAGAATCCATCCAAATTTTAACAACCCCCCCCCTCGCAACAAATAGGGAAAATGACAGCCCACAGTCTGAAAATGTTCAGCATACATTCTAGTGTCCAAGAAAGAGGTTACCAGGGACTATAGTAACCATCGCACTATTGCTCTGATTTCCCATACAAGCAAAGTGATGCTTAAGATTTTATATATATAAAAAAAGGCATTCATCATGTATAGGGTGAGAACTGTTTATATGTCCAAACTGGGTTGAGATAAGGAAGACGCATTAGAGATCATATGGCAACATAGATTGACTAATGAAGCATGGCAAAGAATTTCAGAGCTAAAACAGATTGTAAGAAACCCTTTCACTGTGTAAATCTTGATAAATTATGGATCTTCTCTAAAATGTGTGTGCCATAACATTTGATTGTCCTGATATACGGTACTATATACATACCTATGTTCTGGAGAAGAGGGCACTATCATGATAGAATAAAGCAAAACAGAATGGTTTCTGATTGACAAGAGGGTCAGACAAGAGTGTATTTTATTTTATCTGTTTAATTTCTATGCAGAACATATACGGAAGGCAAGATTACAAGTCTGAAAATTGGAGGAAGAAGCATCAGTAATTAAGATACGCATATGACACTACATTACTGCAGGAAATAGCAAAGACCTGGAATGTGTTCTCAGGTTTAAAAAACAGCATTGTGATTTTTATTTTTATTTGTATTTTTCCCCACTTTCATGGGGGTCTTGTGCTACTAACCCCCACAAAAGTGGAGGGTTCAGTGTAATCAGAATGTAATGGTTATACCATCATTGGGTTTACTGTTTGTAAAGGATAACAAAGATATTTCACATTAAAAAAATACTAATATTCTTTTATTTAGCAGCAAGGCTAAAGATTGCACAGCCATGGAAATCTGTACATAACTTGTCATTGGATCTTTGCAAAGAGAAAAAGTGGTCACTTACCCTTATGGAGAAACTTCCTGGTAAAATTAGACACTTTTATTTTGTTTTATTTTTAGGGAGATAGAAATAAAAAATGACTATTATAAAAACATTTCTTTAATAGCTTGGTTCCCACTTATTGATTATGTTAACCATAACAAAGATATATTAGCGCTTCTAATGTCACCTCTGGAGACAAGTGGTGATGGTTAAATCCCAGGGGAGAAAAAGTCGACTAAGTGAAAAATATGGAAGATCTTGGTGAAAGACCGGTCTTACGTGCTTGCAGTGTTGTGGACTTGTCATGTTTCACTGCCCTCTCTTGTACTTTTGTTTGCAGGCTCCAGCTGAGGATTCAGAATGGGAGACAAGCCTATTTGGGAACAGATTGGCTCCAGCTTTGTACAGCATTACTACCAGTTATTTGATACAGACAGGACTCAGTTAGGAGCAATATATGTAAGTTGCTACTGGAACAAGATGCTTTTATTATTTTTAGCTATTGCTTGCTTACCTTTCCCATCCTATCCTATCCTATCCTATCCTATCCTATCCTATTGATTTCCTTAAAATCATTGGCTGTCCATCACACACTATTTGGCAATGCCTAGCAGTTACTGTAATTTCCAGAAGCAGAATGATATTCACACTGAACCAGCCACAATGATATTCATACTTATGTCACTGAAGCTTTTACAATTCGTATTAATGGTATATAAGTGGTATACAAAATCTAGTCTCTGATGACAAATTATGTGAAGCAGCTATTTTTATTTTACAAAGATATAGCTGAAACAGGGAGATAATGGCTTGTCAAATGAAGTCCAGTAGTCTTCACCAGTTTGAAGAGCACCAGGTTGAGGAAGGCAGTAATGAATAAGGCTGGAATGTTTAGTCAATTCATTGATTAGAATGACAGTTCTAAATCATGAAAAGCTGTTCTGTTCAGGTGAAAAGTTATTTATTGAATTTGAATTTATGCCCCACCTTAGTCTCAAAATAGGATTCAAGGTAGCTTACAGTAATTTAAAATAAGATTAAGTTAAAATCTTAGTTTACAAAAGAATTAAATAATGGTATTGTTAACAAATTATAGTTAAAAACACATTTAAAACAGAATTACCATTTTAAAAAAAGCAACTTCACATACTCACTACTGCTGCATAATTAAATTTCAAAGTCCTACCAGAATAAAAAAATCTTCACCTACTAGCAGAAAGAGAGCAGGGAGGGGGCCAACCGGACCTCCTGTGGAAGGGATTTCCATAGTCTGGGAGCTACCATGGAGAAGGCTTTCTCCCCTTTCCTCACCAAATGCATCTGCAAAGGTGGTGAGACTTAAAGAAAGCCCTCCCATACAGATCTTAAAACTGATACTGGCGTGTATAGGGAGAATAGGTCTTTCAGTCTGGATCCAAGCCGTGTAGAGCTTTAAAGGTCAAAACTAGCAATCTGAATTCCACCTCGAAATGGACTGGTAACCAGTGAAGCTATTTTAACAGGAGGAGTCTCATGATCACTGTAACCAGGCTCAGTCAACAGCCTGGGTGCAGCATTTTGGAGCTGCTGAAGTTTCTAAATAGTTTCCCCTCTTAAGAAAGGGGGGTTGACCAAGTGGATTGGGGAGGGAAAACAAAATCTTCCCCAAACTGGGCTGATAGTAATGTAAATTAATTTAAGGAAGTACATGAAAGAAAAACTTCTCAGTCTCTCCTATACTTATCTGTACTTAGACCGTACCACAGATTAAATAAATGATGTAAGTTCCATTTATCAGTATCATCCCAAGTTTTTCATGTGAGGCCCACAACTCTGCAGTAAATTTTTAAGGGAGCGCATGTGGAGGCAGAGGACATGAAAAACCTTCCTTCCATGGCAGTGGACATACTAATTGGGGAGGATGGAAATTATCATCCAGCAGAGGAGGAGGGAACCAGAGTGCAGAAGCCTGGTTTTGTAAGTTTTAAATTTAAAAATTGAGCCATAAGAATGTGTCTAAGTATTAGATGAATTAAGCAGATCTGCATTTCTTCTTCGTCCCGTGTGTGAGAAGGAACTACCCACTACCATTCAAGCTCACTTGAATTCAGTCTTTGAATCTACCTTCTGACAGAAAACAAACTTTTGCTTTTTGTCCATGACTTTTTCTTCTTGTTTTTTTTCTCTTTTGCCTGAGATCCTTAAAAAAAATATAAGAAGGTTTTGATTTTTTCCTTCCCTTCCGTTTCATACTGTACAATCGTAGAAAAGGAAGAGAAGAAATTTGTTGTTTTTTATCTCTGGATCTAGTAGACCAGCAGTGACCCTGATGCCTACACCCCTCATAGATGTGCGAGGCTCAGTAATGCTGCCATTAATTTTCTCCACTGTATTGAATATCAGTAATTCTATAGTTAATGGCAGTGTCTGATTTTCAAGTTGTCATTTGCTAGATGCCTTTTGAAAGTAGTGTATAAAAGCAATGAAGTGCAATTAAAGGCTACGCGAGTCTATCAGTACTTAGATGTCAGTGTAGAGGACTGTTAATTTACTTGGGAAAGAAAAATACGCTTGACCTAAAGCCATCAGTAGCCATACCACTATTCATAAAATAAACCGACAGACATGTTCCATTGTCTGGAAGTAACAAAAGTCAGGGAACAGAGTGGAGTAAATCTGCCTTTATCAGACAATGATGGATTAGGGAGGGAATTAAAAAATGGCACTCTTTGTTTTAGAATTTGACTTCCAGCATGACTGAAATGCATGGAAGATGGTTACGCTTATTGGACAATATGTCTAAAGATGAAAGACTTCCCAAAATGTGTATCTCCAGAGCAGCTGTGTAAGTTGAGAATGGTAGGTGCTTTTTACTACATTCCATTCAAAGCAGAGAATCTGGTGCTATATTAAGCAAGCTAGTTTTGCACTTTTGGAAGTTCCATTGAAAAATGGCAGGTGGTGGGGAATGCAGATACAATAAAAATCTCAAAATGCTCCTGGACAGAGGAACGAATTGAAGCTGCTGTGAACAGTTTGTATTTCCTCCTTCTGTGAGTGTGGAATGACAGTTTTCATCATTCAGTGTTGTTAAAACCCCAGGAATGGCTGCCACTTCTACTGATTATGGTATAGGCTTCACTGTGGTTGCCCACTAAAGCCAGTGCAATTGTTATAAAGAAAACTGATTCCTGCACCACAAGGGATGTAAATATTTTAACAAAATAATTAAATTTTGTCCAGGAGCTTCTGTTTGCTACATGAGAGGTCATGTCACAGTGTACAAAAAAGGCCTGGGGAGCAAAAGTTGGAGATGGAACAGGAGTAACTAGTGGCCAGTCTGAGTTGTTGGGGTGTCTGTTTAGATATATTTCTTAGAATCCAGCTGGCCAACTCCTTTGGGTATCTACCTGAGTTACCTGAGCTTGTTCTTACTCAGTGGTTCCTGTTTAAGAATGGTCTGTACCGAACCATTACATTTTGTGTAAGAGTTTAATAATAGTTCGCACAAAAATGAAATCTTCCAGTCAGACGGTGACTGTCTTTTCCTAATATTTCAGATAGATGCCTCATGCCTTACATGGGAAGGACAACAATTTCAGGGCAAAGCAGCTATTGTTGAAAAACTCTCAGTAAGTATTTGCACTAGTAATTAATGTCTGATACATTTTTATTCAGGCCTGAACTTTTTCTTATCTGGGCAGGTCGTGTTCTAGCTTTACATCTGCTATAGTATCATTGCATATATGGTACAGCTGTCACTTCCTCGATAGTGGTTTCCATATTGGTTTTTGCCTGCATGGTTTCATTAAAAATTTCTGTAGCATCTCATGTAAGCAGTACCTAGCCTTTTGAGAAGCACTGTTACTGTCATGGAATGCTAAACATGCAGTAAAAATGGAAGACTTTACAACATATTCTGCCTGGTATGAGAAAAGAATTGGAAACAGCTGTGTCAGGTAAAGTATTGTTATATATGATTTTGTATTGTGAATTTTGTATGAAACAAGGTAAAGTATTGTTATTGTATGTATTAGAGATGTTAATGTAAGTACGGTCATCCCTCCACATTTGCTAGGGTTAGGGCCACAGGACCCCCTTGAAAGTGAGAATACCATTAATAACTCTAGGCCCTCCCAAACCATATTTAACACACAGAAACATATGATCACCATATTCAACCCACCATGGATTCCTTTGAGGCATCAGGGTTCCTTCACAAGGCAGAAGTGGGTGGCTGGTTGGGCTTGCCACCTCCACCACTTCCCCACACCATTTTTAATAGGGACTTACAAGCCTTGTTCACAGCTTTTCAGTCTCACAAGGCTTGCAGTCCCTATTAAAAATGGCATAAGGAGGCAGTAGAGATGACAGCAAATAATTCATGGATTACCAGATCTGCAAAAGTGAAACCCACAAATGTGGAGTGCTGACTGTAGTCAGTTGGGAAGGGGGTGAAAGCATGGAATATTGTAGGTGACAGGTGGTTGGATGGAGATTTGAATGGGATTTTTAAAAGGCTGATGTGTGAGTGACAATCAGAGTGGATTGGAGAAGTGTTAGATCAGGGACAATAGTTGGGTGAGGTGTGTTTGAGAGAAGATAATTAGGATAAGTACATAGATGACAGTAAGAACTGTTCTGAAACACATGTACTTGAACAACAAGTAATTGTGAATGGTTTCATTATCTTCTGTTAAAAAAAAATAAATGTGTTTATAAACTCATGCCTTTTGGGCTCAATCTTTGGAATTAGTTTGTGCCTGGTCACATGCCCTGGTCAGGCACAGTGGTGTCCATGCTGGTAGTAGCTTCAATAATCAGAAGAGGCTTATCATATGTGGTGACAGTAGGAGAACAAGTAGAGGCCTGTACAGGCTGTCAGTTATTAGTGTATCCAGTGCTTATGGAGCTGAGAAGTGCATTTTGGCCTACGTCTTAGAGGGTTGAATTGCGATTTTAAGACTGATACCACCAAGCCCACAACTTTTCATAACCTTGGCAGTCAGTCAAAAATTGTAGTCACCAGGACTTGTTCTTGACCTTGTGTTGTTCTTCTCTGAAGGGTCCTGAACAATGCTTCCCTTCCCAGCACCACATTTTTTGTTGGAAGTGGTGGTAGTGGAGAGGTTGCTGGCTATGCAACCAAGATACCCTGGGAGCTTCAGCAATGCAGCAGTCCAACATCTACCAGTTTCCATTCCAGTTTGGAGCTGGCAAACAGGCTGTTTAACTGGTAGGAAAATCCCAGACCTCTGCAGTTCCTCACTGGAAAGTGACAGCATACATGCCCTGGTGAATAACAGTATGAAAGTTGTATGAACATAGTTCTCCTGCATGCCTTTTACATTTTTTTTTAACTGAAGTGGAAAACCCGATATGTTTCAGATGTTGTTGGACTGGCTTCTGTTTGCTCTGGCTAGCATGGCCAGTGGCCAGAGATTATGAGAGTTGAAGTCAAACAACATCTGGATGGCCACAGGTTATACACCTCACAAGAAGTTGGTTTAGCAATTGAATTTAAGGCCTTTTGAGGGGTTGGAATTTCAGTGTTCATCACAGCATGACTTCTGAACCTGTTTTCCTTCTGAGAACCTAGCTTGATGCCACAATCTATCAATCAAGTGTAACATAAGCGCCACTGAATTGTTTGATTTTTGTGGTTTTAAGAGCAGTTAAGCATTGTATTGGATTCTAGCCTCTTTTTGGCAGCCATATATCCAAAAGATGTGGAGATATTGTTCTTCTCTTACCTGTGCTCCAGTGCAGACACGGTATTTTTATTTTGAAACCTTAATACTGAGGTTTTAATCAAACCTTTGCATTGTGGACTATCATGTCTCCTTATCTTAACCTTT
Organism: Iguana delicatissima; assembly: GCA_948472985.1. Taxonomy (NCBI): domain Eukaryota; kingdom Metazoa; phylum Chordata; class Lepidosauria; order Squamata; family Iguanidae; genus Iguana; species Iguana delicatissima. The sequence continues at coordinate 509,572 of CAOKZL010001411.1, forward strand.
GTGTGTCAGGTAAATATATTTTTTTTAAATGCAGAAATGAAATTGTAAGAAAATGAATAAGACTTTCTTGTTTCTATTTCAGAGCCTTCCCTTTCAGAAAATACAACACAGTATCACAGCGCAAGACCATCAGCCCACACCTGACAGTTGTATACTCAGTATGGTAGTTGGGCAGCTTAAGGTATGTGCTGTTCCCAACCTTATACTCTATGAAATGGTGTTTTAGAGCCCTTGTAAAGGCACTCAGTCAAAGTATAAACCATAGCTTGGGTGCCAGAAATGGGCCATGGGCATACATCCCTCCCTTTCCTTGTTTTGTGGGTTTCTCAATCTATTTTGGGAAAGAATGAGTGCCCAGAGAGAAGTATGAGTAAAAACCTGAAGGTAAACCGTTGTTTTACATTTAAATCTTTGATCAGTCTAGGGTAAAATATCTGCCTCCAGTACCACAAATTAGAATGTCTACTTTTGACTAGGTTATGGAAACAAAAAGGCTTGCTACTTCCTCTCCCTCTGGTGTGTTGCATTGTCTTTGCAAGGATTAAAATAAAGTTGGAATATAATATGATTGATTTAGGTGCAAAAGCCCCCGTACCTCAGTAGTAGCTGTTGAATAGGTACCATCCATGTATTGTAACTAACTGAAAGAGGGGCTAGTGCTTTTATATGCTGCTGTTGCCTTTTGGCAGAATCCTCTGAATGGATATTGTAAGGACTTTAGTAAGAAGGTGTCATGTGACAATTTGTGGACCCATGACACAGACTGTAGACAATAGCCATTGGGAGCTTTAGTTTAAAAGGATGTATGGTGCATGTGGTCGCATCCTTGCACCCCATATGTCATCCTGTTTCAAGGAGTGAACTGTGAAGAAAGCAACAGAGAGCCTTATAACACCTCAAAGATCGATTTATTGTGGCCCACAAATTCCAAATTGTATTTTTTTAGCTTCAGTGTAATAAAATCAGAAGGGCTAGTAGCTCCATGATGAAGCATCTGCTTTATATGCTATAGGACCCAGTTTCCCTCAATGGCATTTTTTATCTTAAAGGTTCTCATATGTAAGGAGCTATGAAGGATGTTGGAGAATATCTGCCAAATGAAGTAGATATCACTGGGCAGGAATGACCAACAGTTTGTTCCTCTATAATGCAGCTTCATATTTTCAGAGTTTCCCATATGGAAGCAACTAGTTTTTGCAAGGTTTTAGTTATTAGTTATTAGTGGACAAGAGGCTTGTTAAATGCTTTTGCATGATTTACAAAGTAATTATTTGAAATAACATGAGTTGCCTATTATAGGAAAAGCTCCAGTAAAACAATAAAAGTAAAAAGATATACCTTGTAGCTTGTAGGGGTAATAACAAACTGAGTAAACTAGCTTCTTCTTTGTGGTCTCTGTGACTCATACAAATGGGGTTGTCTGCACCTGTGCAGAGCAGCCTTCAGAACTGTCATGCCAGGTGCCCAGTCTGTCTGGATGAGGGTCATAATGTTTCAGTCTGTGTCTGCTGTCAGGCATTCACCCCTCAGATGAGATCAAATCGGGTGGCTGGACTTTGATGCCTCCTGTGCGAAAAGGCTGAAGGGACCCTCAACCTCACCTTCAACATCGAAAAGAACTTTGCTGCCTGACCCAGCTCCTTCGAAGGTCTTGTTGAAAAGGTCCCTCAAATGTTCGATGGAGACTTCGATGAAAAAATTAACGTCAAAGACCTCATCTAAAGATAAACATTGGGACCAGAGAGCTTCAACTCTTCTGGCAAAAGACTAGGCCTCAGTACAAGGTAGGCCGCCAATGTTGACCTCTGAGCCGGCGCCCCCTACACTGGGCCACTTTATAGAGAAAGAACTTCTGAGAGTGAGACAAAATAAAGTTAAGAGATTCTAGGTCTGGTGAATCAACTGTGCAGGTTACCACAGAACAGTAGACTTCCCCAGATGTCCGCCCTTCACCATCTCCTAGATCTCGGAAGAAACCGGCCCAGATTCCTCCAACCATGATCCACTCGGAGGGATCTTATACGAGATCGAGATCACACCGATCACGGTCTTGATCCAAATCACATTCGAAGTCTGATTATAGTCAACGTTAAGACTCTCAACATCGAGGCAATCGTTGTACGAGGTCTTATTCATGATCCTGATAGCGTTTGTCATACTATTCCTGACATTCGCAGAGATCCAGACATACTTACCAATGAAGAACCTACTACTACTATTTGCCCTCAAGTTCTTCGATATTGTATTTGTCAGAGGAACATTGTATTCCATACCGTAGGCAGAGAAGATGTCATTGATATGACACATTTTCTCACCATCGTTGTACCCCCTTGGTGTGTTCCTGCTCAGAATTGGGTCAGTCTCCTTCACCTAAGCACAATCAATCTGGTCAACATTCAGAGGTTGTAACTGACCAACCTTCCATGTTGATGTCTAGACCAATGGGAGAGATGCAGTCTGATGTTCCTAGACACTGATCATCTGAGATACTTGCTTGATGCTCTCCAACTTACTCATCGAGCTTGAACAAGTCCACTGTCTGTAGCACCGAGAAGCCTCCTGACCCTTTGGGAGAACCTATATCTCCCTCCGATGATGTTTGAGACTTTTCGGACTTGATCTCAAGGCCTGGCGAGCAGCCAAGAGAACTGGTTAACAGATCTCTTCGCAGATAAGACAGGCAATAAATCAAAGCGCTTTTCTTCAGCAGGCAAACGGTAATGAACAGAGAAGGCAACAATAGATTAAGGAGCCTTTTGCAACAAGGAGATTCCCTGGCGGTTACGTCACAGCCCGGCAAACAGCAAACAGTCCACGTACCAGAGTTTGTTTAAGCAAGAGGAGTTTCCAGAGCCGGTCCGAATTCAAAGGGAGATGACGCTCCAGCAGGTCGGGCAGCGTTCCAGGAGATAAGGCAAAGGTCCCCGATAACCCGACAAGTACACCAAAATGGACAGTTGTGAGCCGAAAAAGATCCAAGGCTGAGTGAGTGCTTTTGTAGGCAGGCGACTCCTCCAGGTGCTATCTCAGCTGGAGCCTGATTACTTGGCATTTTCTACTTAAACATTATGACCTCCCGAGTGCACTCTTTTGCTCCCGATACTGCCGGTAAGTAGGCACCTGCTCTTGAATCTCACTATCTGACTCTTCTGGCTTGGCTGAGTCTGAGGCAGCCCCTGGTTCCACTGCTGGAGCTACTGGAGCCAAAGGCTCTGTGTCCAGGGCAGCCTCTGGGGTGGGTTCTGCTGGTGCAGCAGGCTCCATGACCTCGAAGCCCTCTGCCTCTGGCTCAGACTCAGAGCTTGTGACCTGGAGTTCCAGGGTCCTGACAATCTCTCGCATGTCCAAAAACTTAAACTTCACCACTCAGATATCGAAGGAGTCAATTGATGACACGGTTTACCACCAACCCCAAGAGCTATCAATTTCTGCTGTCTCACTTCTGCCGTCTTCTGTACCTTCTACGTGTCTTCAAAAAGACCTGGTCTTCACCGTCTTCAGCATCAGCTACCATTAAGAGACTTGACTCGCTTTATATGTTCTTTTTTCAAAACTTACCAGTAATAGGGAAAGAGAAGATATTTAAGGAATGGGAAAAGGCCCTACAAAAATGTATTTGGCAAGGGAAAAAACCAAGAATTAGATTTAAAACACTCAAAGATGCAAAAGAGAGAGGAGAACTTGACTTACCATCATTAAAAATCTGTTACCATGCATGTTGCCTAGATTGGATCAAAGACTGGAGTCGACTAGAAAACACAACCACTAAAGAGTTAGAAGAAATAAACAATAGATTTGAATGGCATGGATATCTATGTTATGACAGATCTACAGTGAAAAAAGAGTTTAAAAACCATTGCATCTGAAAGACATTGTTGAAGGTTTGGCCACAAATAAAACAAAAACTTCATGCAAAACTACCAGTATGGATCTCCGCACAAGAAGCTTATAAAATCGCCCCAACAAAACAAAGAAATTTACTAACATATCAAGAATTATTGAAATGGGAGAGTGACAAACCAAGAATGTGTACAGAAGAAGAATTAAAGGCTGAAGGTCATGAACTAAATTGGTTTCCATGGAGACAACTCAGAGAAAGATTTAGAATGGACCAAAAACTATGCAGATTTGACAGAAAAGAGAATGAATTAGATGTGCTGATGAAAGATAAAGAAAAGAATTTCTAAATTTTATAAATTATTGGTGAAAAAAGAAATGGAATCAGAAGTAGTCAAAGATACAATGGTTAGATGGGCACAGAATTTGGGACATTCAGTTGAATTAGAAACTTGGGAAAGAGTGTGGAAAATAGATGTAAAATTTACATCAAATTTAAATTTAAGAGAACACTTTTATAAAATGTTTTACAGATGGTACATGACCCCAGAAAGACTACAAAAAATAATGAAAAATGGGAATTCAAATTGTTGGAAGTGTGATGAAAAGACAGAGTCTTTTTTCCATATGTGGTGGACATGTAAGATAGCAGAAAAAAATTTGGAAGGGGGTACATGACAAAATGCAAAGAATTTGTAAGCTGAATTTTGAAATGAAACCGGAGTTTTATTTGTTAAATATGCTAGGGCAACAAAGGGAAATAAGAAGTCATTAGAAGATATTATTATATCTAATAATTGCGGCAAGGTTGACATATGCGCAGCACTGGAAAGAAAAGAAATATATTGATAGAGAAGAATGGAAGTTCAGAGTCCTGGATATGACAGAGATGGAAAAATTAGTATTTTCTTTAAAGAATAAATCTATCCAGAACTTTGAGAAAGAATGGAAAAGAGTATTGGATTGGGTAAGGACATAAATGTATAAGAAATCAAAGAAGAAATAATGTAACTGTTCTTCTCTCTGTAAGATGGAAAATATGTTTGTAATGGAATGGAAATAAGCAATTTCAACTGGAAAATTTAAGTATGGAAGTGTATGTGTGGGGGGTTATTTTCAAGACAAACTTTCAATAAAAAAAAATTATATAAGAGACTTGACTCACTTTATAATAAGGTCATCGATGCCAAAGAGGAGTGGCTTCAGAGTCATCCAAAACCTAATTCTGTGATAGTGGACACTGCTCTGTCTAAAACTTCACAAGGTCTCCACATTAACCCACCAGATAAAGAAAGGAAGAAGCTTGATTCCATCAGCAAAAAAAACTATTCTTTTTTTATTATTATGATTCTTTTTATTCATTGCAGAAAGAACTATTCAAATGCTGCATTCATGTTCAAGATTGCAAATTATGCGGCTTGGATGGCAGTGTACGACCAGTTCTTGTGGAACAAGATGAGAGTCTTCATTGGAAAGTTGTCAGAGGATCAGAATAGAATAGCTGAAGTCTTCCTTCAAGAGGCCAAACGCTTAATGAACCAGCAGGTTACAACAGCAAGGCATATTGTTGACTGCACATTGAAGGCCTTCGCATTTGCTGTGGCTCTTCGACGGTACTCAAGGTTACGTTCATCAGGCCTATTGCAGTCCTCTCAGTCGTTGGTTGAGGACCTTCCATTTGATTCAGATGGACTATTTAATGCCTCTACAGACAATAAGCTGGAGCATACACATAAGATGCGATTCAGCATGAAGAAATACAGGATGCAACCTCAACAGTTGTCGTATAAGTACCACTGGTACCACTCAGCTCCACGGAGGCGTTATAGTCCTTATACCTCCCAATGTTCTTCCCAGGCTTCCTCTTCCAGTCAGCAGTCTCGAAGACTTCCATCATGTCAGGCCAAAACTCAGTTTAAGGAGAAGTCTGATTCATCCAAACAGTGGGGTTGACTACTTTGAGGATGGTTCTGTTACATCATTCAGTGCTGCTACAAGATTGTCCATATTACATCCACTCGATACAGTGCATGCCAAAACCATCAACACTGCTATGACCTCGGTATCAACATCGACACCCGTTTTTGCTTTGGTGCCGATGATATCAGAACAAACACCGACACCAACTCCGTTCTTCGGCTCCAAACTCAGAGACCACATGAATAGTTGGACTTTGATCATGACAGATTCCTGAGTGCTTGACATTGTGGCGAAGGGCTACGCGATTGAGTTCAGCAAGCTTCCATTGCTAGGCTGAGTACGACTGACCCATCCATTGAGTTCCCTCTGCGAAGAAATGCATGTCCTCCTTGAGAAGGGAACAATAGAGCACATCTCATTCTGTGCTCTACAAAACAGTTTTTGCTCCCAATACTTCCTAGTATCCAAGAGGGATGGAGGTTTTCAACCCATCCTAGATCTTCAACGTGTCAATCACTATACCCGACCACATCAATTTCGGATGGTCACTCTGAAGTAGATTCTCCCACTTCTGAAGAGAGGAAACTGGTTTGCAACCATTGACCTGAAAGATGAGTATTTCCACATAGCGATCCACCCAGACCACAAGTGCTTTCTTGCCTTTGCTGTTGGGAAGTTCTTTCTTTTGGCCTGAGTACTGTCCCTCAAGTCTTCACCAAATGTATGGCAGTTGTAGCAGTGGCCCTTCAGCAATGCAGAATCATCCTCTTCCCCTACATCGATGATTGGCTAATTGTCGCTCGATCCCAATGTCGACTCCTTCACAATGTCAATGTGTTAAATCTTCTTCATGATTTGGGACTTACAGTCACCTTCAACAAGTCCCATCTTCTACCAGTTCAATGAATAAAGTTCATTAGAGCAGTTCTGGACTCCATTCACCAAAAGGCTTTCCTGCTCGAGGACAGGGAGCTTCGCATTTGAAGGAAGATAAGATTGCTGCAGAGGAACCGTAGGGCTACCGCTCAGTCGATCCAGGTTTTATTGGGACTGGTGCCTTTGACAATCTTGGTAATTCCTTTCACCAAACTGCGTATGAGATCATTACAACACTGGTTCCTCGGTGTTTTCAACCCCTTTGTCGACAGTCCTCAACGTCGACTTTTGATACCGAGACAGATACTTCAAACTTTGTCTTGATGGATGGAAGATCAGCACCTACTGGTAGGTTTACCCTTTCACGAGCCTGCTCCTTCAATATCGGTAACAACGGAGGTTTCCCTCGATGGCTGGAGAGCACGCACTCATCACCTCACAGTCGGGCATTTGGTCGAAGAAAGAGAGACAGCTCCACATAACTGCAGTAAAGTTGCTGGCTGTCATCAAAGCCCTTCAAGCCTTCGAAGATGTCCTGAAGGGTCATGTGGTCTAAATCCTCATGAACAATACCACCATTACCTACTACATCAACAAGCAAGGTGGCACAAAGTCTAGAGCTCTACTAGACCTGACTGCAGCTGTAGAATTGGTGCCTCACTTGTGGCATTCTTCCAGTTGCCCTTCACTTACCAGGAAAACAGAATATCATAGCAGATACTCTAAGCAGGACTCCGTTGTTGTGCCACAACTGGCAGTTGGACAGGGAAGTCTTCCTGATTGTGTTCGAGACCTGGATGACACTGTCGATAAACATGTTTGCATCGGCATCCAACAAACAATCTTCTCTGTTCTGCTTGAGAGATCCAACTGAGAAACACTCACTTGGAGATGTGTTCACTTTCACTTGGGCAGGACCTGTCATGCCCTGCCTTGGGGACTGTGGCAGTGAGGAGGAGGATTCTGATTCTGAGGCAAAGGCTTCTCCAGAGGCTGAAGTGTCTCCAGAAGCTGGTCCAGAGGGAGTTAATACACAACAACAACAAGGGCCTGAGCCAGGGGAACAAATAGAGGAAGACATAGGTGACACACCTACCTTGCAGCAGAGATGCCATGAAAGGGACGACTTGTGTTGCTCGGCCCATTTAAGTAGTAATTGAGCCCTAATGAGGGAACACCTGTGGCAACAGCAGTCATAGATAAAAGAGGGCTGCAGCTGGCCTTTCCTCCCAGGGTCAGCAACTGGTCTCTTTGGCTCTGAAACTCTGTACTGTGCTCTTAGATCTGGTTGTCTTGGAACTCTGCCTGTTTGGACTATGGTTTGGATTTGCCCCTTCGGATTTGTTTGCTCTCAGCTGCCTTTCTGTTTGGACCTTCTCTGACTCTCACCTTGTGCGTAGGAGCTGTGCTGTTTGTGAGTAACTGCCTGCACACAACAGGACCTGTGCTTTACCTGTTCCCACTGTTTCTGATGATCACCAGCGTCCTCGAGAAGATTCAGCAGGACAGGATTTCTGCAATCATGATCACACCATGGTGGTCTCGACAACCATGGTTCGCCTCATTGTTACCCCTGTCCAGGTGGCAGTATCTGAGATTAAAACACAGACCGAACCTACTGACCCTGGACAGGGGCAGGGTTCGTCACCCAGGTGTCAACAATCTCAGACTGACTGTGTGGAATCTGCTTCATTAACATCCTTGCCACCTGCTGTTCAACAAGTGATCAAAAACGCAGACAGTTCGATCTTACAATTACAAATATAGGAAGTTTTTGGACTTTATCCGACATCGAGGTCTCAACATCAACAGTTTCGATACCGTCCACCTCCTCAAGTTTCTCTCCTCTCTCCGACGTTGGCCTTGAGCTGATGCTACCTGACTGCCATTTCTTCACAACTTGAGCGGAAGGGTAGGCCCTCCTGGTTTGCAGATTCACTCAACTGCAAGTTCCTGCAGAGGTATAAACATATCCACCTTTCTGTATACCCATCTTGTCCAGGATGGCACTTAGCTCTTATCTTGTCACAGTTATCCAAGCGTCCCTTTGAACCCATGGCTGATTGCGATTTGAGACTGTCTTTGTGGACAATGGCCTTTCTGGTTGGCATGATGTCAGCCAGAAGGGCTTCCAAGCTCTACACACTTCAAGCTGACTGCCCTTACCTGCGTTTTCATCAAGATTGAGTTGTACTTGGCCTGACATATCCTTCTTACTGAAGGTTGTGTCAGTTTTTTATCTCAACCAGGACATTGTTCTCCCTGCCTTCTTCTAAAATCCTACCTTGGACTTGGAACGGACTTTGCATGCTCTGGATGTGAGGCATGCGCTGGCCTTTTATGTTCAGTGCACTGGTGAATACAGAAACTCTCAGAGACTGTTCTTATGTTGTTTGTCTGCAAAGAAGGGACTTCCTATTTCCTCCCAAAGACTTTCTAAGTGGGTGACTTCCACAATAAAACTGTGTTATGAACTTGCTAGAAAGGATCCTCCAGTCTAGCTGAGAAGCCACGCCACTAGAGCACTGTCAGCTTCAGCAGCATTCCTTAGAGGAGTACCTCTTCAGGACATTTGAAGGCTACCACCTGGGTACAACCCACTACATTTATCTCTCGTTACAGAGTTGATCAGAGTTTCTCTAATAAAACAAAGTTTGGGAGAGCTGTACTCTTTTCTGTGGTTCAGTGAATTTGCATACTGTATGATCAGTTGACTTTGTGCAGTAAATGACTGTTTGTTTCTTGCACTTCTACCTAGCTTGTGTTTTTGGAGCACTGTATTATTTATATGATAGATCTTGGTACAATGTGCATGACATTCCCACCTCCTTATGCACAGCTTGCTAGTCTCTCATTTGTGTGAGTCACAAAGACCACAAAAAAGAAGGACAGGTTGCTTACCTGTAACTGGAGTTCTTCGAGCGGTCATCTGTGAACTCACACAACCCCATCCTACCTTCCCTCTTCATGTCATGTCATATCCCTTGTTCCAAGGATGCTGCGGCAGTCCAAAGAACAAGTGGCAATGGTGCCAGGGGCCTTATATAGCCTCAGGGGAAGGGAAAGGGGTTTCCACCAAAAAACTCTAGGCCTAGAGTTCTAGAAGATTCTGAAGGCTGCTCTGTGCAGGTGCAGACAACCCCATTTGTGTGAGTTCACAGATGACCACTTGGAGAACTCCAGTTACAGGTAAGCAATCTGCCCTTTCTAGTTTCTTCTTCATGCCTATTGCATTGCTTCTTGTCTGCGTATTCATCAAGGGTTCAGGTATCTATGTTGGTTAACAGACCTAGGCTTGGAACATTCTGTGTAAGCACAGTAAATGAACTCATAACAGAATTCCAAGTGACACAGGCATTCTGTATTTTCAGATCCTGCCCCTTTAATGATTTTTCTCCTCTTCTGCTTAGGCAGATGATGACCAAGTTCTAGGTTTCCATCAGACCTTTTTGTTGAAAAGCTTACAAGGTGCCTGGGTGTGCACCAATGAAGTCTTCAGGCTAGCACTCCACAATGTTTAGCTTCTGGCCTCCTCCTACCTCTCAACTCCGCAGTCCTCACTGAGTAAGAAGCATTCCGCTTGCTCCTGTGTCCTAGTTGGCCTTGAAGTCTGAACAGCATGGCCGTTGCTTGTGTGCTATCAAAGCAGGATTTGCAGAATGAGAACTCTGCTTGTCTCAGAATTGTGGCTCCCAAAATAAGCAGGATGTGGGTTCTGTATTAGGTAGCAAATGCTGCAAAATTAATTAAGCATAACCATATTTTTTATGCCAGTGAGTTGCCTGCTTAATTTATCCCAGACCTTAGAAACCTGGGACATTATGTGTGGCATGCAATGAATGCTTGCCTCATTATGTCTGAAACTGTCTGTCTCAGCTAAAGCCTGTAGGTTTATTTGTGCAGTTTTTCTGTCAGAGCAAGGTGACACTCTACAACCAAGAACAGGTTACTTTTTAAAGCACCATGTGGTTCATGAATGATGATGATGATGTAGTAGATATAGTTGTAAATTACAAGAGTGCGTGGGAGATGGGCAGCAAGCAGAGGACAGGCAAGAGTGGCAGAATTGCAAATATGTAGGCTTTGTTTCAGTTAAAGATGTGGATTAAAGGATCAAGCCAAAGGCTTCACAAAAAAAGTTGGGATTTAAAGAAGGTTTTTGGCCTAGTGTTTTCAAACTGCAACTCTAAAAATGTTCTTGAAATATACAGCATGAATATGTGTCTGTGCTACATTCATCTGGTTTTGTTTTTAATATGCAAGGGAAGAACCAAATGTTACCACTGTGTGAAATGCTTGCTTGTGAAGGACTTACATCTTAGGAAGCAGTTTTGTTTATCTCCCCACGGCTCTGTCAAGATGCATTTGTATCTGTCAAAGATGCATCTGTAAAATATTTTCTTTCATTTCAGCCTTAGAGGGAGTAGTGCACATATACTCTAGGTGGGGGCAGAGAGGGGCCATGATGGGCATGTAAAGACTAAGAATTGTCACAAAATTCAGATCTTGTTTTATATTTACATTCATGTCTTTTTTCTTTTTGTAACAATATTTTTTTAAAAAAATGACTTTACAGATATAGTATAGAAGCTTCCATTTCAGTGCAGGGTGGAACCCACAGTTAACTTGGGACATCATGACAGTCAAGCACCACATGAAACATAGGTCATAGCTATAGTTCCTTCTTATATTTTCCAAGGTATATTTGATACTTAGTGTCCAAATAGCAGATGTATTAAACTGTTATCCACCCTTTGCAATTATGCTGTGAAAATATACTATGGGGCCCAAAAGTGGTTTCACATGTTCTTCTGCTTTTTCTTGAAAACAGAAGCATTGTAGCTATTTAATTTTATTGTGACCATGATAGAAGCCTCATTTCATTACATAAAGTGATAATAATACTTGATAGCATCTTCCTGTATCTTTTATAACATCTCCTCTTGTATTTCCTAAACATAATGCTTTTTGTGTGAGTAAATGTGCTTGGACAGGAGGTGTGTGTGTGTGTGTGTTTGTTTATTTATTTATTTCAATCAATCAGTCACAATTTCTTATAGAACCTGTAACAACCTCTTGCAGAACCCTAGGGTTCCAGGGAAGTCTGGCTGAGAAACGTTGTTCTAAAGTGTGTGTGTTTATATTCCAAAAAGAACACAACTTTCAAATTTCCATAAGCATAGATAATCTTTGTAGTGCAGTTGTAATTGATATTGTGAGAATGGATCCCCTCTCAATTTTTTAGTAGCATGATTATTGTCCATGACATAATAATTCTGCACCATTTCAACTGAAAAATGCATGTCCAAACCTTAATTGTTAAGTAGCACAGGGATGAATCCTAGGCTGTATTAAAGCTGGGGTAGTGGTGGTATTTTGTATTATTTTGCTTCAAGGAGAAGTATGCATGACAAATCTGTCACCAAATCTGAATTTTCCTGCTTGCTAGAATATATTTGCTGCAGTGCAGAGCGTCTAAAATGTATTTTCATTTTGTTTTCACAGGCTGATGAAGATCCTATTATGGGATTCCACCAGATATTTCTATTAAAGAACATCAACGATGCTTGGGTTTGCACCAATGACATGTTCAGGCTAGCGTTGCACAACTTTGGTTGAAACAACATCCCTGAGGCATCTGTCCTTTTCTTTTTCCTCTCCTCTTTACAGATATTAATCACACTCATGGAACATTCCAAATATCATACACAAACTTGCAACACTGCGGCAAGCCAGCAAGACCTGTGACATGCCCTTCCGAAGAGTTTTTGTTTTATCGCTAGAAGAGTTCCTTGTGCATGATGTTTGGAAGTTAGACTTAGCTGCATTTGACAAGAGAAATGTGTGTTTTACCAGCATGCCTTGGGAAGAATCCATAACACAAAAGGTTGTGTTTCTGTACTGACAAGTTTTCTAATAACCCAAAGAAACAAAAGGAAAGGAAAGAACAGCAGCCTGAATCCAGCTCAGATATTGATTTTTTTTCAGATGTTTCAGTGCTACATTATACAATAAAACCATGCAATTTTCCTAACAGTTTAAATTGTTGACTGTTCAGTCTATAACTAGAGAGCCCTGCATCTCCAACTGTGTGTCTGAATACTTGATTTGGGAACACATGGCTGGACATAAATTTGATGTTGTGAAAACTGTCCATAGCTGTTTTGTACTTCTTTTTTGGTAATTGTCAAAGGTTTGAATGCATTAATTGATGGATTGTCCAAGTACTGAACAAGACATTGCCTCCCTATGAAAATCAGAACATGAATTTACATTATTATTTGTATGCAGATGAGAGCATTACACTGACCCTTTGGTATATTCTTCTGTTTTTAATACAAAATAGATTGAACATGATGCATAAAAAGTGAAAATGCAGCATATTCTATGGGCAGGATTGTTTTTTTCTGCACTGAGCTTTCCTGACTAGCATATTTGCTTCTTTGTTCAAGAACTAGGTTTTGAATTGTTTAGCATTTTGCCCTTCTAGCAGTCCTGTTTTCAAAGTAAAGTATAATTTGGTCCCTCAAGACATTGGTAACCCCACTTTTTATGCTTGCCTGTGTCTTACTCTGGTTAAATCTGAAATCTTGTTGCTGTTATGCAGTAGCTGCATACACCAGTCCCACTGTCTTTATTAGTTTAATAATCTCAATTCATATAAACTGCTCAATACACTCTCTAGAAAAATATGTATTATTGCTGTGGAAAGCTTAGAAGGAGTAGAGATTCCGCCCCCCCAAAATGGCCAGATCTTGAAAGGTTGCTTATTCAAGTGTTTATTAGTGTGAAATCAGCAATCTTGTATTCACAGGCCTTATGACATTTCAGATATATTCTATACTTAACAGAGCAATTTCCAACATACACTGGAGACTTGGGCTGGCGCAGTCTTTCACTCCAAGTGCTGATGAGTAGCCAGAACAAATGTGTAGTTCTCAGATGTTTTGGTTCTCAGCTGTGGAAAGAAATCTCTGGTAATTGATTGCTATGCCTGCTTAAGGGCAGCTGTTGTCTAGACCTCCACAGCAACAAACAAACAAGGGAAACCAACATTTTGAAGTTTATCCAAATACAAAAGTTCATTGACAAAGCCCCTGAATGACCCAGCTTTCAAGGAATCACTTTTGGCTTTACTCTTGTGTGTGACATGAAGATTCTTTGCACTGATTCTTCTACCTCCTTATATTTTCATCGTGTTGTTTCCTTATTTAGTAAAGATCCATATGATTGCTACTTTTCCCAGCAGGCCAGTATTTGCAAACAACTATAGCACATACCACAAGCCGTGCTTACCAGTGGTGTTCCTGCTTTGGTGCAAGGATTTGGCCAGTTGTAGAAACTTAACTTATTTGAGCAATGAGACTTAGGCTGGTATCTGTGTCTTAACATGTGTACAGATTTCTGTTGAGATAGTCCCAATCCTGTGAGTGGAATTTATTTCCAAGCTTGCTAAGGATTACAGCATTTGACCTTCAAAGCAGGTGACAGAAAGAAGAGCATTTCCTCCTTGCAAAGTCACTAATATGAACAGGTGTCTCCTTCATATGAAACATGACTCTCCGATGACTTGACTTTACCCAGCACACCTTGTAAGAATGTTGGAGGAAAGAAAGTGTTAGATTGTCCCGTTTTTTGAACTGAGTGTTGTATAGGTCTTAATAGCCATATAAAAAACAAAATGCCTTACAAAAATCACTTAAATGTAAATTTCACAGTGAAGATGCTTTCTCTGATTAAGCAAATCAGGTGAGTGTTTTTTGTCATCAATCAGAGGGGAGTGACTGTCCTATACACTGTTTAACGGAAATACTAAGGGTGAAGAGGCAGTTCAGAGAACTGAGAGCAAGTAAAAACAAGTTACATTCATCCATCCAAGTTGGAGAGGTTGATCCAGCCTGCTCTGCTTAATGGAAACCATCACCTTGTAATCTGTAGGGGGGAAAACTGCTTCCAGAAGGGATTATAGAAAGTCTGGTCTGAGAATATATAAATGATGTATAAATAGATTATGGCTGTGAAACTGCTAGTTAAAATAGTACAAATTCTTTCCCCCCATAAAAATACTAAATGGAATCATTAGAGCAGACCTGTGTAGTTTGTAACCTGGCTTGTTTGAAATAGTCTGTCAGCCATATATATTGACTTCTCACAGTTTGCAAATTTTTGTAGTTCTTGGCAAGCAGCAAAAACAGGATTCTTTTGCTCCTTGTGGGACTGTATTAGGCTTGGTAGGATCACAAATTGTGTAAGTCTTTGGCTTATAGGAGCCATTTATATACCCTACTGCCTGCCCCTTTTTTGCCTATACAAAAATAATCAAAAACTTTGCTTACGGACTATTCAGTGTGGCAGCCGTGAATTGTAAAAATATTACATTACATAAAAATATTACATTCAAGTAAATACATTATCTAATGCACTTCATAATTACAGGGACTTGAACATGGAGTGGAATGCAAACTTTTTTATATAATATTGCAGAACAACACTGGTTTTGCCAATAAATAAGATGAAGTTAAGTGGAATGAGAGTACCTGTTACTGTATAATTCTAGCTTGTTAAGATTGTACCTATAGCAAATGTATAAATAAAGAATCTTTAATAGTGTTGCTTTAAAGCTAAGCTTAAGAACCTAAATAATAGTGGAAATTAAGGTAAGGAAGGTGAGATTGGGATTGTGCTTGCTTCAGAGAAGCAATAGATAGGAATAGGTAATCAAGCACAGTTATCACTAATGTCTGAGTGATAAGGACTTGTTTTTTTGTCTCTGGAACCACAATCTTCTGGCTGTTTGTAGTGATAAAAGGAATAAAACACTGGTTTAAACTGTCATAGTATCAGCATTGTTTACAGAGGTGGCCCTTTTCCCTCTCCTGTGAGCTTACATCTTGGAGAGAAGCTGGTGCTCAAGAAGAGATGTTCTGCCTCAGTAGAAGTGTTAATTCTGATTATTTCCACATCTTAGTGAATTCCGGAAAGCAAGTGGAAAGCTTAACCTATAGAAATTTCCTGTTTTGCCGTTGATGTATGTAAACTTGAAATAGTTATTTCTCCCTCACTATATTCATCCTTTAGAGAGCCAGGATGATGTAATGTTTTGAGCCCTGGACTCTTGAGAACAGTTTGAATCCCTGCTTGTCTGTGGAAACCATAGTATGACTTTTGACAACTCATGCTTCTCAGTCTCAGAGGAAGGCAAAAGCAAAACTCTGAACTAATTTTGTCATGAAAACCCTGTAATAGGGTCACCTTAGGGTTGCCATAGGTTGGAAATGAAGGCACACAACAGCAATTCATGCTTTCTGTACTTGTCTTCATAGTTTGTTCATGCTGACCTCTGTTACGCCTGTTGCAGTGTATAATATTGAGATAAACAGTGGCAGACTGCATAGTGCTCTACAGCCCCTTTATGCATGTTACGTTGGATGGGATTATTTGTTTTAGAAATGCTGTGTTGAAATTCTGTGCAGGGGCTTCGCAGAACAAATGGCAAATAGTTGGAGGAACAGGCCCTAAGGAATGTTACAAGCTTAATCTTTTTTGTGGGTTTTGGAATAGCAGTAGTCTTTTCTTTTAGGCTTGGGTACATTGGGAAGAGCTTTTACGTTTAGGAAACTCTACTAATACTGTAATCTACCCTGTAGCAAACATACCTTGTCAGCTTCCAGTCAGAGGTCTAGCTCAAGAGATTCTGAATGTATTGTGGGTGTGAAGCTTGTGTTCATTAATTCATCCAGTTCAATATGGTCTACTCTAGCAGCAAGTCTTGGGTAGATTTCAAGTTTTATTACCTAAAAGCTTGTTGTTTTCTTAATGTGATCTTAGATATTATATCAAGTAGTATATAAGTAATGTAATATAATATGAAAATACAAAGAGCCATGTGCAGGGAAAGCATGAGTTTTACTGTTCCATGAAGGCTTAATGAGGAACCCTAAGTAAATAAAACATGTTAGGAAATACATGGGATAATCTGTTTCCACTGCTTTGCCTAGACCTTGCCTCACTGGGTTTTAGGTTTTGTTTTAATAGAACTGTGTTACCCAACAGATGGATACCAAGAAACCGAGACAGATATTGATGATTTGGGGAGCTGAACCATTAGTTCGCCCATTAAGAATACCTGTCTACAAAGTAACTTTCTGCCTTTTTATGAACAAAGGCTTTGTGTAACAGCCCCAAACCATAGCAAGGCAGTGAGCAAGATGTTAGGGAGAGAATCTTGTTTGTTCATGATGCGCTTTTCAAAAATAGAGCATCTAATTCTTTTAAAGATAGTCAACTGCAATTATGAAAAAGTCATTATCTTTAGATGTCAGTAAGCGTTTCCGTAGTCTAATAGAGATTTTGCATGATAACAAGAACTTGTGAAATACACCTTCACAGACAACACCTTTGCTGTATACATTTTTACTCCCGGAGTCAGCGCAAGTACAAGTCTATAGTCTGTGGGCCTCTCGTCTTCGTATTAATCGGGGTTTGGTCCGTTTGCACAATAGTGGGCAACGTTGCCTTCCATGCGACCTAGCCAAGGGTGAAGGATGATGGCAGCGGCCAGCGTGGGGTAGTGTTGGACTAAACCGGGAGATCAAGGTTCGAATCCCTCTTGGGCCGTGGAAATTCACTGGGTGACCTTGAGCAAGTCGGACACTCTCGGCCTCAGAAGAAGGCGTTGGCAAACCCCCTCTGAACAAATCTTGCCAAGAAAACCCCATGAAGGAATTTCCTTAGGGTGCCGGTAAGTCGGAGAAGACTTGAAGGCACGTTTCAACAGTGGGAGTTCCGGTCTAACGAAGATTGGAGGATTAGCCCTCGTTTAGGATGTCTCCCGAGTCTTCGGAAAGAATTTCGCAGCTAACTTCCTAATTATGCTACTCAGAAGTAGATTTCTTTATGTCCAATGGGCCTTGTTTTCCAATACACACATTTCTGCTTCCGAAGTTTCTGCGCTACCGCTCAGCGGCGTTCCAAGCGCCTAACCTACAGGCGTAAGAGAGAAGAAGGCAGGCGACCTGCCTTTAAGCCTCCGCTTCCGAAGCGTTTCTCGGAAAAGACGGCGCGCTTTCTGGAAGCGGAACCCGTTCAACGGACGGGTGTTTAACGGGGAGAGGGCGGGAAGTACGGACCGGAAGCGGAAGGCGAGTCGCAGTTTGGCCTATCTGGGCGGAGGAGGGCGCTGTGTCGGAGGCAGGCTCGCACGGGCGGCGGGGCGCGCCATGGCCTCCGCCAGCATTGACATCGAGGACGCGACTCAGCACCTGAGAGACATCCTCAAGCTGGACCGGCCAGCAGGTGAGGGGCGCGGGCGGGCGGGCGGGGGTCTCCGCGTTGCCCTTTTCGGGGGCCGGGGCGTGCGCCTGCGGTTAGGTTTACAGCCTTGGCCTTGACCGGAGCCGCAGGCAGGAGAGATAAGAAGTATGTCTCCGTGAGAGTAGTCCTGTAAGCACGGAACTCGCTTCCGAGCGAGGCCTGTGCCGAGTGGATCGTGTTCGTAGGCTGCAAAACCTGTGCGGGGAGGAAGCCCCGTTCTGCACAGTGGGTCTTAATTTGGAGTGAAGACAAGGACGGAGCTGTGAGTTTGCTGTCAGAAAGCTCCACTTAAATTTAAAGCCTTTCGAGAGGGTTGGTTCCTGGATCGGCCCTTGGCGCTCTACCTGCTTTTTTGTTGGGCAGTTATAGTCATCGCTCTTCACCATCCCTTTGATTTTCTGTTTTTGTATTACCGAATTTCGGTTGTCCTGTCACTGACAGCCAATTGGTTTGGCGTTGGTTTAATTTTTTTAGGACTTTTCCACCCTGCACTTTCTAAAGCCTGCAGGTTAGAGAATATTCATGTAAAGCTACGGGGGAGTCCATGCAACTCCAAGCAAGAGCTGTTTGGCCGTGCTGCTGATGCTGGTGCAGAGATTGCACATGTAGTGTTCAGCCCACTCCTTCTAGGCTTAATAACCAATGAGCGACTATGTTTTCTCTTAATATATGTACACACACACACACACACATTTGTTCCTTTGGTTTTTTTTAGTCCTATGTCTCAACAAACCAGCCATGGTTCTTGATATTGTTGTTACTGAGTGCCTTCAAGTTATTTCTGCTTATGGCAACCCTAATGTGAAACTGTCATGGGGCTTTCCTGGGCAAGATTTGTTCAGAGGGAGGTTTGCCATTGCTTTCCTCTGAGGCGCACTTTGCCCAAGGTCACCCAGTGGGTTTCCATGGCTGAGCTGCAATTTGAATCCTGTTCTCCAGAGTTCTAGACCAGTGCTCACCCCACAACAGCATGCTGGCACTGCACAGTCAGACTTGATGAACCATGTTTTTTAAATCTTCATCTCAGTTCACTGTCCATTGTAAATAGCCAGTCTTTGCCTTCTGTGTTCTTCAAGTAGAGATGGTCTTCTGCCCAACTAAAAAGTGATTCTTCACTTCAGTTACTTGAACATGATTGTTTCCTGTGTTTCATCTAAGGCTAACCTTAGTTCTTGGTAGCCTTTATACTTGGTGATGCTTTTTAACTTCTACTTCTACAGTGACTAAGTGAAGATATTTCTTGTATACTCTGCTACTAGGGGAAAGAGATCTACAGAAGAGCTATGCGTGTGGGGCGGACAGCCACCTCCAAAACATAACAATGTTTGACACCTTTTTGGAAGTGGCACGCTCTCATTCTTTTATTATTATTGGACCCTTTTTACATGACATTGTATAGAAATGTCTTTTTCTCTGCCTCCAATTGCTGTGGAATCAAGTCCAATGAGTCTATTCATTCCTGACATTAAGAGAGCTTTTGGATTCTCACATCCACTAGAATAAGGGTCAGCTGCACCACACTGTGATAAATCTTAGATCCAGCCTGTCTTTGGCACCACAGTTGATACAGTATCTGTGGAAGGGAGATGCTTAAAAGCAGATCTTTTTCATGGTTGCTTTAAGTGATTCATCCTTGGTTTTGAGCAGGATGCTTGAAAATATGAGAGTTTCCACATACACGTATCTGCTCTCTCTTTGCTAGGCAAGTTAATTCTGCAACCTGCTACACAGTTAGCCCCACTCAGCACAGTGAAATTTAATTCTGAGTACATATTGGCAGAGTTGTCTTGTAACAGGTCAGGTGGTAGCAGTTGCAGTAATTTTTGTCTGGACATCCTTTCTCACCTGTTTCAGATTTTATTTTGGCTTTGCTGTGGGACTGAGATAGTAACACAGGCTTTGGTAGACCTGAGCTATATCTGGAGGTTAATGGAAGAATATCACTTGTCAGGGCCTATTTTCTCTCTCAGATGGGTATGGCAGGTTCCCAGTCTCATAAGGCGCCCTGTCACTTGACATACAATTCTGCCTTCCTCTTTATAGCACCACCTTGGTGTAAAAGGGTGAGGTCTTTTTTTTTAAATATTTTCATTAAAGATTTAATAACATAAAAAAATAGAGTGGATATACACTGTTGACAGATGTACCCCACTCCCCCCACTTCCATGCTTATATTTCCCCAGTTGAATTTGCTTTGTTTCCATTTACAAAGAGAAGAATAGTTACATTTCCGTTGACAAAGAGAAAAACAGTTTCACTTTTCATTTCTTCTGCATTTATATTTTTATCCAGTTCAAAACTCCTTTCCATTCCCTTTCAAAGTTCTGGATAGGTTTGTTTTTCAAAGAGAATGCTAATTTTTCTCTCTCTATCATATCCAGAACTTTTAATTTCCACCCCCCTAAGTCAATATCTATCTTTTCTTTCCAGTATTGCGCATATATCAACCTTGCAGCTGTTATCAAATATAACAATATCTTCTGGTGACTTCTCCCTTTGTTGCCCTAACATATTTAACAAGTAAAATTTTGGTTTCATTTCAAAATTCAGGTTACATATTCTTTGAATTTCATCACGTATCCCCTTCCAGAATTTTCTTGCCCTCTTGCAAGTCCACCACATGAAAAAAGGACCCAATCTTTTCATCACATTTCCAACACTTTGTATTCCCATTTTTGGTTATTTTTTTGTAGTCTTTCTGGGGTCGTATACCATCTATGAAGCATTTTACAAAAGTTTTCTCTTAAATTTAAATTTGGTGTAAATTTTATGTCAGTTTTCCATGCTTTCTCCCAAGCTTCTAATTCAATTGGATGTCCTACATTATGGGCCCATCTTTTTTCTTTTTTTTTACTTTATTTTTACAAATACAATATATAATAAAATCGTAACATACACATTATTCTATTGGTGCTATATTACAAATATCATTATTTATCTATTTACATTGTTCATGGAAATGTATTTTATGTAATTTATACTTCCATATTATCCTTATTATCATGTTGTTTTTACACATTTCCCGACTTCCTTGTCCACTCAACCAGAAAAAATTCCTTACTAAAATACCTTCTTGAAGCTCCCTAAATACATATTCCTATTAACCAAAAGCTTATCTTAACGTTCTCAATTTCCATTAACAGAGTTTTGACTTCACCTTTATCAATAGTCCTATCTCCATTGTACATTAACAATTTACACTACTTCATAAATACAGGGGTTTTTTTAATTTCCTCTTCTCTTTTGCTAACTTCGGTCTAAATGACACTTTTATACTAATTCCTTCAGGCCCAATACCCTTTATCCAACATGTACTGTGTCACCTGTTGCCACCCATTTCCAGTTGCATCAATTAATTTCCCTTTTAAATGCAACGAAAAAATATCAAATTGTTTTAACTCAGCTACTTTTTGGGCCCATTGTGATACTTCAGGAGTGGTCGCAGAATTCCATGCTCTAGCAAATACTAGTCTTGCAACCGTCACAAAATAAAGTACAACTCTCTTATTTCTCCTTTGGAAATTCTTATTAAACATAAAAGTCATGTTTAACAGATATAATTCGGGCATCATGGGAAAAGCTATGTTAAAAATTTCCTTTATCACCTCATGTATTTTAACCCAATATTTTTTAGTAATGGGACATGTCCACCAGGCATGGAAGAACGTACCCGTGTTCTCTTTGCGTTTCCAGCATTTGTCATTTCCAGTTTTATATATTTTACTTATCTTTTCTGGTGTTAAATAACACCTATATATCATCTTAATAAAGTTCTCTTTTAAGTCTTGTGAGCTGGTAAATTCCAATGTGTCCTTCCATGCCATTTCCCAGTTTTCTAAAGAAATTTCATGTTGGAAATTTTTTGCCCACGTTATCATAACATCTTTTACATTTTCATCCTCCATGTTTCTGATCAAAAAGTATTTATAAAAAAGAGAAATCCTCTGTTTAGTTTCCAAAAATATAATGGATTCCAGATCATTATAATATTTTTGGGCTGAGATTCCATCTAGTTTCAAGTCTTTTATAAATCTCTCTTTTAATTGTAAATATGGAAACCAATTTAATTTATGACCTTTCTCTTCTAACTCATCTCGGGATAGTAGTTGACATATACCGGACCTATCACTCCATACAAGGTCCTTGTATCTAAGCCAGTCGCGTTCTTTGTCTGCCCGTTATGGGCCCATCTGACCATTGTATCTTTAACTATATCTGGTTCCGTTTCTCTTTTCAGCAATAGCTTATAAAATTTGGAGGTTCTCTTCTTTTGATTTCATTTCATCAGTAAATCCAATTCATTCTCTTTTCTCTCAAATCCATACAGTTTTTGATCCATTTTAAATCTTTCTTTAAGTTGTCGCCATGGGAACCAGTTTAACTCATGTCCATCAGCCCTTATTTCCTCTGCTGTGCACATCCTTGGTTTATCCCCTTCCCATTTCAATATTTCTTGATATGTTAATAAATTTCCTTGTTTTGTTGGGGCAATTTTATATGCTTGTGTGAGGCCTTTCAATGATTATTTAAAACGCCTTTACAGTTCTATGGTAGCATGTTTTCTGTGTGTCTTTAAATACTGTATACCACTAAGCAAGTCAGTATTTATATAGAAAATAAACTGTAATGTTTAGGAAAATAACATACAGAATGAAGTACTGGAGTTCATATGCAGATCAAAATACTGCTCTTCAGAGTATTTTTAGACACTTTCCTTATATCCTTTAACTCTCCTATAAGCGTAAGTAGCATAAACAGCCCTCTGGCTACACTCTCACCAAAGGCTCAACTCCCAGTCTAGGTCACACTTTTTAACTAGATTCTGTAATGGTTTGATTACTCTTCTGCCTCTCTGTAGGCTTCCCTGAGAATTAAACCCCTCTCCCACACAGACGACAACCCTGGCTGACTGGAGGACTTTATTCCATAGCTCTCTATGGCTGAAAGACTAAAAAATGACAATCAATGTTTGCCTTCTTATATCAGCCACCAGCCCTCCCTCACACTGTGAGCTGGGTTTCTCTTCTGAGGAGTTATTTTGGTTACCTGGCAACCTGTTGCTAGGCTGCTCTGGCACTCGGAATAGCCACATATCCCAGACTTCATTGCATTCCTGTACTGAGTCTGTTGGTTCTCTGTGTGGTCTTTAGCCATGACATTCCCTTAGGTCAAACGTGTAGCTGACAGGCTGGTTTGATTTACATCGTTATGATGTAACTTAGTAATTTAAGTCAGCAAGCTAATGAAAGGTCATTTTAAGTCACATTCCCAGTGATATTCTTCATATATTTTCTGAACAATGGTGCATATTTGACCAGTTTACCATCTTAATTTGCAGCTAAATTATTATCTGTATTTTTGTTTCATTCATACAACTCTACTGTTCATATATTCAGATTTATCATATCCCTTTTTTACCTGTAAAGAGAAATGTTTTTAAAACATTCCCATACAAGATCTTTCTAACAAAGAATACCTATGATTGGGTCAGATGGATTTTTTTTAATCTTTGATTTTTTTTTTAATCTGATAATTGGGTCAGATGGAATTGTTTATTTATGGGATCATTTTTTTTCCAGGGGGTGCCCTTGAAAATTATTTGGAAGCTGAAGCTCATACAGAACTCAGTGGCTGACTTCCTGCTGTATGGGACAGGAAGGAAGGATTTACCAACTCATTTAAGTGGCAGGTCATTGTCTGGCTGTGAACTTCTGGACCCAGTTCTAGTTGCAAGTTCTTACCTCCAAAGGCCTTTGTGGTCTGGAAATGTCTCTCCCAAAGTAGCCTTCCAGAGAGGGGTTTACAAACTGTGTGTCCCTGGTTAGCATTCTGGAAGGATTGCAAAGACTGAACTTTTAAAACATTTGCATCTCTTTAGCAGGCTTCTCAGTATTTCACAGACAGAGGAAACTTCCTATCTTATACTGGTAACTTATCCATTTATCCACTAAGGAATATATTCTCTTCTGTTGAAGAACTGTGCATCTCTAAGCAGGCATCTGTGAACACACAAGCATCCAAGGGTTAATATCCCTGGACATTTGTGTAGGTATAGGTATAGATATAGATATAGATATATAGCAGCATCCATTACTGCACCTAGCAGAATGGGAAAGATATCTCTTTAGCGTAGCTTGGTTGAGAGCAGAGACTGTCTCTTCTCTTATCAGCATGATTGGTTTGATTAGCTAGGATCAACACTCTTGGCTTGGACTGCATATTAGTAGTCCAAGCCAACAGTGTATGTGACAGATGCTGATCGCCTGACTTCTGTCTCTTCTTGGGTTGTTCTGTGTCTTTCCTCGCTTAATCAGCTGACATCCAAGAAACATAGAGACTACTATTCCCTGTTTATATAAACATTTCTGTCTCTTCTTGTTAGGTGCTTAGAGGTAATGTAACACACTGGGTATTCTTTATTGCCATCAGATTGCATCAGTTGTCTGATTGCATCAGTCGTTGTCTTTAGTGCTGCATTTGTCTTTGGGTTCATTATTGGTGAATTCATTGTTCATATTTTGTTTATAGTTACGTTGGCTTTCTGCCCCTGTGTCCGTGCTCTTAGTAACCCTCACAAAATACACAGAGCTTTCTGCTGTATATTTTATGCCTTCTAAACATACCTATAAACAAACTCTTTACATTTCCAAGTCTCAGAGTTCACAACTTCATCATGGCCTGTAGCACTTCAAGGATGGGAGTCATGTGGTTCTCCAGTGTTGTTGGACTGCAGTCTCCAGAAGTTATAGTTAGCATATTGGTTTTGGAAGAAAGCTGGAAAGTGAAATGCAGCATCTGGAGGGTTACATGATTCCCACTCTAATATAGTTTTTTTCTGATAGGCTGAAAATCATTTTGTGGAGTTCTATTGAAGCTGAATTGTTAATTGGTGTGTTTTTATACTTTAAGGGTTGTGTTTAATGAGTTTATAAGTAAAAAGTTTTGAATTAGGCAAAATTATCTACAGATATCTTCAAATTCCTGATCTGTATGTAAAGCAGGAGATTTCTGAAGCCCTTGAAAAGTTGAGGGGAAGCAAGGGTGAGATCTAAGTGGTTGAAACAGATACAGTGAGGAGTTCATACATATACTAGAGGGAGCAATGAAGGTTATTTTAAAAGATTGTCCCTGGTTCATCCAGCATTAAATTCAATTTCTTAAAGCAATTTCTATCAGGGTTGCTCTATTAATCTATTATAGCAAAAGTAATAAAAGATCCTGTGAAATCTTAAAGACTAGCAAATTGAATATTGCATATATTTAAAATATAAAGCAGTCCATTTGTTTCTTCTTTCCTCCTTCCTTCCCTATCCTGTGGGAGTATTGGGGCATATTGTACCCTTGTTCTAGTGGGCATCCTTTGCCAGTGGATCTTGCTGAAGTGCTATCTCCCCATCTGTCTGTAGCTGGGAGGGCAATATTTAGTGAACAGTTTTCTGTGGGTGATAGTGGGGGAATGGCATGGGTATTAATCCATTTACAGTTAGGAAAATTCTTTACTCTGCTGGAAAATGGAAAATGCAATTGCCTTTACTTTCATTTTACTGTTTATAAATCTGTGATAAAAATTGATTTCAAAGACTTAATGAAAAGTTTTATGTGGTTTGCTTAAACTTAATATAATTAAAGAGAAACTTCATTTACAGTTTTAAAAAACTCATTTAAATGCTTTGTTCCGGTGAAAAGGAGTACAGATTTTGTTTTCCATTTACTAGTTCTGATTCCATCTCCCCCTTTCCAGACATTGCCTTTCAGTTTCAGTATGAATGGAAATGAGATGAAAGCAAAATTTATTTCTTAGCTTTCTTTCTATTTAGAATTTTTTTCTGCTCATTTGGGTTATGGCTCCCATAACCATGCAAGATTCTGCACATAACGGACTCAGTCCCTGAGTTTTATGGAAGACTGTCCTTATCCTCCTTGTTGGAATGATTCACGAGAAATGGTGTGCTCAAGGGAGTTGACCATTGGCAACTGACTCTTCTTTATCTTGAAATGTCCAGTCTCCTCTACCATGCAGCCAACCAGACCACAGTTTAGGGAAAAAGAGTTTGTGCTGGGTAGGCCTGCTAGAAGCTGAGGTCCCGCAGTATCTGGAGAATCAATCCCCAACCCTGCTGTATGTAGAGCAAGGAGCATATTTCTCTCTTCCAGACTATCTGCTGACTATTAAAAAGGTAGAACCTTCACAGATCTGGCCATGGCGGTCCTGTCTGTTCCACTTTCTGTTCCCTCTGACAATTTAGTTTTGCTTTAATTCACACTGCTGTAGACCTAGTACTCTTGGTGATACTAGTTAGATCTTAATTGGCCCTTTCAGTCTTGCAGTTTTTGCCTTCACATAGCAAAGCCCTGTTAGGACATTGAGTGGGGGTATGCCCTTTACTCAAAAGAAAGGCCCACTCCTTTAACATGCCTTCAGTCTGTGGAACATGGGCCTGTCCATCCCAGGGTCTAATGTCAGTATTTGGACAGAAACTGTGGGATTGGCTCAAGCTGTCCGCCACTGTTGCTTCCATTTTCTGTCATGTACCCCACTAGAAGGCAGAGCCATGTTTTTGAACCCTGACTCTGACTGTTTTAGGCCAAGGAAACACCTTTTTAAAACAGCTTCTGTTCTGCTTTATTTCTTGGCTCAAAGAAGCTGTCTCCTAGCTCTAAAACAGCCCAGTGGGGCCAATCTGTGCTCACAAACATTTTTTATTTACATCCCATCATTTTCTGAAGCTTACAAAACTTAGAACAGACACAGCTTAAATAAATACCTCACCCCCATGCTGTATGTTAACTATGATCATGCATTTCATTTCGCTAGTGATAGCCTTGCAAGTAACTTCAAAAATTCAATGAAAAAGGCAGTGAAAGACCTGAGAATTCACATTTTAATCCTGCCTTCAATGCTGAAGCTTTGTTCTGGTTTTTTTTTTTTTCCATTCAGGGTCTGTGAATGAAAACCAAAGACCATCCAGTTCGTACAATGGAGACCTAAATGGTTTGTTGGTGCCAGATCCCATAGCAAGTGGAGATGGAATTTCCTTGGCCAAGCCTATGCCCCCAACAGTTCCCTTGGGAGCACTGCAGGAGAAACAAGTCATGTAGGTATCATGGTGGATGGAGGTTAGGCAAATCTGAGAGCAAAGTGTATGTTTAACATGGGTGTGCTGAAATGAGCTTGGTTGGGAGCCACCTCTTCTGCAAAGACTTCATTTCCAGCAGTATCCTAGGTAATTGCTTAAACGATTGTTTAACAGTGTATGCAGTTTCGCTGGGGAAACTCAGGTGTAAGTTATTTTGCTGCCCCCACAAATAAGCAAGGGTGCTTTGACAATTGGTTTAGTGGGATAAATCTGTATAGTCATAGAGACTTAGGCCATTTCTGCACTACACTGTTGTAGTGCTATTTTATGCCACTTTCAACATCCTGTGGAATTCTGGGGTTTGTAGCTTACTGGGGCCAAAGAGCTCTCTGACTAAATGCCCCTCCTTAACTGCAAACCCCAGGATTCCACAGGATGTTGAAAGTGAAATAATAGCACTATAACAGCATAGTGTGGAAATGACCTTAGTGTTTAGAATTCCAAGTTCAAATTTTTGTTGATTTTTTAAAAAATATTTTTATTAACATTTTACATAGTATAATACTCCTACCCATCCTTCCTCACTACAGACAGATGCAAATTGTAATCACAGAATTACTATCAAAGATAAATGATAGCAGCAGACCGTACTCAATATCCAAAAAGCTTCCAAAATGTCATATGGTTCAACAGTGGGCCATGTCTAGAATTTACATGTGACATATGTGTTATAAACAGATGCCGTGTAGTCTCAAAGGTGTCCAGCTATTTCATATCTGACTAGGTGAAGTTTGACTGTCAGTTGTTTGGGATGTGGGACTTTCATTGCTTTCATGGGTGAGCTGATATTTTACAGGTAGATTGTCTATCACAGGAAGGGCAGATGGTAAAACGGTTGCATCACAGTAGCAAGCACGTCTGTTTCATTTTGAGCTTTTAGTGAGTACAACCCTGGTTTTTTAACTGTTCGGTTATTTATTATATTGATTTGCAAATACTTATATAATTCTTACATCCACAAATTTTAAAGTATAGCAATGAAATGTTAAAAAAAATACACACTACACAGCACACAAAGCACATTCTTTTTGATATCGAAGGAACAGATGTTGGGTTGGACTAAATCAGGACGGCTTGCTCGAATAAACATGTTTTTAACGTGTGTCAAAAACTAGGGGCAGCTGGAGCATAGCAAACTGCACATAACAGAATTTTTTCATCCTTAACTTGTTTTGATTTGACTTTGTCTTCCTTTTCCTCTGTCTTCCCATTTAGCTGCCTGTCTGGAGATGATAGCTCAACCTGTATGGTTATCACTGCTAAAGATGTTGAGATAGTTGCCAGCAGTGACTCCAGCATCACCAGTAAAGCTAGAGGGAGCAACAAGGTAAAAATAGGAGCATAATTCTCATCAATATACAAAGTGGCTTTCCCCAGCCTGTCAACATATTTAGTTCCAATAATATTGTTTAGCTGGTGTACATTTGCCCAAGTCTATGTTGTACTGTTTGAAGCTTTCCTCATTTCATGGCTGAAACTGAGCATTAGCCATTTCCTCTCTCCTTTATTCACTTGTTCTGTAGGCTGTTTTGGAGCACTTGTTGTAGATCTTAGGACAATAATCGGGAAATGTGACTCTCCATAATGCTGTTACACAGTAATTCCCATCAGCTGTAGCCAATGGTGAGGAATGGTGGGACCTGCAGTTCAACAGCTTCTAGAGAGTCACATATTCCCCCTCCTGTCATAAAGCCTTCTGCCATACACTGGGTCTTCTATGTAAAGTTGAAGGCTTTCATGGCCGGAATCCATAGGTTGTTGTGGGTTTTCCGGGCTTTGAAGCTGTGTTCTATTAGTATTTTCTCCTGATATTTTGCCTGCATCTGTGGCTGGCATCGTCAGAGGATCTCTGAAGATGCCAGCCACAGATGCAGGCGAAACATCAGGAGAAAATACTAATAGAACACAGCCTCAAAGCCCGGAAAACCCACAACAACCAGTGGGTGTTCTGTTTTGATAAATGTTGGGTTTATTTTGACACTAAAGGGGGTTTTGTGTTCCTTTTCTCCATCTAGGTAAAAATCCAGCCAGTGGCCAGATATGATTGGGAGCAGAAATATTACTATGGGAATCTAATAGCTGTGTCAAATGCCTACCTAGCATATGCCATTAGAGGTGAGCCAGCTCCCCCACTGCTTACTATGCAACATGAGTGCTTTGTACTCATCTACCTTTGCATTGCATTTCTTCGTAATGGCCTTTTGTTGGGCTGAGGACATTGACGTTGCCTTCCTCAACTTGACCAATGTATTTCCTGTTCCTCCACAATAGGTGCCAGTAATGGTTCTGCCATGGTGCGAGTCCTGAGTGTCAGCACAGCTGAGCGGACCCTGCTGAAAGGCTTCACTGGTGGTGTTGCAGACCTGGCTTTTGCTCACCTCAACTCCAATCAGCTGGCCTGCCTGGATGAAGCTGGCAACCTTTTTGTCTGGCGCATGGCCATGGAAAATGGAAAAATTCAGTATCCTGTCACTCAAGATTATACTTCCTAGGAAAGTGCTCTGCTGTTGGTAGATGCGTGGGTCAAGAGCAGGGCCAGCTGTTTAGTTAGCTAGGAGCAGCAGATTCTCAGTAGTGGGAAGTTCCAGCAAAGCATTGGAGGGCGGAGCTATGTGTGCCATGCAAGTTGCCTTAGACCCCCTTAGCTTGCCTGCCCCCCTTAGGTGTAGAGATGACATTTTTCTTTCACTACTTCAGTCTAGTTGGCTTCTGTAAATGGAATGGAGAGAAAGATACTATCTTATCATTCTCCTCAGGTGTCTTGCTCTTGTCCTGATCAGTTTGTTCTGTTTTTAAGAGGTAATATTATAATCATGAGAACCAGTTTTAAGCAACACAGCAATGTACTAAGGTTTTAGCTACTTCTTTCAGCCAGGATCTGAGCAATACACATCACCTACTCAGCAGGCAAGACTAAATCAGTGGTTATCAGCCTTTGTTCCTCCAGATTGTAGTTTTATGTCCCAGAAGCCTCAGCTAACATGGTCAGGGATTCTGGAAGCTGAAATCCAAAATATCTGGAAGGTCAAAATCTGTATATTGTATACTATTGACTGTACTTTTATATATACACAGACCATTTCCGCACTAGACTGTTATAGTGCTATTATTCCTCTTTCAAGATCCTATGGAATCCTGGAGTTTGCAGTTTAGGGAGGGGCCTCAGGCAAACCCCAGGATTCCATAGGATGTTGAAAGTAGAATAATAACACTATAATAGTCTAGTGCAGAAATGGACACAGTTAAATTTTGTTTCAACAAATTTATTTGTTTACCTGTTTCTGTGTTGTAGTTTATATTTAGTTGGAGGTAGTTGTGGTTTTTTATTTTGCTCTGGGAGGCAATACAGAAATATTTTAAACAAGCAAACAAACAAGGTGGACAACTACCAAATTTCCAATGCTGCAATGTGCACCAATAGTTGGATAGTTGGCTGGTACACTTGACAAGCTGGGAACCAGCAGAAAGAAGGTGCCAGGTGCATTCCACATAGGACTGTAATTTTTGGAGTTTTTTAAATACTAAAATGAATGGACCATCTAGTGCAGACCTACACAACTTGGCAGTAGATAAGGGCCGAAATTAAATATGCTAAACTTCTTTGGACTGCAGATAGGTTTTTAGTGCCTCACTTTCCAAGTAAAGTTATAATAATGGTATAATAATGTTTTTGATTTGCAAAATAGTTTAATCATTAATTATATTATAATTATTGATTAATGATGAATTAATGAATTTTTAATTAATGTTGCACTATTTTGCAAATAAAATAAACTGTATTATAAAAAAGGGAAATTTCAATTATTATACTTATTACTCAAAATATTACTTTGGTAAGTTTGAATATTATGTGTCTTCAAGCTGACTCTTGAGTTTTCTTGGCAAGATTTCTTCAGAGGGAGTTTACCAGTGTCTGCCTCTGAGGCTGAGAGAGTATGATTTGCCCATGGTCGCCCAGTGGGTTTCCATGGCTTAGCAGGGATTTGAACTCTGGCTTTCTGGAGTCCCAGTCCAACATGTGAATCACTAGAACAGAGGTAGAGAGCTATGTTGGGAACAGGGGCCATTTTTCTCCACCACAGTCACTTAGGGAGCCACACAAGAGTGTTTTGGCATGCCTGAAGTGAGGCGATGTTAGTTCAGCAGTCATTTTGGCTGATTTTCAGGTTTATTTATTCATTTATTAACAAAGTTTGCAAAGCATTTGGGAAGCAGTCTGGCACATTTTCAGGTGTTTTGGGTAGCTTTGGAATGGTTTCCAGCCCCCCCCCCCCAAAGGACACTCAGAAACTACCGGCTTTTTTAAAAAAAAATGCTCCTGGAGGGTTTGGAGGGCTTCAGGAGCTACACTTCAGGCTGGATATAGCTCTCCATCTGTATTTTGCCCATTCCTGCGTGTTAAAGAAGTATTATTATTCTACCAGTCCCTCACCCCTCTTACCAGAGAGCTGAGGAAGAACAAGCCAAAGATACATGAGACCTGCAGTCGCAGCACTCGTGAACGAGTGATAAAGCTGGGCTTCCTGCAAGGAGACGGTTGGGGAGCAGCTCTGCAGAAGGAGGCACAAGTACAGAGGACCCCCGAAGCATGGGGATGTGGGTCAGGGTGTGAGAGAGCTGCCTCCCCACTGTCTAAGCCAGCCGACTCGCAGCCCATGGAAGGGCAGAGGAGCGCTGCTCCTCTCAGCCCCTAACTTTCCAGAGAGCCCCCTGGAAGAGAGACACTTAGTCCCTGAGATCTTTCCCACCACCTCGCCCAGCCAGCCAGAAAAGCTGGTCAAAACACGAGGCAGCAGCAACTGTTCTTTTGGTGCTGCTGACTCATGCCCTTTCAGAATTCCCCGCCGCCCCTCTATTGCACTTGCCAAAGAGTGGATTGCCCAGCCCGCCCTAGAAGAAGGGGAGGAGGAGGAGGATGGACCTCTGAGCATGAGGGGCAAAGGAGGCTTTGCTGAGGAGGGGAATGACTCCTCTCATCCTCCTCACTCTCCTCCCTGCTGCGGGATGGGTGGGAGAAGGAAGTGAGGGGGTGATCTCCATGCAGCCCACCGGCTGCATCTTGTGCAGGCCTGATCTATTGGAAGCCTAGACTTCATGAATTTGTTAAATGTTTAGGGGGAAGTAGGGAAGTATTGGCAATGTGTAGAGACTTGGATATATTTTTGTGGGGGATTGTTGGAAGCATGGTCCTGTTTAAAGCCGAGTTCTCACTAGAACAAATGTTCTTTAAGGCAACTGGACCATATAATGTGTGAAGTCTGGCTGAATCACAGGGCAGCAATGTTAGTTTCTGTGAATCTGTTTGGAAAGCTTGATCCAGATAGCGATAGCAAGTTTTTCACTGAATTCCAGAATAATTCAGATAAATCAGAAAGGAATTGATGGTTATACTTCTTGGAGGCTTTTGAAAAAGAACAGTCTGTAGCTGTTCCTTAACATTCTGCTCAGAGAAGAGATTTTAGTGAACATCAAGAGACCTGATGGAACTCCTCTGAATAGCTTCAGGAGGATCATATGGTGTCCTTTCATCCCTGATGAGAGTGAGGACAACTGTGAGGAAGGCAGTCAGACTCTGGCTCTATTACATGAGGATCGGGTAAGGGGCTCTAATTTCCATTTCCTCTAAGGTAGTACTTCTTACTGGAATACTGATAAGTATAGGTCTAATAAATTTTTATCTTTTAATCAATGCTTAGTATATTTCAATTAAAGCTAAGAGTGGTATTGCAGCAGGCTGAAGATTGGTTAGAGCTCAGTGTGTTAGAAGTTGAGCCTGTGTGGTTCAGAGAAGCAAGTCTCATTCATTCAGGGCACTTACATGTAGATAACAGTGCATCAGATTACAGTTGTGCTCTGTAAACACAGTTGTGAGAGCATATTAGCAGTTAATTTGTTCTTTGCCTGTCTGTGTTTTATAGAGGACATGGGGTCCCTGCAGAACCTTTTGTTTTTAAGAATCAAACATTTTTGTTACTCAAAATGCTACCCCACATCTTCTCAAGGATACAGGAGGCAATTTTACAGTGCAGGGGAGGTTTATAGGCTGTTTTAGGCCAGGAGAGGCCTTTATTTACTTAAGAAGTGAACCTCTGTGTCTAGTTTACTTCATTATTTATAAGTGCATGCCTAGATTAAAAAAAAAACACCATAATAATGTGGTAATGAACAACCCAGAGCTCTTGTTTGGCAGACTTTAACTTGTGAGTTACAAAACACCCAAGAGTTGGTGTCAGGTTCATGGAAAAAGGATAGTAATTGCAGTGCAGGCTGCTAACTGAGATGGCAGGTGACTTAACACCTAATAGAACTGCAGCATGTGCTTTGTATATATACTGCTCTTTGTTCTGTAGGCAGAAGTCTGGGACCTTGATATAATCCGAGCCAACCACAATTCCTGGCCAGTGGAAGTGACTAACATCAAAGAAGGCTTTATTGTGGTGAAAGGTCACAGCACGGTAAGAATTGTGCTGCTTGGCTGGTGGAAGGGCAGGTGCTTCATTATCATTTCAGAGACATATTAAGGTGCTAAGTATTAGCTTATGTATGTTTTAATTCTTTAACTTAATGGTTTCCAGTGCTCTGAAGACACAGGTTGCTGTATCCATTTGGTTGCTGAAGCCAGTGACAAGAGGTTCTTTATGAACTAGTGGGTTACTTGGACTGAGTGATAGTCAGCTAATTGTTATCACATATAACAGTAAGCCAAGAATCTTGGCTTAATAAACTGCAGTGTGAATTAACTGTACGCTGATACACATGGCCTGTTTGTTTTCTTCTTGTATGTGAAGAAAAATAACCCAGGGAAAGAAGAATTTTGAATTCTGAACCTGGAGTTCTGGTTAAGTGTGCCCATGTCCAAATAACTAAATTTTATATCATCATTTGTTGCTGGAATGAATCAGTGCTCATTTGGATTTGGATGTCATACCAAGTTATTCTTCCCTTGTTTGCTTACCATTCCACATGAAAGTAGGAGACAGGCAGTATATGTGCAGTGGCACACAATATAGTTTATTCACATGGTAAAGTTGATTCACAATGAGTTTAACGAAGACATCATTATGTGCAAACGTGGCCTTTGTTTTGTTGTTGAGTTTTAATATTCCCAAGAAAAGGTACTATCAAGGGACAGACTGCTATGACCAGACTATCAGAGAGAGGTACAAATGCTATCATTTTTATCTTTCCATGTGTTGCAATGCAATTTGATGTGGTGACACTGATGTTTTTCCTGTTAGTGTTCTGTTAATTGTATGGGTAGCAAACTA
The DNA here is from genome assembly GCA_948472985.1 of Iguana delicatissima. Classification (NCBI taxonomy): domain Eukaryota; kingdom Metazoa; phylum Chordata; class Lepidosauria; order Squamata; family Iguanidae; genus Iguana; species Iguana delicatissima. The sequence goes on from CAOKZL010001411.1 coordinate 543,923, forward strand.
GACTTTCTGGTGTCTCCTTGTAAGGCTGGGTGATGAAGCCTTATATCTTGGTTTAACTGTATTAATAGTATATAAAATAACAGCTTTTGAAAATAGAAAGTCAACCAGCAGCATACTGCAATGACAAGCATGGCCTGCTGGAAGATTCAAAGTTATATTGGTACAGAATGAAATTTCCCACTTCAGCAATGCAAAGGTGCTGTAATTCTGGATGTCAAAATGTCCATGTAAAAGTCTGAGTTAGACAACATACTGATGATAGCTATGCCCAAGATGAGGCCAGAATTAATCCAGAATAGGAAAAGGGCTGATGCCCCAAATTTTTTGTTTTATTTTTGATTACCCTGCACATTTGGACATCCAAGATATTGAAAGCTTGCCCTTTTGGGCTACATTAGCATTGTGTACCACTGCTAATGTAAAATTAGACTGTTAGTCTTAGAAAAATTGTGTGGTTAAACCAGTATGATTCAGCTTTGCATTCAGTATGGATCCTCAGGCTGCTTTCTCCACCGTAACCAGTTTCTTCCTACTTCAGTGAAGTGGCATTTCTAGATGAAAGGTAAAATCTAATTTTTAATTTTTTCTGTTTAGTGCCTGAGTGAAGGGGCCCTTTCTCCTGATGGCACTGTCTTGGCCACAGCAAGCCATGATGGCTTTGTAAAATTCTGGCAGATTTACATCGAAGGGCAGGATGAACCAAGGTAACTTCAGAAGCAGAGAGGACAGGGTGGGCATCTGGTCAATATGCCTCTGGCTTTCCTGGGAATGCAGGATGCTTTCAACTCTGCAGCCAGGAAGGAGCAGTTTTGTCAGTCATTATTATTTCTTTTGCTTCTGTCCTAGGTGTCTCCACGAATGGAAACCCCATGAGGGCAGACCCCTTTCTTGCTTGCTCTTCTGTGACAACCATAAAAAACAGGACCCAGAGTAAGAAGTCATCCTGGCTTTTTGTTCCATTTTCAGTGAAAAGTGAGACTGGCATGTATGGGAAAACACTTGCATGCGTCTTGTGTATTCTCCAGGAGTTCATTGTTTGTAGCAAAAGAACAGAACAGTAAGAAGTGGGTTTTGCTGTGGTGTTGCCAACTCTGTAGCCCCACCTTTACTCTATTTGTTTGGCCTCTAGGTGGGTGATTGTCAGAGAAGACTCCTTGTGTTTACAGTTACTTTAATGCTAGGAAACTTAAGGATTTAAAAAGAAAGTGAGATGGGGAAAAAAATCTGAAGTTGAAGGAATGGGAGCCCTTTCTTCCTGGATGGTCTCACCCACACCCATATCTTCACCTGTTAAACCACCTGTCTTCCTAGACTGTTCATGATCCCCAAGTGGATGATTTCTTTCTGTATTTCTAGTCCCCTTCTCGGAATTTAGCTTCAGTTCTGGATCTTACAACAGGGGTGTGGAACTTTTTCCATTGCATGATATGTGTCCTGGAGATTAGTCTTTTAGTGGGCTGAAACCTGTAATGGGTAGGATCACCCTTTTTTCTTTCCTTTCTGTACTAATTGCCAGTAGATGAACTAATTACTTTTGTCTGAGGTCTGAACTGATCACTTGCAAAGGCCTGTGACCAAGAGTCGCAGGTTGTCCATCCTGGCCAATAAGCATTATTCTGATTCTTTAAGCTGTCTGTCTGGGTGTTGTCGTCTTACCACTATTTGACTCTTTGGAAACAAGTCACTGAAAAGAGAACTGGCTTGTGTTTGTGATAAGGCTACAGTGTGGCTCAGCATGACCTAATTGCTTCTGTGCCATGAGCTTCACTATACCTATTTACCCATCCTTCCTCAGTAAAGCATCAAATGGGAGACAACCAAGCCTGACTGTGTTTGCACCAGGACTGGGGAGTAGTCTTTTTCTTTTGTTCCTCCTACAGGAGAATGAGCAGTATCTAACTGTATACATAAATATATTTGGAATTTACAGGTGATGTGTGTAACTGGAGCACCGTGCAGGTCTCATATTGTGTTAGTTCTGTCTCTGTAGTGCAGAGGAGCTTACAGTGCTATGCTTTAAGCAAGCAAGCAAACAAAAAAAGCTGGATAGAGAAGTTATTTTAGAGGATGTCTTTGTCAAGGGAAGGCGTGTGTGTGTGCCCGTCCCCTGTCAATTTGCAGTGACCCCATGAATTTCATAGGATTTTCTTAGGCAAGGAATACTCAGAGGTGATTTTGCCATTTCCTTCCTCTGAAATATGGCCCATAGTACCTTGTATTGGTTGGTGGTTTCCCATCCAAATACTAACCAGGGCTGGCCCTGCTTAGCTTCCAAGATCAGATAGGTTCTGGTGCATTTAGAGTGTTTAGGCCCTCTAGAGGATTGCAAAGTTTGTCCTAGGAAATCTGCAAGTTAGAATTCTGAGAAAGGCAGAGAGAGCTGAAGTAAACACAGTTGTCTTTGCCGGTCTACCTCATTCCTTCCCATATATTCATTCATTTCTACAGAGTTCCATTTTGGAGGTTTCTCATTACAGGAGCAGATCAGAACCGAGAGCTGAAAATGTGGTGTACAGTGTCATGGACTTGTCTGCAGACTGTCCGGTAAGATTTGCCATGGTCATCAGGCAACGTATTATAGATGGCATTACTTTGGGGGAGGAGGTTTCAGTGGGCAAAACCTTTGTTGGCATCTCCTCCTTCAGTGCCCTTTCCCTCCTTTATGCTCAGTAGTAGCTTTGGCCAGAGTGAATTTCCATCTGTGCAAATTCTTTCAATATCTTTTTTCTATTGGACACAATTAGCCCAACTTAGCTGCTTCTTTTATAATATGAAGTTGCTCTGGGCTGTTTTTAGTACATCTAAAAATATGTGTTCCTGGATCAGTAGAGTTCTTCTCTAGCTTTTTTAGCCTTGCTTTATATAAGAGAAAATGTAGTATAGTGGCTAAGGCTATGAGCTACAGTCTAGTTCAAAGCTAATCTTTTTCTTCCTTTTCCATAATATGTTGATATCCCAAAGTGTGTCTGAAGTGTGACACTGCTAGCATTTACCTTACTGATTGTTGATTAGGAAGTAGTTTGAGTATTTAAGAAGTGCTGTTTAAACACCACTTAATATGCCTATTTATAACTGCTTTAAGATGTACTGGGATGTATATTTGTTTTGATTCTGAACAAAAGAATGGGGTTTCAGGATCTCCCCATTTCTGTGCTAAATTTTTAGACTGAAACATGTCTTTGCTTAGGGCACATACCATGGCCATGCTCGCACAAAAAGTTAGCAATTGTATACTGCTTAAAAACTCAAAAAAAGAGAAAATTGATTTGCACTCTAAGCCTAAAATTTGGAGGTTTAGAGGTGGTAACTTCTTCAGTCTTTGCTCCAGACATTCACACTTTGATAAGAATGTAATTTTACTTCATAAACACTGTACATGTCCAGACTCTGTATTAAGACATGGGAAAAAATGTAGAATATGTGAATATATGTAGGTTCTATTCAGTCTTTGGCTGAAAGCCTGGAGGTTGAGAAAGGGACGGAAGACAATTTTCACCTCTTCTGAATGTTTACAAAGTCTGAAAAGGGGCATATATGTGGACATTTTGACAGTGGGTGTAATTGCTTAAGTGAAAAGTGGTTGCAGACAATCCAGAAACAATTTGTGTATGTTGTGTCAATTTCAGATTTTCTCCAGATATATTCAGCTCTATGAGTGTCCTCCCTAGCCTGAAGGCCTGCCTGGATCTTTCTGCTGAGTATTTGATTTTGAGCGATGTACAGCGAAAGGTAGACGTTAACATCTGTTAACTTACTGGAGCATGCCTGTGGTTGGTAGAAGCTGCATTAAAAGTTAAAAAGTAGCAGCTGCTTTATAAATGTAGATACTTGTATTGTTTTTTTACACTGCTTATGTTTTAAGGGACAAATTTTAATCACAGTGTAAACTTACAGAAGTTTTGAATTTAAAGAAAGGAATCTGAGAATCCAGAATTCATTCAGATTACCTGGCATCTGTCCTGCTGGTATTGGGAGGTGAAGCTGTTCTTTTTTCTCTATATTGCTTAACATGTTTCTTGGCCCAAGGTGGAGGGCATATGTGCATGTACTTCTGTTACAGGAATCTTTGCAGTTTACATGTCTACAAGATGCCTTTCTGATACTTTCCTCCTAGGTCTTGTATGTGATGGAACTTGTCCAGAACCAAGAAGAGGGCAAAGCATTTTTCAGTTCCATCTCAGAGTTCCTGCTGACCCATCCAGTCTTGAGCTTTGGTATCCAGGTGGTCAGCCGCTGTCGGCTGAGACACACAGAAGTCTTGCCAGCAGAAGAGGAGAGTGATGGCCTGAGTTCAGGTGAGTGGCAAAGAAGGTCCCATTCCTAAGATAAGTGAGGTGAAGTATGAAACAAGAAAGAGGCCATTGCTCAGGGGTAGAGCACATGCTTTGTATGCAGAAGGATCCAGATTCAGTCTCTAGCATATCCAGAGTCCTCCTGCTTGAATCCTTTGAGAACTGTTGCTAGTTAGAATCAACAGTACTGTGCTTGATGGCCCACTCCCCTTAGCCTGTTCCTGACTATGTAGTAGCTAGCCAGATTCTTCAAATACTGTGTAACTGTTGACTCTCTGGTCAGTACTTCTTGGCCTCAACCATTGTAAAATACCCTCAACTCATATTTAACTCAAAATTTTTTGCAGACTTAACCTGGGTCTGTTGTGATGTCCAAATTGGCAAATTGGGGGGCGGTGCTGTCTGCTTGTTAAACCATTATTTGATGCGGGTTTGCAAAGCATAAAGATCCCCCAGTGTTGGCTTAAAACTGAGGTGGGAATTGTCCAGCCTTCCAGGTGATGTTAAACTGCAAGTCCCAGCAGCCCTAGCCAGCACAGCCAGTAGTTAGGAATGCTGGGAATTTCTGTTCAACAACATATGTAGGACCACATGATTCCCATCCCTGCTATAAACAACTTCAGTATCTGTTTGGAACACACTATGGTTTGTTTCTGAAGTGCACAATTCATGGTTGGGTGTTACATTCAGTCTAATCATGGGGCAAATCTCATGTTAGTCATGTATAAAGCAAACTTATTCAGTGAGCTTCTATTCAGTCACAACTGGCTTGATTATCATGGATCTGGAGCAGGCATTAGCCCCTTAGGAGAACTTGAAGGGCTGTTACCTGAACCATATCTGTTCCTCAAAAAACAAAAACAAAAAAAAGTCAATATTTTTGACCCCAAATGCCCTCTAGGGGATATGGGGGCATTCTTGCCTTTGGGAGCTTCTTTGGCCACTAGAGAGCATTTTGGGTCATTTTGAGCCCCAAAAGCCCCTGTTTTGAATAATTTTGCAGACATTTGACTTCTGTTGGGTCAAGGGGAGGTTACAGATATGGTGGAAATACCCTCCGCACCCCCTGGAGGTCATTTAGGGACATTTAGGGCAAACAAACAAATAAACTTGACCGTGAAGGGCTGCATGTGGACCACACTTTGCCCTCCCCTATCGTAGAACTTGATGTTACTGTTCTAGGTAGAACTAAGGTTAGATTTAGCTCATATTTTTTTTCAAATACTGGAATGGCACAGATCAGGCTGCCTTCTGTTATTTGAGGAGGTAAATAGGCTTATACTGTACTCCCAGAAAAAAACAGTCTGGATGTTTTCTTGCATTATATGCAGCCATTTCCTACCGTGCTCAGGGAAGAGCAGGTAGGCTTGATTTGCTGAAGAGCTTGGAGAAAGTTATGCACTTGAGAGAAGAAGCTGAGTTCCTTTAAATATTATCCTAATTGCTGTTACTGTGATAAGATCATATGCAAAAGGTTACATATATTTTTAAGGAATTATCACTGTTTGAGAACCTGTGGGTCCCGTCATCACCTGCAGTCTTGGCTGATCCACATTCTGCTGCTGACAGCAGGCTAGTTGAGGAGGCAAACTATACATCTTCATGGTGTCTGTGCCTCACAGAATGAGTTTCATGCCTGCCGAGAAACCTCCACCGGGATGTTCCAGAGCTGAGTAGCTTGGCAGGACCCTGCCCTCTCCTGTGTACTGTGCACGATACAAGCCTGCCAAGCTATCATCTCCTCAGTTTCAGAGTCAGTCTGCCTTGTTCTGGACTGTTGAGTAGCTTTTTTTTCACTTTCTCTCTATTTCCCTCCTTGCTCACGTATTCTGTGTTTCTTCCGTCTGTCTGTCTGTCTATCTATTTACTTTGGGTCTTCCTCTTTTACCTTTCCCCCCTCCCCTCCCCTTTCTTTCTTTCCCCTTCCTGGGTCGTTTGTTCTCTAGTGGCCTCGACTTCTCTTTTTAAATGTTGCTCTTCCTGCAATAGGAAAAATGTCCCTTTCAGATGCTCATAGCAGTGTCTTTGTTGCCTTGAGGAGGGGCGCAATGTGAGTAAGTGCAGGATTTGCTGTCAGTTTACAGCTCATACATTATGACTTAAGTCATTTTGTTGGGAACAGTCCTTGAAGGTGCCAGAAAAAGTTGTGGATTATATTGCCTTGTTTATCACATCTACGGCTGTGTCTAAACTGCCTGAGATGTAGATACTGACCTTAATACTGATGGAATTGATACCAGCTCAGCCTACACTTCTGCCACAGCCTTCGGTGATTACACTGCCTTTGGTAGCAAGTAGCAGAAATGTCTGTACCTTTGACCGTGATATACAAGGACAAGATGTTCAAGAAGCAGCACACAGCTGAGGACTCTTTGGCCACAAAGACCCATCTAAAGGCAAGAAAGAAAAAGCCAAGCATACTCAGACCTCAACCCCTGGGCAAAAACTGGTATCAATGACAGATAGATCGATACTAACAGTGGCTGCTTCATCCACAACTTTGGCCTTGGCCTTACCATCCTTACCCTCAGTCCCAGAGGCGGAAGAGCCACCTGTATCATCTGTCCCAACACAAGCATTGGTGTTGGGAATTGTTCTGAGCCCGGCATAGACTGTGTGCTTGGTATTCAGGGTCACGTCTCCTAGATCCACATGCCTGCCAATTCCCCTACATGGTCAGGACCGATACATTCAATGAAGTTGCGAAAGGTCACCCTCCTATCTCTATCTAAACAGCCATATAGAGAGTATGGCCTGCATGAAGATTTGTCATTCACATCAGTATCTTACATCAGTTGGTACTGACATGAACATCTTTGGAGGGAACCTCCCCTGTTGTACAGATCTTATTTCTCGTCAGGACAGATACCGTTTCTGTGCATATCCGTACAGTTCTCCTCAAAGATCTGCTGTTTGGCATCGTTCCCAATCCTGATCACCCTTAGAGTCCCCATCCTCCAGAGGCCATTATTGTCAATCACTGCATTGGTTTGAATCTCAGTCCCATCACTGGTCCTGGTCACAGACACCCTCTTGAGCTTGGTCCCCTGCTTCTTGATCTCCTCCTCAGACATTTCATTGGTCATGGTCCTTGTCTTCAGATAGACAGGAACAGCAATCAGTAGCCCATACCTCACCATCTCTACCACCAATTCTGCCTTGGTCTGACTCTCTACAGGTATGATTATTGGTGTCTAGGTCAGGCCTGATCTCCCTGCCTCCATGCACTACTGTGACATTCTGAGCCTCCTCCGTCACCAATTCTTGTTACCACCACCACATCTGCCACCTTACTGGGGGAGACTGATATCCTGCTACTCAAAAGTTGCTATTGATAGCCTCCTCCCAACACAGATTGTGAAGATTGGATATTTCTGCCATTACTTCGCCATTCGAAGGAGAGATTGTGGTCTCCATCCCATCCTGGACCTTCGAGGAGTGAACAAATACATCTGCCCTCACAAGTTTCAGATTGTTACATTGGGATCCATTCTCCCATTCCTAAGAAAAGGAGACTGGTCTGCCTCAATAGACCTATCAGATGCATACTTTCACAGTTCCATCTGTCCATAATACAGGAGGTATCTACACTTGGTGATTGGGATGAAATCTACCAGTACAGGGTGCTGCCTTTCAGGCTTTCTACTACACTGAGAGTTTTCACAAAATGCATGGCAGTAGTGACTGCTTACCTTAGAACCCAAGATGTCATTGCTTATGTCCTAATCTGTCCACGCTTGGTCTGGACTGGCAGCCAGGAGAAGCTGATAACACACAGGTCAAGAGGTTCAAGAAGCAATGTAATTAGTCAGTTCACTTTAGCAAAGAAACAACCTTACAAATGAGAAGGAAATAACGGTCCCAGCAATGTCTATAAATCAGAGGTAGGCAATATAAACACAAGTCAAAGGCAACAACAGGCAAGGGAAACCAACGGAAGCACGGGAGAAACGGTCAGTTAATCACCAACAAAAGCTAGAGTGGAAAGGCTCAGTTCTTATAGGTTCCAAGATCAGCGCGGCTGGTGCTTGATATTTGGCATAAATTCTCTGGGAGTGACACAGGAGACCCTTTTGATGTCTACACTGGGCAAAGGTAGGTATGGATAGGTCATTCTCCATGTCGGAATGAGCAGGGCTCCCCACTGGGGCTGGCACTTCTGTCTCTGGGGTGGGTGCTGGTACTGTCTGCTCTACAGGTTCGGCTGTAACAGTCTCTGTGCCAGGGCTCAGAGCAGGTTCTGCTGTCTCAGGCTCTGAGTCTGAGTCTAGGTCCTGGAATCCCATGACAGCCTACACTTACCTCAGTGACTGGCTGTTGGTGACGTCCTGCAGAGACAAACTGTATGAAGACATACATTTTACTCTGTCACTCTTGCTTTACTTAGGTCTCAAGATCAATCCAAAGAAGCCAATTCTGCAACCTACTCATCGCATCAACTTCATAGGAACCTCACTGGTTTCTCTTCCAGGCAAGGCATTGCTCCTGAGGAAGAGAGCCCACAACTTACACGAAGCAGTGACACATATCCTCTGCTATCCTGTTTGTTCTACTCAAAGCATTCAGCGATTAGTTGGCCTCATAGCTGCCACTACAACAGTCACCCCTCTCTCTCATCTCAAGCTCCAACCTCTCCAACATTGGTTTATCAATAACTTCAACCCTCTTTGGGATGACCAGTCCATGAGTCTAACTGTTTCTTGTTGGATGACAGCCTCCCTACTATGATGGACATCCCTTCACAACTTGTGCAACAGTGTCCCGTCAGGCTACTGCAACCTACAGTCATGGTAACTGCAGACGTGTCACTGATGGACTAGGGCACACGTTGCAAGGGTCTAACTGTTAATGGATGCTGGGTCAGGCCATGAGAGAAACCTACATGTCAATGCTGTGGAGCTCTTGGCAGTATTGAAAGCTCTCAAATCCTTTGAGAGACTTCTCATAGGAGGAGTAGTACAGGTTGTGCTGGACAACACAACAGTCGTCTGCTACATAAACCACCAAGGAGGCACTTGCTCTCCCACTTTCTTGGACCTGGCAACATGCCTATAGAATTGATGTACTCAGAGATCAATTTATCCGCTAGCCATTCATCTTGCTGGATCTGACAACACTCTTGCAGATGATCTCAGCTGCAACAGGGATCTCCGACACGAGTGGTCTCTGTCGCAACAGGTATATCTGTCAGTCACAGCACTCTGGGGGATTCCTAAGATAGACCTATTTGCATCATGAACCAATCGCAAATGCCACCATTTTTGCTCCAGGTCACGAAATACTAGAGGTTCACTAAAGGATGTCTTCCTCTTCAGGTGGACAGGCTGCCTCCTTTATCTATTCCCACCCTTCCCATTGTTCAGCAGAGTGATGGCCAAACTCTCTAGAGACCAGTTGGACGCCATTCTCATCACCCTCTTCTGGCCAAGGCAACCATGGTTTGGTCCACTACTGGCAGTATCCTGTGGTTGATACATACCTCCTTCTTGCACAGTGAACCTACTGTCTCACTCCAGCCATCATGTTCTCCACACAGACATGCCCCTTTCCCACCTTTCCACGTAGAGGATAACCCTTAAACTTTCCTAGTCTCCAAGCAGTATTTCAGGTGGCTGTAAGGATTCCACAAAAAGGTGCTACCTCTATAAATGGAGAAAATTCTGTCAGTTTGCAGACATGCATTTAGAGCCCACAATTCTGGCTGTGACCTTGATACTTCACTCCCTTCTCTCTTTGAAAGAACAACGCCTGTCTCTCTCATCTTTGAAAGTCTACTTAGCTGCAATAGTTGCCTATCAACCACTGAATGGATCCACAAGGACTCTGTTTGCTGATCCAGTGGTGAAAAAAATTCTGAAAGAGCTGGCTCACCTGTATCTGCCTTTTTCCACACCCCCATTGCCATGGTCCTTGTCTTTGGTCCTATCACAATTGCTGTGTCACTCCTTTGAACCACTGGCAATGGTGAACAAGCGCCTCCTTATTCTTAAGACAGTCTTTCTGGTGGCAGTTACACTGGCCCAGTGCTCTGGTGAACTGGCAGTGTTACACTGTGATGAACCCTTCTTGGTCTTTCATTGGGCTGAAGTGGTCCTTCATCCAGATATCTCTTTCTTTCCTAAGGTAGTCTTCAAGTTTCATCTTTCTGAAGTCATTATTTTACCTACCTTCTATCCTCAGCTTACTAGGCCACTGAAGAAGTCTCTTCACTTTTTGGATGTCTGTTGGGCTCTGGCCTTCTACACTCAGCAAACTGCAGACTTCCATTGATCTAACAGCCTTTTAATCTGTTATGAGAAAGTATTAGCCCAAAGACTTCAAAATGGGTTATAGAGACTATACACATTTGTTACTAACTGGCTAAGCAACCTATACATGTCTCCTTACAGGAACACTCAACCAGGACTGTGTCATCCTTGTTGGCTGTTGTACAAGGAGTTCCTCTGCAAGATCTTTGCAAAGCTTGGTCTCAGCCATTCACTTTTGTCTATCATGACAAATTAGATTGTAGAGCTAGAAGGGGTGCTCCCTTGGGGAGGGCTGTTCTGTCTTCAATTCTGCAGTGACCTATGCTTTCTTCCTTGGGTAAGCTTTTCAATCACCCCTTGTCTGAGGCACAAAGACCACAAAGAAGAACAGGTTGCTTCTTGTAACTGCGGTTCTTTGAGTGGTCACTTGTGTCCTCACACAAATGCGTCGTACCTCTCCTCTTTCAGGTCCCTGTTCTTTGTTGGACTTTGAAACAGGAGATGGTAGCTTGGTGGACTGGATCATGTGCAGTACGCAGGAGGGGGTGGAGTTCCCATCAAGCCACTCAACTCCAGAACATGTGGTGGAGGCGGGAAACCCAGTGCAATTCTGGGTTGCATCAACGGGAGTATAGTGTCGAGATCAAGGGAAGTAATAACACCACTTTATTGTGCTTTGGTTAGACCTCACTTGGAATACTGTGTCCAGTTCTGGGCCCCACAGTTCAAGAAGGATATTGACAAGCTGGAACATGTCCAGAGGAGGGTGACCAAAATGGTGAAGGGTCTGGAAACCATGCCCTATAAGGAGAAGCTTAAAGAGCTAGGTGTGTTTAACCTTAAAAAAAGAAGGTTAAGAGGAGACATGATAGCCATGTTTAAATATTTGAAGAGATGTCATGTTGAAGATAGAGCAAGCTTGTTTTCTGCTGCTCCAGAAACTAGGACATGGAGCAGTGGATTCAAACTACAGGAAAAGAGATTTCACCTAAACATCAGGAAGAACTTCCTGACAGTCAGAGCTGTTCCACAGTGGAATATGCTGCCTCAGAGTTTGGTGGAGTCACTTTCTATGGAGGTTTTTAAGCAGAGGCTGGATGGCCATTTGCTGGGGGTGCTTTGAGTATTTGTTCCTACATGGTAGGAGGTTGGACTCAGTGGTCATTGTGGTCTCTTCCAACTCTATGTTTCTATGATTCTGTGTGGGCACAGATGGCTACTCAAAGAACCACAGTTACAAGTAAGCAACTTGTTCTTCTCCATTTCTTTTCCAGAAGGCACTCAAGGTATGGGAGCTGTGGAATCAGCGGCAGGAGTGCTGATCAAACTCTTCTGTGTCCATACTAAGTGAGTGTTCAATACTAGCTTCTAGTCTCTTTTATTAGATCATCTATGTTGATCTGATGCAGGTACAGCCTGCTTCTGTATCTTACTTGGCATTTGGTGGCCAGGAAGATGAAAAGATTGCACCTCAAATTCTAAGAAAATTATTTCCAAATAGCAAACCACTGAATTGCACATGATGCTGTGGAGCAACATTCACTGTCATTCAAATGAATATATCTGCTGAAGGAATCAGGATGCATTAACTAGTTCAAGAAAAATAAAATAAAAGCAAGTTTTCCAGATTTCACAAAATTTCTTTACCTCTTCTCCGATATGTAGATTTTTAAAAATTAATCTCCCCACCACTGCCTTCACTTTTTTGTGTTACTTTACATTTCTACGTATCATTTTGCTGCTTGCATTAAATACATAATAGATTCTTGAATCTGTTACAGTAAAGATGTGGTAGAATTCTCTGGCTAAGAGACACGGCCTCAAATGGTCACAGTCATGTTCGCTGGTGTAACTGTGGTGGCATTAGTGGCAGTGCAGCAGCAGGGGTGAAATGGCTGGGGCAGTGGGGAGAGTTGGCACAGGAATATGTCTCTATCAAGAGAGAAAGTTGCCTAGCAGTGCTGCTTTCCTGGGGACGAAGGTGGGCGAGGAAGCTGTCCCCCTGCTACTGCTGCTTTGCTCCATTGTGGTAGTATAACAAAATGCACCAAAATAAGTTGTATGTCACCAAGAAAATTCTGGCTTGTGAATAAACTTATGGTGTTTATGTTATTATAAAATTCATTTAAGGCCTAGGGCCTCTGACTGTAGGTGTACCAGACAGCAGTTCTCCTTTCAACACTGCCTTGTGAGGCAGTATAGTACAAATATTCTGTGGGGCAGATGTGCTAGATATATTCAGATGTGCATTTAAACTGAATGTGCTGCTGATCTGTTCTTCCATGAAACAACGTTATGAATTTAGCATAGTGTTTGCCTCAACAGATAGAGGAGAGGTTTGTAAACTGAAGATATGTCCCTAATGTCTTACAGGGCCCTTCAGGATGTACAGATCAGATTCCAACCTCTTCACAGTCCAGACACATCTGCTCCAGTAGCCTCCCATGGCTCCCATGAAGATTTTGGTAAGTATTTTTCTTTCAACTATCAAACTCTGGGCAGAACCTTGTAAGGCAGTGGTTCTCAACCTGTGGGTCCCCAGATGTTTTGGACTTCAGCTCCCAGAAGCCCTGAGCATTGACCATAGTGGCTGGGGCTCCTGGGAGCTGAAGTCCACAAACATCCGGGGACCCACAGGTTGAGAACCACTGTTGTAAGGTATATCTTGCCTTTGTGTCTTCCCTTGAGTCTATATTATATTAAATTCTGTAACTGGAAAGCCAGTCACTTCTGTATACATTTTTGCTTACTTGGTTGCCGAATTTGAATTTGAGAGGTGGGTGGATAATGAGCCATGTTTCTAGTCACATACTGGTAAAAGCTTGTTCAGAAACTGGAGTATGAGTTATCCAGCACATGACAAGTAGATAATTAGTGCTTCAGTCTCAGGGAGAATGATATGTTGTGATACAGGGACATCATGCAAGAATTTTTGTTTTCCAAATCTTTCTTCTGGTTAGATAACTTGTGAAATTTCCCAACATTGCATTTCTATGCATCAACTTCCTCCTGTGTGGTATCCTCCAAATGTCATGGGCTATAATTCCTGTGATGCATGATCAGTGGCTAAATTTGCTAGAACTGGTGGGAACTGTAAACAAAACATGTGAAGGGAATGGGTTGGGCAAGACTGCAGTACACAGTTATCCAAGTGTGTGTGTGTGTGTAGGGGGATGTGTAGTTTACTGTGGCTTACTCCTTAAATAGACATATACAGGCTTGTAGTTAAGTTCTCATTTTATAAGTTACAGTCATTGAAGTCCTGAGAACCTGTTCTTTTTGTTAATTTATCTTTTTCTTTTTCTTTTTTGCGGTGGTGGTGGTGACATTAATTTCAGTATCACAGATAATGGCAGATGTTAGCACTCAGCTGAATAAGTGCCTCTTAAAAATGACATTGGGGACTGTAGCTAGTACTGTATTTGAAGACTTTAGGTCTCAAGCCTTGTGGCTTCTTTTGGTCATTGTTGTAGTTGCTGGATGATTTCCAGACTCTTAGCTGTGGCTTTCTTAATTGTAGAACTTTGTTTCTAGAAGAGAGATCATAAACTCAGTGACAGAACCTGTGCTACATGCAGAACCTCCCAAGTGGAGTCACCAGTTAAAACAATCATGTAGTGGGTGGTGGGAAAGCCTGCACTCTGGCCGAGACCCTCTCTGGGCTGGGAGGGGAGGTTATCTGACCTAACATAAGACATCTTCCTGTGTTCAATATTTCACTTACTTGACCCTGACTTCAGCTACTGAGCATCTGTTAACAGCTAGGGGACTTTGACTTCTCTTGCATCACGTATGTTTAACATGATTTTAGTTACACGCCTGTGGAGGAGTGTGATTGTGTGGCTATAATTTCTCTCTTTGCTCTTAGTTTGAGTTGCTCTTAATCTGTACGGTGTGTTTTGAAGCATTCCCAGACCACCTGGCTGACCTAGGTACAGAAGGACTGGGATCAGAGAAAGGATCCGTGCATGGCTCACAGCCAGACTTAGACCACATTTCAGAGCTGTCTGTGCCTGTGGACTTCCTCTCCCCATCCAACGATATGAAACCGAAGCTCATGACTCCAGACGCATTCATGACTCCCAGCGTATCTCTGCAACAGGTAGCTGTCTTGGATTAGCAGGGTCAGAGGGGAAATCTCAGTGTGACTTCCTGCGTATTTCCCTTGCTACCTTACTTAGGAGAGTATAATGTAGAGGGCTTGAAAGCATTTACTACAGTAAACTCCTTTTGTTTACCTAATCAGTGGTGGAGACAGAATTCTGACCTCAAGAACCTGTACTTGCTTTGGTAAAGCCTTTAAAGGACTCAGTAGTTTCTTTGAGGAAATTAGTGATTTCAGCTTGTTTGGAGAAAGATATTGCTCAAGCTACTTTAGTAGTTTTTGATGCATATACAGAAAAAAGAACATGTGCTTGCAGTGAAGCAGAGTTCACATGGAATTTTTGAGTAACATTTACCCAGAAAAATGTGTTTTAGGAAATGTTTGTTATTGTTTGTATAAAAATAGAAACAACAAAGGCATAGCTTTGTTACAAATCAGATTGTAGTAGTGTAGTTAGATCTGTGGTTTTCTAGAAGAGATGGTTATGAATTTATCTAAATAGGAACAATTTCAGATTTTCATTTATTACATTTTATGCTTTCCAAAACTCTCTTGGCAGTTCACAGAATAAAGTTTGTAACCATATAATAGCCATATAATAAAACTGTTAAATCTAAGATTTAAGAAGGTACCAAGTAAAACTAATAGCAGAAGCGCAACCGTGCAAAGACCTAAGAAGCATAAGCACATTTTTAAAACTAAAAAAACCTGGAAGAATTGTTCCAAAAATGTTCTGGACTAATTACAGTGCTAGTGAGCCAAATTTCATGTTTCTCGAAACTCTCCCTTTGGGGGAAAGTTTATGTGGAATATCCATCAGGATAGTGATCTGGAAACTGCTTTTCAGACTAATTTGATTATTTGTACCCAGTGCAGCAGGTTGCATCTAAAGCCCACAGGGACAGAGAATCAACGGCCACTCTCCCTTTTTATTTTTTCAGTCAAGGATATTTATTTATTTATTGTATCTTGTATACCACCTTTCTCCGAGAATGGGACCCAAGGTGATCTCCAAAATAAGTTAAAAACATTAAAAATATATAAAATTATAAAAACCTGTAGCAATGTAAAATTTTAAAAACAGGTTAATAAATATAGGAAAAGCTCCTCCTATCACATGATAGTCTACTTTAAAAAAATGTTTTTGTCTGCCAGTGAAAGGAGAGCAGGGAGAGGGCCAGCCTAATCTCCTGTGAAGAGCGTTCCACAGGGTGAGAGCAGCCACTGAGAAGGCATTCTCCCCTGTTCTCAGCCAGTAAGCCTGGGACAGTGGTGAGACTGAGAGAAAGCCTTCCCCTGCAGATCTGTTTCTTTTTTCCCAGCTACTCTGTAAAGTTCGGGTGGTTTGTGCATCCATCTGGTTATATTTGGACTGAAACTCCCAGCAGGCCTAACTAGCATAGCCAGTGGTGAGGTTTGCTGGCAGTTGACATTCAGTAACATCTGCGTGGCTGTACAATTCCCAATCTTGCTGTAAAGTGAAAGCAGAAATAAGAATTTAGGGAAAGCCTTAGATTCTCAAAATCGGAGATTATCTTTAGGCAGAACATAAGTTTTTCATTATCCTAATATGGTGCTAATAGTGTGTGTAGCACAATTGTAGAAGCTAGTGGTAGCCTTAATAGTGTATAAAAATGTATTTTTGTAAGTAAAATTATATCTAGCAAATTTTTTTCTAACCTAGTGCATTCTTTGTGCCAGATCACAGTGTCACCTGGAAGCAACATCAGTTCCCTAACAGCTGTCACCACCATGAGCAGTTCTTCAGTCAGCGAGGCCTCCAGTTCTAGGTAAGTCCCAAATAAAGACTCTTTCCTAGTCTCATACAGTTTTCTGCTTTCCAGGGGTGAATAGACTTCACTCAGAGGCTGCTCCAGGAAGTTGTTTGATGCAGGTTGTTTGCCTTAACCAAGAATTAAATTGTCAAATATGCTACCCTGTTCCCAGGGTGTAGTAGCTTTCCTATCAGAATGTCTTACCTTTCTAGCCTTGTTCTCAAAATTTTCCTAATATGAGAGGGGGAAGTGGACTTTAAAGAAGGGGAGGGAATCTTGTTTGGAAGGCAGTTGTAATGTGATGAAGGTAGCATGATCACATTTGGGCAATTTGTTGAACTACAACTTCCATCAGCCCTAGCCAGCAGAGTCAATGATGTGAAGAGTGATAAAAGTTGCAGACCAGTCTACCGAGAAGCACCCTGATACAGTTCTTAGTTGCCTACCTGTCATATAGAAGAAAACAACACCAGTTCACCATTATTTATCAGACAAGGACTTTGTGGGCAATACTTTTATGATTTCTTATATACAAACAGAGAGTGAGGCATGTCCATGGTTAAGACAATAAACAATTTGAGTAAATTATACAGTTGCTACACTGCTAAACTGTTCTTGGTTAGTTATGGATTGCTTGAGGGAATGGATTGCCACCTTCTGAAGGATCTTCCTAGAGGGAGGCACGGCTCCATCGTGCCTGAACCCAGAGGCAGATGAAAGGCCCTCCCTCCATCCTAGCTGCCACTGCTTGGAGAGAGAGAGGAATTAGCAGTATCTATTGGACTTAATCTGCCCCCCACATCGTCCCTTTTCCCTTGTGTGTCATGTCTGATTGTAAGCCTGAGGGCAAGTCAGTTGCGGGGGAGAAGGGAGGGATTATAAAATATGGAACATACAGAAATGTGAACATAAAAGAAACACAGCTATTTTATATTCTATGGAAAAAAATTGTGGGAGTCTGAATGTTAATGTAACACTGATTGTTTGATATATAAATATCAATAAAAAATATATTGAGAATGCTGTTTGAGTGAAATGTCCTGTAGGACAAATTAATGTACAATTAAAGTCATAGAATCACTGAGTTGGAAGAGACCACAAGTCCAACCCCCTGCCATGCAAGAATACATCATTAAAGCATTCCCAACAGATAGCCAACCAACCTCTGTTTAAAAACCTCCTAAGATTCCAACACACTCAGATGCTGCATATTCCATTGTCAAACTGCTCTTACTATCAGGAGGTTCTTCCTAATGTTTAGATGGAATCTTTTTTCCTGAAGTTTGAAGCCATTACTCCATGTCCTAGTTTGGAGGAGCAGAAAACAGGTTTACTCAGTTCTCCATATGACACCCCTTCAAATACTTAAACATAGCTATCATGTTGCATCTTAATTTTCTCTTCTCCATGCTAAACATACCCAGTAACCTAAGCCACTCTGCATAGGGCATGGCTTCCAGGCCAGCTACCATTCTGGTCACCCTCCTCAGGACACATTCCAGCTTGTCAATATCCTTCCTGAACTGTGGTGCAAGAACTAGAACATAATATTCCTGGTGGGGTCTGACCAAAGCAGAATAGAGTGATACTATCACTTCCCTTGACCTAGACACTATACCCCTATTGATCCAGCCCAGAATCGCATTGGCTTTCTTAGCTGCTGCATTGCACTGCTGACTCAGTGTTCAGCTTGTGGTCTGCTAGATCCTTTTCCCTTATAGAGTTGGAAGAGACCCCAGAGGCCATCGAGTCCAACCCCCTGCTATGCAGGAACACCCATCAAACCATTCCCAACAGATGGCCATCCAGCCTCTGCTTAAAAACCTCCAAAGAAGGAGACCCTACGACACTCTGAGGCAGCATATTCCATTGGCGGACAGGTCTGACCGTCAGGAAGTTCTTCCTGAGGTTCAAGTGGAATCTCCTTTCCTGCAGCTTGAATCCATTGCTCCTAGTCCTAGTCTCTGGAGCAGTAGAGAACAAGCCTGCTCCCTCCTCAACATGACATCCCTTCAAATATTTAAACATGGCTATCATGTCCCCTTTTAACCTTCTCTTCTGCAGACTAAACATACCCAGCTCCCTAAGACGTTCTTCATAGGGCATGGCCTCCAGACCCTTCACCATTTTGGTTGCCCTCCTCTGGACACATTCCAGCTTGTCGACATCCTTCTTGAACTGAGGTGCCTGGAACTGGACTCAGTATTCCAAATGAGGTCTAACCAATGCAGAATAGAGTGGTACCATTACCGCCCTCAATCTAGACACCATACTCCTATTGATGCAACCAAGAATCATGTTGGCTTTCTTGGCTGCCCCGTCACACTGCTGACTCGTGTTCAGCTTGTGATCTACCAAGACTCCTACATCCTTTTCACACGCACTGCTATCCAGCCACACGTCCCCCATCCTATATTTGTGACTTTCATTTTTTCTGCCCAAGTGCAGGACTCTACATTTCTCTGTGTTGAAATTCATATTGTTAGCTTTGGCCCAGCTCTCCAATCTGTCAAGGTTGTATTGAAATTTGATCCTATCCTCTGGTGTGTTAACAACCCCTCCCAGTTTGGTATCATCTGCAAATTTGATCAGCATGCCCTCCACTCCTTCATTCAAATCATTGATGAAGATGTTGAATAGCACTGGGCCCAGGATAGAACCCTGTGGCACCCTACTAGTCACTTCTCTCCAGGATGAAAAGTAGCCATTGGTGATCACCCTTTGGATGCGGTCGGTCAACCAATTACAAATCCAACTAACAGTAGCCCTCTCCAGCCCGCATTTTGCTAGCTTCTTTGCAAGAATGTCATGGAGAACTTTGTCAAAGACCTTACTGAGGTCAAGATATACTACATCTACAGCATTCCGTTCGTCTATCAAGCTTGTAACCCTATCATAAAAAGAGATAAGGTTTGTCTGGCATGACTTATTTCTGATAAATCCATGTTGGCTTTTAGTGATTATGGCATTGCTTTCTAAGTAATTATAAACTGACTGTTTAATGATCTGCTCTAGGATCTTTCCTGGAATTGATGTCAGGCTTACCAGGCGATAATTATTAGGGTCCTCCTTTTTCCCCTTCTTGAACATGGGGATGACATTTGTCCTCCTCCAGTCTGCTGGGACTTCTCCTGTTCTCCAAGAGTTCTCAAAGATTATTGCGAGTGGTTCAGAAATGACTTCTACCAATTCTTTTAATATCCTTGGATGTAGTTCATCTGGCCCTGGGGACTTGAATTCATCTGGTTTAGCCAGATATTCCTGTACTACTTCTCTACTTATTCTGTGCTGCATTTCCCCCACTTCCTCACCTGCTCCCCACGCCCCAGGTTGAGTACTTCTATCCTTTTGGGAGAAAATTGAGGCAAAGAAGGTATTGAGTACTTCTGCCTTCTCACTTCCCTCCGTTATTAAGTGGTCATCTTCTCCACATAACGAGCCTATCATTTCCTTGTTTTTCCTTTTTCTGCAGACATATCTAAAAAAGCCCTTTTTATTGTTTTTGATGTTTCTGGCAAGCCTGTGTTCATCCTGCGCTTTAGCTTCTCTAACTTTCTCCCTACATCTCCTGGATATTTGCTTGAATTCCCCTTTGGTGGTTTCACCATTCTTCCATTTCTTGTACATGTTTCTTTTAACACTAAGCTCAGCTGAGAGTTTTTCAGTCAACCATTCTGGTTTCTTTAGACACCTGCCATTTTTCCTCCTTATTGGCACAGTTTTTAATTGTGCCTTCAGTGTCTCACTTTTAAGAAACTCCCATCCGTCGTGCACTCCTTTTTCTTTTAGTATTCTTGTCCATGGGATTTCAGCAAGTAGCTCCTTAAGTTTGGAGAAATCAGCTTTCTTAAAGTTTAGGATGCGTATCTGGCTACACTTGGCTTCTCCTTCCCACTGGATGTCAGACTCCAAAAAAGCATGGTCACTTCCTCCTAAGGATCCCACCACCTCCACCTCATCAACTAGATCATCCCTATTGGTCAGGATCAGATCTAAAATAGCTGATCCCCTTGTCGCCTCTTCCGCCTTCTGGGCCATGAAATTGTCTGCAAGACATTCAAGGAACCTGTTGGACCTTGCGGTCTTTGCAGAATTTGACTGCCAACAAATATCAGGATAATTGAAATCTCCCATTACTACTGCATCTCTCCTCTTTGAATGTGTAGTCATCTGCTCCAGGAAGGCCTCATCCAAGTCCTCAGGCTGGCCCGGAGGCCTGTAGCAAGCCCCCACAATCACATCCCTGTTGTTTCTTGCTCCCTTAATTCTTACCCAGATGCTTTCAACTTGGCTTCTCAGATTTAAGTCATGGGTTTCTTCACAGGTGAAAACTTCCTTGACATATAAGGCTAGTCCTCCTCCTTTCTTGTTTGGTGTATTTCTGCGAAATAAGTTATACCCCCTTATTCCAACATTCCAGTCATGAGATTCATCCCACCAGGTTTCAGTGATGCCTATTACATCATATTTTTTTTTGTTGTACTAAGAGTTGGAGTTCATCTTGCTTATTGCCCATGCTCTGTGCATTAGTGTAGAGACACTTGAAATGGTTATGGTTGAGCCAGGTGTCTCATCTTATATCTGCCCATTTCATTTTTTTTAAAGAAACTTTATTAACTATCATAAGAACTGAAAATACAATACATATGGAATCAAGATACGATAAATTCATTTGCAACTTGAACAAGTTCACCAATAAATAAGTATACATTTAAAGTATCCATATGCTTGTCTAATACAGTTCTCTTCTCTTCTTTCTTCCTTTTTCATCCTTTTCTTCACTCCTTCTTTCCTTACCAAGCTAATAATCAATCTAACTAATAGCCAGTTTTAGCTAAGATATACTATCATCTAACACAGTTATAATAACAATACCATAGTGAAAATGACAATATCTGTACCTAATGCCATTAAAATATATAATTAATCTATTGAGCATGACCATTTAATTTACTATGTTTGCAACCATTATTATTTAAAATATCAGTGTGTTATCGTAAGAACAGAATGCCTCAGCCTCTAATGGCTATACCATCGCCAATTAGCTCCATAATAATATTTTTCCTTACTATTCTATGATATTTTTTGTGTGAACTTACCTATATACATGCCTACAACTGTATATCAAATAAGAAAGTATCTTTCTGTTTTTCCTTCCATATGTTCCTGATCGGTTCCCATTCCTTATTTGTCTTATCTATACTTCGATTATCACTTAAATATACAGTAAGAATATCCATTTGATACATATCAAATAGCTTAAGCTGCCAATCTTCAGTTGTTGAGATCTCTTTATCCTTCCATCTGGTGGCATATAAAACTCTTGCTGCAGAAACTATATGCAATAATAAGCAGCCATATTTCTTCAGTTGCGGACTGTTGAGTCCCTTATACATATTTAGTAAATAAAGTTCTGGATACATAGGAACATCAGTCCCTATAATTTTCCTAATCGAGTTATGTATACTTTTCCAAAATAATTTAGGTTTTTTGCAGGTCCACTAGGTATGATAAAATGTTCTGAATTTTTCAGCACATTTCCAACATTTATCCGAGCCTTTTTTATATATCTTGACTAATTTCTGTGGGGTTAAATACCATCTGAATAACATTTTATAAAAATTTTCTTTCAGTGCCGTACATTTTGTAAACTTCAAATTAAAAGACCAAGTCTTTTCCGAATCACCCAATTCAATTGTGTGACCAATATTCTGCATCCCCTTGAGCATATTATCTTTAATAGTATCGTATTCCATTTCCAAATTCACTAACTAAATTGCTGAAATTATATGGTCCTTCCCTTCTAGTACTTTTATATCCATATTGGGTCCCTTGCTAGCTTTATCCTCAATTCCTTCTGTTTTTACATCTAATGTATATCTTTCTTATAACTGCCTATAAAGAAACTAATTTCCTTTGAAACCTTCTAGCCTTAGGTCCTCCAGGGTCTTGAAGGTATCTCCAACAGAGTTAGTTATCAAGAGATTATCATAGGTTAACCATTTGTTGGTTTTATAGGGTTGTGCATGTTTTAAAAAAGCTTCATGGATTGTTACCCACCGTGGAATCTTTATATAGATGTTCTTCTTAAATATATTCCATACTCTAAGTAAGGATCTACGTATAATGTGCTTATTGAATTCTTTATCTACACTGGCCTTATTATACCAGATATAACTGTGCCAGCTGTATTTATTGTTAGCTCTTTCAAGCTGAAGCATTCTTTTATTTTTTAAATTTCTTCTTTGTGGTCTCTGTTCCTCGCACACTAGGAGCTTTCACGCATGTGCGGTACTGGTCGGAAAATTCTAGAGCTTAGTAGGTTGGTGGGAACCCCTTCCCCCTGCCTGCACTGAGCATGCTCAGCCCGCCGAGCAACGGTCTCCCTTCAATTCTTTCTCGGCCGCCGTTGCGTACGGAGGTTCGGAGTTTAGTAGCGTTATTGGCTTTTTCTTCAAGTGTGTTTTTTCTGGCTTTGACTTGGTTTTCGGATTTTGGACTTTGCTTCTTGGATATCGGATTGGATTTGGTGAATTTGGTGAATTTTTGGACCCATTTTCGGGATTTCTAATCCCTTCCTTGTTTCCCCTCTCCTTCTTCTTCGTCATCTTTGTCTTTGTCTTACCTTCTCCGCCATTTTCCTCGCCCTTTTTGTGTCTTCTGGACTTCTATGTTGTCTCTCTTTAAGCCTTGCAACTCCTGTGGACAAAAGGTTGCGTTAACCGACGGAGATAGCGAGTGCCTTTTTTGCTTGGAAGAGGCCCATAACACCAAGGCCTGCTTAATTTGCTGAGACTTTACCTCCCAGACTCTTCGGAACTATTTGGCCCGCCTCAAATCTTATTGCTGGGAGCAGTATCTTAAGGCACAAGATCAACTCTCGGTTACGCCAACGATGTCTAAACCATCGACGTCAGGCCGACTTGTGACCATGCCATCGTCGGTATCGGTGGCTGCCGCTCCAACTACATCGACAGTATCGGGCTCGGTACCGTTGCCTCGGGCTCCGATATCGTCCCTACCGAGGATTTTGAGGATCTCTTCGGCGTCGACTTCGAGGGAGGCTCCTGCAGGCTCGCAGGTAGCTAAACCATCTAAGCCGCTGACCGTCGCCCAGCGCAAGTGGCCTGCCCCTCCGAAGTCTGTGAAGGAGAAGGAGAAGAAAAAGAAGATGAAGGAGAAGCGCGGTTCTCCACCTAAGAGGCTTGCTCCTCCCACACCTCTTCCAACTGAACTCCCTGAGGAACCAGAGGAGGAATTAGAACCCCAGGAGATCCTGGAGGTCTCTGATGGAGAAGAGACCGCTGGCTTGACGGTGGTAATATGTTTTAAAGTTTGGGAGGCCTAAGCCCCCTCTTTCCTTGGTATCTATCAAGATGTTCCATCTAACTCTGGGCCTCTTTCCTTGACATATAAACTTTTTTATCCCCTTAAACCATTGTTTAAAGGGTTCATTATTTTTTATAATTGGTAGATTTTGGAAAAGAAACAACTTCAGCAAAATATTCATTTTAATAGTGGCAATTCTTTCTAATAATGACAAATTTAACTTTGCCCATTTTAGTGGGTCTTCTTCAATTTTTTTCCAAGTTGATTTATAGTTATTTTCAAATAAATCCAAATCTTTATTTATGATTATATTTGGATATTCGTTTTAATTTTTTCTTGTCTTCCTTTAGTAGATTTTTAGTCAATATACTGTTTTTTTCCTTATTAATTTTAAATCCAGCAAGATCTCCATATTCATACAATACATTTAATAATTGCTTTATACTTCTCTCGGGGTCTTCCAGAATTATAACCAGGTCATCTGCAAAGGCTTTTAATTTGTAATGTTCATCTCTAATTTGTGTTCCCATAATTGCCGGGTTATATCTAATTTTATTATTTAAAATTTCAAGTGCTGTTATAAAGAGCAATAGGGATAGAGGGCAGCCTTGACAGGTACCTTTTTCTATTTTAATCCTGTCTGATTTCTCTCCATTTATAATAATATTTGCTACTTGATTTTTATATATTGATTCTATCCAATTTAGATAATTTATGCCTAGATTCATTTTGGCCAAGACCTCAAGCATAAAGTTCCAGTTCAAATTGTCAAATGCCTTTTTGGCATATATGAATATTAAAGCAAATTTCTTGGGAACAAATTCATAATGCTCAATAATATCTAATATTGTTCTGATATTGTCCCTCATATATCTTTTAGGCAAAAAACCTGCTTGGTCTGGATGGATCCACTCCTTTAAAATCTTTTTTAGTCTCTCTGCTAGAATTAGCGCAGATATTTTATCGATGTTTAAGAGTGAAATTGGCCCGTAATTTTTCATCTCTGATGGGTCCTTCCCTTCTTTGATATTAGAGTAATGTTTGCTTCTCTCCATGATCCCGGTAAGGTCAAATTCTCTTGTTGATTCATAATATTCAGTAAAGGGATCGATAACTCATCTTCAAATGTTTTACAGAATAAAACAGTAAAACCGTCAGGCCCGGGTGCTTTATTTATCTTTAACTTCAAAATAGCTTGATTTAATTCATATGGTGAAATTTTCTGATCTAATTCTTGCTTCTTGATTTCTGATATTTTGGATATCATCTCTTTCTCCACATATTGCCATATCTTCCCATTTTCTTGTCTCGGGTTGGAGTTTTCTTTATATAATTCCGTATAGTATTTCTAAAAATTTTGAATAATTTGCTTCTGATCTGTTATTATCTGTCTTTCACATCTTATTTGGGCTATAGTATTTTTTTCTCGCCGTTTTCTTAATTTATATACCAACCACTTACTTGATTTATTTGCATATTCAAAGTTCCATTGTTTGGCATATTTTAATTTCGTTTCAATTTCCTTAGATGATAAGATATCTAATTGTTTCTGTAGAACTTTAATATCATTTTGAATTCTTTTATTTTGTGGCTCTTTCTTCAAACTCTCTTCTTTCTCCTTCAACTCCATTAATAGTTTTGCCTCCTCTTGCCTCCTATTTTTCCTTAATACAGTACTTTTTTTAATAAAAAAGCCCTTCATATTAGCCTTCGCTGAGTCCCAAACTCTGGTGTCCCATTGTCTAGATTATTAACAAAAAAGGTCTTTTAATTCAATTTTGGCTTCACTTTCTTTTCATTTTTTAAATAAACGATCATTCAGCCTCCATGCTTGAACTTTCCTATTGCTTTTCAATTTCAAACATAAAGGGCTACGGTCTGAAATAGCTCTCGGCAATATTTCTACATCCTGAATTAAATTCACCATATTTTTAGATACCCAATTATATCGATTCTCGACCAACTTTGGTGTCCTGTTGAAAAAACGTAAAATTGTTCAATAACAATTACAAAAAAGTATGGGCAGAGATAAAGAAAGATTTACAGAATTGGAATAAATTACATCTATCAATATCGGGAAGAATAGCAGTGGTAATGAATTTCCTACCTAAAATGAATTTTTTATTTCAAAATATGCCAATAATTAAGAACGACAAACCATTTAAACTATGACAGAAAGAGATTACGAGTTTTATATGGGAAGGAAAAAAACCCGAGGATTGCATGGAGAAATCTCATAGATCAAAAAGAAAGAGGCGGATGCAGCCTTCCCGATCTTAGATTATATTATCATGCTTCAAGTTTAAGCTCGATAATAGAGTGGATTAAATTAAAAAAGGTAGGAACATTAACATTGGAGGGAGCAGGTAATAGAATGGCTGGCACGCTTATTTGTGGTACAATAAGGCAAAGATTGACAAGGAATTTACAAATCATTTTATAAGAAAATCATTATTTAAAATATGGACACAGATAAGGAAAAAATTATATAACAGAATACCAACATGGATATCTCCACAAGAAACCTTCCAGGGAAGATGGGCAGAGATACAAATGAATTGGCTGATGTATAAAGATCTATTAGAAAGTACGGAAACACCAACCCCACAGTTAAAATCCAGAGAAAAATTGGAACATATGGGTTACAAGTTGGCCTGGTTTCCATACAGGCAACTATACGAAAGATATAAAATAGACGTAAAATTAGAAGGGTTTCATACGACGCAGACAGCAAATGAATTTGAGAAAATTATATTCAGTCAATCAGGTCACATCACAGCCAAACTATATCGATACTTGTTAGGATACGAATTACAGGATCAAACAATTAAAGAGACTATGATATCCTGGGCGGTCATGCAATCGAATTAGACCAATGGGAGATAGCGTGGAAACCAACACAAAAATTTACGTTAGCGCAGGATCTCAAAGAAAATTATTTAAAGATGTTTTACAAATGGTATATAACACTTGCTAAAATTCAAAAAATGTACAATACACAGCAAAACAAATGCTGGAAATGTCAGGAAAATGTCAGAACATTCATACATATGTGGTAGAATTGCCAAAAAATCAACAATTTCTGGAAAGAGAGAAATAAAAATATGATGGATATATTAAAAATTCTAATTTCCTTAAGACCAGAAATCTATCTTTTAAACATGGTTCAAATTATAGATATGAAAATTTCAAAGAAATACTGGAGGATCTTATTATATCTTATAACCACTGTTAGAAAATTAATAGCAAAAGGATGGAAAAACAAAGAAGCCCCAACCATAGAACAATGGATGTTGAAAATAATAGAAATGAAAGAAAATGACTGACTGACTATAAAAATTAAAGAGAAATCTGATGATGTATTGAGAGAATGGGACCCAGTAATAAAGTTCCTAAGTTGTAGATGAGGTATCACAACTATAGAACATATATAATATTTCATATTAATTAATAATATAAAGTGTATCTCAAAGAAGTATATACAATCCGATTTATTTGGGAAAATGAACTAAATAATAGAGGTACAAGTAGAAGAATAATCACAGATATAATGGTGAGAAGAGGAACAATATCAGTAGACACAGAGAAAATCAAAGAAAGATACAGAGAGGGGAGTATAAATAATAAGACATAAAATCTAATCTATTGGATAATAAGGGTAGAATTTCAAATTGGCAGAAGTTATCCTTTTTCCTTTCCTTTTCTTTTTTCCCCTTTTCTGTTTTGTTTTGTATTTTAGTATTATGGAAATTAATGTTAATAATAACTTTACTTCTTTTAACTCTTAAGTAAAGATATAATTCAGTTAACATTGATTTACATTATGAATATGAATTTCTAACAGTTATATATGATAGTTGATAACAAATGTAAAAATGTAAAGGTAAATGTAAATGATGTTCAATGATTATGTACTTTATGTAAATAACAGCCGATTATTATTTGCTTTTTAAATAAAAACAAGGATAAAAAACAAAACAAAAAAACCCGTAAAATCTTTTATATTAGCATGTTTATACTGCCAAACATCTAACAAGGTCAATGATTGTGTTAGCTCATTAAATATTTTGGGTAATTTCCTTGGTTTCCTTTCCTCTTTAAATTTGATGGCAGGTTCCTATCTAGTTCCAGATCTATCACTCCATTCCATTCGCCCAACCATATTATGTTTAGGTAATCTAACCTGATTGTGAGATCCCAAATTTTCTTTAAAAAAGATTGCTTATTTTCTAACAGAGTGTAGACTCCGATTAGTAAGATTTTCTTCTGTTCTATTTGTATCTCTACCATTATAAATTTGCCTTTTAAGTCTTGCTTTATTACCTTACTCTAGTATTTATTATTAACATATATAGCTACACTTTTTTTTTCTTTTCTCATTTGATGACGCCTAACAATTACCTAATTTCCTATTTGTCAAATATCTATAACGCTTTTCTAATAATTGGGTCTCCTGAATACATACAATGTCAGCCTTCTGTTTTTCTAGATAATGAAATACTCTCTTCCTTTTTATTGGGAAGTTCAAAACATTTACATTCCAGCTAAGTAATTTGGTGCTCATCTTATCCAAGTTCTCAACCCTTTTATTCTATTTCACAGGATTGATCTTAGTCTTACGTAGTTACTGGTTCATTAATACTACTATTTGATAGGTTTCCTTGATCTTTTTCTTAAGAAAAATCTTTATACCTTCACTCTGATCTTTACCTTCTTGTTCCGATTCCACGATTTCTTCTGACTCTCCCTCTTCCTTCTGATAGGTGGTTTTAGATTGAAATTCGCCTTTTTGTTCTGGGTTCTTCTGTTTCTGTAAAGTATCTTTTTCTGATCCTGTAGAATCTTTTAGATACTTATACTTACTCAGGAACTCTTCTGCTTTACATGGTGTATTGATGAGAAATCATCTGTGATAATATGAGAAGATGACGCCTTGATCTTTTCCCCACTTATACCTTATTTGCTTGAGTCTTAGGAATTGGGTCAGTTCAAGATATTCCTTCCTCTTATTCAATATTTCTGCCGGTATATCTTTGAGTATTTGTAAGTCCTTTCCATCCACTGTCAATTTGTTGTTGTAACTATGTTGAAGGATTAAATCCTTGACTCTTTCATGAATAAAATATACTGCTATGTCCTTTGGAAGACACTTTTGGGTAGCCACCACCGAATTGATCTTGTAAAGTTTATCTATCTCCAGATCTAACTGACCAGTTTCCCAGCCTATGAATTCAGCCAGAATAGGAATTATAGTTTCATCTAGATTCTCCCTCGGCTGTTCTCTCAGTCCACGAATGTTAAGGCACTCGCTTCTAACTCTAGCATCTATGACTGTTCTAACTTTATCTGTCTCTTCTTTTACTGTTTCTTCTATATGATTAGTTTGTTCTTCTATCTTCTGTACTCTGTCTTGTAGTTCCTCAGTTCTTTCATTAATCTCTGTTATATCCTTGGTGATTGTCTCGACTTTCTCTTGTATATCTTTTAATTATTCTCTTAGATCTGTATGAATCTCTGCTCTTAGATCTTTCATCAAGTCTCTCATATGTGTTCCTAGTTTCTTGATTTTCTCCACAACCACAGAGTATGACTGAACCACTTCCTGCACAACTTCTTGTTGAAGGTTTAACAAACTGCTTCTTTTGGTTAATGCTGTTGCCTGTCCTTGTTCTTGCTGCCATACTTTCTTTCTCTCAAGGAAACTATCCCTATTTGTTTTAAGGCCCTGTTGATAGTTCGAATTGGTGTTTCTTCTATCTTTTGGAAAAACACGCTATTAAACTATTTTGACTGTCACACACCAGTTTTTACAATTTGCCCCTTGTATATATCAGAAATAAGTGGTTATCTGTTGAAATTCTATTTATAGTTAGTAATTATGAAGCTATATACTATCACTTAATAGTTATTAGTCTTCCTATTTATATATTTATATTGTATTTTAGTAATTAAATGAAGTGAGATATATATGAAACAGATAGTACTCTCAATTAAATGCCCTCAGGCTTTTTCAATCAGTTATTCAGTTCAGTCAATTATTTTACAACCAATTATTCAATATAATCAATTATTTAAGTATCTACTTGATTGCTTAGTAACTTAATTAACTTAATTAATTCAATATCCTGTAAATACTCAACTTTAAAGGCACAATCTTATAAGTTATATCTTATCCCTCTATATCTTTATGTATTTTATGTATGCAGTCAACTATATATGTGTATAATCAGCTACATATACTACAATAGACTGTAACAAATATATTTCCCTCTTCTATCAGTTTATGAAATTCGATCTGTAACGGTATCAGAAAGAGTCAATTTCTTGGAAGTAATAAAATCTTATATATCTGTATATTTTTCTAATGAATTAGTGTCCTTAAATTAATACCTTTAAATTTCTATCTGCTTATCTTATGTATCAAACTATCAGTGTTAAGTCAGCTTAAATTTTATATCCAAAAATCTTTTTATAAAAGTTCACATCGTCTATACCAAAAGAGGGCACATTTAACTCTCTGTGGAACCCTCTCTAAACGCAGTTACTTTGTCTGCTCTTCTTACAACAGAATAAACATTAGCAATTCAAATGTCCTTGAGAGCAGATACAGAGACTAAATAACCCATACAGAGAGGAAGCGAAAATCCGTATCTAAGGTTGCCCAAGGTCATTTAAAACTTAGTGAGCCAAGAGAGGTTAGAAGAGAAAAAAAAAGTAGCTTAAATACTTATTAACACTTAGAATTATGATCCAAATATAAAACACTTTAAAGAATTCTATTTTATGTCAAATTGAAGCGACAATGCCCATCCCCAAAATAAAAGAAAGAAAAAGAGTCTCAGAACGATGCCAAATTTTAAACATCTTTAGATCTGTTTGTTAGTCCTTCTGTCTAGTCCCCTTGTTTTAGGTCACACCTCAATGTCTTTGACTCTGGTAGTCACAAATAGAAGTGTTAGTTCATGAAAGTATATACTTTGATTCTCAGAGGGGAAAAAAACAGGACGCAAACGACGATTAACTAGGATGGTTGCAGTCTGTCTTCGCTAATTGGCCTCAAATTCAATTCTATAGGCATGATCACATACAAAAGTCCCCTCTCTCACTGGTGTTGATACTCTTCCACGTTATGTCTGGAGTTATGTCAAAATTATTGTTCCACAATAGAAAAACCACTTAATATCTATTATTTATGCAAGGGTCTCGCCATCCCACGGTCTATTCCAGTCTCTTGGCTATAAGGCCAGGTCTTTTTCCACTTGTGATGGAGAAAAAAAAAAGAAGGAAAAAAACAAAAACAAAAGGGGACGCCTTCAAATGGTTCTGTCAGAGTAAAAAGACACTTACAAACACTTAAAGTTAGTAATGAGCCGCTGCTCTCAGATTTTCGTTTGACGACGCTTGTTGCTGATCGCCGGCAGCATTTAGCAAGGCTGGGCTTCACTCAAATCCCCCACGGTCCCTTCCGTGTCTCGATCTCACATAGCTTCCTTGTTCCTTCCAAACAGCTTCAACACTGGGATCTAAAGGTGGGAAAAGGAACCGAGTCCCCTCGATTCTTCCTGGATCAAAATAATCAGAACGATGATCCTTTCTGAGCCTTGCTAAGCTGATCGTCCTGTAGCAGCTCGCTCGCAGGACGTCCTATCATGTCGCCATCTTTTCTCCTCCAAACCCCATTTCATTTTTAATGCCCAAGTGTAGTGCCTTATATTTCTTCTTGTCAAAATTCATTTTGTTAGTTTTGGCCCAGCCTTCTAACCTGTTAAGATCATTTTGAATTCTGATCCTGTTCTCTGAGGTGTAAGCTCCCTCTCCTAATTTGGGGTCATCTGCAAATTTGAAAAGAATGTCCTCTATTTCCTCATCCAAATCATTGATAAAGATATTGAATAGCACTGGGCCCAGGACAGAACCTTGTGGCACCCTTGTGGCACTCTCTGTGATGAAAAGGAGCCATTGGGAAGCACCCTTTCGGTTGGCTGATCAACCAGTTATAAATCCACCTAACAGTAGCATTGTCTAGCCCAGATTTTACTAGCTTGTTTGCAAGATATGAACACAGCATTCCCTTCATCTACCAAGCTAGTAACTCTATCAAAAAAAGAGGTCAGGTTAGTCTGGCATGACTTGTGTTTTAGAAACCCATGTTGACTTTTAGTGAGCATGGCATTCCTTTCTAATTGGTTACAGACTGTCTGTTTAATGATCTGCTTTAGAATCTTTTCCTGTACTTGATGACAGTCTGACTGGGTGGTCATTGTTTGGATCCTCTTTTTTTCCCTTTTTGAAGATGGGAACAATATTTGCCCTCCTTCAGTCCCAGAAGACTGTACTGCCTGTACTACCTCTTTGTCTATGCTGTGCTGTATTTTCTCTACCATATCATCTACACCATTTTCCCCAGGAAGAGCACTGTTTTCCTTTTGGGAGAAGACTGAGGCACAGAAGGTGTTGAGTAGTTCTGCTTTTCTCCGTTAGCATTTCACCATCCTCCCACGCAGATATCCTACCATTTCTTTGTTCCTCCTTTTGCAATGCATATAACCAAAAAAGCTCTTCTGATTATTTTCAACCTTTCTAGCAAACCTTAGCTCATTCTGCACTTTAGCTTTTCTGACTTTCTACCTGCATTTGCAGGCTATTTGTTTGAACTGCTTTTTGATGATTTCCCCCTCTTTGCATTTCTTGTATGTGTCTCTCTTAAATCTTAGCTGCACTGAAAATTCTTTAGACAACCCTCCTAGACTCTTTAGATACTTCCCATTTTTTCTCCTCATTGTTGTTAGAAATTGTGCCTTCAGAATCTCACTTTGAAGAAACTCCATCACAAACTCCCTTCTCTTAAAGTCTAGAATGTGTGTCTGACTACACTTGGCTTCCCCTTTCTGCTGTATGATAAACTCCAGGAGAATATAGTCACTTCCACCTAAGGATCCTGCCACCTCCACCCTATTAACCAGGTCATCACTGTTGGTTAGGATCAGATGTAATATAGCTGTCCCCCTTGTTCCCTTCCCCTGTGGACTGTGTCTGCTAGGCAAATGAGAAATGTATTGGACGTGATAACTCTTGGCAGAGTTTGACTTCCAATAGATATTGGGATAGTTGAAATCTTTCATTACTACTAAATCTCTACTTCCTGAATGTTTTGTCGTCTGCTCCAGGAAGGCATGATCCAAGTTCTCAGTCTGGCTTGGAGGCCTGTAGTAGATGCCCAGGAGGATAGATGTTGTTTTTCTCCCCCTTAATTTTTACCCAGTTGCTTTCACCCTTCCTTCCAGAAATCGAGTCACGGATCTCTTCATAGGTATAAATGTCCCTGTCATATACTTCTACCCCTCCTTTCCTTTTTTGTCTATTCCTCTGAAATATGTTATGCCTCTCTGTTGCTACACTTCAGTCATGAGACTCATCCCACCAAGACTGAAATTGTTGAAATTGGTTGGTCCTACTTGTTTGTTTGTTTTTTTAAAGAACCTCAAGGTCCATCACCCAGAGCCAGGAACAAAATAATAGCTGCTGTGGGGAAATGGAGAAATGAGATCCAAAATGCTAATTAAGAGAATGGAGCCTATTTTGTACTTCCAAACATGAGCCATAGTTCAAGATGATCTTTGTGTAGAAATCTACATCTATATTATTATAGACCAGAAGTTCTAGCAAAGTTTTAAAATGGGCTGGCAGGCTTCACAAAGACCTGTTCGTATGAAACTATTTGACCAGCAAGGAACATGAAGCAAGGAGGCAAATTATTAACATGAAACCAACCATGGTACAAAAATCTCCTTAGTTTGATTTTTACTTGCTCTTGTTAAACTTTTGGTAGTCAGATATCTATTGGTCTGCATAAATCACCCAGAGACCTACCAGCAGATCCTGTCTCTTTTCTGTCCTCCCCTGCTATAATTCAGTGATGCAAACTGAACTCTTCACTATGCTATGGTAGGATCCCTTGCTACTCAGTTCGTTTGAATGAGGATAGGTAAAGTAGCATGATGAGGTTTGAACACTGGACTGTGACCTTGGAGGCCAGGGTTGGATTCCCTGCTTGGCCATGGAAACCCACTGGGTGACCTTGGGTGCATCACATGTCGCTATAAGTCAGAAACAACATGAAGGCACACAACAACAACAACAACAGGCAATCCTAATCTCTGTAATTTCTCTGGCTTTGTTTCTACTGCAGGCCAGCTGAAGAAGTTTCTTCAAGTCTAAAGATGCACTTGGATGCCAGCTTTGGACTGAGCAGCAGCAGTGGGAATCTGCAGACAAGCCCACGAAGTCATTCAGTTCTCCTCCCTGGTATTCCTGACAGGTTGACCCCAAAGGCCCCCATTTCGGTAGGGTGGCTTCTTTTTCTAAGATCTGAGTTTTCTTCCTGCCTTTGCTACTATTCTGACTGTGACTCTGAGAAACATCTGCTTCTACATTTGGCTGTTGAGTGTGCTGTGCTTCATTTTACCTGCTGATTTCCAGCCCATCAGTCCTCCTCATCTGTTGATATTGTCTCCATAATGGGGCATTTTAAAGCATTTGGTCACTGCTTATAAAAACAAAACACGTAGATTATTTCAGCTGTCCCTTTGCTCACCGCAACACCAAGCTACAAGAAAAGTAACATAGGCCTTGGTTTCCTGTTACCCCATCAGTCCCTCAGTTCTCTGTGCCTGTACTTTCACTCAGTGCACATGTACTTCTGTGCCTCAATAGCTACTAGTTCCTTCATCTGTTTGTTAAAAATAAGCACATAAATGTTCCCTGCACCACACATCCAGTGTGGTATAGTGTGGTGGTCAGAGTATTGTACTAGGTAGGTGAACCCCTGAGTTTAAATCTTCGCATATCTGTGAATCTCACTGGGTGAAATTCAGTCAGTCAATATCTTTTAGCCTGAACAATCTTGCTCTAAAGATAGTATCAGACAGCTGAGGATCCAGCTCAGTAAAGCAGAATAAAAACTGCAAAACTCCACCATGTGCTTAATTTGTATAAATCTGTCAAATCTTTTTTTAAATTGTGTTTTAATTGTATGTTGCTTTGGAGACATCTGTGAAAAAAGCCTATTAAGTTTTAAAATAAATACAAACATTGGGGAAAGAGGAAGGGATTAGCAAAGAGGGCAGGCAGAATGTTGGGTGTCTCATTCCTAGGTGCTTAGAAAAATAGATTGTTACAAAAAGCTTTTCTTTCTCTGTTGAAGATTTCCCCAGAAAACGCCCAACATGCACTGGAGCAGCAAGAAGTGGAGCCTCTGGTGGTACCTCAGTCTTCCCCTACCCGTGAACGCTCTCCAGATGTCATTTCCTCAGCTTCCACTGCCATGTCTCAAGACATCCCTGAGATTGCCTCGGAGACTCTGCAGCGCAGCTTTGGTGCAGCCCCTTCAGGGATCCCCACAGAGGTCCTGGATTCCAACCATCACACAGACAGCATGGCTTCTGCAGCATCAGCCTTGCACTTGCTGTCTCCCCGGAACCGGCACAGCTCTGAGCACAGCCATCACTCCTTAGACATGGCTCCCAGTGAGGTGGATGTGTTGACTGCACCCTCCCTGCTGGAGACAGCCTTACCTCAGGAAACTGTGGCGTCTGACACTACTGCCAGCCAGCCCTGGCCAGCTGCTCCTGACATCACCAGAGAAACCAGGAACAGCGTGGCAGACAGGTGCTCTGTTCTCTCTCCTTCTTTGCTGGGCAGGGCAGGGCAAGAGGAGGAACCATCTTAACCTTTCCTTGCTTGGCTGGCTGGCTATTTATGTACATAGGTGTGTGTGTGAGAGAGAGTATGTATGTACGTATAAATTCTTATCTTTCTCCCAGTGTGGGATCCAGGGTGGTGTACAAGTTTTTAAAAACACAGTACAACTGAAAAGCTTTTAGTACAATAGTTAAAACACAATTAACATCGGTTAAAATCAAAATCAAATTTCTACTTAAAAAACCCTAGTTTAAAATGCAGATTAAAAGCAGTTTTTAAATTATGTATAAAAAGTAATTAAAAAAACCCCACTCCTCATTAAAGGCTCAGTCTCTCACACCATATTAAAAGCCAAAAGCCATGATTGTCTCTTGATCCTCCAGAGGTAATAATGTTTGGAAATGAACCCCTTTTTTCTGCTTTATCCAAGATCAAATGGTTTGCCCTTCTAGCTCAGTATTCAGAACAAGGAATGCTGGCACCTTTCCAGGATCTCAAGTCTTTTCCTGTCCTGCTAGATTCTTCTTTTCTTTTCTTTTTTCTCAAACTGGGAATGCCAGGGATTGAATCTGAGACCTTTTGCTTACAAAGTAGGTCCTCCTGAGCTGTGGAACTTCTCTTTGTTCTTCTTGGTCTCTGTGCCTCATACATAAGGAGCTTTCGCGCCTGCGCGGTAGCATTCGGAAGATTCTAGAGCTCAATAGCTTGGCGGGAACCCATCCCCCATGCCGGTGCTGTGCATGCTCAGCCCACCAAGCAACGGTCACTCCTCAGTTCTTTCTTGTCCGCTGTTATGAACAGAAGGTTCTTCAATAGCTTGCGCTTATTTGGCTTGATTATTTGGCTTTTGACTGCGGTTTTTCGGATTTTGGCTTCCATCTTACGATTTGGCTTTGGTGTTTCGGCTTCTGGTTCCGACCTGTTTTTGGCTTGACTACATTTTTGGATCCCGGACTGCTTCGTCGTTTTCGACCTCCCCCCCTTTGCTAGACGTATTCTATGTTGGCCATGTTCAAGAGTTACGTCTCCTGTAGAAGGAAGGTCGCTCTCTCGGACAAGCACCGTGAGTACCTTTTTTGTTTGGGTAAGGGCCATAACGTTCAGGCCTGCCTGGTCTGTAGGCAGCTTACCCACCAGACCCTCCACAACTGCTCAGCGAGACTGAAGTCTCATTGTTGGGAGGAGTCCCTGCGTGCCCAGAAGACCGAGGCCCACGGCGTCCTGGCCGAGAAATCCTCTCACCCGACAACCTCTTCATTGGTGGTGGCGGCGGCTGCCGCACCTTCCACCTTGTCGGTGCTGGGCTCAGTACCAATCATGAAGCTCCTGAGGATCCCAAGATCTTGGCTCCCCCAGTGTGGGAGGACCCTGCGGGCTCATAGGCCTCCTCCTCCTTCTCCAAGCCTCTAACACCGGCCCAGAAGAAGCATCCACCAACCCAGGACACCAGGAAGGAGAAGGCAAAGAAGAAGAGGAAGAAGGAAAAGAGATGCTCCCCTCAAAAGGAGACTTGTCTTCCAACACCTCCGCCCACCCAGCC
Organism: Iguana delicatissima; assembly: GCA_948472985.1. Lineage (NCBI taxonomy): Eukaryota > Metazoa > Chordata > Lepidosauria > Squamata > Iguanidae > Iguana > Iguana delicatissima. The sequence goes on from CAOKZL010001411.1 coordinate 580,912, forward strand.
CTCCGAGGAACCAGAAGAGCCCCCGGAGGAGCAGGAGGCTCTTGAGGAAGAGGTCCTCAAGCTGTCTGACGAGGTGCAGACCGTGGAGGTTCTGCCCTTGGAACTGCCCGAGTTGCCAGCTGCGGTTACCCCGCCGGATCACCATCCATCGGTCGACCGCCGGGAGGAGGCTGTGCTCTGACACCGGCCTTTGCTTTCCCATAGGCCAGCCTCTAGACATGGTGACTCCCGCTCTCCTGACCAGACAGCCAGGCTACCATCCCCTCGACATCAGGAGATGAACCTGGAGAGAGCCTGCTCAAGGGACATCATGTACAACTCTGCCTCCTACCTCGGTAGGTACGGCCAGGAGCACCTTTGGCGAGAGCCCCCGGGTCGTACCACTCCTACTCCCTGTTGTACTGGGACCGGTACCACCCCGACGTCCGGTACTGGTCTCCACGACACCGGTCCCGCTCACCTCCTAGGAAAGCCCATCGCTCCCACTATGAGAGGATGCCAAGCTGATCACCTCCCCGATCTGACTCGCCATGCCATCGGAGGTCCTGGGAGCCCTCACCCCACTACAGGGCAGTGTCACCCCCTCCGCGGACAACGGCGACTGTGGCGCATCCTACGCCACAGACCACCGTGGCCCAAGCAGCGCGACCCATGGCTTCAAAGACACAGGCCACCCACCTCCCTCGTCCATTGGTGGTACCCCTCCAGGTCACGCCCATCCCAACTACGGCGTCGACCTTGGTACCGGCGCAGCCCGCTGCTCCGATGGTGACCCTGGCTCTCCCTGTCCGCAAGCCAGAGCAGCAGAGAAATCTCCAACACCATCATCGGAGTCGTATGAATCAGATTCGGACTCCGCAGAGTCGACTCCGTCATCTCATGAGTCGCCTCTGCTGGCATTTGGGGAACCGGGTCCGGAGTCGGCGCCCGGGGACATGCGGCAGTTCTTGGCGATCCTCCTCCGTATGGCCACGGCCCTCGGCCTGAAGGTTGCGGAACCGGCTCCAGCGGCGCAGGATCCATTATTCCAATACCTTGAGACCCGCCTGCCATCGACAGCGCCGCTGCCATTCCTCCCGATGTTGATCGAGGCTATGAAGCAGCCTTGGGTGAAGCCTGCTTCAGCACAGCCTATATCTCACAGGCTGGAACATCTGTACAGGACGCAAAGAGAGAACACGTAGTTCCTCTTTAGCCATCCTGTACCGAACTCGATTGTGGTGGAGTTGGCCCAGACTAAGGATGGCAATCGAGCTCATGGCACCCCGCCGGATCGTGAAGGCCGGAAGCTCGATTCTATTGGGAGACGGTTCTACTCCGCATCCTCCTTGCTGGCCAGAACCCTGAATACGATGGCGTGCCTTGCGGCCTACCATCATAACATCCTGGACTGGCTCGCCCCGCTCCTCGCTGAGCTGCCTGAGGAGTCCCGCGCTACCTCCACTAACCTCTTCAGTGAGGCTATTGCGGTCGCAAACCAACAGATTGCTTCCTCGACGCACGCCGTGGAGGCTACCTCAAGGTTGATGGTAGGCGCAGTGGTCCTTCGTCGGCATGCTTGGCTGCGGTCATCGGGGCCCCAGAAGACAGCAGCCAAAGGATCGAGGACCTCCCGTTCGATGGCCAGGGACTCTTCCACACGTCGACAGACGAGGCCATGGACCACCTCGTCAAGGCCCGTCTGACGGCAAAGAAGATGGGTATCAACCAGCCGGCCCAGTCCTGCCGCAGCTTCGGCTCTCGGCCATCGTGGCAAAGGTCCTCCTCCTCCTCCCCATATCAACTGCGATCGACTGTGTCCCGGCCGTCTACTTCATCCGCTGCACGGAGGCTTCCTCGAAGACACCCGTCCTCATCTTCTGAGAAGTCTTCATCTGGGTCGAAGTCACAGTTTTGATGTGTTGAGCAGGACTCCGCCAACTCCAATCTTCACCCTCCCAGCAAACCTTCGACATCAACCAACCCTGGCCAGGCACCTCACTCAGTGGCAAAAAATCACCACAGACTCCTGGTTACTTACCATCATCCGCCTGGGATACACCATAGAGTTCCAGGACATCCCGCCACGAGGGGTCTATTACTCCATCCCGGTCAGCTCGGTATTGCTGGAAGAGATCCAGTCCCTTCTACAAAAGGGAGCGATCGATACACTTCCATCCTCAGCCAAGACCACCAGCTTCTTCTCGAAGGCGGTACCGAAGGCGGACGGAACCCTGCTGCCCATCCTGGACCTCAGAGGAGTGAACGACTACATCCGCCCCAAGAGGTTCAAGATGGTCATGCTACCCTCGATCCTGCCCTTCCTTCGACTAGGGGACTGGTTCTCCTCCACCGATCTCAAGGACGCCTATTTCCACATCTCCATCCGCCTGCAGCACAGACGATACCTGCAGTTCGCGGTCGACGGCACTTGTTACCAATACCGGGTACTGCCGTTCAGCCTCTCGACCACACTGCGGGTCATCACCAAGTGCATGGCCCCCATCATGTCGTTCCTGCGGATGAAAGTCTTCTCCGTCTACCCCTACCTGGACGATTGGCTCTCGGTGGCATCCTGCCAACGGAAACTGTACAAGGACATTCACCGGACTCTGACTCTTCTCACTTGGCTTGGACTCAGGGTCAATCCGAAGAAGTCCCATCTCGAACCTACAAGGGTTCTTGACTTTATTGGGGCGACCCTGGATGTGGTATTGGCGAGGGCGTACTTACCGCTGGACAGGGTGCAGACGCTTTGTCGGGCAGCGTCCGCCGCCTTCCATGCTCCGACGCTGTCAGCCAGGAGGATCCAACAGGTCCTCGGCTACATGGCCTCAACGACCTCCGTTACCTACCTCTCCAGACTGCGCGTACGACTGCTTCAGCACTGGTTCGTCCGGGCCTTTGACCCGCTCTGGGACAACCAGTCTTGCCGCTACCAGCTGCCTCAACAGGTGCACCAATCCCTGCTGTGGTAGCAGTCCTACAGCCACCTTCTGTCGGGCATGCCATTCCGGGAGCACAACCCCACAGTCACGGTGACAACGGATGCCTCACTCTTCAGCTGGGGAGCACACTCAGGCGACCTCAGAGTCCGTGATCAGTGGATCGGACACGGGACTGCCCTCCGCATCAACGCCCTCAAGCTGCTAGCCATCTCCAAAGCTCTGCGGGCGTTCCGTCATCTCGTCGCAGGCCGCACGGTGTTGATCCTCACCGACAACACAACGGCAGTCTGCTACGTCAACAGGCGAGGAGGGATTTACTCCACGACTCTCTTCAACATCGCCCTCCACCTCTGGGACTGGTGCTTCTCACTCCGGATCCATCTGGTGGTAGTTCACTTGGCCGGGCAGGAGAACACCACAGTGGACGCTCTCAGCAGGGACACCTCATCTCATCAGGAGTGGTCCCTCTCCAGCGAGGCTTTCCGGATGGTTCAGGATTGATGGGGCGAGCCAACGATTGACCTCTTCACCACCAGCAAGAACATGAAGTGTCATCAGTATTGCTCAAGGGCTGGCCGCGATCGCCACTCCATCGGCAACGCGTTCCAGTTTTGGTGGAACGAGGGATTCCTCTACGCCTTCCCTCCGTTTCTTCTTCTGGGCTGTGTGATATCGAAGATCCTCACGGACCGAGCAGACGTCGTCCTCGTGGCACCGTACTGGCCAAGCCAGTACTGGTTCGGGCCCCTGTTCAAGGCCACCCGCGGACGGATCCTCCGGTTCCTGACGGTACCGGACCTCCTCTCCCACTCCAATGGCTTTGTGCTGTACCCGGACCTGCTGCTCTTGGCCCTCCATGCCTGGAGGATATCGCCATAGACCCCATCATTGGGAACGTCTTGACCACAACCAGGAAGGAATTGATTCGTCGCAACTACCACTACAAGTGGCGGTGCTTCGCTGCCTTTGCCGAGGAACGTCAAGAGTCGGCATCGCCTGTCAACCTGCCAACCGTGCTCCACTTCCTCCTGCACCTGCAACAGCAGGGCCTGGCCTTCCCATCGTTGAAGGTGTACCTTGCCACTATCGTGGCATACCAACCGCTATGATCCCCTTCGGCTGCTCTTTTCCGGTACCGCCAAGCAGTTTCTCAAGGGCCTGCAACACCTATACCCGCCTGTATTGCCACCGCTACCGCCATGGTCGTTATCGTTGGTGCTGTTGCAGCTGACAAAGCCGCCCTTTGAACCAATGGCGACTGCAGATGACCGGCTGCTCGCCATGAAAACTGCCTTCTTGGTGCCTGTCACCTCTGCCAGGCGGGCGGGAGAGCTGACAGTCCTACGATGTGACGAACTGTACCTGGTCTTTCATAGGGACAAGGTGATCCTTCAGCCTGACATCTCATTCCTGCCGAAGGTGGTGTCCAACTTCCATCTGAGCCAGGACATCATCCTGCCCACCTTCTACCCAGACCCAACTACACCTCTGGAGCAGTCCTTTCACTCCCTGGACGTTCATCGGGCCTTGGCTTTTTATAAGAACAAGACTGCCTCTTTTCGACAGACCCCACACCTTTTCGTATGCTATGGCAGGCGTCGAAGAGGCCACAAGATTTCCACCCAGTGCTTCTCCAAGTGGGTGGCCCAGACTATTCACCTGGCTTATGAGCTTGCCAAAAAGCCTCCGCCAGACTTTCTTTGGGCTCATTCCAATAGAGCCGTGGCTATATCTGCAGCACTCCTGCGAGGAGTAGACCTGCAGGAACTCTGCCGTGTGGCGACCTGGTCCCAGTCATCGACCTTTGTGCGCCGCTACAGGCTGGACTGTTGGTCCCAAAGAGATGCTCGATTTGGACGTGCTGTGCTGGCTTCTGTTCTGTAGGACCTGACCCACCATCCTACTGGTAAGCTACCCAGTCTCCTAATGTATGAGGCACAGAGACCATGAAGAAGAAGAACAGGTTGCTTACCTGTAACTGTGGTTCTTCGAGTGGTCATCTGTGCCCTCATACATGCCCGCCCAACCTTCCCCACTTTTTCAGGTCCCACTTTATTCGGCGAACCAAGAACTGAGGAGTGACCGTTGCTCAGCGGGCTGAGCATGCGCAGTACCGGCATGGGGGAGGGGTTCCCGCCAAGCTATTGAGCTCTAGAATCTTCCGAATGCTACCGCACAGGCACGAAAGCTCCTAATGTATGAGGGCACAGATGACCACTTGAAGAACCACAGTTACAGGTAAGCAACCTGTTCTTTTCCTGTGTACATCCAGCCATATCCCTAGTAGAATAACATCCAGCCATATCCCTAGTAGAACAACTTCCTAAAATCAGCTCTTCCCCAGATCGCCATTTGTAGGTTATATCTAGGTTAGGCTTCAAGGACGTATGTTTGGTGAAAGTCCATTTGAAATAAGACCTAAGTTATATCAAGTGCTTTACACAAAAGAGAAAGTCTCACAGGTGGTTTTATATCTGAGTGATTAGCTCTGGTCACTTGCATGAAGGAGGCTGAATAAATTTAGTCTGATGGAATGGTCCCTTCTTTTTCCTTAGCCCTAGAAATGAAGTTGAAGAAAAACACAAGAGCTCTTATCACAGGCATAGTTACCATCTGCTGCAGCATGACAGTCAGGATGCTAGTGCTGAGCAAAGGTATGAATATGTACATCTCTCTCGCTCTCTCCCTACCCCATCTCCATCTTCCCTCTCTGTAGCAATATTTTGAATCCAGCTGAAGCTTTTGGCTACAGCAAACCAGCAGCAGCATTGAATACACCTGCTTGCACATACAGTGGGCCCTCCACTTTCACAGGTTCATGTGTGGATTTGCTTATTCGCAGGTTATTTTATTTGTTTATTTAAAAAATTCTTGCACTGTTTGCCTCTGCAACAGAAAAGATATGTTCTCTCTGGGCAGACTTGGACCAAAGAGTCGTGCTGGAGAACGTAGAAATTCCTAGAGAGAACACTTCTCTAGGCATTACTGTGTCCTCCAGAGTGACTCTGTGGCCCACTTCTGCTGGAAGTTGAAGGTCTTGTTTCCCTAACCCCTGCAAAAGTGGAGGGCTCAGTTTTCTCTCCAGAATCAAAAGGATTAAGAACTTGGATTTTAGTTTGTAATGTAACTTACAAGCATTTAAGTTCTTCCTGTAAAGGTGGGTGTCTTCTACATTAAAGACCATAAGCATATTCATGTGTCATGTGCCAGGAATATTGCGACCAACTGTATTGCTGTCTTTGGTGTAAAGTCCATTTTTGCTCACCGAAGACATATTATGGAAACTATAGATAATTTTTGTTTCCTAATGCAAAATAACAATGCATTAGTGTGCATTTATTCTGAGTGTAGCCCTTGTGGCATGAAATTCAAGTTACTATAAAGTCAGCTTCTTTCTAAGAAAGGAGTCATCTCTGCTATATATTGCAATATCTGTGTGCTGTTTCCCTACTGGGAAGAAGTGGTAGGATAAATTAACCTGTTGCCACAGTTCCATGTAAATGGTTACTCCTTTTTTCTGTTGCTGTGCATAGGATTTGCCTGAAAGTAATGCTGGGGGAAAGTGTTCTTGAGCAGTGCTAGCATCTTGCCTTCTACTCTCTTCCCTCTGCAGTGATCATGATGATGAAGTTGCAAGCTTGGCTTCAGGTGGATTTAGTGCCAAAGTGGCTGCCCAGCGGCTGCCTGTGAAAGACTGGAAAGCCAAGATGTCTCCTCGAGCCTCCCCAAAGCTTAAGAGGAAGGGGAAGAAAGATGATAGGTAAACATACACCCTGTAAGGTTGGGAAGAAATCCAACTCTTTAGAAACCCAATTTTTTATTTCTTAACCTATAGTAAAAAGAATAGGAATGCCTTTGTTATGTTTTTTCTCTTCTATTGGCAGAATTTGCTGCCTCACCACATTACTTATGTTAGGATAGTGATTGACAGATGGATTTGCAAATCCGCAGGGCCATAGCTTGACATTTTACTTCTGTTGTGAACTTGCTGCATAGTCTTGAACAAGCCACAGATCCATCCCTTCTCTTGTGGATAGCAAAAATAAAAATTTAAATAGCTCGGGATCCTATGTTTAAATATGAAATAATATTAGCAAGAGTAACAAACATAGAGTCTTTGTGTTATTGTTGTACATATCTGACTGGACACTGAGTTGTTATTAATATCTTGTTTATTAGGAAAAGAAAATTAATACCTAGAATGCTTTGTTATTGATAGTTGCTTAGAATTACTTGAACATTTGTGAATGTGATCTTAATCTGAAGCTTATTGGTAGGAACAACTAAAAACTCATTGCTGAATTGTGAATCAACACTTGTGTCAGTCCCAATGATTCAGTAGATCGCCTCTAGTTGACATTGCCAGTAGTATTCAGGTTTATGTGTTTTATTTCTTTTTTGTGAAGATTTTTTTGTAAGAGTTGGGATGTTTTGTGTTTTGCCATTTCGTCATGATGACGATGACGACAATGATGATGATTATAAATATCTTCTATTCAGTTCCAGGGATGTAATGCAGTCCCCAAGATCCTTTGATCAGCAGGTTAGTGTCTTTCTTCCTTGAGCTTCCAAGTGTGACAAGATTTTTGAGTTATCATCTCAATAAAGGATGCACTTCTGTTCTTCTAGAATTGCGCAGGTTCAGGGCTCAAAAATGGAAAAAAAGGGAGCAATGAAGGATGTCCTGCTTCATACTCTTTTGTATCTTAATAAGTTGTGATGTGTTATGATTCATTAAGGTTATGACCACTGGATTTTGATAGATGGCTCTAGCTCATTCTTTAAATTTTGTTTTGAGAATTAAGAAATGCAGAGGTTATGTTAAAAAAGATCTTTTCATATAATCAAACAGCTTTTTCTGCATCAAAGGAACGTACAAGCCTGCATTTGCTCGCCTGTCTGAAACTGCAGTGATATCACACAGACACATCACACGACCTGAATCCTAACGTTTGCCTTACCGTCTCCATCTCCACCTGACCAACACAGACCTGAAAGTACCAAGCTGGTGTCCTGCTTAGTAAAATAGATATCAAAATATTGAAATCCACATGAAAGAAAGAAATTGATCTGTTAACTTGAACATTTTGTGCTGTTTTTCCCTGGCTTTAGACTTACTCAGTATTGAGGTACAGTACATTGACTGAGATCAATGTTCCTTCTCAAATGCATTTTTGGATGCCACTTTTATTAATCCGGATAGCACTTTGTGTGCTATAGAACTCATTTAGGATAAACTCATAGAAGCTTGGCATTAGCACCTTGGTTTTAAACATTGCCTTGAACTTGTCAGTTCCTTGGGATGAGTTTGAATCCTGTGTGTATTCTTTTGTTCTACACAACATAGCAGGATGTGTCAAAGTGCTGCTGTTTTTCCTGTCTCTTCTTCAATTAGTTTGCTCCAGAGTACCAGGATGAGCTGATATCACTGCTGAGGACGCAACAGAGGGAAATTGCTGAACTGAAACAAAACCAGATGGAGCTAATGCAGAGGTTAAGTGATCACTTGGACGCTGTGCAGAGCTCCCTCATGGGCCACATAGAACGAGTGGCAGATTCTCAGCAAGAGCAGGAGCGTATCCTTCCTAGGAAAATGCTTTCTGGCATCTCCCGTGTCTGCAGTTTGTCCCATTCAGTTGAGAGCTTTGAGGGCTGTGGTGTGCATTTGTTGTCCATGAACCTAGCAACCTTCCTTTTTAAGTTACTGTGATTAAATGTTTCTGATTGTCTTATTAGGAGGAAATAACAGATTATTAATAGTTATATTCGTACTCTACCTTTCTCTGGTGAACTCCGGATGGTGTGTTTCTTCTTTGATCTTCACAACAGCCTTGTGACATAGATCAAAATGAGAGGAAGAGAAACCCTGGTCACCCAATGAATTTCATGATTCCATGGGACTGGAATCTTGATTGTCCACGTCCTGGTTCAACACTATACCCCCTATGGTGCACTGGTTCTCAGTTCGATTTTACTATGTCTTCTTTGTTTGTTATGTATTTTTTGCAATGTTCATATACCACCCAGTAAACAAAGTTCCTCTGAGTGGTTCATCAGACCATAGGAAGAAGTAAAATTCCAACAAGTCTTTAAAACCAGATTAAAACAAACGACAATCTAAAACCAGAATGAAACCAAACAGCCATTCATATTTATGCTAGATCTGAAAAAGCAATAAAAGATACATGATGTTGAGAAGCCTGATGGTCCTTGGTCCCTTTGATGTCACCTGGTGTCATACGAGCCACAGGTGGACAGGTTTCTTTGGGCAGGACATTTGACAGCAAAGTGCCATCACTGCAAAAATTTTCTGTCTAGTAGGTCCCCACCTCTTCTCATTTAGTGGAGACCTCTGAAGATTGTTCTAAGATGTGGTTAAGTACAGAAGGAGGATATCCTTCAAGGTACCCACTCTCATGCAGTTTAAGTCCTTAAAGGACTTAAACCAGCACTTTGAGTTAAACTAGGAGACAAGCTGGAAGCTGTCACATATGGCAGAACTCTTGTGTAATATGGCCATAGCTACACTATAAAACAGGTAGACAGCTTGGGAAGGTTTACCTCCCAGCTAGTTCACGGCACTTCTACTTCTAGTTCAAATCCCATCTCCAGTAAACCCTATTTAAAACCAGATCAAGGGGTGTGGGGACTTTGTCCGTAAATTAATGGAGAGACACATATAATGAAACAAAATTTTCCATGTTTTAAGAAAAAATACACAGAAACACAGAAGTGGAGGGCACAGTATGAGAAACACCCATCATAACAATAAATCTAACAATGGCAGTGGGAAATATTTACTAATATTTACAGTAGTAAACACAAGATAATGTTAAAACAAATAATCTGTTATAGTTAGTGTATTACATATATATATACTCACACACACACACTAATATGTCCTTTTGCTTCATTCACCGTATGCCTATTCAGCATTTTCCTGTTTTGCTGGCAGAGGTTTCTACAGCAATAGGTTGCTCATCCCATTTGCTATCTGATCAAGAGCTAAGCAAATAACATATTGTTTGGTCCTCTTCAGTTGGCCTTCCCAAGTTTCAGCCTTAAAACAAAGTGCATAATTAAAGCAAAATTAACTACATAAATGTAAAGTCAAAGGCTTTCATGACTGGAATCCATAGGTTGTTGTGGTTTTTCTGGGCTTTGAGGCCATGTTCTATTAGTATTTTCTCCTGACGTTTCGCCTGCATCTGTGGCTGACACAACAACCTAACTAGGTAAAGTTTAACTGCATTCTAAGAGTATATGTTGATCACATTGGTTTTCCATTCTTCTAAGAAACTCAGGGGCATAATTGGTGTTATTACCCTGTCTTATTCTCACAGCATGGAGTATTTTCTAAAGCACTTGAATGTGATGTTGACAGATAAACATACACATTTATTGCTGATTTGGGTTGCAGTGCTTCTTGTAAAGAAACCTAATTTATATCTAGCCCACTATTCTCTGCTCTTTTTGGCAATAGCTCTCCAGAGTGTCAAGCAATCGTTGCTTCCATTACTTTTCTACCTGATTCTTTTCTCTGGAGTTGGTAGCCAGGGTTTGAACTTGGGACCTTTTTCTGTATGACCTGTGTCGTATCCTCTGAATCCTTGCCAGTTTCTTTGTGTTCCTTAATTCTCTTGGTTTCAGAGCGAAGACTAGACCAGGCCATAGCTGAGGGACAACAGCGCAGTGGGCAACTACAGGAACATCTGTCCCAACAGCTCTCCCAATCCCTCTCCACAGCTGTTTGTAGTCGGCTGGAAAGGACTATCCGTGAAGAGATGAAGAAAACTGTGCCTCCCTGTAAGTTGCACACTGCAGATTTAGCTAGCAGTCCTCTTTGGAGGTTGTTTTGAAAGTGGAATGGAATGCCCAGAACTGCCTGGCTTCAGAGTGAAGAGGTTGCAAAGAAGATGGAGCCACCTCAGCCAATTCCTGCTTACCAAGTTTTGCTCAGAGAAGAGTCTTTGATTCTCCTCTGCAGCACTAGCTACCCTTCTCGGTCTCTCTCTCTGAGGTTAGCCAGACAGGAAGGATAAATGCCATAGTTGTCCAGTGATGAAAAGGTGAACATCCTGAGATGAGATGGGTTGCTTCTCCCTCTTTCCTTGGTAAGCAGGAGCGATAGAAATTGTACCAACAGATGGTTCTTCTTGAAATGTTTAACAAGGCAGCAAGGATAAATCACGTAGTTTACAATAGGGGCAGCAAAAGTATGTGTCTACACATTTTCATGTGGAAGTTGTACTATGGCTCTCACCAGCCCTACCCAACATAGCTGAAGTGAAGGATGATGAGAGTTGCAGTCCATCAGTATAGGGAAAACTACATGTTCCCTTCCTTTTAATTTACAAGAATGGCCCATCTGTTTCTGTGCCCATCATCCTGGAGCTTTCCATTTGTGGGGAGAAGACCAGGGGGTGCTGATCACTTTATCTTGCCATCTTCTGCTAACCAGGCATTTCCAAGACCTTGGACCCTGTCACCGGGCAGCTGAGTAACACCATTGCAAACAAGCTTACAGCCATTGAGGGAATACTGAAGGAGAATGTCACCAAGCTGGTGAAATCAAAGGTAATAAGTGGAGCTGGGAGCAGGTTCCTTTTGTCTGTCAGCTTGAGAATAAGATGGAACTGGTATGTGGTTTGGTGTAGTATTCAAGCAATACTACAGGGCCTTCAAATCTACATTGTCAGCCCATCCAGCTGCAATGCCACTATTTCTATTGCCTCTTTGTCAGCATACAATTGACAAAGATATTGACAAACTGGAACATGTTTAGAGAAGGGCAACCAAGATGATCTGGAAACCAAACCTTATGAGGAAGAGCTTAGGGGACTGGGATTGTTTAGTCTGGGGAAGAGAAGCCTGAGCAATGAAACGATAGTCGTGAATAAATATCTGAAGGGAAATCATTGTAGAAGATAGAGTGAACTTGTTTTCTGCTGCTGTGGAGACTAGAATGTAAACCAGTGGATTCAATTTACAAGAAAATAGATTCTACCTAAACATCAGGAGGAACCTCTGTGCTGTAAGATCTGTTCAACAGTGGAATACACTGTTTTGATGGTGATGGTGGAGGGCAGACTCTCCTTCTTTAGAAGTCTTTAAACAAAGTTTGGATGGGCATCTTTCAGGTGTGCTGTGGTTTTGTATTCCTGCATGGCAGGGAGTTGAACTAGATGGCCCTTTCAGCCTCTTCCCGCTCTTTAAAGTTCTGTGATTCCAGAAAACTGGGGTAGGGAAATTGTAGCTCATGACCCTTCAGTACCCTTTTTTATGCCTCTTCATGCCTTACAGAGGTGCACCAATTTTGTCAGGTGCAAAAACACCCCCAAAATCTTAATTACCACTCCTGCAGTCCTTCAGAACTGACAAATTTGCATGAAAAAACCCCAGCCCTCAAAACTGAACCACCACCTTCCAAAAATCTCTGTATGCTGAGAAATGAATTCTGATTGCAATTTCTGTCAGAATTGAAGAGGTGGGTGTTTACAAATACACAGAGGCAAAAATTGGCTCCGCTCACTCCGCAGTTGTCCATCATGGTGAAATCACACTGTATTTCATGAAGAGAGGTCGAGTACCACCACAAATATTTTATGGTTTTGGCTGCCTTTCTGGAGAGGGGAGGAATATGAGTAAACCATCTTGAACTTCCAGGCTGTGCCTGTGCTTTAATTTCAGAACCTAACAGATGCTATTGCCCGGACAGCTGCTGACACCTTGCAGGGGCCCATGCAGTCAGCCTACCGGGAGGCATTTCAGAGCGTGGTGCTGCCTGCCTTTGAGAAGAGCTGTCAATCCATGTTCCAGCAAATCAATGACACCTTCAAGCAAGGCACACAAGAATGTATGTTGTTCACACAGTCAGCCTGACATGTTGCACCGGGTGATCAGTTGTGAGAATAGTCTTCATAGTTACACCATTTATGAATTGTTTGGGGCATTCTCGACAATTGCTTCACAACTGTGGGATTTTCTCCCTTTGGGAATTTGCCTGAGCAGCTTTAGAAATTTTTGAAAGACCTTTCTGTTTGGGTTGGCTTTCAGGGTTCACAGTTAAGCTGACAGTTCAGAACACCTAATACCTTTTAAAGGCCTTGAGTGAGGTCCTGGTGAAGTGATGCTTTCTTGTTTCTTACAACCCTGAATTTCTGGAAATAGAGCAGGGTGTATAAATGTCTAATAAAGCACTTCGTAGATAATGTAAGGGGAACTCGCTGCCTGGCTTGTACTTTGGTCACTGTTGCAAAGCTTTCTAGATGGGTACTGCTTGTTCACCCAGATCAGTGTTATAGAAATAAAATGACATACATTAGATTAAGTACTTGTATGCCTGTTCTGTTTTTATGCCCATCCATGGATTGAGTATTTGTGAATCCTCTCATAGATATTCAGCAGTTGGAGACTCATATGAAGAATAAGAAAGCACGAGACCAGGATGCCCGGGACTCGCAGCTGAGCCAGCTCCGACAGCTGGTCACCACATTTCAGAGCACCACTGACCAAATGGCATCCACCATTGCAGCCAGCGTGCATGCTGAGGTGCAGCATCAGCTCCATGTGGTCGTGGGCAAGTGAGTTTGGAGAGGGGGGTGATATGCAGAAGGCATCCTCATCACATTGGTACTGTGCCTACCCAGAGGTACATTAAAAGTCGTGGGGTCCTGTCATGCCCAAGATCATACAGGCTGACTGAGCCAACGCAACCTTTTGTGTGCATGCCATTTGTAACTTGTTGGTCAGCCACAATGCTCTTCACCAGTGTAACTTTGGCTTCTTAGAATCTTTATGCTTCTTAGAATCTCTTCACCATCTGAGAATTGGTACATCCAACTGTGCCCATTTTAATGTAATAAGTTTGTAAATTATAAATGGTGTAAAGCACATGTAGGTAACTGTGGCCCTCCTGTTGTGTTTGGATTGCATCTTCCACAGGCCCTCAACATTTTTTTGAAATTTATAACCTGCCCTTCTCTCAATATGTCTTATCAAAGGTGGCCCACAATATTAAAACAATGGAAAATAAACAGTTAAAAACACTTAAACAGTAATAATAATGCATTAAAAGCAGTAATGCTGCTTTTTAGAATACTTAGTGTCAGTTTATACTTTTGCGTATATGGATAGACCTATTCATCACAAAGAAGAAAATAAATCCATAAAATTAATCAGTGCATTAGACGCTTTGGCGTAAGGAATTGATAGGGTGAACAGGGAGAAGGGTTGTATTTATTTACCTACCTGTGACATCATTTTCGTAGTGATATAGAATATTTGCATGTAAATATGGTTTACGTACTCTTTGGGATGAAGTTTAGGGTGCTATTGTCTAGCACCTTGTACTTCATCCCAACCCTCCAGCACTACCTGCCAAGCCCTAAGAGTTCCTGTTGCTGATGCTTTTTGGTGGATTGGGGAGGAAAAAGGACACAGTTCAGACAATGAAGATGCCGCAGATCTAGGTCTGAGAGGAAGAGAAAGGAGGGTGCAGTCCCATCCGTGAACTTACCTTTGCTCTTTTTCCTCCTCTGCACTGGTGGAAACTATCTGGGGGTTTGACAGTTGCCAGGGTAGGGTGAGGACATAGAACTGCACAGGCAGAGCTTTATGCTTGCTTGCTTGATCTAAGATTTTGGCCTTGATGTGTTGTGTGCAAATTAAGAGGCGCCACCCTTGAATGGATGCACAGTATATTTCTTTCCTGCTTGTGTATTACTTACACACAGAGAGAGTGGTGTAAGATCCACACAAGTGTTCTAATTTCCCATTTCTTTTCTTTAGCATGCAAGAATCTATCTTGGCCCAGGTGCAGCGAGTGATCAAGGGAGAAGTGAGCATGGCCATGAAGGAGCAGCAGGCGGCTGTCACCTCCAGCATCATGCAGGCGATGCGCTCAGCTGCAGGCACGCCCATCCCTTCCACGCACCTAGACTTTCAATCCCAGCAGGCACATGTGCTGCAACTGTTACAGCAGGGACACCTGAATCAAGCCTTCCAGCAGGTATTCATCCTTCCAACAGGGGAGGCAAGGTTGTCTGTTTGGCTGCCCACTGAAAGACTTGAGTGGCTTTTCAGGTCTTCGGGAGATTTTTTGCAGAACCCAGCAAAGAAATAATGGTGTTGAGTGAGAGTCTCATAAAGAATTTAGTATGCTTTAAATGCACTCAGTTTTGTCTCTTGATTGGTTGTAGCTTTCTGACAGTTCGCTTTTGAGAGTCAACTGTTGAACCAGTAGGGGGCACCCAGAGCACCAGTTTTATATTTCACAGTCTTAAAATTTAAGCAGTACCACAAAGCCAGGCTGATGCATATATATCCAGCTCACCAGCTTGTATACTGTGTGTTCAAGGAAACAAATACGTTAGTTTGCTCAGTCTTTTTTATTTGAATACGGGATTGGGAAAAGGTAATCTCTACCCAATGTTTTAAGTATGACAGGTTTGTAAGATTATGTATGATCTTCAGAACATGAATGGGGAAGGTTTTAGTATCTACCATGATAAAATTACTCAGATCATCCAACAAATTGATAGATGGTAGATTCAGAATGCCTCAAAGAGAGTACTGCTTTACATAATGCTTCATTAATTTATGAAATCTGCTACCACAAGATTTGGTCATAGTCACTGACTTAACTTTAAAACAAAATGAAGAAGACTGAGAGTTGGACCTGTCAGGGGCTGTTAGCTCTCATGACTATCTGTAACCTGGTAAACATCCGGGATCCATTAATTTATATGTCACTTTTCACAGGACTGCCCCAAGCTACTCCCAATGTTTAGAAATGAACAGTTGATAAGATACAACAACACAATCAACAATAACAAATTACTGTAGTGTCAATGAGTAAATAATTAAAAATACTGACTCATTTATACCACCTCAGTATAAATCTTTGGAAGTACACTGACCTAATCCAGTAGCTTAATTCTTAGAAGGATTTAAATGTAAATAGAAGAGAGAATGAAATCTGATGCAGAAATCAAAATACACCATGCACTTACAAAGCCAAGTAGATCTCCATTTCACAAAAGGTTATGCAGAGTCTCAGCCCATGTGGCTTGCTGCACACTTCTCACCTGTGGCGGCCTTCTGATGAGCTTTCCTCTTCATTCTCTTCCCCCTCTCTCTCTTGGGAAGATAACGATTGGCACTCCTCCTTAAAAGCCTCCACATTACTTCACAGCTTTGTTATGACTCAGTTTCTCTTTGACCAGTACCCTTTCCAGCAGATCATTAAGGTACCAGATTTTATCAACCCCCAGAGTTGTGGGCAAAGTGAATAGAAATGCATACCCTTTCATATTGTTCTCAGCACTAAGCTGTTAGCTTCACAGCCCACTTGGCAGATTTCCTAGAAGTATTTGATGGCTGTTATATCTTTAGGGGAAGAGATTTCATATCTGTGCTGCTGATTTTGAATGTGGATATAGCAAGTGATCCCTGAGCCATAACATATGGATATGGTCACTTTTATGCACCTGCTCAGAGTTTAGAAATGCTGTCTTTGGTTTACAACTTCCTGAAACTTTCAGGTAGTGTGACGTCTGACCATGATAGTTAAGAGATTTTGAGAGCTGTTGTCCAAAAAGATAAGTTTTCCAAGATTTGAATTTTTTCTCTTCCCTTTGGTTTTAGGATCCTTTATTCCACTGCTCTACTCTTCAGTGTCCCAGTAAGAGCCTGATGCTCCTGTCTGCCCATGGCAGGGGATGGCTACAATTATTTAGAAGAAGAGATTAAGAAGCATAATATATGCTTTATATGGGGGTGGATGGGCAAGTGGTTCAAGAGCCCAGTCTGTTACTGTGGCCAAAGCCTTGTTAAACTAGTAAAGCTAGTCAAGAGATGCAGATTTCCCATCATGCCATTAGATCATGTGGTTCCCTTCTCTCTTAAAGGCTCTCACTGCAGCAGATTTGAACTTGGTCCTCTATGTTTGTGAGACAGTTGATCCTCAGCAAGTGTTTGGACAGCATCCTTGTCCATTGTCCCAGCCTGTCCTCCTGTCTCTCATTCAGCAGCTTTCTTCAGACTTAGGAGCACGGACAGAACTTAAACTGAAGTGAGTATGGCAAAATGGTGAGAACTGCTTCTCTGGAGGTAAAATACAGGAGCACATTTCTCTAACTTAGTGTAATTCTGGTTTTCCTAGTTGTGGACATGCAAGAGAGCTATAATGGATGCTGAAGCCCCAGTGGAGATCTTATTCAATTATCTCTTTGGTTTCAGAGGTTAACAGGCACTGCCCACATTTCACTGTCAATCGTAGCTTTGCATTCATAAAAATCAGAAACTTCTTTTTTTCCTTAAAAAAGACCTAGAAATGCTGTAAGAGACTGTCTTTTTCCTATATTCCATAAACTGATAGTGAATGATTCAGTGCTTCCAAATGTTTTGCATTAGAGTTCTCCATAAACCCTGACTTTGGCCGTTCTAGCTGGGGTTGATGAGAGTTATGGCTTCTGAATGGCACCAGGCTCTGTATTCCTGTGGCCCCGAGGTCTTTATATGGCTTTCATACCCAGGTACACACACACTAAAATGTGCTTTGTGCTTTCTTGTTTACAGTTACCTGGAGGAGGCAGTGATGCATCTAGACCACAGTGACCCCATCACCCGTGACCACATGGGCTCAGTTATGAATCAGGTGCGGCAGAAGCTCTTCCAGTTTCTGCAGGCAGAGCCTCACAACAGCCTAAGCAAGCCTGCACGCCGGCTTATGATCATGCTTCAAGGCCTGGTCACTCCCAACATTTCCTAACAAGACTTTGACCAGTCTTGTGCAGTGGCACCTGTCATTAATAACCAAATGTGGCTGCTTTTTCTTTTTCATTTTCTAAAAGTTCATGTAAGGAGAAAAGTGCATCCACACAACATGTGTGAATGGATATAAGGAGCCATCCAAGCCCAGCTGTGCTACTTGTATAATCCAAAATACACTAATTTTTCTGTGCAAGCAGACCCACCCACGCACCATGCATCTGTCCTTCTTTGTACAATTTAATATGGGAAGAGAAAGAGAAATCCCGTCCTCCTCCTATTTTATAGTGTGGAAGCCCCTTTAAGAACATAGAGGACTGGGAAGAATACGTTCTGCAAATATGCCCTCTCACATCATGGGAAAGGGGGCTGTGTATGCCCATCTAAGTTAAAAAGGATAAATGTACCTGTCCAAAGTAAGGACAATTTGGAGACCTAAAAAGAGCCATGGTGAGGCTTTGTTTCCACTGCACTGCTTTTGGAGTTGAGGAGGTGGTGTGACCAGTTCATGAAACCCACCCATGTTGGAAAGCAGCACTGGTTCTTTGTGTGGGGGAGCATGTTCATGCCTCAGATAAGTCTTTAGGTTTGTTTTTGTTTGTTTTTTTTGCTTTTTACACCATGTTGTTATTGTTTTCTCCTTCTCTTTTTACCTAGAATCTTAACCTTTCATTTTTGAATAATGTTTAAAAAAAGTTAAATAAATGACTTTTTGGAGGAAAAAAAGCTGTTGCTGTTCCTTGATGGCGTCTGGTTGGGACTACCCACCTCACTCTCTCAGTCAGTGCTGGCCGTGTTCACAGTCAGCAAGCAAGAGGGAGACATACATTTTTCACAAAATGAGATTTTCTTGCATCATACTTTGAATATGTCTGGTGTTACCAAATAGGAGCATTACCAAAAAACAAAAACCTCTCTTATTAAGACTGTTTGCTGAACGGAAACTGACCTTCTCCCCATAGACAGTTGCCTTGATTAGAAGATTCAGCTCACTGCTTCTTTATGAACATAGAAGAGACGGAAACCTGCAGCCCTTGAAGGCAACACAACAACAACAGTGAAAAAATAACTTGCCCAAGTTCTGGATTCAAGAACTTGGGCAAGTTAATTTTTCTTTGTTGTTGTTTTATTGTGTGCCTTCAAGTCAGAAAAATGACTTGGTGGTGGCCCTAAGGCAAGCCTATCACAGGGTTTCGTGGGACTGAGACCATCACGAACCAAAAGTCACCCAGTGGGTTTCCGTGGCCAAGTGAGGAATCAAACCCTGGTCTCCATGGTTATAGTCCAACACTCAAACCACTACACCAGGCTGGCTCATTACAGCTCCCAAAATCAGCCAGCCAACAGCCATGCTGGTAAGGATTCCAGGGGTTTTAGTCCAAAAAGATAACTTTTTACAAATTTTAGGCTTGATCCTCATGCCACCCTCAGCCTAATTTCAGAAGTGTTTTGTGAGCAATCAGTTTCAGTTCTTTCATCCTCTAGAAGTGTGCCAGGTGGAGAGGGGAAGGAAGGGGTGGCAGAAGGGAGCTGGTGGTCCCACTCACTTTTAGTCTAAGCCTCCTCACTTTTGGTTTTAGTCCTAACCATGATTAGAAGCATGTAGTCCTCAAGAAAAAATCCATTCTCTAATGTAGAACATGATCATTATTGTAAGCAATGCTTCATCATGCCATGTTTAATTTAGTTACAGCCCCACTGTTCTTTCTAATGGCTACCTTCCTTACCTAGTCATGAATCCCAGCTTATGGTGTATCTGTGATCTCTGCTGTGCCCTGTGTATTCCTAGACTAAATTCTCCACTGTGTTCTTAACCTGTTCTTCCTTTTCAAACTGCCCAACTCCCTTGTCAGTCATGTTCTTAACAGACCACAACTGATGAAGCATATAAGTGGAATCTTACACACCCATGTAGACACTGGAACATCAGATATGATGAGAATTGAAAATTAAATCAATTAAATCCAAGTCCCATTTTCTGTGACCCTCTAGACTTTGCTCCTGTTTGCTCCCAACCAAACAGTAAGAAAGCTATTTAGCAGGCTTTACAGCTCTGACAACCCAATGAGATTAATCTTCTTGCCAAGGCCTGAAGCCTTTTGTGCACAGAGGCAGATGTAGCAACATCTCATATCTCTAGGCTGCGTTATCGTCATAAGTGAACAAGAAAGCTTCTGGAGTGAAATCTGTTTTGTGACTCATGCAATCTCAGTACTGGGCTACGTCTTCCCCTGCCCTTTTTTCCCAACTGTTCTTAAATTTGCATAATACAACTCTTCCCCCTTCCTGGACACATGCAGTGCCCTCTGATGTAAGGAATTTTATGCCTCTCAGGCTGGAAGGACAAATTCAGATTGCAGGCCAGCTCCTGTGACAAAATGTTTTGAACTCTGCCCATATTGGAGTATGGACCCTAGGACACCCACTTATTTTGAAGTTATCTACCACTATTTGACCACCCTAAGGATTCATCCTATCTCTACAGTTTTGCAGTGGAGTCAGGGCTTTCTGGGTTGACGTTCTGAGAGTTGTATTAACTGGAACAATTATGTCATCTGGCAGTCGCCTCAATGTGAAATACAGTATATACACATATCTAGAAAGAGAGAAATTATTGAACATTGAAACTGCCAATGGACTGTTCTCCCTTTTGGATTACAAGCTGGTCCCGCTGCTTTCCAAATGTTTCTCAATTCTGTGCTGCAAGATCTGCTCTACGAGGGTGGTGTTGTTTACTTAGATGACATTTTAATCTATTCAGAAACTGTAGAACAACACACCAAGCTTGTATGCTCTGTGCTACAAGGACTCATAGACAATGAACTTGTTGTTAAACTCTCTAAATGTGAGTTGTACACTCAGACTTTTGATTATTTAGGGTACCACATTTGCCAAAATACCTTGAGCATGGACCCTGCCAAAGTTGACATTATACTTAAATGGCCAGTCCCTAAAACTAGGAAACAGCTGCAGCAATTCCTTGGCTTTGCAAACTTCTACTGTAACTTCATAGAAGGATTTGCAACTATTGCCCTCCCTCTCACTGACCCCTTGAAAAAAACAACAGACACCAAATCTAGCAGGAACAACCGCATCGGTTGGACTGAAAAATGCCAGACAGCATTCGATACTCTCAAACAAAAATTCACCTCTGAACTCCTCCTCTTGTTCCCTGACTCTACCAAAGAATTTATAATTCAAACCGATGCCTCTAACTTTGCCATGGGTGCTGTTCTCCTGCAATGAGACACAGACAACCATCTAAAACCATGCGCATTTATTTCCAAAAAGTTCTCTGAACCACAACACAACTGGCCTATTTGGGAAAAAGAAGCCATGGCCATCCATTTTGCACTCTCCTCATAGAGACACTTCCTTGAGGGCTCTAACATTCCATTTCAAGTCTGGGCTGACCATCCTAATCTTGAAACACTTAAAAATGCCAAAAAACTTATCCCTAAACAAGCACGCTGGGCTGAATTTTTCCAGCGCTTCAGATTCAAAATTGTCTTTAAACCTGGTAAAAGTAACACTTAGGAGATGCTCTCTCAAGACTACCCCACTACGAGCCTCGCTCATCTACTTCTGTGTCATCTGAAAAACCTCTATTTTCTCCAGACACTTTTGGATTACAAGTAACTACCCGTGCCCAACAAAAAGCACATAAAACTGCTTCTACCCTACTTGATTCTGCTTTCCAACATTCCCTCAAATCTGCTTACCAAACTGATGATTGGCTTAAATCACACAATCACATGGTTTAATGATCTACCTTTCATCAGGACCAAAATATATGTACCACCCCCCTGTCGTCTTGAAATTCTGCAAAGATACCATGATTCCAAACCTGCTGGCCACTTTGGATTTCTAAAAACTCTGCACTCCATCAGAAAACTGTTCCACTGGCCAGGTCTTACAAAACAAGTACAAGATTATATAAAAAAACTGTTCAGTTTGCAACACTTGCAAATCCTCTTCTTCTAAACCACTTGGACTACTACAACCTCTTCCTGTTCCATCCTCTCCTTGGGATCTAAGTTCATGGGACTTTATTGTTGGCCTACCAAACTCACGCGGTTTCCACACTATTTGGGTAGTCACTGGTCATTTTTCCAAACAATCTCACTTCACTCCCCTGAAGAAAATTTCAACCACTGAAAAATTAGCCGATCTCTTCATCACCAACATCTGGAGACTACATGGACTTCCCTCCACAATCATTTCTGACAGGGAATCTATCTTCACTTCCAAACTCTGGACATCACTCCTAAAATCCCTTGGCATTTCCCAAAAACTCAGCAGCTCCTATTATCCACAAACATGGTCAAACTGAACGCACCAATCAAACCCCTGAACAATATTTACGCTGTTTCATAAATTCCAACCAGAATAATTGGGCACTTCTCCTCCCTTTTGCCGAATTTGCTTACAACTCTGCCTTACATTCCTCTACTAGAAAAACTCCTTTTGAAATTATTTCAGGTACCACCCCAAAGCCCTTTCCTTCATTACCTGACAAACTCCCCAACACACATCCTGCTTCACTTAACTCTTGGATTACAAAAATTTCTTCTACTTGGGACTCTGTACGAGACTCCCTCAAAGCCTCAAAAGCTTCCCACAAACACTTTGCTGACCAAAAGCGGCAACCCAACCCTGGTTACAAACCTGGGGACCTTGTTTACCTTTCCTCCAAGAACATTCCACCACTGGCCCCTCCAAAAAACCTTCTCCCAAATACCTTGGTCCTTTCCCAACCAAATGTGCCATTAATAATGTCACCTTTGAACTTTCTTTACCTGACTCTTACAAACTTGTTCACTCTGTTTTTCATTGCAGCTTACTGAAGCCAGCTCATTTGAGTTCCTCTTCGCAAATTAATCAACCTACTTGACCTGCTGTTCCTAACTCCCAGAGTTCTACAATTCACCTACAATGTCATTTTCCCTTGTTTGTTGTGTCCCCACTTTCTCCTTTCTTTTCCACTTCCCCCTACCTTTCCCTTTTCCCTTTATTCATGCTGTGCCTTCTGTGTATTCATTCTTTTTCTCGGGACAGGCAGGATGTCAGGTAGCCCTCCATATTTCAGTATGGGACATGTAGTAGTAGTTAATTAGCTGTTTGCTTGTAACCAAGAATGGGAACCAGAGACCGTTAGATAAACAAAGCTAGGAATGCAGCACTGATAAAAACTACCAGCCGAAGGTGCCCCTTTTCAAGGTCTCTAGCTGTGGGAAGAGAATCTTTTGCTTCTAATGTTTGATTTCTGTTAACTGCTTTCAGTTCGCTCACTGAAGTCCTCTGCAACACATCACACTTCTAATAAATCGTGTATTGGCACTGTTACATTTGTGTGTGTGATTTCGGTTCCTGACACTTCTAGACAAGAAAAAATATACTCCAGAAGTTCCAGGTTTTGTTTCTGCACGAACTAATTTTATTTTTGAGGTCCACATGACATTTTATTCATCCCAAAATATTTCCCAGGAACTCCTAGTATTACCACAGATTTTTCATTCATTTTTATTTTCATTCCTGCTTCCCAGAGCAGTTTACACTATGCAGTGCAATGGATCTCTGCTTGGCTGTCTGTATTATCCTGGAATTAGCTAAGATGGTCACTGCCAGTAAACACGGCAATTGTTTGCAGGACACAGATTCAACAGAGCTCATGTGAAGGAAAGAAGAATGTTTGCATCAAACAAACTGATGTTCAGCTAGTCTAATATTGCTTTTCCACTTCCATCAACTCAGGAAGGAGAAGGAGAAGGAGAAGGCTCAGTGGAAATGGGTGAAAACCAGGAGGAAGAGCACGAAGAGCACGAAGGAGGGAGAAAAGGAATGTGGGAATATGCAGGAAAAATAAACAAAAGAATCAGAAATCTTGATACTTCCAAACACCTTTTTCCCTTCTAGAGGGGCCCAAAGCTGCCTTGTGAGGTTTTTTTTTAAATTATTATTCCATGAGGGCATGACTATGTCATCATGAGCATTTCTACTTCAAAATTCAGCAGTATACCATTATGTCCCTATAATCCTATAAAAGGGCAACAGCAACAGCCCTTCCACCTTCCAAGGTTTGGGAACAAAGAGATTGGTGGTGTCATCTTCTGCATTTAAGAAATTATTTATTCCAGCAGGGGAGTGAGTGATAACAGTTAAAATGAACAGTGCATGAGGCTTCAATAACTGCATTTTTTTGGTTCATCAAGATTCCTTATGGACTACAATAAAAATATAGCTTGTACCTACAGGATCACGCTGCTGTGATATCTAGTAATAGGAACAATGTGCAAATACAAATGTTAAAATGGCTGCAATCCAAAATGGACAGTTGGGCAAAATGGACAGTTGCTGATTATTATCCAGACAAAATGCCATAAAAATGTCAGCTTTTGAGGGTTTCCCCCCATCATACATGTGGTACACAGAAGGAGATGGAGGAAGGAAAAACAGCTCCTAAGTTAGGCCAGATGCTGTGCCTATAAGGCCTGTAGTTTAGATCCCACTTGAAAGTGCAGAATTATGAATGAATCGGTCTCCAGTAGGTGTAATAGAGACAAAGTCTGTTTATAAGAGGAGCAACACTTGACATGGTCTGTGTTTGATAAATAAAACCAATCTTATGTTTCATTATTTGGAAAGATGGTTTCTGGCTTTTCCCGTGTTTAAGATCCACTTAAGCGAAGTGAGTGAGCAATATACTAAATTATGGGGGAGATTTCCTGTACTGCCACACCTCAGTTAACAAAGTCTCTGACGAAGAAGTTCCTTTTCAGAAAGTATTTTTACACCTGCCCAGGCCCCTTTTCTTCCTCATCTTTCTCTACCTGGAAGTTTCTTTAGCAGCTTTGGCGCCAGAGGGATGGTGAAGGAGGGATAGCACAATGAAGACTTTCAAGTGTCAGGTTGCTGCAGTGTGTTTAGAGTTAACAATGCAATAAACCTTGAGCTAAGAGAGAGCAAGATTCAGCTCTAGTCAATCTTATTGTGGCCATGTGTGCCTGCCTACACCAGCTATCTTCAGAATCCATTACTGAGCATGCATGAACAGCAAAATCAGGACTGCCATAGGCAGTGTTTAGTTAAAAAAAAACACCTCAGATCTATATGTTTGGCTGGGAAAATGGAAATTCGAAACAAAGGGGAGGCTACTGACAGAAAAAGTCATCCCCAGGCCTTCAGGTGGCCTCTAGAAGGATCAAAATGTTTGGCTTACTCGTGCAAGGCTTACCTGACTTGATTGTTTCATTTCACATGTGCAGAATGTTAGTTTTGAATGAAAACTTCACTGAAAGATGCTCATCTTTTCTTTTCTTTTTTTTTTTTTTTTGGTAGAGTAGGAACGTCTCCCTGTTCTTCCATGTTATTCCTGACTCTGGTACCAAATTTTCTGTTAAAGAATAATGTCCAGGAACACATCTACTTCTCTAACTAAGGCATACCTGTACTTACTGTTACTGTGAAGCTTTTGGCAACTCTTTCCTGGTATGGATCATTTTACCTAAATAACACTATCTCCACACAGTCTAAAGAGAGTGTGTTAAATGTTTCTCATAGATGGTATCATAATCTATAATGTATTATTAGCTTTAATGCAGAAATGTCTCCACTTTGCTGGAAAAAGTTGGGCACAAGGAAAACAGGCACGCACTTCTTTCCCCACCCCATTGCTTTCACTTTGCCTTGGCGCAAGTTCTCAGTGCCAGGGCAGAGGCAACGCAATGGGAGGGGAGAGCTCCAAAGGCACCAGGAAAGCACACGCACGGGTCTCCCTGCCATTGCCTTACCTTTTGCCCTGGCACTGAGGCAGCGGGGCAGAAGCAAAGCAATGGGAGGGAATAGCTCTGGAGGGGTTAAGAAAGGCATGTGCACATCTCTCCTCCCCCCCCGCTGTCTTATCGTTTGCCTTGGCAGGAGTTCTCAGTGGTGGGCCAGAGGCAAGGGAATGGGAGGAGAGAGCTCTAGAGGACACGAGGAAAGTACATGCACCCGCGTCTCCTCCCTCCGGCCCCCCATTGCCTTATCCTTTGCCTCGGCATGCTTGATTTCTTTCTCCATGCCAGCAAAATGCAAGTCAATGAGAGGAGAAGAACAGAGGGGAGGCAAATAACCAAATTCGCAATAGTCAAACCTGTGAATGTGGAAGGAGAACTGCATACTGTATACAACTCTGCTGAGTCAGTATTCACAAAAAATAAACTATAACATTTATTAAGATAGCAATCAGAATAAAATAATGTTTCAGATTTCCAATGCAGGTCAAGGTTGATAGATTTCCTCAGTGCACTCTTTATTTTTTGTAATTTATTTTTACTATTAAAATATACCCAAGTATACATCAACATATATCAGTTTCATGTTTTTACAAACATTCTCGATTTAAAATACATAGTTTCCCTCTCCCCCATTTGCACCCTCCACCTAGCTTCCATTTTTTTGCTTTTCACTTGAATTTATAGCTCATATTGAATAGTTATTCAAATATTTATTTCTACATAATTGTTCTCCCTATGTTATTCTCACTGGTTTTCAAGTACTTAGTAAATCTATTACTAAAGTTTTACAATAATTTTGGTATCTTTTGAATAAATTCATCTTTCAGTAGCTTCATTTTTCTCCTCCTTTTTAATATTGTCCAAAATCAGCTCCCACTCATTCTCAAAATCTTGTTTTAATTTTTCTTGTATCAACATTTTCAGCTTTTCCATCTCCATCATATCTATCACTTTTAGAACCCAATAATCTATCAATTGCTTCAGTTTTCTATTTTTGTGCAAAATTTAATCTAGCTGAAGTTAGTAAATATAATATCAGTTTGGAATTCTTTTTTATCACTGGCTGATTATCAACTATATTTAACAAATATAGCTCTGGCTTCAATTCGAATTGAGCAGCAAGGATTTTAGATATTGTCATATGTATCTGCTGCCAGCGTTCTCCCTCAGGACGTGTGAAAAAGTCCCTCTTTTTTTTACATTTCCAGTAGATTCCTTCTCTTTTTTTATATATTTGAGATAATTTAACTGAAGCCAAACACCCGCAGTACAACATTTTATAATAGTTCTCTTTTAGACTCATATTTACTGTAAATTTTAAGTCTTTGTCCCATGATTGCTGCCAACTCTCCAAGTCTATTGTGTGGTCAAAATTTTGAGTCCATTTGATTGTGGTCTCTTCTCTATTTTTCCCCCATTTCTCTCTCTAATAAAGTCTTATATAATTTACATACTGCTTTTGGCAGCTTCTTCATTAAGATTTCATCCAGTTGTAATTTAATGTCTATTTTAAATCTCTCCTGAATTCCTCTATAAGGGAAGCATTGAATCGCAGTTCCTTGCTTCTTTAGCTGCTCTCTCAGTTTATGTCTTGGACAAGCTTCCCCCCAGATAATTAAATCTTTATATCTTACATACAGCAATTCGAACATTTTCCCTCCCATCAAAAAGGCTTCTTGACAAGATGTCCATTCAGGTATTTTATTGTAAAACTTTTGCTTGTATATGTTCCAAACTTTGATTAGTGATTTCCTTATAAAATGATTATAAAAGTCTTTGTTTACTTCAATTTTCTTGTACCATAGATACATGTGGTAGCCAAATCTTAGGTCAAATCCTTCCAATTGTAAAAGTCTTTTGCTTATAAATTTATCCATTCTTTTACCCAATCCAAACACGCAGTATAACATAATTTAAAATCTAGGAGGCTCAGTAAACCTCTTTCTTTTACATCTAGCATCATTTTCCACCTTATTCTTGGTTTCTTGCCTGCTCAGATAAATTTTAAAATTTGTTTCTTCCATCTGTTGAACAGTTTGGTATTTGTTATTATGGGTATAATTTGGATGAGAAATAGCATCTTTGGCAGAATACTCATTTTAGTTGTTGCAGTCCTTCCCATCAATGACAAGTTTAGTTTATTCCATCTTTTGAGATCAGTGCTTATTTGTTTCCACATTTTTTGGTAATTATTATCAAATAGTTCTGTATTCTTTTTCATTATATTCACTCCTAGATATTTTCTTTTCTTTTCACTTTGAAAACCTGACATTTCTCTTAAGTGACTTTGTTCCTTTTTTTCATAAATTCATAGTTAAAATTAATGCTTTTTTCTTTCTTTTTTTTCTTTTAATGCCTGAGACCTACCTATATTCATTTAGGATTTCCAATAATCTCATAACAGAATTTTGGAGCTCTTCTTAGAAGATTATTATATTGTTTGTGAATGTCTTTGTATTTGTTTCCTCTAATGTTAATCGCTTTAATCTGATCTTCTTGTCTAATCTTAGGCCATTTCTGCACTACTTTTGTTATAGTGCTATTATTCCACTTTCACCATCTTGTGGAATTCTGGGGTTTGTAGTCTCCTGAGGCCAAAGAGCTCTCTGGCTGAGAATTCTAAAGGCCCCTCCCTAAACTGCAAACCCCAGGATTCTATGGGATGTTGAAAGTGGAATAATAGCACTATAACAGTGTAGGGCAGAAATGGCCTTAGTTACAACTTCTAATACTGTAATGAAAAATAATGGTAATAGTGGGCAGTCTTGCCAAGTTCTTTTTTGACACTTCACATGGTTTTGTCTTTTCACTGTTAACCAATATTTGGGAACTTTGTTTAGTGATAGATAATTTTAATCCATCCAGTAAATTCTTCTCCAGCATCAATCTTCTCCAATAATTTAAACATGAATTGCCAATTTACATTGTCAAAGGCCTTATCTCTGTCTTTGAAGGTCATTGCTAGTTTTTTCCCCAGGATTTTTTTTTCATAATATTCAATGCAGTTCAGTACAGTTCTTATATTTCATATTTCTTCTAGGTAAAAAAATCAGTCTGATCTTAAGGTATCCACTCTTGTAGGATCTTCTTTAGTCTCTCTGCTAAAACTGAATTGAAAATTTTGTAATCCAAATTCAGCAGTTATATATGATCTGGGGGGGATCTTTCAAATTTTGTCTTCTTTAGGGATTAATATCAAAGAGTTACCCCCACATTGCTGGTCTTCCTTTTTGTGCCAGTTCATTCATAGCAACATGTAGTGGATAAATTCTTTTTCTAATTATTTATAATATAATATTTACCTGGTTTTAATTTTTCTTTTCATTTCTGTTATTTCTTCTATAATTATAAGATAATTTAGTAATTTCCTTTATTCTTCCACTATTTGCTGGATATCTTGTGTCTCCAAATATTTCTGTACATCTTTATGTTCCTTTAATAACTTAGAATGGTTTTCTTTAAATACTTTTAAAATTTTTCTTTTGTTCTGTCCATATTACTTTTTCTTCTTTTACTTCTATAATTTGCTTCTTTTCCTTCCTCTTTCTTATCTCATATGCCAGCCATTTGCCAGATTTATCTGCAGATTTATCTGCATATTCAAAGTGCCTTTGCTCACAGCAGTCCTTTGGCTATGCTCCCACCAGTGCTTCAGTCCCTAACCCAGTGGTTCTCAACCTGTGGGTCCCCAGATGTTTTTGGACTTCAGCTCCCAGAAGCCCTGAGCATTGACCATAGTGGCTGGGGCTTCTGGGAGCTGAAATCCACGAACATCTGGGGACCCACAGGTTGAGAACCACTGCCCTAGCCTGTCAGATAACCTGTCGCTCAACCTCCGATCTAAGTCACGCTCTCTGACCACATGCTACTAAGGTTCAATTACTCTTCTGCCTCTCACTAGGCTTTCACTGAGAATTAAACCTCCCCATGCAGCCACACTCTTTGACAGGCTAAGGGACTCAGGCTAAGGGACCCTAGCTCCTTGCTAGGATCTCATTGAAGGAATAAATACCCTCAGGTAATTGGCTTTATATAACTTTTTCTCTCAGCCACCAGCCCTTCCCAAACACTATTGGGCTGGGTTTCTGCTCCCAGACTGCACTGGCACTTCAGATAGCCACACCTTCAGAACTTTGTCACACTTATGTCACACTTATATCTGACAGGTTAGGGACTGGAGCACTGTCAGAAAGTGGGAATGATCAAAAAGTAGAACCCATCTACTCTACGGAACATGAAGAACTTACAGAGGTTCACTTGAGACTGATCATGTGTGTGTTACTTGTAAAGTCTCTCAGCCAGCTTGGCACCTTTCCCCCCTCTGAGCTCACTTACAAGCAGCACATGAGTGGTCCCAAGCAAGCAGTTTGGCTTTTTGGATCATGGCTTGAAATTCCAGGAACATGGGCTTCTGGCAAGGGATGGGCTGCACCTCACAAAACTTGGCAGGAACGTTTTTGCAAACAGTCTCACAAGGAGGATTAGGAGGGCTTTAAACTAAGTACAACTGGGGAGGGAGACAAGATTATTCAGGACAAGGACTCGGCAAGTGCAGGGGGAAAAGGTCCAAATGATATTGGCCAAGTAGGAATAGCATCCAATCGTGGGAGGGGTGGAAAAAATGCTATGGGACTTGCAGGAAGGGCACGGGGACTTAAGTGTCTCTACACTAATGCACGGAGTATGGGAAACAAACAAGATGAATTTGAACTCCTAGTACAGCAAAATAAATATGATTTGATAGGCATCACTGAGACCTGGTGGGATGAGTCTCACGATTGGAATGTAGGAATAGAGGGGTATAGCCTATTTTGTAGAAATAGACCAAATAAGAAAGGAGGAGGAGTAGCCTTATATGTCAAGGATGTTTTCACCTGCGAAGAGATCCACGACTTGAACACCGGAAAGCCAGGTTGAGAGCATCTGGGTAAGAATTAAAGGAGTGAGAAACAATAGGGATATTATAGTGGGGGTTTACTACAGACCTCCAAGCCAGACTGAGGACCTCGATGGCGCTTTCGTAGACCAAATGACTGCACATTCAAAAAGGAGAGATACAGTAATAATGGGAGATTTCAACTACCCGGATATATGTTGGCAGTCAAACTCTGCAAAGGCGGCAAGGTCCAGCAAGTTTCTTGCTTGTCTTGCAGACAATTTCATGGTCCAGAAGGTGGAAGAGGCGACAAGGGGATCAAATATTCTGGATCTGATCCTGACCAACAGGGAAGACCTTGTTAATGACGTAGAACTGGTTGGATCTTTAGGAGAGAGTGACCATGCCCTATTAGAATTTTGTATTCAGTGGGGAAGAGAAGGCAAGTGTAGCCAGACATTCGTCTTAGATTTTAAAAAAGCAGACTTCTGTAAACTGAAGGAGCTGCTGGCTGAAATCCCGTGGTCAAGAATAGTCAATGAGAAAGGAGTTCAGGATGCATGGGAGTTCTTTAAAAGGGAGGTACTGAAGGCACAGGCTAAAACTGTGCCATTAAGGAGGAAAAATGGAAGGCATCTGAACAAACCGGAATGGTTGACTAAAGAGCTCTCAGTTGAGCTAAGTATTAAGAAAAACATGTACAGGAAATGGAAGAAGGGGGAAATCACCAAAGAAGATTATAAGCAAGTAGCCAGGAGATGTAGGGAGAAGGTCAGAAAGGCTAAAGCACAGAACGAACTTAGGCTGGCCAGAGACATTAAAAACAATAAAAAGAGCTTTTTTAAATACGTCCGCAGCAAAAGGAAAAAGAAGGAGACGATAGGGTCACTGCACAAGGAAGATGGTGAATTAATAACAGGAGGGGGAAAAAGGCAGAACTCCTCAACACCTTCTTCGCCTCAGTTTTTTCCCAAAAGGATAAAAACACTCAACCTGGCGGTTGGGGAGCAGGTGAGGAAGTGGGGGAAATGCAGCACAGAATAGATAGAGAGGTAGCACAGGAATACCTGGCCACACTAGATGAATTCAAGTCTCTAGGGCCAGATGAATTGCATCCTAGGATTTTAAAAGAACTAGCAGAGGTCATTGCGGAACCGCTTGCTATAATCTTTGAAAACTCTTGGCGGACAGGAGAAGTTCCGGCAGACTGGAGGAGGGCAAATGTTGTCCCCATCTTCAAGAAGGGAAAAAAGAGGACCCAAATAATTATCGCCCAGTCAGCCTGACATCAGTACCTGGAAAGATCCTGGAGCGGATCATCAAACAGTCAGTTTCTAATTACTTAGAAAACAATGCTGTAATTACGAAAAGTCAACATGGATTTCTCAAAAATAGGTCATGCCAGACTAATCTTATCTCTTTTTATGATAGAGTTACTTGCTTGATAGATGAAGGGAATGCTGTGGACATAGTATATCTTGATTTCAGTAAGGCCTTTGACAAAGCTCCCCATGACATTCTTGCAAAGAAGCTAGTAAGATGTGGACTGGACAGGGCTACTGTCAGGTGGATTTGTAACTGGTTGACTGACCGTACCCAAAGGGTGGTCACCAATGGCAGATTCTCATCCTGGAGAGAAGTGACTAGCGGGGTGCCACAGGGTTCTGTCCTGGGCCCGGTGCTGTTCAATATCTTCATTAATGACGTGGATGAAGGAATAGAGGGCACGCTGATCAAATTTGCAGATGACACCAAATTGGGAGGGGTTGCCAATACGCCTGATGACAGGATCAAAATTCAAAAGGACCTGGACAGATTGGAGAGCTGGGCCAAGGCTAACAAAATGAATTTCAACAGAGAGAAATGTAAGGTCCTACACTTAGGAAGAAAAAATGGTATGCAGAAATATAGGATGGGGGACACGTGGCTGGCTAATAGTACGTGTGAAAGGGATCTAGGAGTCTTAATAGACTACAAGCTGAACATGAGTCAGCAGTGTGATGCGGCAGCCAAGAAGGCCAATGCAATTCTTGGTTGCATCAATAGGAGTATGGTGTCTAGATTGAGGCAGGTATTGGTACCATTTTATTCTGCATTGGTTAGACCTCATCTTGAATACTGTGTCCAGTTCTGGGCACCCCAATTCAAGAAGGATATGGATAAGCTGGAGCAGGTCCAGAGGAGGGCAACCAAAATGGTGAGGGGCCTGGAAGCCATGTCCTATGAGGACAGACTTAGAGAGTTGGGTATGTTTAGTCTGCAGAAGAGAAGGTTGAGAGGGGACATGATAGCCATGTTTAAATATTTGAAGGGGTGTCATGTCGAGGAGGGAGTGGGCTTGTTTTCTCCTGCTCTTGAGACCAGGACAAGGAGCAATGGATGCAAGCTGCAGGAGGGGCGATTCTGCCTGAACCTCAGGAGGAATTTCCTGACAGTCAGGGCTGTCCGACAGTGGAATGTGCTGCCACAGAGTGTGGTGGAATCTCCTTCTTTGGAGGTTTTTAAGCGGAGGCTGGATGGCCACTTGTCGGGAGTGCTTTGAGGGTTTTCCTGCATGGCAGGGGGTTGGACTGGATGGCCCTTGTGGTCTCTTCCACATTTCTATGATTCTATGATTCTAAGCCTCCATTGGCAAGAAGAACTGGTGGAAGCCTGCTGTTTCAATGCTTGCAATACAGAAAAGTTTAATTAATTCAGCCAGGAATCTACTCCTTCTATAGGCAAGACTTGGGACAACATGTGTGTACAAGTGGTTCCAAGCAAGCCTTTGTAGGCAAGATGAAATGATAAAAGAATTGCCCCCATGTTGAGTTAATAGAACTTGCCCTTAATTTCAAAGCATTGAAAGAGTAGTCAAATAATGGGGCATTGAAAGCCAGGCACTTCCTGTATAAAATGAACAATGCAAAGGAAGAATTAAACAATGACAAATTTAAGGTAGTTTGGTACCAGCTTGTTATATGTGTACAAGGAAAAATCGGAAGCATAGGTCCACGGCTACCGCTTCTTTACTAAGATTTACAATAGCCAAACACCTCTCCTCAGCAACAGGACAACCACATGGTCATATCTTGGAATACTGCTTGAGAACATTACAGACCAATTGTAGTTAAGATGGTGGCAGGGGAGAAGGAGGGAGGAATCATTGCTGATATTTTGCTGGATTATATGATTATTGAAATATGATGTAATTATTTACAAATTAGCAAAAGAAAACATCCCTACACACCCCCAAATCCTCCCTGTATATCTGTGCACTGAAACAATGGCTATAGAGACTACACCACTATCTGTGTTTGATTAAGACCCTTCCTGGGAAGGAATCACAATGAGTTTCTGTAAAGCCATTAAATTAAAGTGTTTATGGGGGGAGGCCCAATCTCGTTGGAAGGGAAGGAGGTTGGGTTATCTTTCCTCCTTTTATTCCAAGGAGAGGTCAAGGCAGCCAGCTGTTGCAAACAAGGTCTGTGCACAAATGGGTTGCACACATCTTATTCCAATTCTACCCGTTGAGCTGTTGCTCCAGTTGTGACTCAATACCAAAAAGGGCTTTAGAGATTAAAGTATTGTGAATTGAAATAGTTCCTTCCCAGCTGGCTCTTGCGCCAAGGCGGGGGGTTGATAGCTCCCTTCTCTTAGAGGCTGGGCTGTTTGTGCTGCTTTTTTAGCAACACTAACAGTGGGGGAAGCAGAAAGCAGATTTACTTCTACACATGCTCATCTTCCTCATTGATGGCAAAAGATTTGCAAGAAGTTGCCTTTGCCATTTTGTATCACATAATTTCTCATCTGATTCTCCTTGTTTCTACTGGCTGGATTGTACAATATAGTCCTAGAATCCTCCCTGTTAAACCTTCTAAGGATTCAAGCATGCTCTAGCAGACTTGAAAATGTTCTGGACACCCTTGCTGGAAGTCTAGCAATGACAACATCATGTCCAGAGTGAATATGAATAACTTTATTCTCAAAGCACCCTGTGAGCTTGTGTTAATTGGCTTCCTTGGGTTCTATTGTAGTGTTTTCCATAGTCTATAGGAGGGATTCTCTGTCCCTGCAGCTGGTAGCTTCCATATCAGTGGGGTGGTAATCTGCTCTGGGTTTTATTCAAACTAAAGGAGGTATCTGTGGTCTTGAATTCTACCCCTAACATCAGACCCGGGATAGCTGCTGTAAAGTTTGAACAAAAACTCAGAGGGATTCCCAGCCCCATTGACATGGAAGACATTGGCCTCCACAGTCCCCAGTCTTGGATCCCGAGAACCTACATTACCCAGAATCACACGGTTCAGCTCACTTGAGGCTTCTAGGTATTGAAGTCTAACAACATCTGATAATGGCAGGTTGAAAACCACTGGCCTAGAGACCAGGGATGGGAATTGTGTGGCCCTCCAGAACTGCAGCTCTCATCATGCCTCACCATTAGCAGTGACAGAGCTTAGAAAAGTTGGGGTCTTTGGCTTACAACTCCCACAATCTTCCAGCCAATATCAGAAGCTCTGAGCTACAGTTTTTATACCTGATGTAGCTGGAGTGTTACCCCAAAAAGTGGTTGACCAGGAAGTCCACCTGAGATGCCAGTGCCTCTGTGAAACAGTCGGGAATATCAGCTCAAAGGGGAGGCCTGCGAGAGGAGTGTAACCTAACAGGAGCTTTTATACCTATGTATACTGGTACTAATGCAGGCACACCAGTTGGAGATTCAAAGAATGTTTTATTGGGGAAAATCACAAACACATGCAAGATCCAAGCAGTCTCACAACCACACAAGGCTAATCGAATGAAAGGAGAGAAAAACTAGACAGTGAGAAGTTATAGTGAAATGGGTGATACTTACCTATCCTGCAGAGAAGAGGCGAAGTGTTGTGGCTCAGACTGAGGGTCTGAGGGTAGTACAAGAATGGGAATCAGAGCAGTAGAGTGACAACCTATGTCCAGAGTACTATGAGTTGTCTGGCTCAGAGCCAGAGTTTCAATATCCTTTTTCTGCCCTGAGGGGGAAGCTGTCAATGGCTCTCTGACACAGCAGACAGTGGCTTTAGCATTAGGTGACAAAGCACTGATGGGAATTGTGATAGTTCCTTAATGGCTGGACAGGTGAGGAAACAAAGGAGAATTTCAGCAGCAAGGGTAAGCAGGTTGAAGACAATCAGTTGCTCTGTTGAGGCAGCTTTGGGTACTATTGGTTCTGAACATTCAGTCGTTGAGGGAACATTTGCAAGCTCATTAGCTCTGGAGCTTCCATGACTATGACGTGGCCACACCCTGAGGTCCCATCTGACCTACTTTTGCACATGTTCAGCCAGTCCTCTTTGTCAGTCTGGCTTTTTAGCCATAGTATCATATAATTTACATTTCATGCCAATTAAATGATATTTGCCAATTATATCATATCATGGAGTGGGTGTGTACAGCATGGGCCTTTTCCGCATGAGCCTGTTATAGCACGATGAATCCGCTTTGAACATCCTATGGAATCCTGGGGTTTGCAGTTTAGGGAGGGGCCTTTAGAATTGTCAGCCAGAGAGCTCTTTGTCCTCAGGAAACTACAAACCCCAGAATTCCACAGGATGTTGAAAGTGGAATAATAGCACTATAACAGTGTAGTGCGGAAATGGCCATGGTAACAGGAGTCTCACAATATGCACAGGGCGGCATATTTCCCATTCTTCATCTAGACCTTATTTGATAATCTGGAAAACTTGTTTTGGATATCCACTCACTAACACAGTGGTGGTAGAGAAAAATGAATACATCACTACTTCCATAATGTGTTCTCACCTGCATGTGGACGTTGGCACTGTGAGATTTCTGAGATGCCACAAATATTTTGAATTTGCTGCCATAAAATAATATGGCTATATATCCTGAATTTAAAAGGAAAGAGTTGCAAATCATACTTATTGGAACTAGGATTGCCTGTGATAGTTATAATAAAAGCAAAGGACTGAGACAAACTTGGCGGTGGATGATGGGTCTACCACGGTTTAAGTCAAGCAAGTAAAATAAAAGGTCTGAAAAAAGGAGACCAAATCAGCATAGGAGTCTCATTGAAGATTTTTTTGAATGGTTGGCGTCATTTTAATACTAACCTGTATTCTAGTTTGCAAATGTAAAAACTGACCAATTTGGGAACCTGACTGGTTTTGAGTTACTTTTTATCTTTTTCTTATGTGCCTTCAGGTTGACTCTGTTTTGTGGAAACCCTATGCTGGAATCTTCTTGGCAAGATTTATTCAGAGGCGGTTTGCCAACACCATTGCCTTTCTCTAAGGCTGACAGCGTGTGACTTGCCCAAGTAGGTTTCCATGGCCAAGTGGGGATTTGAACCCTTGTCTTCCAGAGTCTTAATCCAACACTCAGACTAGTATACCGCATCGACTCTTTTCTTCTGAGGACTCTCTTAAATCCATTTCACGTACCTACAATCTTTGAAACTGGAAGTGCTTCACCCTTACAATTTCTCAGGCATCTCTGTCCCTCAGAGTCCCTATGTGAGAAGTGTTTTTAAAATGTTTTTTAAAGGGAGTTATAATTTTACTCAACAGCCAGCTGGTGTAGTGGTTTGAGCCTTGGACTATGACTCTGGAGACCAGAGTTCAATTCCCCCCTTGCTCATGGAATTTCACTGGCTGACCTTCGGCGTGTCACACACTTTCAGTCCCAGAAAATCCTGTGATGGGACCCAGCCTTAGAGTCGCCATAAGTTGAAAACAACTCAAAGGCGCCCAACAACAGACAGTATTCCTAAAAACTGGACAGCCGCTACACAGTGGATCCGCCAAGGTATCTACTGGGTGGAATCAGCGCCATTTAAAAAATTTATCCATAAGGATAAAAGAGAGTTATTATAAATTGGTCTGGAGATGGTACCTAACACCAGTAAGGTTAAGCCATATAGATAAGGAATACTCAAGATTATGCTGGAGGGGCTGTCAAGAGATTGGCACATATATGCAAAAGTGGTGGAATTGTGAGGGTGTACAGAACTTTTGGCAAAGTGTGTTTAAAGCGATAAAAGAGACAACAGGAACTGACTTACAAATATGCCTGAGTATAGCATTATTATCTATATTTGTAAGCTTAATTGCACCCAGGTAATGAAGGATTTAATTACAAATTTATTAACTGCAGTGAGGTTAATTATATCAAGAAAATGGAAAACGCAAGAAGATTTTAAAACAAAGGATTGGTATAAAGAAGTGTGGAAACTAGCGATTCATGATAAGCTAACAAGTTGAATTAAAGTCAAAAAAGGAATAGTAAAAGGGAATGATTTTTGAAGAAATATGGAAGATATTTGTGGAAAAAATCCTAATAAAAGAGGAAAGTGGATAAATGTTGGAAATGCCAGGAAAAAACAGGCATGTTTATACACATGTGGTGGAATTGTCAAAAAGTTAATAAGTTTTGGAAAGAGATAAACAAAATTTCGATGAAAATATTTAAAATTCAAATACCATTAAGACCAGAAATGTATCTATTAAATATGATTCAAATTATAGATTCAAAAATCTTAAAGAAACACTGGAGAATCTTACTATACTTAATAACAGCAGCTAAAATTTTGATCACAAAAAATTGGAAAAATAAAGAAACCCCAACCATTGAACAATGGATGCTGAAAATATTAGAAATGAAGGAAAATGATCATTTGACTCTGAGAATAAAAGAGAAATCTGACGAAATAATGATAGAGTGGAATCCAGTAACAAAATTTCTGCACAATAGATGGGCTAATATATTTATAGAACAAATATAGAAAAATAACCCGATGAAAAAAATAACTGGTGAGGAATGGGAATAAGAGGTTAGGACAATTAGGTTTATTTGGGAGTACAAAACTAAAAGAGGTATAAGTATGAATGAAAAGAGAAATGAAGATACAGAGAATCTATAAAGAATGCATATGTATAGAGAAAGAATAAAAAGTTTGTATTATATGTGAACAAAGGAATATATATGATTGTATAAGAATACATATGCAATTGTACAACTTCAAAGGATAAACAGTGAAAGGTGGGAGGCGTAGGAGAACATTTATGTATAGAATAACAAATAAAAGGAGGAACAATAACAATGACAACAGGGGAAACTGAATTAAGAAGAGATGGAAAGGAAGTATATGTAACAGATATACCAAGATTTAATATGGTAATCATAGAAATGTAGAGTTGGAAGAGACCACAGGGGCCATCCAGTCCAACCCCCTGCCATGCAGGAACACCTTATCAAGTTGTGTGAGTTCAAACTAAAGGAAATAATAATACATAAATAATAATTTTTTTATTTTATATAATAGGATAATTATTGATAATAATGGAAAATAGTATCTTTTTTGTATCTGTTCTGTAAAACAGATTTATTTACATTAATTGTTTAAAGTTTAAAAATAATATAGGATCAGTTAGGATCAGTGATGATGCATATTATTTGTATAATAACTGAACGTAATTTGGAATCAATAAAAAAAAATGGGAAAAAAAAGAGGGAAATGTCACAGCTCCACAAGGAGAATTACAATTTTGGGAAGCAGAGTAAGCTGAAAGATAATTGGCTGGGGGGATGGGTTTACAATTAAGGTTACATTTACCGTTATACTTAAGGGTACATTTAAGGTTAGGGTTAGTATTAACATGTTTAGTAATAGGATCACGTTTAGTAACAGTAATAGGTTAAACAAAGTTGAAAAACATAGAATTAAGAACGTAACAAAAATATATAAGCAATATGACATATAACGTGGAATAAGTATATGACGATAAAGGGTCTGGAAATTAATAACGCAAGCTTTTTCGTTGTAACGTTTTCTTTCTCACTTTTACGGTGATCACATGGTGTTTCGTTTTGTTCTTCTTCTTCTGTAATTAATAAAAATAAAATAAAATAAAACCCCACAAGGTATCTCCCGGGGCCGGGAAAGACGAACAGAAAGTGAGCACAACGACGAGCCGCCACCCGCGCCCGCGGACCTCCAGGGCGGCCCCGGCGCCCGCGCGCCCAGCGCCCAACGCGCAGCGCCCGCGCGCCGCCCCGCCGCCCGCGGCCGCCCGGGGCCGGCGGGGGGGCGGGGGCGCAGGCGGCCGGCCGGCCGGGGCGGGGCCTGGCCGGGCGGGGCGGGGCGGGGCGGGCCTGGCCGGCGGGGGCGGGGCCTGGCGGCGCCCGGCTTTTTTGCGGCTCCGCTGCGCCCGGCCGGGCTCGCTACCGCGCCGCTGCCGGGCTGGTGGGGCGCCATGGGCCGCCGAGCGCTGCTGGGCTCCTTCGCGCTGCTGTTCAAGCTGCACGTCGGTGAGTGCTCCGCGGACGGGGCGCGGGCGGGGCGCGTAGGCAGGTGGCCGGGCGCGGCGCGGCTCGGCGCGGCGCGGCGCGGCGCGGCGCGGCTCGGCTCGGCTCGGGACGCCCCGCGAGCCCCGGGCGCGGGCGAGCCGGCGAGCGGGCTGGTCCGTGGGGCCCCGCCGGCGGAGCGCGCCTCTGAGCGCAGCGGGCGGAAGGCTGGAAGGGCGCGAGGGAGGCGGCAGCCTCGGCGCCCGCCCCGGGTCCCTCCCCGCGGAGGCGCGTTCTCGGAGCGAGGGAGGCGGGCTCGCTTCGGGGGAAAGGGTGGCGCGAAGGGGGCGCGGGCGAGGGCGAGGGCGCGGGCGCGCTTACCAGCCGTGAGCTTCCGCGGCGCGCCCGCCCTCGCCGCCCCCTGGCCGGAAGAGCGGGCCCGACCCGGTCCCGGCAAGCCCGGGGGAGGGAGCGGGGCTCGAAGCCTCGTCCCCGGTCCTCCGTCCGGCGGGGTCTTCCCTCCTCTCTCCGGCCCCGGTCAAGCTGTCTCTTCAGCTGGGGCGCAGTTTGGATCTGTTGCCGGAGGCAGACGCGTGACGGGCGAAAGAAAAGACGCCCTGGAGAAGTGTCTGTTTGTGGCGTTTTTAGAGAAAAGAAGGCAGGTCGTAGCGTCAGGTTCAGCGCGATCGTGGTGCCGTGGTTGGTGCTAATCCGGCACAAGGGGGTGGGCGACGCTGCCTTCCCAAAGGACGGGCCCCCCTGTTTCCTTGCCGGGCGCTTCGGGACCGCCGCCGTCCCTGCTTAGGCGGCCGAGGCGTGGGGAAGAGGGGCTTCTCCCGCCCGGATGTCTGTTAGGGTTGGCTTGCAGTGGGCACGGGAGTATTTCCTGACGTTGGGAGAGCGTGTTTCCGTGGATCTGGAAAGATTCAGAGCAAGGATCACAGAGAATGTGGTCCTTTAAAGCGCAGAACCCCAGGGGTGGCCAAAGGGTTTTCGGGCCCCGTGGCTTCTCCGGGCAGCCTGCCCCCTTTCTTGGCAAAAAAGAGTAAATTGCCAGGTGTGTAGCTCCCCCTGCATGGTTTTATATTTTAAAATCCCTATTTTAAATACTCAGACTTGGACTTTCAGCCACTTCCAGTTTTGCTTTTTGAATTTTTTTTGGCTTTTTGAATTTTATTTTCTTTTTGCAGTCCATGCAAGCCCTAGAGGGTGCCCCGTGGCAGAAAATTTTCTACCCTGATCTAGCTCCATGTTGTTTTCTACATTTCTGTCTTGCTGTTCCTCTAATGGTTGCCCTCCTAGCTGTTTCCAGAACTTGCAATAGACCTTTTTGTACTCTGTGTGTGTGTGTGTGTGTGTGTGCGCGCGTGTGTGCGTGCACGCACCCAAGTTGCCCATCAACTTATGGCAGCTTCATGAATTTCATAGGACTTTCTTTGACAAGCAATATCCAGAGGTGGTTTTACCAGTTCCTTCCTCTGAAATACAGCCTACTGTACCTGGTATGCACTGGTGATCTCCCATCCACATGCTAACCAGGGCTGCCCCTGCTTAGTTTCCAGTGCCTTGGTACTAAATGAACAACCAGTTGCTGTGTTGTCTGGGAGATTCTGGGAATTATAATCCAAAGAAAACAACTTTTTCAACTCTGCTGCTGTCCTGGGAGAAAGTGAGAAGCTTATGAACTTGGTGATTGAGTGAGGGTTTCATCCCAAGTCTCCTTGGTATGTAACAGTTACATCTCAGTAGTTACATCTCAGTGGATACAAAATAAATTAAAATCAAGGAGACTTGGCTTGAAACCCTGATTCAGTTTTCAATTTCTGGAAGTTGTAGCCCCAAAAGGCACTTTCCTACACTTTAGGAAAGTGGTTGAATTAGCACTGCTGTAGGTTCTTTTTTCCGTGTACCTTTGACATAATCACAACCACACTTTGGTTTGATTACCCTCTGAACATATTTTCTGGCCTTGCCATAGCAGCACTCCCAGGTTTGCCCAGGTTGAAATGTGATGACATGTAATCAGAAATAAATTTGGAAAGAAGAACAAATTGAACATTTGTTAGGGTGCTGGATTCAAAGCACTCTTCCCGGACACTTTTTGCCCAGTTAGGACCTCAACCCTTGTGGTTCATGGGTGGTTATATCATTACAAAGGTTTTGCATTGAATTGTGTTGTTTTGTTATGACTGACTGTGGGCATTTATGCATGTCACAATAACCATGGTTTGTACAAAGCCTTGGTTTCTAATGTAATCCATGCATTGCATGACAAGCAACCACACTAACTATAGCTTGATTTCCTCATTTCTGGTTGGTTGTTTCCTACCCCTTTTATCAACTTTTTTTTTTTGAGTGAGAAGCTGAGAAAACGAAGTCAAAGATCAACTGTAGCTCCTAGTTTGAATATTAGAACAAGCCATGATTAAAATCAGCATTTATAAGCCAGCCAAGATTGTGACTTGTGGCTAGTTGAACAGTAAGAGTTAGAAGTAAATTACATAAGTAATGATTCTGACCCTAACTCATCACTTTGGGTAATGATTTTATTAACATAATTGCTTTTTATGATTCACCTGATGGTTGGAAAAAATAACTTGATGACTATCAAATTTTTAGCATGAAGAGTTGTGTTTTCTTACTCCTAAACATTACTGGAGGATGTTTATTTTGGCTATTTTTGCGTTTTTAAGTACAAGTATACCTCAGTTAATGAAATCAATGTATTCCTGCGTGTTACTTCCGTGCTTCATAGTATAGAAAGTATAGGGATAGGTTTCTACACGAAGGGAAAAAGGAGCATCTCAACATGTTTCTGAAAACTTTTTATCCAAAACTAAGAAAATGAACATGTGAAATGAAACAACCAGGTCATGTAAGTCTTGTAAAAGTAAAGAAAAGCATTTTGAACGTTCAAGAAACCACCTGAAAGTCTTCCAAAATGCATAGGATGATTCCCCCCCCCCTTTCATTAGCCTTTACTTCTTTTCATGATTTCCGTTTTGGTGACTATACTTGTGGATCTTTAACACGATGGGGAGTAGCTGGTGAGGCGGGTGTTTTCTGCATTCCCCTGCTTTGGTATCCAGAAATGCTCCATAAGGAATTCTGGAGGCAGCTGCTGTCTACATTCCCTGTTGTAATCAGGCACACATAGTTAACAGCACGGTTGGCTAGAGTGGAATCCCATTCGTTCTAGCTCAAGCTTTTATTGCTTAGGGTATTTATATATTTGCTTAGTTACTGCATTTCTATGCTGCTTTTCTCCCAGAATGGAATCCAAGGTGGCTTCCAGCACAATCAGGTGAGAACATTTACAATAAAATTTAAAAACAATTAAAGCCAACTACTTGAAAACAGTATAAAGTCATTATAAAAACCATACAAAAGTTTAAAAAATAAAACGTCCCAATAAAAATACAAAGCTTTCCTGCTTGCACCTTAACAGCCTGCTTGAAAAGGAAGCCCTTTAGCCTGCTGGAGAAAGGAAAACAGGGAAGGGACCAGCCTAGGCTCTGAGGGAAGAAAATTCCAGTGGGTGGGAGCAGCCACTAAGAAGAGTCTGTTCTGTATTCTCACAAGTGAGCCTGGGGTGGTAGTGAGATCTTAAAACTAGCAGGTTCGCAAAGGGAGATACGGTCTTTCTGTTTGTTGCAGACATGCTGCTATGACTTGACATGAAATGTTGATGTTCCTACAGCCCTCTGTCAACATCTTCCCAGTTCCAACACTACTAAAAACTTCCAGCTAGGCAGAGGACAAGGAGAAGAGAGGGGGGTTGGGTGATCGTAAAAAGACTTTGTAAAAGGGTGCTTCTTTGTCAGAGGGTTTGATAATTGAGGTATGCCTGTATATATTTTTAAAGTATATAAAAGTACGGTATCTAAAAGGCAAAATATTAGTAATAAGAAATACAACAAGTTACTCTTTTAGTAATGAATAATATTAATATGTTAGTTTCTTAAAGTAAGAAGTAATAAATCAACCTTTAAAAAATGATGTTCTAAGCTCAGGAAACAGGGCTTGTTCGCAAGAATGTTCCAAGCTCTAGAAACATGGCTTGCTAGCCTTTCACAAAAGGCCAGAGTACAACAAAACTACGCCAGAGATTGCCTCGACATGCTAAAATAGTCCCATGTATTGGCTTACATCCATTTAACTGTCACGATAAGCTTCCTGTGAAGAATCCTGAGAATTGTAGTTTGGTGGGAGTGTAGAAAACTATCAGGTTGAGAGCGCCTCATGCTAGAGTTTCTCAGCCAGGGTTCCTTGGAACCCTGGTGTTCCAGAAGAGGTTACTAGGGGTTCCATGAGAGATTGTGATTTTTTTTTTAAAAAAAACCATTTTCTTCCCCAGCTGTAGATATAATAATTTTATGCAGGGATTCCCTGAGACCAGAACATTATTTCAAGGATTCTTTTAAAAAGTAAAAGTAAAAATCTGCCTTATATTCTTCCCTATCAGAATTAAAATACCAGAGTTCTTTAGGAAGAGGGGATGCTAGTTAAATTATATGGTACAGCTATGTATATTACTCTGAGTTTTTTAGTTCTATCTTCTTTTTAAAATTAAGTTTTATATCATGCTCATAAGCTTTCTGTTCTCTTTTGGAACTGCATCAGCCTGCCTTTTCATTATTTCTTGTAGTAATAAGACCTCAACAAGCACCAAAAGAGCTCTCTCAGTCTTTTATAAAGACGGCAGACCCCAAGATCCTTAATACACTTTTTTTCCTTCTAAGTGTTGCTCAGGGACTAGAATTAATAAATAGTGACAACAAAGAAGTGGCCATGAATGCAGTCTCAGCAACAATTGTTTCCTTCTACCTTCAAGAACAACAACATTAACAACAATAACGATGATGATGATGATGATGGTCTGGAAAGTTTTGTGTCTTCCTCTTGTTGGGAAATGGAACCTTATTTTAAAAGGGTAGGAGATCTATATAGTTTTCTATTTTCCCTATTAGCTCCCCTCTCTCTCTCTCTTTCTTATCCATATGCTAATATGTGTGGTTTTGACCTTAAAAGTAACACACAGAGCCAGCCCTACCATTAGGCATAGTGAGACAGCTGCCTCAGCAGGCAAGGGAGAATGAAAATACTGGCAAAGTTCTGGAGGACAGAGGTGTGTGTCTGTGCCTTGTGGTCTGCCTTGGGCCACTAAAGCTAATTTCTTGCTTTTGGAA
The DNA here is from genome assembly GCA_948472985.1 of Iguana delicatissima. Lineage (NCBI taxonomy): Eukaryota > Metazoa > Chordata > Lepidosauria > Squamata > Iguanidae > Iguana > Iguana delicatissima. The sequence continues at coordinate 625,715 of CAOKZL010001411.1, forward strand.
GATGTTGTTCTATCACCAGTATTAATTTAAGCTCCAACTCTCAATACCTGCAGCAGATGAAGGAAGATGTCTACTTCAGGCAGCAAAAGATCCCAGACCAGCCCTTATTACACCCAGATCAAGCTTTCCTTGCCTCTTCTTTTGGACAGTGAGCCTTTCCACACTACCCTTTTAATAGTGCTATTATTCTGCTTTCAACATCCTGTAGAATTCTGGGGTTTGTATTTTATTGAGGCCAAAGAGCTCTCAGGCTGAGAATTCTAAATGCCTCTCCCTAAACTACAAACCCTAGGATCCCATAAGGTGTTGAAAGTGGAATAATAGCACTATAACAGTGTAGTGCAGAAAGGTCCAGTGTTTTTAATTATTAATTTAACCATATTTAAATTGCTCTTAATCCTCATGGGTAGCAGACAACATACAAATACAGTTAAAGCTATAAAAACAACCAGACATGTTGTCATTATTAAAAAACAAAACAAAACAGCCACAGATGCAGTCAAACAGACAGGCTCAGTCAATTAAGATACCTTGGCAGGCAAGAAGGATTTTGATCTGGTGCTGAAACACTTGTGGGATTTGCATAAGTAGCAGGGAGAGAATTGTATAGCTGGGCGTCACAAATAAAAAGGTTTTCTCTCTTATTGACAGGTAATATATCTGAAGTACTTGGAGAAGACCATCCCCAAAGATCTTAAAGCCACAAGCAACTATTTTCAGATATTTAAAAGAACATGCAGATAAGAAAGCCTGTGTGGTGTAGTGGTTTGTGTGGGACTAGGAGTCCATGAGACCAGGATTTGAATCCCCACTCAGCCATGGAAACACACCTTGGTCAAGTCACACTCTCTCAGCCTCAGAGGAAGGAAATGGCAAACCTCCTCTGAAGAAATCTTGCTGAGAAAACTCTCTGATGGAGTCACCTTAGACTTGCCAGAAGTTGGAAACAACTTGAAAGCACACAACAAAAACTGCAGCAGATATTTACCAGATATGGTGGAAAGCTACTGTGCTATCAGCATCCTTGTTCATAGATGCTAAGCCTAAATAAAAGGATAAGCTGATCACACATTCCAAGGCCAACAGGTTGCAAAAAATTACCTTGCTTGTACTGGTAGATAGTCTGTGTGACTTTAAGGTCTTTATGGGATTTGTTTCTAATAGTGGTTGTTGTGTGTCCTCATGTCATTTACAGATTATAGCAACCTTAAGGTGAACCTATCATGGGGTTTTCTGGAACTGAGAGTGTGAGAAGTGCCTAATGCCACCCGGTGGGTTTCCATGGCCAAGCAGGGAATCAAGTGTGGTCTCCAGGGTCGTCCAGTGTTCAAGCCACTACACCATGCTGGCTGTAATAGTAGTGACCATGTTATTCTAGCTCTGATCATTGGTAGAACAATGTGTATGATGCCTGCTAACTATTGGACATTATATTTTTGCCTTGCTAGTCTTTATTCACATTTGTGTGGATTTAAAAGAGGGTGGCCTGGCCTGTAAAAGATTTGTACTAGCCAGTTTGTGGCCTGTAGCAAAGAGAAAAGAGACATCATCCACTTCAGAGAGGCTTTCATCCTTGATAGAGTGGAGGCATTTCCTCCTTGCTATCACAATTGAACATCTAGCTGTTTTTAGTTCCAGTCTAAGGAAAATAGAAAGGCTGGAGATAAAGTAGCAGATAGGAAGAAGGAATTTGCTGGGGGCGGGGGAGGTAGAAGACTGCTGAGAAGGTGAAAGGTAAAAGATTCCCTCCAATGTCATCCTTTATTCACTGGAATAGCCTGAGCTCCAGAATTCCTATTTTCTTCTGAGAATGTTTGTCTCCTCCTGAATATTCCAAAATTTGCCTTATGTGCAAGGATCTTTTTGTGAATTCGCTCCCCTCAGCTGCTGAGCATCTTCCTCATTATTTGGGCAGCTATGATTATATTCAGTAAGGCTTTTGACAAGGTCCTCCATGATATTCTTGCAAACAAGCTAGTAAAATGTGGGGTAAACAGTGCTACTGTTAGGTGGATTTGTAACTGGTTGACTGGCTGAACCCAAAGTCCAAAGAGGGACTTCATCCTGGAGAGAAGTGAGTGGTGCGATGCTGCAAGATTCTATTCCTGGTTCTAGTGGCATTCAATATCTTTATCAATGACTCGGATGAGGGAATAGAGAGCATTCTTATCAAATTTGCAGATGACACCACATTAGGAGGGGTAGCTAACAATCCAGAGGACAAGATCAAAATTCAAAATGACCTTAACAGATTAGAGAGCTGGGCAAAAACTAACAAAATGAATTTCAATATGGAAAAGTGTAAGATACTACATCTAGACAGGAAAAAAATGAAAGGCACAGATATAAAATTGTTGACACCTGGCTTGACCACAGTACATGTAAAAAGGGTCTAGGAGTCTTAGTAGACCACAAGCTGAACGTGAGTCAGCAGTGTGATGTGGCCGTGAAAAAGCCAATGCAATTCTGCATTGCATCAATAGGAGTATAGTGTCTAGGTTAAGGGAAGTGATAGTACCGCTGTATTCTGCTTTGGTCAGACCCCATCTTGAATATTGTGTCCAGTTCTGGGTACCACGGTTCAGGAATCATAGAATCATAGAAATGTAGAGTTGGAAGAGACCACAAGGGCCATCCAGTCCAACCCCCTGCCATGCAGGAAAACCCTCAAAGCACTCCCGACAAGTGGCCATCCAACCTCCACTTAAAAACCTCCAAGGAAAGAGACTCCACCACACTCTGTGGCAGCACATTCCACTGTCGGACAGCCCTGACCGTCAGGAAATTCTTCCTGAGGTTCAGGTGGAATCTCCCCTCCTGCAGCTTGTATCCATTGCTCCTTGTCCTGGTCTCAAGAGCAGGAGAAAACAAGCCCTCCTCGATATGACATCCCTTCAAATATTTAAACATGGCTATCATGTCCTCTCTCAACCTTCTCTTCTGCAGACTAAACATACCCAGCTCTCTAAGTCTGTCCTCATAGGGCATGGCTTCCAGGCCCCTCACCATTTTGGTTGCCCTCCTCTGGACCTGCTCCAGCTTATCCATATCCTTCTTGAATTGGGGTGCCCAGAATTGGACGCAGTATTCAAGATGAGGTCTAACCAATGCAGAATAAAGTGGTACCAATACCTCCCTCGATCTAGACACCATACTCCTATTGATGCAACGAAGAATTGCGTTGGCTTTCTTGGCTGCCGCATCACACTGCTGACTCATGTTCAGCTTGTAGTCTATTAAGACTCCTAGATCCCTTTCACACGTACTGTTAGCCAGTCACGTGTCCCCCATCCTATATTTCTGCATACCATTTTTTCTGCCTAAGTGTAGGACCTTACATTTCTCTCTGCTGAAATTCATTTTGTTAGCCTTGGCCCAGCTCTCCAATCTGTCCAGGTCCTTTTGAATTTTGATCCTGTCATCAGTCGTATTAGCAACCCCTCTCAATTTGGTGTCATCTGCAGATTTGATCAGCGTGCCCTCTATTCCTTCATCCACGTCATTAATGAAGATATTGAACAGCACCGGGCCCAGGACAGAACCCTGTGGCACCCCGCTAGTCACTTCTCTCCAGGATGAGAATCTGCCATTGGTGACCACGCTTTGGGTACGGTCAGCCAACCAGTTACAAATCCACCTGACAGTAGCCCTGTCCAGCCCACATCTTACTAGCTTCTTTGCAAGAATGTCATGGGGAACTTTGTCAAAGGCCTTACTGAAATCAAGATATAGGAAGGGTATTGACAAGCTGGAACATGTCCAGAGTAGGGTGCTGATATGATAAAAGGCTTGGAAACTGGGCCCTATGAGGAGTGGCTTAGAGAGCTGGGTATGTTTGGTCTGGGGACGAGGTTAAGAGGTGACATGGTAACTATGTTTAAATATTTGAAGGGATGTCATATGGAAGATGGAACAAGCTTGTTTTCTGTTCCTCCAAAGACTAGGGTCCTTTTCACACCTTACCTGGTTATGGAGACATCTAGTGTGGGTCCCAGTGTTGGCCCTGCCAGGAGAGCACAACAAGAGCACTCCCATCCATACTGACTGCCTCTGGGATCCAGAAAGTGCAGTGGCCACACTTCTTCTTGCTGCAGTGCAGCCAAGTACTGTGCCAGGTTTTACTGGGGCAGGAAGTGCAGGCCTCCAGGGCCTCCGCAGGAAAGGTAATTGCAGGCACGCAGTGGGATGGTCTGGGAATGAGAGAAGGTGTTGTGCATAAGACGATGTTGTGCATAAGCATCGTTGCAGTCCTGTCCTTCTCCCGTCCCCATGGTGGGTTGGGAGGGTGTAGTGGAAAGGACCTAGGACACAGAACAATGGCTTCAAACTACAGGAAAAAAGATTACATCAAAACATTAGGAAGAATATCTTTATGACGATAACAGTTACACAGTGGAATACTCTGCCTCATATTGTAGTGGAATCTTATTCTTTGGAAGTTTTTAAACAGAGGCTGGATGGCCATCTGTCAGGAATACTTTCATTGTGTATTCTTGTATGGCAGAGAGTTCGACTCAAAAGTCCTTGTTGTCTTTTCTAACTCTGTGATTTTTTTATTTATGTGTAAGTGTGTGGAAGGGATGAGGGTAATTTTCTTTACCCCCACTGCTTCCTTAACATGTCTTTGTGCACCCAGTGGTTTGAGCAATGTTTTCAAAATTCCATGAAGTCTTTTCTTTTTTGGTAAAAAATAGTGCTTCCATCATTCCAAGTTCAGATCTTTGTTATATAGAGCAAATCTTTTTTTTTCTTGTTTTGGGATGAAACACCTGAAATAACTTGCTATGAGTTACTGCCAATTTGTAACATGGCTTTCAGACACTATTCAAAAGATTCAAGGTACACTCCTCCCAACCCATGACTTCCAAATGCTTGACTGATCAAACATTCAATGCAAAATTCCAACCAATTTTCCATGTTCTGCCACTGGAATGAATCTATTATGCATTTAAGTGCATTGATGTTATGAAAGACAGTCTGGTATAGTGGTTGAAATTTTGGATGAGGACTCAGGAGATCCTGGATATGGAGCTTCAGATGACCTGAGGTTAGTTACTCTTTTTCAGCCTTGTCTACTTCGTAGGTTTGATGTGAGGATAAAGTGGAGACACAGAGAACCACACGTGTCACCTTGAGCTCAACAGGGGACGGGCAGGATAAAATGTAACAAATAAATTAAACTATATATTTCTGTTGATTTAAAGAAAACTTGTTACACCTTATTCTGATAATACTTTTTTATGGGATGGGGCAAGGGTTGAATCTAGCTTTTACTTGTAACTTTTTGGTGTAGACTTTCAATCTGGGATAGGGTCTAAATGAGCTATTAATAACAGCTATAATTTCAATGATGGGACTGATAATTGACTTTACTTTGGAGTGATTTGTCCCATTTCTTGGCTACCTGAACCCCCAAGTTGTTCCTCTTTTTGTTTTCTAAGAATGCAGCAAATGCTAAAGTGCATATATAAAATGCAGGGATCTTGCCAGAGGAACTGAAGAGGCTTGCTTGCTGTGGAGGATAGCTGAAACTTGAGGACATCTGAGTTGTTGAGACTGTGTTGGGCTGTCTTCTCTGCAGACATTGTTAAAGCAGGCATCTTGCCAGAGGTGTGAGCTTTTTGCCCTGTGGCTCTTAGCTTGGGCCACAGCCTGGAACATAACAGATTCTGCTTTGTCTACTGAATCCAAAAGAAGTAGAGAGAAGAACAAGACAATCTACTGTTCATTGTCCTTGAAATGCCTTTTCCAGAACAGCACATTTGCTCTTTAAAAAAGAATATGGAGCACCTATTGAATAGAAACCCATGAGGCCAGCTTTGACCAAGGCCCTTTCCAAACCCTACCTTTTTCCATTGTGCTCTTGTGGCGATCCTGGCAACAGCTCTGTTGGGAAGGGAGCATGATGGGAGCACTCCCGCCCACACCAGCTGGCTCCCTGCCGAAGGAAGCATGATGGACACGCCTCTTCCTTCTGCAGTGCAGCCAGGCACTTAGGCTGCACTGGGGCAGGAAGCACCTCCATTGTGCTTCCAGGGCTTCCACAGGCCAGGTAAGTGCGGGATGGTGGCGCAATCGTGTATCTTTGATGGGGAAAATCCATCAATGATTTAATCCACATTGTGTTGTCTGGTAATGGGAGAAGGATGGGACCACAATGACATCATGCAGAAGTGTTGTTGCAGTTCTGCTCCTCTCATGTCCCCATGCAGGAGAAAAGGCCTAAGTATTGGGAGTTCTTCAGGCTAAACTGACCTGTGTGTTATGATAGTTTTCTTGTTCTGTGTTTCTGGTCAGCCAAATATGTATTCAGATAATACAAGGAGTACTGTCATTTCAGTCGTAATGGGCAGGAGGAGGTATGGCAGTGGAGGATGAACAAGCCAATTGAGGAGAAGGTTGGGGGAGACATGTTGTGATTGTTCCTTCTTTTGGTTCATCATCCAACCAACGGATTCCTGGCTACTCTACTAGGACCCCATCAGACTAGAAAGTACTGCTTAACACCAGGTCAGTGACTGGGAAGAGCTGTATGATCCAGAACTTGATCCTGGACAAGCAAGCTGACCTTGCATGTATAACTGAAACCTGGTTAACTGAAGAGGAGAGTGTCAGCTTGATGCAATTATGTCCACAGTTTTCTGGGTATAGCAGCAGGCAAGATCTGATGGGTGGGGAGGAAGAGTTACAGTGATCTATGAGTCTGTTTCTCTGTTGAGGTATCCTGTCTGACAGTCTCCAAAGTTTGAGTCTCTATACCTGGCAACAGGACAATGAGGCAGGATAGAGATCTTGTTGGCATACTGTCCACCTCGCTGCCCAACTGTCTTCCTCCCTGGAAGTGATCTTGGAAACTTACTGTGTTGGGAGATTTTAACATCCATGCTGAGGCACTCTCATCAGGATAGTTTAGTATTTCATGGATTCCATGGCAACTGTGGCCATGTCTCAGTTGATATCTGGTCATTCACATGTAGAAGGTCACACTTCTGATCTGATTTTTGCTGGTTAGGTGATCTGGAGATAGGGGATTGTGAAAGAACCCTGTTGTCGTGGACAGATCACTATTTGAGTTTAGATTTGCTGAGACTCTTTACCTCTGCCGGAGTGATGGACCAATTAAAACGGTCTGCTCCCCGAGATTAATGGATCCCAAAGGATTTCTGAATGCTCTGTGGGATTTTTCAGCTACTAGAATTGGTGATTCTGTTGATTGCCCTGCTTGATCTGTGGAATAGGGAGATGACCCAGGTGGTTGACACAATTGCTCCCAAGCATCCTTTACTTGGGAGTAGACACGGACTTCTTGGTTTTCTGAAGAGTTCAGGGCAACGAAGTGCTTTGGTAGGCAACTAGAATGACGGTAGAGAAAGGATGAAGGCTCATTTTAGAACCTACTTTACAACAGCAAGGGCACAAAGAAATTATTTTTGCCACCTCTGCTACATTAGTTAGTTCAGTTAATTAGTTAGTTAGTTAGTTAGTTCAGTCTTGTCCAGTGCAGCTGTTCTAAATAGTTAAGGGGCTATTACATCCTGGACCTCAGATGGCTGAGGAGGAGCCCTCAGAAAAGCGCTGTGACCTATTCACTAAATACTTGCAGAGAAAATTGCTTGAATTTGTTCAGACTTGGACTCCACATTGAAGGTCTGGAGAGGTAACTGAGGCATATACTTGTCCAGTTTTGATGGATGAGTTTCAGGGTGTTCAACCTGGTGATGTGGACAAATTGATTGGAGACGTGAGGTCAGCCATTTGCCTATTAGTGCATCCTGGCTAATTAAAGCTGCCAGAGAAGGTCTGGCCAGCTGAGTGGTGGAAGTTATAAATGCTTCTTTGAAAGAAGATTCTAACTGCTCTAAAAGAAGCAATGACAGGACTTTGTTGAAGGAAATTTCATTGGTCCCCACCTTCCTAGGTAAATGCCCTAGGGAGATCCTAGGGGGAAGGGTCACCACACAACTCCAGGCTTTCTTGGATGGAACAGATTGCCTGTGATAGAAACTGCCTTGGTCACCTCGATTATCTTGGAGGATTACCTACATTAGGAGTTGGACAGGGGAGTGATTCCCTGTTGGTCCTCCCAGATCTTTCAATACACTCTATGTGAGGCTGCCCTTAAAAACCTTTTGGAAGCTGCAGCTAGTGCAAAATGCAGCAGCCAGACTGCATCTTAGAGACCATATAACACCAGCCCTGCAAGAACTACATTGGCTTCCAATTTGCTTCTAAACTCACTTATAGGTGCTGGTGTTGACCTATAAAGCTCTAAAAGACTTGGGGCCAAGATAGCTAAAAGACTGCTTCCTCCCATTTGAGCCTGCCAGAAATTTGAGATTGTCAGAAGAGGCTCTGTTGCGTGCCCCAGCACCTCATGTTTGATGGGTAGTTTGATGGGTACATGTAACAGAGCTTTGTAGCAGAGTAGCAGTGCCTCCACTGTGGAACCCCTTATCCAAGAGAGTTAGGTTAGGTTAGGCTTTAAGCTTCTGGTAGACAGCCAAAACAGTGCTGTTCTGCATGGCATTCAGTGCTGTTTTTACTGTTTCAAAACTGGTTTCTAAGATTATTTTTAGACTACATTTAGGCATTTTTAGACTACATTTAGGCACTTTTAAAGAGTACTTTAATCTGTCTTTCAAATGTTTTTATTTTTGTACTGTATTGTTTTACTTGTTTTTCATTTGTGCATTGTTTCAGGAGCCCTTGTGGGATGGGAGGTAATGCAGAAATAATTTAAAGAAACAAACAAAAAAATAAAATATAATTTCACTAGCAATTTGATATTGACAAGTTGGCATTACACTTGAGCTTTCCAAGATAAGAGATCCCAGCAGAGCTGCCCCTGGGTTTTTTGATACCAGAGGTGGAAAGTCCCATGGCAACATTCCATTAATCTCTCTGCCATGAATAGGAGGTACCTATGAACACTGCTGTGCCTTTGAGCAATTCCTTTTTTTTTATTTAAAGGTATTTTACTCCAGAAAATGTCACAATGGATCACATAATGTGTCAAATATGTATATCTGTTCCATGGTGACACCCAAATTCTGCCTCCCAAGAGAGATGTTTCAACTTTTGGAGGGACAGTGCCCCACCTCTGGATTCCAAATAAGTATTTTACTGTGTCATCTTATGCAGACTGGAATATACAGAATTAAGTTTTTCACCAAGGAGTCAACCAAAGCAATCTGCCCATATGGCAAATCAACATCACTCTGGTTGCAAGTGGAATACTTGTCACATGTATTTGGGTTATTTTTTTAGAGTTGTTGCTGAGCAAAAATGTAATTTGGAGTTGTAAAGCTCTCTTCTGTTGAGAAAGTTCTTTATCAAAGAAGAGGTGCCTGTAAAACTGTCTTCTATGCAGACATCGTATTTGATCTTTTTGGTGACCCAAGAGGTCTGTGAAGGAAGCTACTAGGACAGATCCTTCTGAAATTACTCACTTCACTGCTGTCTCCTAGTCTCTGTTCTGATCTAAGGAATCCAGAGGAGAGGACCAGAAAGATCAGTACAGCACATGTTTCCTTTGAAAATATCAAGCAGTACAAAGAGCAAGGAAGCAGGAAGGAAGCTCTGGAAGCAGCTGTCTCAACTTTTCTGTTCCAAACAAAAGTGCAAATTGAGCTCAAAAGGAGAAGAGTCAAGTAGTAGCAAAGAGGTTGACTCATTTACCAAGGGAGCCTTACTGAAAAGCAAGTTGTCCAGAATCTGAAACAACACTGCTAGGAACTCTATCCCAACTTGTGGATACTGCAATACAGATGTGTAAAATGTAGAGTCCTTGAGTGTGACTTTCATTTGTCTGATTAATTCTAATCTCATGGTGAGCGTATGGGCTTGGGATAACATATGGCTTGCCACCTGCGGGTGCTACAGACTTCACATCCTAGGTTGGCAAATTGCCCTGGGTGACCAGGATGTGACCCTGCAGAGGTTGTTCTGCAGAGCTTCTGAAGAGCTACTTGAAATGTGAATGATAAGTGGTCATCAGCAACAGGTGTACTTTGTGGTAGGTTGGTGTGACTTAATACCATGTGTTAGAATCACAAGCATCTTTGTGTTTAATTTTAAAAAAAACCCTGCAGATTACTAGTTCTCATTATTGTGGAAATAAAGATGCAGTGGAAAAACTTTGAAAGCATCAGAAATGATACCATGGGCTAGTGATACAGAGCTAAAATTTATAAATTCTATTCCACAGGTTCACTTGGCATTTCCTATGTGGTCTTTAGTTTTCACCAAGGAGTCAACCAAAGCAATCTGCCCATATGGCAAATCAACATCACTCTGGTTGCAAGTGGAATACTTGTCACATGTATTTGGGCTATTTTTTTAGAGTTGTTGCTGAGCAAAAATGTGATTTGGAGTTGTAAAGCTCTCTTCCGTTGAGAAAGTTCTTTCCCCACTGATGTAGTTGCTGAGGGGAACCCTGCACATCTTCTGTGAGATTCTTGGACATTAGAAATTTCTGGTTCATGTCAATTTTGCTTCTGTTCAGTCATACATCTGGCTCTTTTTCCAAATCAGTGGGTTTCTTTTTCATTTATTTTCATATACATTTTCTCCTACTATATGCATTTTGTGTACAATTTTTGAGCTGTGAAGTGTGCTGTAGAATTATGCTGGAGAAGTATGCAGTCAAAAGGATAACTCTGGCCCTTTTCACACCTTACCTCGTTCCAGTGTTGTCGTGAGGGGATCATGCAAGAAGCCTCTTGAGAGAGGCACTTGTGTCCCCTCTACTTCCCCTCTGCACCAGCTCCATGGTGGCTGGAAGGAAGCATGAAGGCTCCGCCCCTTCCTTCTGCGGCGCAGCTGGGTACTTTCCCAGGCTGCGCTGGAGGAGGAAGCGTGATGGCTGCGTGTCCAGAGGCTCCGCACACAAGGTAAGGGGCGTGGGAGGGGCGTGTGATCGCGCATCATTTTCGGCAACCAGCCAAAAATGATATACCGCGCAATCACTATGGAATGGTCTTGGGAGTGTCACACGATTACGAGGACGTCATGTGGAATGGTCCTCACAATCCCGCAGCGCTCCCGAGACCTTTTCGCAACAGGACTGGCGTGTGAAAAGGGCTTCTGTCCCAATCTATACAGTAGTCCAAGTAATATGAATTAGGTTGTTTGGTTGCTTTAGAAATGTGGGCTGAATGAACTAGTATTAAGTCCATGAGATTTGGATTTTTCCATTGTATGAGCTCTCTGGAACATACCCAACAACCTCTCACATTTTTACTTGAGTGGGTAAAGTGCATGTCTATGGGGGTAAATTTTGAAAAATCAAAATAATGTTTACACCAAACCGCCCCCAAGCACCTGATAAGAAGGGTGGAGGGCATTTTCATCATGTTTTTTGGGGGGTGGCATTTTAGGCCCAGAAGAGGCCTCCTTTAAAATGGAAAGAGAACAGGATATGAGTTCTGGTCCTGTAATACAAAAGGCCTCTTTTGAGCCTAAAATGGCCCAGAGGGACCCCAAAACATGGCAGAAATGCAACAGTCCTCCATGATTTCCAGGGGGTCCTGTCCAGCCTCTTAGGCTCTGAGAATTGTCCACTTCTGCTCTATAGACTACTGGAGAAGAAGTTCTTGGGATCAATTTGTCTGTTCAGCAGGGATGGGATTTTTATGGGCCTCTAGGTATTCTGTACTAAGACACCCAAAAATCTATTGGCATCCTAGATGGAGGTAGTTGTAGACCATCTGGAAGACCAAAAGTTTCCCAGCACTGCTTTCATGGGAATTCCATCTGCTGTTACTGATCTTGGATGATTTTCAGTTCGTTCCAAAGAGAGTACCTACTGCATACTTTGAAAGCTACTGCTCCAGTCTTTCATGTACAATGTGCTTTAAAAATGTTGTTTCGTGTCTTTTCAAAGCTTAGTTTATTCGGTCTTTCCCCCATCTCAGATACAAACAATTTGCTTGTCAAGCATACTGTCACAGAATATACCCTGAATTGATGAAACAGACATAAAATAAAATCCAGCAATTAAGATGATACATTCAATTTACAGATAAAATCAAAACAAACAAAATGGGATAATAATCTTCAACCTGTTTTCCACATAAGTCATCAGAAAAAAGCAAGTTGATAGGTTTAATTAAATGGTCTCTTCATCCAAAGAAAACATAACAGCTATGCAGAGATGATAGACTAAGGGAAGATGACCTTAGATTTTGTAAAAATTGAAGCAGAGGTCCCCAAGATGCTGAAATCTGCGCCTAGTACTGATTTTTGTACTCTACTCAGTAGGACTGAGGAACACTAGGGCTGGGTACTCCTGTCGTTAAATTTACTATCGTGTTTTTCACTTTAGTGCTTGCAAAAATGTAAGAGGTTTGTATTTCTTTTGCACAATAGCTTGTGTACATATGTGAGGAAAACACATAGTCTCAAACAAGATAGTGCACCTCAACGTTGTATACCATAGGTGGATCTTGTGAGGAAGGGACAACAATGAGTCCATAGTGTGGCCATGCATCCTACTTTACAAAAGGAAGTCTCTTGCTTGAAAAATAGATAAATAATTGAAAGATAGGTAAATAATTAGGTTGGTCAGTGGGGGACAAGGCTCCTGGGCCACCAGCCAGAGAGGGACCCCTTTTCACCCCAGTCCCTACCATGGAAGGAGGAAGAGAAGAGAACAAGGAGACATCAGCAATGGCTGTACTGGCTTTTGCATGCAAGGAGGAAAGAAATCTTGCCTTCTAATGAAAGCATAATTAGCAATGCTGTTGTTGTCTTTCTTGCCTCCTCCTCCCATGGCTTGGTGGTGCAGAAGTGTGTCTGCATACATGAATTTGGGAGAGGTAGCCCTGAAGAATACCCACTCATGGGGATGGGGGGAAGAGTGGTCAGCTTCTTGGGGCAACAGCTACAGTGACAGAGTGATTTTTCTGCTTCTTTATAATCCTCCTCCTGCCTCTAAGCAATATCCCTGTTCAAAGGCTGTCCAGCCTGTGCCCAGTTTAAAGAACTCCCAGATTAGAGAGCAGGGGCCTTCAGGTTTCCCACAAGTGCTTGGTCTGCAGTCTGAACGGGCTGGTACACAGGTCACCTGGGGCTCGTTCATACTACACAACTGTAGTGATATTATTCCACTTTAGCTGCTGTAGCTCCATTGTATGGAATCCTGGGAGTTACAGTTTAGGGAAGGGCATTTAAAATTTTCAGCTAGAGTGCTCCAGTGCCACACCAAAGTATAAAACTCAGGATGCTCTAGGATGGAACTGTGGAATAATACTGCTGTATTAAAGTAGAATGATATATATTTGTGTGGTGTGAACGGCCCCCTGGTCACAGTCTTCTCTACTATGGTAAGATGGGTAATTTTAAAGCAGAAATTATAGCAATTGTTTCTAAATTTGCAGCTGGACTATGAATTAGCAGATGGAGATCCTATGCAAATATCTGCCCTCTTTTGTGTCCTCGCTTTTTGGCAATTTGTAAGTGGTCACCTGACTAGGGAGGTTCCCTAGAGATAATAAAAGGCTCCTGCATCAGCTCTCGGGTAATGGGCCTTGAGTCTAACAGCAACCTATCCTTCTGTTTGAGCCAACACAAGGATTAGGAGCTGGGTTCCCACTGGGAGTTTAATGGCTGGCTAAGACGCTCTGTGTTCTGAGCTGGGAAGCGGGGAGTTCCCACACAAGACTTCTGAGGAAACGTTTGAGAAGATTCCAGTAAATTATTGCTCTGCTGCCTTGACAGATGGGTGAAGTGGGCATCTTTGGCACACTGGATTTGGGAAACTTGCTCTACTGACAATGCAACTGTCCTGGGCTAGTTGGTATCCAGGACAGAGATGGACGTTGTTCTTGGGTATGCTAATCAGCTTCTTTTGGCATCCCCGCTGATTCTGAGCATCCCCATCTTGGTGCTTGACATCTGGCTTTTCCACTTCCTGCTGGGTTGTTCAGGGGAGCTGGGCCGCCCAGGGATGTGTTTGATCGGACTGAACTAGACCAATGCCATTAAAATAGTAATCATTTTTCTTCTTTGCTGACATTAAAATATCTTCTGGTGGTTTTCTGTGCTGGCCTTGCATCCCAGACAAGGCTAGAACAGCTCAGCCTTTAATGACATGAGTGCAGGCACGCAACCTCGCCTTTGGCTGTTACATGTGCTGAGGTCCTGCCAATAGTTAATGTCAAAATTACTGGGTTCAAAGTAGCAAGTAATGCAGTGTGTGTGTGTGTGTGTGTGTGTGTGTGTGTGAGGGATAAGGACATAACAAAGTCACATTGCAAAAGTAACATACCAACCCATGAGTGTTAAGCTGCATCAGCAGATTAACTCAATGGTGGGTAGACCTTTGGTCCCCATGGGCCACATGTAATACTGGAACTGCTGCTAGGTTTTCAAAATAGCAATAAGGGACAATATGAGTTTGAACATGCAGAGTTGACTGTCAGGAAGTACCTATGAACAGGCTTGTGTTCTACCAAAGTACTAAATGAAAGTACAGTCTATCTTCCACATTCACTAGGGCTAGGAGTGCAAGAGACTTGCAAAGTGGAAAAATCACAAATATCAAAATGTGCATGTATGTGTCTGTGGGAAGGGGACCGAGGGTCCAAACCAGGTCAGGGAAAGGAGGTAAGTGGGCATGGTGGCCCTTCCTCTCTCGTGCCTATCTCCTTCCTTGAGTGTGTGTGGGGCAACAGGAGACAGTTTATGGTGCTGAGAATTTGGGCTGCAAGCTGTCCTTAGCTGGCCAGCAGTGGCCAGCGGAGGAAGACCAGAATCAGGTTTTTAAAGGTCTGTGCAGCCTGATTGGAGCTGCTGAGAGGGAAAGTTCCCCAGGAAAGAAGCACCTGACATGGAGTGCAGGGGTTGGAGAAATTTGCAAATAATCAGTTCAGCAAAAGTGGAACCCACAAATTTAGCGGGCTGACTGTATTGATTTCAGTTAGCTTAGCCATTTATTTCTCTGTGAAATTAAGACATTGTCCACATTGATTATTACGTGATGCATACATTTCTGTCATTCTGAAGGGCCCACACCCCAAAATATGGGATTTGTTGGCATCTTGTCCAGTCTACATAAAAGGGAAAGCTTTCCAACCCTCAAATATGGAACACCCTTTATAATAACAAAATTCTGTGGGCCCTGGAACAGACAAGCTTTCCAGCCCTCAAATCTGGGCCATCCCTCATACTAAGGGACCCCTGGCAACCCCAAGTGATGGGCTGTGGGTTGCAGGCCACACCTGATATATACTCACATAGGCACATAAAAACAAATGATGCATCCAATGAATGTGATGTGAAAGAGAGGCTGAGTGTCAGGATGTATGTAAAAGGTTTAATTCCAGAAGTGGAGTGGCCTTCTTCATACAGAATGCAATCATTAATAAATAATACTTTGAACCAGGTAGAGCTGCTTGTACAGACATAAAAGGTTACTCTTTGTATACTTACAAAGCATTTTCAGAATGGGAAGCAGATCATCATACTTTTGCAATTTATTTATATGCAATTTAACATGAGGCTCATGGGAACATAGCATTTGTACTTCTTTGGTCTGAGCCTTTGCTTGTCGTCGTTAATGCATATGTATAAGTCATACTCTCTCAGCCTCAGAGGAAGGCAAAAACAACCCCCCCCCGAACAAATTTTGCCAAGAAAACCACATAACAGGTTTGATTTAGGGTCACTATAAGTCAACAATGACTTGAAGGCGCACAAGAGCAACAAACAGTCACCCATCTTTTCCTTTCACTGGTCTTTGAAGAACTGTACAAATCTTTCTTAACCAAAATATGTTGAGCTATTTGGTAGCATAAAATCCTTTTCATACATCCTGAGAATCAATCTCCCTTGTGTTGTATATTTATTACACATATATCTCGCCCTCTCCTTGTGGAGATGGCATATGTGGCCTTTTTATCCTCAGAACAGCCCTGCAAGGTAGATTAGACACAGGAAGAATGGGCCAAGGGCCAAAAGCTTAGTTATAACTGAGAATGAATTTGACCCTGCAATTCATGGGCACTAGTTCACCATTCTAATCAGTACACTAGACTGCTGGAGATGATATGAAGCTGGAGATGATATGAAGCTGAGTGTTGCCATTTTCATCTGCTTGCAGTGCTGTCAGAGGAGCCCTTGAGCGCAGCTAGCCAGAAGTGCAACACCATTTACAAAGGGTTTGCTGAATGCCTGATCAGCCTCGGAGACAGCATGGCTCAAAGTGTTCAGCAACAGCCAAGTGACAACAGCAATCATGAGCAGCAGGAGTTGGACACCATCTGCAAGTGAGTGCAAGATTCTTCCTCCTAGGTTATCTGTAAGTAAGAACTGAGCTTGCGGGAAAGTTTCTTTTATGGACCACAACTCCTAAAATCCCCCAGCATAGCACAGCCAGAGAGCATGCTGACTGTGTAGCATACAGGCATGCCCTGCTTTTTGATGCTTAATTTTTTGGCGTTCCGCTTTTCTGTAAATTATAGAGACGTACCATTCTTTCAACATAGGGTCTGCTCTTTTGTCAGTTCTTCTCCTCTTGCTTTCTTCCTGAAAGAAACATGAGGAAATTATGGAGGCTCATTTGGGACTGTGCATATGCAGTCCAGAGCAAGCCTCCATAATTCCCTCAGACTGCCTACAGGAAGAAGGCAAGAAAAGAACTGATGAAAGACTAGGTTCTGCTTTTCAACCAATTCTGCTTTCTAACAGTGCTCTTGTCCCTAACCCATCAGGTAAGTGGGGGATGCCTGTATAAGGTGTGCTAGTCAAAACAAAATTAAAAAAAAAACCAACCTTCCCAAGGTCTGGTAGGAATGTTCAGACTATAGCACCTCAGAGGACCATAGAAGTTCCATCTTCTTCATGCTGGAACTCATAGAATTTTCAATTGGAGGATTCTGGAAGCTGTAATTCAAAAAAGCAAGGCCTGGCTGTTTGTCTAACTGGCCCAGGATTGTGTACTCTAACCAGCAGTCTTTCTCCAGTATCCTCTATCTCCTAGTTCTTTTAACTGGAGATGCCCTAAGACTGAACTTGGGGAGTCTGCCTGCATGTACCCTTTCTGAAGTTTCCAGCCCACTCAGAGACTCAAAACTCATGTAAGGAACAGCTGGAGCTGGCAGCATGGAGGCAAACAAACACTGGGAGGGCTCTGGTATTTCCTGTTCAGCATTAACTATACAGTGATGGGAAACTTTCCATGATTGGTAGGGAGGGTATACTAGAACCCCAGAACCACATTGAAGTTCAATCTACTGGTGCCACTGCCAAAATTTGAAGGCCACCACTGCTGCTGAAATTCATCAGCAACAGTTCCCAATGGTGTAGGAGACTGCTAGAATGCCTTGCTGCATCACAGAACCAAAAGGCTGTGGCACAGAGTGTCTCACAGGGGTTCCAGAGCCCTGAGGTGCTTTGTTGTGATATTTCACAACATTGGGTAGCAGCTGCACCTGGAAGCAGCAGGGATGAAGTGTGATGGTGGGGACCACAAAAAAGGGCTTGAAGGACTTCCTGTTGCCTATCGCAATCTAGTGCCAAGAGTGAGCACGAGCAACTTGTTGTTGTTGATACCATCAACATCTGTATCATCCCACCTTGTCCCCATAGAAGGAAACAAATTTAGATAAGGTAAAAACATATAGGGAAAAACATAGGAAAAGTTATAGTTAAAATATAATTAAACTATCTATAGAATTAAGAAGAATTTAAACATATACATTAAAAGGGCAAAAAATTAAAACAATATAGCACATTGTTAAAACTCTTCTCTTATAAAGATTTATTTCCTCAAAGATTTCTGGAATAAAAAAAGCCTTTTTTGAGATACATGCATCTCAGGCCCTTTCCACACATGGAGGGGGAAACGCTCTAAAACGGAGCTTACCAGCAGCTGGGTAAGTCCGTCGCCATGCGGAGCAGCGCGATCTCGCTGTTCTGCAGTCCTCCGGCGTCCAAAATGGCGGCCTCGGTGTCCAAAATGGCAGCTTCCGGCTGGCGGAGGCTCTCCACCAACCGGAGAAGCTTGCCAGCCTAAAGCCCGCCCCTGGCAGATCTGCAGGCACGCACTAGTGCGTGCCTGCAAATCTGCACCAGAGCGTGGCGACGGAGCTGCACGGGGCTGTGCACTGCGTGCTTTTTAAAAACCTCTGAAAAGAGGTTTTTAAAAAACATGCCACGCCACCAGTTCTGGTCGCTTTGGAGCGGATTGAGGTGCGGAACTACGAAAAATAGTCCGCCCCAATCCACTCCACAGTGCAGAAGATCTCCATCGGAGGTCGCTCTGCACCATTTTAATACCCCGGTGCGGAAAGGGCTTCAGTTCCTAGCAGTGGTCTCTGAGCACAAAGAAGTTAGCAATGTAGAGTGTGTAGATGCATTCAGAGCCCCAGCCTCACTAATGGGGGAGTCCATTGGTTTTAGGTCTGCCACAGATTTTTAGAACTGCTAAATGAATATGCTTTCTTCTAAAAGTATTTAATGTTAGAAATACTTGCATGGACAGTTTCCAGAGGGATAGCTCCATGAGTCCTCTGGCACCCTAAGCGTTAATACTATCAGGCACTCAGTGGTGCCCATCGTTAGATTGGAAATTAGAGTAGTAGATTAGTGGCCTTGGAGTAGATGCTAGGCTAGTAACAGCTGCAGCTGCAGACAGATAATGAGACACTACTAGAAAGGAATGCAGGGGAGGGCTTGGGATCTTCTCTACGTTGCCAGTCTGAGCTCTGAAGCCATCTTCATGTACTACAGTTCTAAAATAAAATGCTTTGAAAAGAAGCTATGAGGCTGTGGTTCTTTGAGATCTGAGAAATACATTTGTTATAACATAAGGATTCATAATAAATCTGTTAGCTTTCCGGTGTCACAATACTCTTTGTTGGTCTGGATAGGGCACGAAAGAGATGAGGATAGGGATTGAGATCGCGGGCTGAAAACTGATCACTTTTTAAAAAGCTACATTTATGTCTTACCTTTTCCCCAATAAGATCAAGGCAACATATATCGTCTGTCAACTTTATCCTTTGAAAAAAATTGTGAGATAAATCAGGCTGAGAGAGAGTAACTGGTTTAAGGTTTTCAGATTCATAGCTTGGTAGGGACTTGTAGCTGGATCATCACAGCCTCAGTCCAACATTTTGAACAGTACATAAAAGTGAGTGGGAGAGGACAAGTATAACTGGAGTGCAAGTAGAAAGAGGAATCTAATGAAGGAGAGATGTGTCACATCAGGATTAAGGCATGTAATGTAAGAAGGCTGGGGCTGAGAAGAAGAAATGAATGGAGCCAAAAGCAGGTAAGACCTTGCAAAAGCAACTGAGAGGGAAGGAAAGTAAGAAATTGGAATATGATCTGATATAGGCCATTTCTGCACTAGAATGTTATGGAATCCTGGAGTTTCCATAAACTGCAAACCTCAGGATTCCATAGGATGTTGAAAGTGGAGTAAAGCATTATAACAGTCTAGTGCAGAAATGGCCATAGATTCAGTCATCTGGGTGTCACTCAGCATCAAAAGCAACAGAGGCTAGTAATACCATCAAGGCTAACACATTTTATTTGCTTTTCTAAGATAGCACCCAGCTTTATCAGACATGACATTATAGTTAAGCAATTACTTTTAAGGTCTCTGTGAAATCTGCAGGGCCAGAACTAGCGTACTTCTGGATCAGTCACTGAGGAACACAAGTGAGCTTGTTTTACTGCTCTAATGAGCTGCTTGTGAGCTTCCCAAAGGCACTGAGTTAGGCTTTGTGAGGTAACAGGAAACAAGACTGAATAGATCTTTGGTCTGATCCAGCAGGGCTCTTCTTATGTATGAACATCTTTAATTTGCCCTCCTGCCAAAGTACATTTAGTCAAATGCCTTCTTTTCTTCTCTGAAGAAACATTCCTGTGAGCTAGGTTGAGCTGAGGGAGTATGACTGGCCCAGGTTTGCCTGGCAGTTTCCATGCTGAATGAGGATTTGAATTTGGATTGCTCTCGCCCTAGCCCCTCTCTAATCCAATAGTGACTAATGGCTTCTGCATTACCAAGGTGGTGAATACTTTCCAAGTTTCAATCTGCACTTTAAAAGAACTATCCAAGGTGCTATTCTAGTTTGGAGAATAAGTGTTGGTGTCTTAGACAACTCCTTTAAAAGACTGACTGCCTCACTGGTATGGAAACTGCCACCAGACTAACATCAATACTGGCACTAGTTGCTGGTTTTTCAAATATGACTGCAAACTTGTGGGGAGGTGAGCACCTGAAGACTCTGGCCAGGGGTCCAGGTTCAGTGTTGCTGGATTTCTCCACTGCTTGAAAAATCTTCTTTTAACAGAGGAGGAGCTGTATTTAGTTGTGGCCTCCTTCTTGACTCCTTCAGGCAAGTACTGCCCCATGTAAATAGAGCCACCCCATCTCATTTCTCCCTCTTCATTTTTTTAATTGGGGAGAGGCTAAATCATGGATGTGAACCTCTGGCCCTCCAGATATTTTGGGCTGCAACTCCTACAGTGCCTATTCCAACTGGGACTTCTGGGGCTTCTTAAAACAGTAAGCAGGGGCAAACCCTAAAAAAAGATCCTTCCCTGCTGGAGATGTCAGAGCCTGGCTTAGTGTTCACTCTTGAATCTCTCTCTTTCAGATCCTGGGATGACTTCCACATCTGTGCTACCCAGGTCTTGTCCAGCTGCCCTGAGGAAGCAGCCAACATCTGGGAGTCCCTTCGGCAGGAGTCCAGGAAGATCCAGTTTCAGGGGAATTTGCATGACCTGTGTAGCTCCCGGGCCCAGCCAGCAGGCAATGGAAGAGCTTCAGATATGGATGAAACCAACAAGGAGACCTTGCGGGGAGCAGCTTGGCTCCCCCAGCCCATCCTTATGGGCACCCTGACTCTTATGGCTCTTGTGGCTTTAGTGCCCTTTGCCTAACTTGGGAGCAGAGGGGAGGCCTTCCTTACTCCCCTCTTATCCACGGTAGTACAGACTGGTGGCCTGGCACTACCTCCTTCCAGGGAATTGGATGAGGGTGGCAGTGGTGCTTAGTGCATTCTGGTGGTGGGACAATGTGGTCCACTGGGTGGAAGAACCTAGAGGCTGTAGGCTTGTCTGTCTTGTACCTGCCCTGCTAGGAGAAGCCAGGTTGTGTGAAAGGTGCTTCTCCTGTCCCTATGCACTTTGTCTGACCAGCTGGCACCTCCAACAACTCAAATGCCCTGCCCTCCTCTACCCATGCTTCCTCATCCCTATCTGAGCCAGCCCTACTGTCAGAGTGAAGTGGCCACTTCAGGCAGCAGATTTTTAGTGTCATGAAAAGGCAGCAGTTTGTAAGCTATGAATTACTGTGATTGAGTTGGATACTGATTGACATAAATCACAGCAGTTTCAATATCTAAGTAAAAAATGGATTCCATTTTTTTTAACTGCCAGGGCAGAGAAGAGATGCTTGTGGAGTTTTCTGCCTCAAATGCCAAAATAATTTGGTTGGCCTTGAGTACTATGCATCTGAACGGTTCTGCTTCACATAACAAAATATCTTAGGGCTCCATTAGCTACATCAGTTTCTAGCATCCTTCCTCTGTCATGCTGTACCCCCCCCCACCAAGAGGACTAGGGTCAAAGGTACTGTCCTTCTCTGTGCTATTAAAAGAGTTACCTTTTTTTAATTCCAACTCCCAGGTTCCCATTGGCTGGAATCCTATTCAGAATCCAGAATTATACATATGGATATAGGAAGTGACCTTATACTGGGTCTGTCCGTTGATTCATTGAGCCCAATAATGTTAATTCTGACTGGCAGCAATGGCTGCCCAGGAGTTCAGGCAGGATTCTTTCCTAGTTCTACCAAGACATCCCTGGTATTCCTTGGTGGTTTCCTGTCCAAGCACTAACCAGGCTTGAACCTGCTTAGCTTTTGAAATCAAATGAGATCATATGTGTTCAAGGCAGTATGGTGGTTAAATTCTGGGAACTGCAATCCAAAAAAAAAAAAAGCTCCAACAACTTCTCCAAGCAGTAGTGTGGCTGTGAAAGAGCATTAACAGTCTGTTGGACAGAAGGAGTGACTCCAGCTGTTCCCATCCTACAAGACTTTTCTGTTTGTGACCGGATTGAAACCCAGATGTCCCCAGTGAACATCTGCCCTTAAGGACCAGCATGAACAGTGTGCAGCCACTTCTGCAGGAGTGTCCTCCTGTGTATTTCTCTGGCGTTCAGCCATCATTTGAGATTTGGAAGTGCAAGTTGTCTTTTGTGTTGGATAGCATTCCTTTCCTATTCATCTACTTACCTGGCTTCTCTGCTGTCTGTAGGGTTCTCCCATTTGGAGAGTACCTTACAACTTTGAAGGCCTGAATTTCTGCAGTGGTAGGTACACTTTCTATGTGCTTCTTATATCCTGTGCCCTTTGCAGGCATGCTCCACAGAGCTTAGAGATGTTACTTCGTTTGGATCATGACTCTCAAAATCCATGGGGTGAATTTGGGAATTGTAATCCTCCAAAAGTAATTTTTCTCTTTTCTTTTTAATCTATTTATTTATTAATTTTATCACAAACACAAAGAATCTAATTCACAAAAAACCCTAAAATTCAACTAAATGTAAAACACAATGCTAAAACACTAAGCTGAAACACTGAATGCTAACTAAAACACTAAATACTAACTACTTGAAACACAAAAGGGCTCTGATCCCCCAGGTCAAACTACAATGAAAGAAATAAAAAATAAAATTATATTATTCTGCTATTACAGATTCTCTAGATTTACTAGTAACTATAACGACAGATTATTGCTTGGTAGATTTCTTTTTGCTCAAAAATCCATAAATGCTTTCCAAGTTTTCAAAAACAAAAACTAAAAACCACCCAAAAACTTCAGTTGGCTTATCTTTTAAAACCTATGTCAGTCTGGTAATTTGGGCTAACTCAGCAACCTTAACAATCCGTTCTTTCATCATCGGTGCTTTGGTCCGTTTCTAGGTTCAGGCAAACACTGTTCTTGCTACTGCTGTATATCATAGAAGTAATCCATGTTAATGATCTAACTGTTTTTCCATAATACCCAGCAAAAAACATTCCTGGTGACATTACAAAATCCACCTTTAAATTTTTTTGGATTAACACGTAATTCTCAGACCAATAACTTTTTGCCTTCTTGCAAGTCTACTATAGTTGGAGAAAGGAGCCCTTCCTATCTTGAAACCCCTCTCCCTGCAAAAGAAAGAAAAAAACTTTTTTTTTCTAAACACAAATGCTTTCTACCCACTAGATTCAGCAGGCAGGAGAATGGACTTGTACTGAAGATGATGAATGAAAACTCCTCCATCATCTCAACTGGCATCTTCTGCTCCCTGCCTTTGTCTACTTCTGCACCACCCTTTTCCTAGTGGAGATGGGGTGGTAGTAGAAGGAACTGCGGGAGGTCTTGATCATCCAGCTAGAAAACATGCAATTGGTGTTCAAGAATGCTTTGCTAGGGCGGGCTGCTCTTCTTTCAGAAAGCAGTTGTGTTCATGCCACACAGGTATCTGTTGGAATGAGAAGTAATTGGGCAGATGGAAGCTGCCTGATTATTGGTGTCAGCTGTTCAAATGTATCTCTATATTTCTATTAAAAAGCACTTTTACATTTCTCTTGCCTTGTCCTGTGTTATGTATCACAGATCACACCTGGTGTTGTCTGTCATAGTTTCTCGTCACCACGACCTCTTGCCTGTCATGTGTTCCTAATCACATTTACCTGGAAATCAGTATCATTAATTTAAAGAAGTTCAGAAAACAACACTGTAAGTTGTTCCATGACTCAGCAAGTGAGAACTTAACTTTCTTGTGATTTTTCTTAAAAGGTGAGATACCAAGATACAAAACATGCACACAAGCCTGGAATTGCAAGCACACCTTTCTTTCTCTTTCTTATGTAAAGATTATGTGTGTTGTTCTTTACGTAGCCAAAAAAGAGAATCAACAGGTTGGGGGAGACAAGTTTACAAAAGTATGATAAACTTTTAGGGAGGAAAAACCCTAGGAAGATTGTGACAAGAGCCCACTCCTCTCCACGTTGACCTTGCTGTTCCAACCCTTGGGCTCCAGTCATTCACCTTGGATGTTTACCCTCAGGATCTCTCCCTGGGTCTGGTACTTGGGCTGCAAGGTGGCTGTTGTTCCAGAGAAGTGGTTGATTTGGTAAACTCTGACCAGTTTTCCTTAACAATTAATAAAAAATCCAGGTAAGAGAGGTAGAAAATAAAAACAGTTAAGGTTCATTATACTACAAAACAAATATCTAGCTTTATGATGGTTTCATACACACAGTGCATGGTAATCCTTCTGGCTCAAACAAAGTAACATTTCTCCCCAAACGCTCTCCACACTGTCTGGTCCCCAAAACCTAGTTCAGATCTTCTCTGTCCCCCTCCTTCTAACTATCCTGCACACTATTTCTGATCCCCTAACTTTTTCAGCCTAACTACCTTAAAGGCACCAGATCCCAGCTGATTTTGGAAGCTCTGGTTAGTACTTGGATGGGAGACAGCCGATGAATACAAGGTACTGTAAGTAGTATTTCAGACAAAGGAGCTGGCACAACCACCTGTTTGAGTATTCCTTGCCTAAGAAAGCCCTATAAAATCAATGTTACTGCCATAAATTCACAGATGACTTGGAGACAGATGCATGTACACACACACACATATATATGCACACGCACAGCACTGTTTCATCCTGCTCCTATCTAATTCTTTAACAGCATCTTTAACAGAGAGCCTTATATTCTTCTGTCCCAGAGGCCTACCTTCACGTCAGTCCATGAACTGTGATTGGTTGGCTCTAATCGGGCTCGTTCAGCGTCTCACAAGGAGGAATCCCCAAAAACTACCTAGTGAGGCCTGAATGTGCAGAGAGGTCACAAAACAGTTGTGGTTGGAAAAGTTAGGAATGGAAAATTAGACTAGGAGATGGGGATGGAATCTTGACTGAAACCCTTAACAATGTTCTACAATGAACTGTTTTGTTGCAAGTCCCAGTTGCTACATTTTTTTTTTACTTTGAAAGTCTAGGCTTGCCTCTCTCCCTGCTTATTTCCATTGCTGACATGCCAAAAAAAAAAAAAATCAAAGAAAAATGCTAAGATTACTTTTGAACATACTTCTATGGCCATTTCCGCACTAGCCTGTTACAGTGCGATGATTCCACTTTCAACATCCTCTGGAATCCTGGGGTTTGCAGTTTCAGGAGGGGCCAAGTTGCCCCTCCCGAAACTGCAAACCCTAGGATTCCAGAGGATGTTGAAAGTGGAATCATCGCACTGTAACAGGCCAGTGCGGAAATGGCCTATGATATCAGCCCACAGTGGCTATCCATATCCTTTGAAGAATATGGCCAAATTTCAAGGCCACTATGAGGGAAAAAGCTCTGTTCATTGTGGCACTCTGACTGATCTGTTTCAAACTTGGAATATGAAGAAGGGACTCGTGGGCTGATTTCTAGGGTCACTGGAGAGTGAGTTGGTCTTTGTGTATTATACCCATGGGGAACTTTTGCTCTCCAGGAGTAGTTGAACTCCAACTCCCATCAGCCACTGCCAGCATGGACAATAACTGCGAATAATGGGAGTAGGGAGAGCCAGCAACACTGGCAAAGCCACAGGTTCCCCATTCTTTTGACTGCCTTCCTTCCACACCGCACAGACTGGAACACAGGGTAGAAGACAATGAGAGATGCATTCCCGCAGTGACTTGTGGGGAGGAATGGGAGAGAGGAGAGAGGGTGTGTTAACTGGCACATGTTCCTTCCTTAAGGGTATTAACGGCTTTGCTTGGATTTGAGCTCAGTGTTCCCAGTGCTGCTCGCCCATAATGTAATTAATCTGCCTTTTTGCTTAAAGCCTCCACTGAGTGCTCAACATCACCTCTGCTTCAGCCCAATTAAGCCCTTGCATCAGTTCTGTGGCTGTGCCGTGCATCTCCTGGCACCTGCTCTATGTCTTCCACTTATGGTGGTCATACAAAGTACTGCATCAGTCTCCCAAGGCTGGTAAAACTTCTACTGTGGCACAGGAATAGCTCTTCTTTCATTTGGTTTCTTCAGTGGGCCAAATCAAAGCCAGATCAGACTAGTTGTTCATATATGAGATGGAAGCTGATCCAATCGTTTTAGGACCCTTCAGTATAGAATTGGGAGAAACAGGTACGCTTGTTTCATGTTAAGTGCCCTCTAGAGATGCATGGGGCATTTCCAGCATATTTTGGGCCCACTCTGGGCCAATCTAAGTCCAAGAGAGGGCTTTTTTGAAACAGGAAGCAAACAGGAAGTGATTTCCACTCACTTCTTGTTGTTAAAAAATGGCCCAGGAAGACACCAAAACATGGTGAAAACACCCCACGCACCCTTAGAGGGTACTTAACTTGAGAGTGGAACAGAAGGTCCAGTCACTCATTTGAAAAAGGCTTGGAGAAGGAAAAAACAGTGAAGCTAAGAGGAGGACTTTTGGTGAAATAGCTAGGAGAACATACCTGTGGTTTGCGGCTGTTAAGGGCCATTAGAGTAAAGACAAATCACTCTAAAATGTGGGGGTGGAGAGATGAAAATGGGGAGGGCTGTGTGGAACCTTCTAGTGTTCTGTGAAGGAACCAGGGCAGTCCCCCAACCCTTGCCAACTGCCCAGCCCTGACCCAGAAGAAAGCACAGGAATGACCAAGCAAGCCATGACAGGATTCCTATTTCATCCTGGAAACAGCATCCTGTTTCATCCTTAAACAGCAACTTTTCTTTTTTAGACTTTTTGCAATTTTAATTTAAAATATAAGAGCTGTAGCTTTGTTTGTTAAATTCAGTGTGTTTTATAAGATGAACCTATGCAGTCAGAAGCCAACACAACTGAACAGGAGCTTATTCTTAATAATTTGTTGTTTGTTAATGTGTTTCTGACTTATGGCAACCCCAAGGTGAACCTGTCATGGGGTTTTTTAGGGCTGAGTGTGTGTGACACACCCAAGATCACTCAGTTGGTTTCCATGGCCAAGCGAGGAATCGAACCCTGGTCTCTGGGGACATAGTCCAGCACTCAAAGCAGTACACCACATTGGCTCTCTGCATAAGACTAATTGCAATCATTCCCCATAACCTTAATTTTCCAGTGCTAACTTTCCAGATTTTACTTTAACTGCCATGGTTATATCCGACGGAACCCTGTGATTTGAAGTTTACAGAGGGGCATTTAGAATTCTTGGCCAGAGACTTCTAGTTCCTCACCAACCCACATAAACTCAAGCATTCTGTAGGATGAAGTCATGGGAAGTTAAAGTGGAATGATAGTGCTATGTTTGTGTAGTGTGCAAAATCCCCCAGAAAACTGTTAATGCCTAAGCTGCATGCTAATACTTTGCAAGGAACTGAGACCACCTGTCATCTCAGTTACCTGCTTGGCTTGCATTTGCTCTGTCTTCTTCCCTTGAACTCTACATTGCCTCCTATGTTGAAATCCTCACAGGGACAATGCATCCACAGAAAGCACAGCTGCATTTGCTCTTGTCTGTAGTGTGTTCCCACAATTTATCATCACAGAACACACTTCCACCTATCTTGGTTGTGTGCCTTAAAGTCATTTCTGACTTACGAAGATCCTAAGGTAGACTTATTAAAGCTTTATTCAGAAGGGATTGGTCATTGTCTCTCTGTGTAAACAACTTTTTATCTGTCACTTCTGGCTAATGTGCAGTGTCAGATTACTAAAATTATAACTAAAATGGCAGCAATGTGGATGTGCTGAAGTGTCCAAGTGCACATCACCACCATGTAATAATATGGGAGGTGAGCCTTCATACTTTTTCCCATTCATAGGTGTTCCTGGAACAGAATGGAACCCCCACAGATACAGAGAGTCCACTGTAGTTTGCAAGCTGTCATAGACTACATGCAGAAAATTTTTTAAAAATTGAAACAAGGATTTTTTAAATTTTTGATTGAAACTAAAAAATATCCTTTGAAGGGCTGGTTTTACAGGGATTAAGAACTTCCAGGCAACCTCTTCAACCATTTGAGCCAAAGATCCCATCTGAAAAATGCACATCACTTTCTTTTATCCCTGGGTCCCATTTTGTTCTTGTTCAAAAATTATTAGGACATATTAAGAAGGAAGGAGGCCTCATTCTGGATTGCTGGAATGTAGATTTACAGATCCTAGGAAAATTACTTTTTTGGTCTATAACTCCTAGATCTTCCAGCCAGCTTGGCCACAGCAGCTATAGAGCTATAGTCCAAGAAAGTAATTCTTCTTCTTCTTCTTCTTCTTCTTCTTCTTCTTCTTCTTCTTCTTCTTCTTCTTCTTCTTCTTCTTCTTCTTCTTCTTTCCAAGCCCTTTTCTGTTCTCTGAAGCAATGAGTTGTCTAAAGGCTCCTTTGCACTACAGATTTTTATTTCACTTTAACTGCCATGATAACATCCTATGGAATCTTGACATCTGCAGTTTGTTCTTGTTATGTGCCTTCAAGTCATTTCTGATTTATGGTGATCCTAAGGCAAACCTATTGTGGGGTTTTCTTGGTGGAATTTTGTTCAAAGGGGGTTTGCCTTCGCCTTCCTCTGAGGCTGTCAGAATGTGACTTGCCCAAGGTCATCCAGTGGGCTTCCATCGCTGAACGGGAATTTGAACCTTGGTCTCCAAAGTTGTAGTCCAATGCTCAAATCACTGTGCTAAGCTGGCTCTCAGCATTTGCAGTTCGACAGGGATATTTCAAATCCTGCACCAGAGAATTCTAGTGCCTTACCAAACAACAAACCCCAGCATTCCATGGCATGGCTATTAAAGTGAAATATAGTGTTATAATTGTGAAATGTGAAAGGCCCTAGCAACAGCCATCAAAGCTATTATCTATTTTGAGTCCTAGTCTTGGGGGGAAAGGTGGAGTATCAGTGAAATGATTGATTGATTGGTTGGTTGGTTGGTTTCACTTCAGACTGAAAATTATAAAATGGGCAGTGGTCACAGAGCTATTCTGGGGGTGCATAGAAGCTGTTCTTGTATCCAAGAATGATCAGAAGGGCAGCTTATTATGGAGGAGGTTGTTTGAGCAAGTGAACTAACCTTGAATTTTTGGCTGTCATCAGTCTGTTGTTTGTGGATCTGAATGTAACAGCAATCTGACTTTACAAGCAAGTTGCACTCCCTCTCTCTCTCTCTCTCTGCGGCAATTAGCTCAGCATTTTCTGAACGACACAAACAAGAACCAGGAGCCCCTTGAGAGCCTTAGCTCCAAAGGCCCATCCTCACCTCAGGCACTTATTTTCATCTTGTGCTCTGTCCTGTCACGCTTTGGGGAACAACAGTCTATTGGGGAACAACAGTCTTTGGGGAACAACAGTCTATTGTTAAGTCCTAATATAGGAGCAGGTGGATGAGATGTGCAGGAAGCACATTCTAGCCACATACCGCATGTTAGGTGCAGTTAGGCTTGTAGAATTATAGAGATGGAAACGACTACAAGGGCCATCCAGTCCAGCCCCCTGCCATGCAGGAATACACAATCAAAGCACTCTTGGTGGATGGCCATCCAGATTGTTTTAAGCAGAGCCTGGAGTTCCTTTTTGGCCTATACTTCCCAGAATCCATGAGCTAGCATGGCTGTGGGCCTTCCCCAATGTGATTTTCTCCTGTTGAATTGAACTGTAATTCTTATCACCCTGCACCAGTATCGCCAATGGCCTTTCCCTGCCACCTGCTCCCTGTTGCTTTGTAAAACTGGAGGTGCTCAGTAATTGAAGCAGAAACTTTATCATATCAACAGTGTGCTCCAAACCCATCACCGCTCTCCAAAGAGGACACCGTGGAAATGTGACTGAATAGCTAATTTCTTACAATAGCAAAAGTAAAAGCTATGCCCTCTTGTGAAGAAGGCAAAGTAACTGAGAGCAGTCAATCCCAGCACAGAGAACTCTGTGAGGAGAGGGAAGGGCTCCAGTGAGGAGGAGGATTTTTTTTTTTTTAAAGAACAGAATCCGTCGGTGACAGTTGGGAATAGACTGTGAAAGGAGTCAGTTGTGAGAATCTGAGTGGAGTGTATCAGTTCTGGCTGTCTGAGTAGATTTAGGGAGAAGGGTCTGACATAACTAACTGAATTTGAATAGTGTTAATTGTTTGGAAATAAAAACTGGAAGCTGAGAGGAATTCTTCTCTCTGTTATTAAACTATTTGTTATTTTATAAAACTGACTCTGGACAGCATCATTTACCCTGAAATAAGACTGATTCATGCTTACCATAAAGAAACAAAATCTAACATGCACACTAATCCGTAGTGAGGTCACCTGAAGACCTAGGATTCCAGATCCAACGAAATATTTTAAAAGGGGACCAGAGGGCAAGGTGGCAGTGATCAATTAACAAGGCTAGGAATTGCAGAGCCAGCCAGAGATGGAAATCTATCATACCCCTCCAAATGGTAATTCTGAAGGGACAGAGAATGTGAACCTGTTCCCCAGCCCCACTGCCCATG
The DNA here is from genome assembly GCA_948472985.1 of Iguana delicatissima. Lineage (NCBI taxonomy): Eukaryota > Metazoa > Chordata > Lepidosauria > Squamata > Iguanidae > Iguana > Iguana delicatissima. Next base: position 656,163 of record CAOKZL010001411.1, read on the forward strand.
GCTGTTTTTTCCCCATTGGGTAAATGATATTTGAAAGTATTGAATTTGCCTTTGTCTTTTTTTTAAGGGTTTCCAATTCAGTTCAATGTAATGTAATATTGTAATTTTATTGTGATATGGCATTGTTCATGGCTTCAAGAGGACTTTGTGTAGAAAGCCAGACTATCTATCTATCTATCTATCTATCTATCTATCTATCTATCTATCTATCTATCTATCTGTAAATCACAGTGTAAATCCACCTCAGGTGTTATTTGCATAGTGGAGGAAAACATATTAATAGAATAAATAAATGAATAAATAGAATGGCAGGTATGGCCCAGAAATATCAGTGTGTGGTCAAGGTAGCAAAAACAAAGAAAAACAGACAACCTAGGAGAAGCTTAAGCAGTATGTTTTTACCTGAGTCTACTGGGAAGGTCAAGATTCTGAATCCCCTGTTCTTTTCCCACTGAATTAATAGAGTGCAAACTATTTTTTGCATCTTGAATTCATTTTGCAGCAACTGAAGTAAGCTGAGAACAAAGGGGGAAAGTGGAGGAAGGAGAGAGAAACTGAGACATTTGAAAAGCAGCTGAAAAAAATGGTATGACAGAGGATTAATTGGGACTCCACATAGGCATTGGCAAAATAAGAATTTTACTGAAATGATTATATACAGCTTCTTGAGAGGGATCTCAACACAGGTCTGCAGAAGACTTTCTCCTAATTCAAGGAAAAAGGAGAAAAATACAGTGTGGTTGCTACTATACAATTAAGTTTACATTTAGCTCAGTGCATGAATGCAATGTTTCACATGTAAGTCACCTGCTCTCTCACTGTGGTTATGACAACTGTCATCATGACCTGTAGATGAACAGGTTAGCAGTTTGGAACGGGAAATGCCCTTCGTAAATATCCATGCCTGGCGGTTACGGCAAGGTCCCTCAACATTTAAAAGCGGCCAGCAGGGAGGATAAGCTGCATATTCTTCACTTAACAATTTTGACAATCCTGTGTTTAAGAGTGAATTAGTGCTGGATCTCTGCAGGATTCAGCTAAGAGGATAAGCCAGCCTGCAAGCTATGTGTGAATAACAGAGGATATGCAGCTCAGACTGAGGGGTTACTAGATGCATAATTTATGCACACTCTGAAGATCACATATCATTAACCTTAAGTAACTAAACAGTGCCAGTCACACTGCAAAAGAAATGAAATAATGAAGTCACAGTTGTAAAGTAGTATATTTATTATATCTTTTTAAATTATGCAAGGGAAAATAAATTAATTAAGCTTAACTCGTTGTTTGTAACTAGTTAGTTCTGAGGCTCATGTGATTCTGTGATATTGAGAGGGAAACTCAGGGCCTTTTGTTGCTGTTGTGTCTTTTCAAGTTGTTTACAACTGTAGTGACCCTAAGGCAAACCTCTTACGGGGTTTTCTGGGCCTGAGAGTATGTGATAATACCCAAGATCACTTAGCGTGTTCCCGTGGCCAAGTGGGGAATTGAACCCTGGTTTCTGGGAATGTAGTAATGTTCAAAAAACTACACCACACTAACAGTATGGAGCGAGTCTGCCTATCTGCCCATGGAGGGAGAAATTTACCCCCCAAAATCTCCTCTTTGTGACTGCATAATGCTCTGGTCTCCCTTTGCTGCCCTGTCCATGTGTACTCTCATAATGCTAAGAGCAAAAGAGGAGTGGAGTATTCCAGAGAGTCTTCAGATCTCTTAATCCAAAGCATTCCTGTTCTTTTAAAATACTCTGGAATTGGGAAAGTACTCTGGCCTGGGAATTGCCCTGATTTCCTATCCAGCTCTCCCCTCCCCAACTTTCTGATCTGCTGGTCTCAACACAGTCTCCCTTCCCTTTCCTGTTTGATTTGTTTCCTTATCTGGAAACATTATCTGACCATTCTGTTGCATGTTACTAAAATGAAATGTATGGAACAGTCTTATGCATGGAACAGTCTTATGTATGGAACAGTCATTATTTTTAAGTGTTACCAGATTTGTGTTCAGTGGGGTCTGTGTATGGAGGGGTGGTGGTGGTTCAAAGTCACCTGTTGACTTCTGGGTAACCCTATGAATGTTGTAGGGTTTTCTTAGGCAAGGCATACTAAGGAGATTTTGCCAGTTATCTCCTTTGAAATATAGCTTGTAGCACCTGGAATTGTTGGCAATCTCCCATCCAAGTACTAACCAGGGATAGTCCTGCTTAGCTTTCAAGATCAGATGGGATCTGGTGCCTTTAGGATATTTAGGCACTTTTAGTGGGGCTTGTTCACTATTAAGTACTCTTGGAATTGTGCAACATATCTGGGTGTAAGTCTTACACAAATCAATCAAGACTTAATTCTGATGGGTATATGTAGAATTGCACATTTAATTTTATAATAGTTAAGAACAGGTGCCTTTGCACTGGAAGACCACAGTAAGTTTAATTAACCTTGTTACTGTAGTTTCTAGCCCGGACTTGTGGGATATTAGATATCATGTTGATATCAATAATTTGGCCTTCTTTACTTATTCCGCTCCATGTGCTGCGAGGTCCCCGGACAAGCTCGCATACAGGCACGGCCGCTTATCGCTGTAATATTCTACACAAATACAGGCAGGCCAGAAATAGCCGTCCTGCCACTTCAGGAGACCTCAAGGCAAGTACCACATTATGTATGCACGCTACTTACAAAGAACTCTCTGCCCCGAGCAGGCAGCTTGACGAGCCGAATACTCAATCGTCAAGCACTCTGCGTTTGCATACTGGCTACTCTACTCTCCTGGCATCCAGGAGAAGCTGATAATACAGGTTAAGAAGCTCAGGTAGTTAAGCAATTAATCAGTTTACTTCAGGAAGAAAACAATCTTACAAATAAGAAGCAAATAATGATCCCAGTAATGTCCATAAATCAACAACAGGTAATAAATACTGGTCAAACAGCAGAATAACAGGCAAGGGAAGCAAACAAAAGCATGCAGGGGAGAAATGGTCAGTTGATTGCTGACAAAGGCTGAGGGGAAAGGCTCAGTTCTTATAGGTTTCAAGGTCAGTGCAGCTGGTGCCTGATTAATTGATACTTGGCATAAATTTGCTGGGAGCAATAGCAATAGCAATAGCACTTATTTCTATACCGCTTATCAACTGAGTGTTATCTAAGCGGTTTACAATGTATTTTTAGCTAATTGCCCTCAACAAGCTGGGTACATCCTGCGAAAGGATGGAAGGCTGAGTCAACCTTGGAGCCTGGCAGGATCGAACTCACAACCTCGTGGTTGCAGTACTGGCATTTAACCACTGCGCCACCAGGGCTCCTATGAGCAATGCAGGAGACCCTTTTGGTGTTTATGCTGGGTGAAAATAGGTATGGATAGATCATTCTCTGTGTCAGAATGAGCAGGGCTCCCTGCTCCCTGGTGGTGGTACTGTCTGGTCTGCAGATTCTGATGTAGCAGTCTCTGTGCCAGGGCGCAGAGCAGGTTCTGCTGCCTCAGAGTCTGCCTCAGACTCTGAGTCTGAGTCTACGTCCTGGAAGCCCATGACAGGAGGCAGTATTATTCAAGACAAGGATTCAGTGAGTGCTAGGGAAAATAGCCCAAATGATATAGATAGAGCAGGCAAGTAGTACTAGAGACCAACAGTGGGAGGAAAAGCAACTTTAGTACAGGACTTCCAGGAAGGGCACATGGTCTTAAGTGTCTCTACACTAATGCACAGATCATGGGAAACAACCAAGATGAGCTCGAACTCTTACTACAACAAAATAAATATGATTTAATAGGCATCACTGAAACCTGGTGGGATCAGTCTCATGATTGGAATGTAGTAATAGAAGGGTATAAATTATTTCACAGAAACAGACCAAACAAGAAAGGAAGAGGAGTAGCCTTATATGTCAGGGATGTTTTCACCTGTGAAAAGATCCATGACTTAAATCCAGGAAACCAGGTCAAGAGCATCTGGATAAGAATTAAAGGAGCAAGAAACAATAGGGATGTGATTGTGGGGGTTTGCTACAGGCCTCTGGGCCAGTCTGAGGACTTGGATGATGCCTTCCTAGAGTAGATGACCACACATTCAAAAAGGAGAGATGCAATAGTAATGGGGGATTTCAACTATCTTGATATATGTTGGCAGTCAAACTCTGCCAAGACCACAAGGTCCAACAGGCACTTCACTTGTCTTGCAGACAATTTCATGATCCAGAAGGTGGAAGAGGTGATAAGGGGATCAACTATTTTAGATCTGATCCTGACCAACAGGGATGACCTTGTTGATGAGGTAGAAGTGGTGGGATTCTCAGGCGAGAGTGACCATCCTGTATTGGAATTTGTGATTCAGTCAGAAGAAGAAGCCACGTGTAGCCAGACACGCACTCTAGACCTTAAAAAAGCTGATTTCTGTAAACGTAGGGAAATACTTGCTAAAATTCTGTGGTCAAGAATACTGAAAGAGAAGTGAGTTCATGATGGCTGGGAGTTTCTTAAAAATGAGATACTGAAGGCACAATTGAAAACTGTGCTAATAAGGAGGAAAAATGGCAGATGTCTAAAGAAACCAGAACGATTGACTAAAGAACTGTCAGCTGAGCTAAGTGCTGAAAAAAACATGTACAGGAAATGGAAGAATGGTGAAACTACCAAAGAGGAATTCAAGCAAATAGCCAGGATATATAGGGAGAAGGTCAGAAAAGCTAAAGCACAGAATGAACTCAGGCTTGACAGAGAGATTAAAAGCAATAAAAAGGGCTTTTTTTGATAGGTCCATAGCAAAAGGAAAAACAAGGAAATGATAGGGTTGCTGTGTGGAGAAGATGGCCAGTTACTAACAGGGGGCAGAGAAAGGGCGGAACTACTCAATACATTCTTTGCCTCAGTTTTCTCCCAAAAGGATAGAAGTACTCAACTTGGGAGGTGGAAAGCAGGTGAGGAAGGGCAGAAATGCAGCATTGAATAGGTAGAGAAGTACTACAGGAATACCTGGCTAAACTAGATGAATTCAAGTCTCCAGGGCCAGATGAGTTACATCCAAGGATATTTATCTTTAAGGAAGAATTATTTTAATTATCAGAGATGGTTATCTTTCCCCTACTCAAATTGCTAAAATGATAAATAACAACCAGAGCAAATGCTAGAGATATGATGAAAAAGGTCTTTCTTCCACATGTGGTGGAGATGCAAACATATAAAGAAATTTTGGAATAATATTCACAATTCAATCACAATGGTTTTACAAATTAAATACCCAATGCAACCACAACTTTATTTACTAAACATGATGGAATATATTCCACAAATTAAGAAAGTAGATAAGCATATAAAAAAAGTTTTACTTTCTATGATAACAGCTTAACAATTGCGCAGTACTGGAAATCTACTAGTATGCCAAATATAGAGGACTGGTTGTTTAAATTATATCATCTAGCCAAATTAGATACATTGACAATGATGTTATCAAGTGATAAAGATAAACAATTCTGTGATATATGGAAGATAGGGGCCCCCTTATGGGAGAAGAAATGGGGGAATTTAGCTACAGTGGGAATTTTAAGATGTTCAGTATATTGGATATGACAAAACGTTAAGATTTTCCTCGATCTTTATTGATAAGTAATATTATAAGAAACTTTGGACTAGCATCTAGGTATTTCTGATGTATAATATTCTCCTGTGAGATGCAAGGATTATTATGTAATATATATTAATATAGCTATTTATAAGATTAAAAATAAAGGAAATACTAAGGACAAAAGTAGAGAATTAAGTTACAATATGATTTAGCTATTACGCAGAAGCTAAATAAGAAATAAGGAAGCGCCCATAACTTTTGGGAGTAAGGAGTCAATAGAAGATTAAGTTAGGGACACAGGATTTATATTTTATATTTTCCACTATTTTTGTTATATTGGATTTATATTGTATTGTGATATGTCAACTTTTGAAATATAGCTTGCTATTTTTTTAGATTTTAACCTACAAGATTTAATAAAAATATTTTTTAAAAAAGAATTACATTCAAGGATATGAAAAGAACTGGCAGAAGTCATTTCTGAACCACTCGCAATAATTTTTGAGAACTCTTGGAGAACAGGAGAAGTTCCAGCAGACTAGAGGAGGGCGATTGTTGTCTCATCTTCAAGAAGGGAAAAAAAGACCACTCAAATAATTATCACCCAGTCAGCCTGACATCAATACCAGGAAAGATCCTAGAGTAGATCATTAAACAGTCAGTTTGAAATTACTTAGAAAGCAATGCTGTAATCACTAAAAGTCAACATGGATTTCTCAAAAATAAGTCATGCCTGACCAATCTTATCTCTTTTTATGACAGAGTTATAAGCTTGATAGATGAAGGGAATGCTGTGGATGTAGCATATCTTGATTTCAGTAAGGCCTTTGACAAAGTTCCCCATGACATTCTTGCAAAGAAGTTAGTAAAATGCAGGCTGGACAGGGCTGCTGTTAGGTGGATTTGTAATTGGTTCACCAGTCAAACCCAAAGGGTGCTCACCATTGGCTGCTTTTCATCCTGGAAAGAAGTAACTCATGGGGTGCCACAGGGTTCTGTCCTGGGGTCAGTGGTATTCAACATGTTCATCAATGACTTGGATGAAGTAGTAGAGGGCATTGTGATGCCCTGTCTTGGAGACTGTGGTAGCGAGGAGGAGGATTCTGACTCCGAGGCAGAGGCTTCCCCACAGACTGAAGTGTCCCCAGAAGCTGGTCCAGAGGGAGCTAATACACAACAAGAACAAGGGCCTGAGCCAGAGGAACAAATAGAGGAAGACATAGCTGACAGACCTACCTTGTAACAGAGACACCAAGAAAAGGAGGGCTTGCGTTGCTCAGCCCGTTTAAGTAGTAAGTGAGCCCTAATGAGGGAAAACCTATGGCAACAACAGCCACAGATAAAAGAGGGCTCCAGCTGGCCTTTCTCCCCAGGGTCAGCAACTGGTCTCTTTGGACCTGAAACCCTGTGCTATGCTCTTGGATCTGGTTGTCTTGGAACAATGCCTGTTTGGACTATGGTTTGGATTTGCCCGTTCAGATTTGTTTGCTCTCAGCTGCCTTTCTGTTTGGACATTCTTTGACTCTCACCTCATGAGTAGGAGCTGTGCTGCTTGTGAATTGCTGTCTGCTCTGCTGTAGACACGATAGGTATGCTGATCAAATTTGCAGATGACACCAAATTGAGAGGGGTTGCTAATATGCCAGAGGACAGGATCAAAATTCAAAATGACCTTGACAGATTGGAGAGGTGGGCAAAGCTAACAACATGAATTTCAACAGAAAGAAATATAAGATCCTACAGTTGGGCAAAAAAAATGGAATGCACAAATATAGGATGGGGCACATGTGGCTGGATAACAGTACGTGTGAAAGGGATCTAGGATTCTTCATAGACCACAAGCTGAATGTGAGTCAGCAGTGCGATGCGGCAGCCAAGAAAGCCAACACAATTCATGATTGCATCAATAGGAATATGGTGTCTGAATCAAGGGAGGTAATGATATCACTCTATTCTGCTTTGGTTAGATCTCATCTGGAATACTGTGTCCAGTTCTGGGGACCTCAATTCAAGAAGGATATCGACAAGCTGGAATGTGTCCAGAGGAGGGCAACCAAAAAGTTCTGGAAGCCATGCCCTATGAGGAGTGACTTAGGGAGCTAGGTATGTTTAGTCTGCAGATGAGAAGGTTAGAAGGAGATATGATAACCATGTTTAAATATTTGAAGGGATGTCATGTTGAGGAGGGAGCAGGCTTGTTTTCCCTGCTCCAGAGACTAAGACATGGAGCAATGAATTCAAGCTGCAGGAAAGGAGATTCCATCTGAACCTCAGGAAGAACTTCCTGATGGTCAGAACTGTCCGGCAGTGGAATGTGCTGCCTCAGAGTGTGGTGGAGTCTCTTTCTTTGCAAGTTTTTAAGCAGAGGCTAGATGGCCATCTGTAGAGAGTGCTCTGGTATATGTTCCTGCATAGCAGGGGGTTGGATTCGATGGCCTTTGTGGTCTCTTTCAACTCTTAGACTCTATCATTCTATGTTTCTATCATACTGGAATAGACCGGTTGCTATGAAGATGAGGCCTAGCAGCAAGGAGGAGAATAGTATATTCCTTCAGGAACCCAAACTGTGTATGTAAATAACTCTGAATACAGATTAGATTGGGAAATATGGGAAAAAGTTACTGATACTGGAGAAGACAATAGGGTGAGTTCTTAAAATGAAAATAAAATCCCAGGCAATGCCAGATAAATACATTAGTACTGAATAAGATGTTAGTCATAGTTCATGAAACTGCAAAAGCGCAACAGTTTCTGCATGTACTGGTAGACTATATCTGCCCATGAAGGGTAATGAGTGCCAGCAATACATATCAGAAGCTTCTTTTTTTGTAAAGCTGGATTGAGAAACTGGTGTCTTTCCAGGTGTGCAACTTCTGTCATCCTGCACCATTAGCTATGCCGATTAGGACTGATGGGAGTTGACATTCAACAATATCTGAGGGAGCTACAAGTTGACCATTTCTCACAAATTCATCTTTTCTAGCAGCTTGCACTACATCTATCTAGAATTAGTCCCTTAATTTTTTCACATATACACTAAAGAAAGAAAATAAGTATTTGAAATGTTCAAAAATTGCACGTGATTTGATAGAATCTGGAGATTGGTTCTGTCAGGAAGTTACCTGAACGTAGGGTATTTATGAGTCACGTGGGACTGAAATGTATTCATAGACAGCTTTTATCTTCTATGTTCAGATGGAAATTTCTTTCCATGCAAGCTTTCCAACGATCAATTTACATTCTGGGCAAGTGTGTTTTTAATATAAATCAGCCTCTGGTCTCTTTCACTCTACACAATTATAGCAATTTGATACCCCTTTAACTGACATTGCTCCAAAATATGGAATCTTGAGGTTCCGTTTCATGAGGCACTTAGAATTCTTAGGTGAAGAGCTCTAGTGTTCCACTAAACTATAAATCCCAAAACTGTGTCAGTTGGAGTCCTGGCACTTAAAGCAGTATTGAAGTCCTATAATTGTGTCAGGTGAAAGAGGTTTGTGGAAAAGAAATACCTGAGTTTTTCTTCTAATTGCAGTGGGCAGCATTTTTCCTTTCTGTTGTTTACTACTATTTCTAATCTTTGTCATGCTGCTCATCCTCTGAATGATCTATGAAGATCATAGATCCTTTAACTTATATATATTTAGCTGTATATCCTAAATATTGTAATAAAGAGAAATGTTTAAAGACTAACAAATTATGATATAAGATTTTGGGAACAAGAGTACACAAAACTTTATGCCATAATAAGTGTATTAGTTTTCAGTAACTGTATATCTCTTCACTAAACTGAGGCTATTATTCTTTGGACATCTAACGAGATGGCACGACTCACTAGAAAAGATGACAATGCTTGGCAAAGTAGAAAATAGTAGGAAAGGGGGAAGGTTGCATTAAGGGTGGCCATTTCTTGGACTGTGGCCATTTCCACACTAGAGGCCAATAGCGCATTATGCTGTTACAATGGCGGCATTGCCATTAATGTGATGCTGTTGGGTTAGGAACACTTTTTTCCGTACCCTTTTGCCTTCAGTGGATGGGTAGTGGTATTGCCACGGGTGTTCGTTCTACATTATAGTCTCCGTGGTTACTCCTTGGCCCCACCTTCATCCTGCCCCACTGCCCTGATTGGGTGGTGATTAATTTTTTTTTTTATGGATGCCGTTCTATTGTTGACATCATGCAGACATCCAGTCCCACAGGAAAAGTATCAGCAGAGCCCTCCCCCACAAATGGTGACAGCTGATGGGCAGTGACCACCATTTCCATACCAGCCATTGCGGCACATGTACCACTGCACATCTGTTCTCCCCTGCTGTCTCTGTCACCCATGCTGCCATGGATCTGGAGGGTGTGATGTGTATTTGCGTTACAGCACTGCAGGTGTGCATCAACATCCTGACTTCTGCTGTGGTCGTGTTAGAAAGACAATGGCAACTGGAGCAGACAAGTGGAGACACCTTGGTGGCCAGCTGCCATATCCAATTAGTTAGCCACCTTGACGCTGCTGTGCATGTCGTCAACAAGGTGGCCGCTCCATCCAATGACCAGTACACAGTCTGGTTGGGGAGCCTGCCCCACCCCAGGAGATGGTGGGTGAGGGACTGTATGCATTGGACCTGGTGGACCAGAGAGATGTTGGCAACGTGGGATGACGACATGTGACTGTACCACTTCAAGATGACATGAGCCACCCTATTCGAAATTGCAGACCATCTGTGTCCCCACTTGCAGTGGAGCAGCACCATCATGAGAGATCCCATACCTGTGGAGGAACAAGTTGGTATCGCAATCTGGTGGCTCACCCCCCCTTGGTCTACAGAAAGACTGTGAATATCTTTGCACTCAGCATTGTCACAGTGACAGAGATCATAATAGAGATCTGCCTCCCCATAGAGCATGTCCTACTGCCATCCACCATTTGCTTGGATGACTACCACAGGGTGAGTTCCCCCTTCCCCCACATATGTGCAATGCTGAACATGTGTCATGTGCAACATGGGTTCAGCAATACTCAGATATGACTATGGAAAATGTGATCCTGGATATGCCAATGGTGAGGGAAGGAATTGTTGGAATATGTGGAGAGCACCAGTCAGTATGAGAGATGTGTAGGTGGAAAACAGGTGACACATAGCACTCAGTATGTCATGTGTGTCATTGCTCTATTGATTGCACTGACATATCCAATAACTGTGCATTTCCTTCTCACCCACAGATCATAGATGGCTTTGAGGAATGGGATTCCCACAGTGTATTGGTGCCATTGACATAACCCATATCCCCATGTGGCCCCCTAAAGGGGAAGAATTCTTCAACACGAAAGATACCTGCTCCAACCTGCTCCATGGCACAACTGACCACATTGTGCATTTCACTGACACAGAACTGGGTATACTGGGAAACCCACGATGCCCATATGTTCCCTCAGTCAGCTCTGTGGTAGGCTATGGAGGCAGGCCAATTTGTTCCAGGGAACTCCACTGTCACCATTCATGGAGTGTGGGTCGGGCCACTCATCCTTGTGGATGGAGCATACCCCCTGTGTCGTTGGCTCAGGAAACCCTATGGAGGCCATTTGGATGAGCGAAAAATAGCCTTCAATAGGATGTTCAGTCGCTGCCGGAACATGGTAGAGTGCATCTTTGGCAGGCTGAAGGCCAGACAGGGCTGCTTCAGAGCTCCATTAATTGTGGTTGAGGAGAATTTTCTGCTGGTGTTCTCTGCTTGTGTGGTGCTCCACAACACAGAATTATAGAATCATAGAGTTAGAAGAGACCACAGGGGCCATCCAGTCCAACCCCCTGCCATGCAGGAACCCACATCATGTGAACCCACATATGTGAAACAAAGGGCCATGTTCTGCACTCAAACCTTCAGCTGCCCAAACCTGCGACCATTCATCCTACCAACCATCCTTACAGACCGTATGGTGGCAGGAAGGCCAGGAAGGGTGAGAATGTGAGAGCAGCAATAGCAAGAGAATTGCAGGCTGACTGTGGCTTTGCATGGTTTGCCTGGTGTGCTTCACAGTATTGGCTGCTCTTGGAAAGAGGTGCACTAGACTGTACTAGGTTCCCTGATCCAGCTGCCTCGGAATTGTATTACTGTACATGCCAGCAACCCAGGCAGAGACGTTCTGGTTGTGTGTGTTTATGGTTACTGTGGATTGTTCTTCCCTGGAATGCCCACCCCCAGTTGTTTGAGAGACAACGCAGGCTCGATGCCTCAACCTCGGCTTTAATAGATTGCATTGCCAGTTGGCCACAGGCAGCCTCCACACATAGCTTATACAAAACAGTTCTTGCCATACACAGAATGATTTAAAGAAACTGTTATGCTCAACCCAAGCACATCAATAGAAACAGAAAAGGCCACTGAAGGATTGCAGGTCCAGTATAGTCTGTGTGGGCCTCCCAACATGGTGTCATGCCCTGCCTGGTAGATCCTGACAAAGAGGAGGAGAGTTCCAAAGAGGAGGCAGAAGACAACCCAGAGGAAGACAACAACCAGCAGCTGGGGCCAGAGCAAGGGGAACCGAAGGGCCAGCAGCAAGAAGAGTCAGAGGAAGAAGCAGCACAGGAACCTACCTTGGCAGAATGATGGCAAGAAAAGGAAGGGCTCAGGCATTCAGCTCATCTATATAACAAATGAGCCCTAATGAGGGAAAACCTGCGTCAACATCTTTAACCTATAAAAGACAAACAGCTGGCCTATCTTCCCAGAGTCGACAACTGATCTTCCTGGTGGTCAAAACTCTGCACTGGTATCTTGCTTCCTGAACTCTGACTCTCCTTGGACCTTTATATGCAGTGACTATGCTTCTGGTTTGCCACTGTGGATTTGGATACTTTGGAACTCTGGACTATTGGCTTGATTTGGATTTGTTTTGGACTATTCTCTCTCTCAATCCTGCCATTAGTAATAACCCTTCTCCTCCAGCCTGCTAATTTTGGCCTGGGTTGTCTGAGACATGACACCTCTCCAGGGAATCCACCATAGATGTCAAAAGCCTAGTGTTTATGCAGAGAAGCGCCAACATCTTGTGCTGCTCCTCTACACTGGCAGCCATCTCCCTCTTATAGGTGTCCACAAATTCCCAAAATATCTGGTTCCCCTCATGCAGCTCTCTCATCAGTCCCTGGAGGTCCTCCTGGTGCATCGCTCTGTTTGCTGTATTCTCCTCCCGGTCCTGTTCCATTATGGCAAGGGTAATTGCCTCACCTCACCTCTGCGACCCAACCTGACCCTTGCCGTCACCAGTCTCAGCCTTGACAGGGAAGACAGTGATGTGGGGGGTGACGGTGTTCACATCAGGATATCTCTCCCCAAAATCCTCATACCCTGTTTGGGTGGGGGGAGAAACACAGTGGTCAAGCACACTTTCATCAGGCAGTATCACACTCTTGTCAATCTCACAGGTCCCTGATCTCTCATCATTGTCAGTGCTGCATCACCCAGCGGATGGAGGGTGACTGGATCCCTCCATGGCCTAGTTCTTTGGATCATGCATTTGTGTCTCTGCCTGTGACCCTGTCAGGGAACAGAGAAATGCCCACTGACTTGTGAGGCAGGGAAGGAGAGCGGTCTTCCACTGGGTGATCCAGGAGATCCTTTACAAGTCACACAGTGGGATTAAAGGGCACCATTGCTGCTGTGGCTACCAGGGTACCTCTAGGGAGGGATGAGAAACACTGGCGCATACCTCCTGCATGCTACAGTGAAGCCGCCACCATGTGCACTTCTGCTCATGAGCTAATACCTCATGGCTGAGCTCTCTTCCAGGCTCTGGGAGACATCCATGGTCTCCTGGTGTGCTCTGCCTGTCCCCTGCTGTTTGCTCACATAGCAAGCCTTTGGCTGTGGCACAACCATTTGGGCGCAACGCTGGCATCCCCATGGAGTATCTTGTGGAGCTTGTTGTATTAGGGGCAGGTTACTCTGCCTCTCCATGCCATGCTGTTCTCAGCTATGACCTGCCTGTACTCCATGCACATGGTTTTGGTTTTGGAGTGGCATTCCAGGGCTGTCCAATTGTGGCCCCTTCTCTGCGTCTCCCTGGCTACCAAACACATCACTATTCCTGTGGCTGACGCACAACATGCTGCATCCTGGCCTCTCCCTAGATGTCTAAGAGATCTCTGAGTCCTGCCAGCGGAGGTTTCCACATCCATACTTCTCTGTCCCCTGAAAGGAAAGGGCCTGCTGAGCAGTCAAGAGTTGGACAGCAAGGCAGCAGATGCTGCTACAGTATAACGTTCAAACACTATAACAGTCAGGTGGCTGGCAACAACATGGCGGCTGCCCCTGTTGGCAGCTTCAGAAACCGCCAGCCACCAGTATGATGCAATGCTCAGTGTCATGTATGTCAGCTGCTGACTGGCCAGCTGCCAGCCACTGTGCCTAGAGGGCAAACAAATGTCTTTTCTGGGACAGATCTGGCGAAAGCACTTGGAAATGTGCACAGGTGTTGGCAACTGAGGTTTGTCTACGTGTGTTAGGGGAGTGTGGTCTGTGTGTGTGCTTGCCTGTCAGTGTATGTGAGTGCTTGCCTGTCAGAGTGTGTGCCTGCCTGACAGTGTCTGTATGGAGCTGTCAGCATGTAAGGATATCTAGGGAGGGCAGCTTGCAGAGCACAGAAGAAGTGCAAGAGATACTATCTCTGGTGGGGAAAGCCCAGGCCTGGAGGTATTATGAAGAGCAGCCTCTGCCCAATAGGGTATACTTCAAGAGAGTGGTGTCAGACCTGTCTGCGAAGGGCTTCCCCAGAACTGCAGTCCAGGTCAATGTCAAATTTAACATCCTGAAGTGCCATTTGTTTGATGCCATGGACGCCAGTGATGGCCCACCGCCTAGGAACCTCTGGCCAAAGTTCTTTGGCACTATGTATCTCCCATGGAAGGTGGCAGAGTGACCCAGATGGACTGACCGACACAAGTGCAGTGAGTATATGAGCAGCTGTTCACTTCTGTCATGCACCCAATACCCAGATGGTACTGTTGTGCAGTGAATGGGCAATCCCGTGGTGCCCACAGGGGATCTGGCCGTGCATCCTCCTCTGCTTCCCTCTTCTATGTGTCCTGTGTGTTACCCTGTGAATTGGGGGTCCTGGGAGGGGCGCCCAAACAACAAATCAAACCAAGCAAAGATGGGGAAATTAGCTGGAGCACTCTCTTGGCTAACGAGAGGCAGCAGGATCTTTTACCCTATGACTATAGCATCAGGTCAGTGAGCAGGCAAATGGTTCAAACAGCAATTAAGATTTATTAAACAGTTATTAAAGAAAAGCACAAACACACTCCTAACTAGAAAAGGAAAATAGAGTTTCAAGGGGGAATGGGTGATATGCCACCTGTCCTGCAGTCCTGGAGAAGCCTGATTGAAGAAGAGGAAACCCGGCGTGGCGGCCGAGGGGGACTCTGCTGAACCGAGCGGCTGCAAGGCAGAATGAAGTCCAAGCGATCTGGCGAGAGTTCCGAAGAGCTCTCAGAGCAGGGGATTTTTATAGGGGAAAGAACAACCTCAGGCTAGTCTGGTCTTGGGTGAAAACAATGCGTTTTGGGTTGGAGATAAAGCCTCTGAAAGGTCAGAATTTGCATGATTGAGTTAAAGTCCGAATTGACAATGGTATGGCCGGTATGTAGATGCGGCTAGCTCGGCAGTTAAGTACCTAGCTCACCAGGGTGTCCTCTCAGGGCAGAGGATCTCTTTGTGGTAGCGTGCATTTGTAATGAAGGTGTTTGTTTCGGGAGGTCCCCTAAAGCAGATCTGGCAATATCTGGCTTTGTTTGGTGGGAGCAGCAAGTAATAGCCATGCCTAGCTTCACGCTTGTTCGGCGGGCCTCACAAACACTTGGCTGGTGGCAGAGTAGGGCCGAATTGCGACATCAAAATGATAAAATGATATCTTTGGTTCACCAGTACACGGCCAGTACACGGTGGTAACATGTGCATGCAGCATGGTGAGTCATGGTATGTGCATCCTGTGCAGGAAGGAAAGGGAGAAACACAGAATGAGCAACACACATAGCAAACCAACAGGAGTAGTTGGTGTGCATGCATTGAGAGCCCTGTATAGGTGTGGTGCTGGGTGGGATATCAGGGCTTCGGGTGGCCCTCACTGCCTTTGACCTCGCCAGATACTGTGGCATGATAGAACAGCAGAGAAGATGTTTATGATTTATTTTTATTTGTTTATTATATTTGTAGGCCATTTTTCTCCCAGTATGGAACCCAAGGTGGTTTCCAACAACAAATTAAAACATCAAAACATTTAAAAACAATTAAAAACATTAAAAACATATAAAATCATTAAAAAAATCTAAAACGATATTCAGTTACAACAAAATAATAAATAAAGTTAAATAAATAAAGCTCCCCTGGCTTACATAAAAGCCTGTTTGAAAAAAAAGGTTTTGCCTGCTGGCAAAAGGGGAGCAGGGAAGGGGCCTGCCCAGCCTCCTGGCATACCTGGCTGGAATGTGGATCTTGGTGGAGCTCTTCATGGAACACAGAAGAATGCATCCCCTCGCACACATGTCCTGGTGGTCAGTGGGAATGAAAGCTCATCATGATGGACACAATTGTCGAGGGTTGGCAAGCAGGAAAGTGTGAGGTTGGGATTTGGGTTTGTGTGGATCTGTGTGGGAGACTACCAGAAGAACAGCCTAGGCAAGCTCAGTCCATGGGCAGCCCACCACATCATGTGTGAGGTCCCAGGAAAGCTGTGGGGGCATGGGATAAACTTGTTGAGTTCGATCCTGCCAGGCTCCAAGGTCGACTCAGCCTTCCATCCTTTCGTAGGTCGGTAAAATGAGTACTCAGCTTGTTGGGGGCAATTAGCTAAAAATACATTGTAAACCGCTTAGATAACACTTAGTTGATAGGTGGTATAGAAATAAATGCTATTGCTATTGCTATTGTTTGCACCAGTACACTTTGGATCAAGGCAAATGGAGGGAAAAACATGCCCAGGAAGGAAAAAGATGCACTGAGGGAGTAACACAAGTACATGTGTGAGTGTGGAAGTGTGATCATGGCCTGAGTGAGGGGAAGAGTCTGGAGGAAGGGGCTGAGGCAGGAAACCTCAGCACAAATGTCCATGCAAGCCCTTGGGACTCACAGTTCTGGCCCAGGAAAAACTGACAGGATGCTTGAAGCCCTGCAGTGCAAGGACCTGGTTGCTTCCTGAACAGATAGCAATGCTGGATTCTCCCTCCCCCGCCCCCAGTCAGGTACCCCTGAAATAGCAATGGATAGGAGAATAAAGAAGGGAAGTCCTTCAGATGACCTGAGGGTGGATCAGTGCCATTTTTCCTTTCTGGCGATGCACCCTTTGTGACTGTTCCCAAGTGGGAACAGTATAGCAACATCACGCTATAACAGTAAGAACCATTTTTTTTAAAATAAAACTTCTCACTTGTGGGAGACATTGGAATGCCCATGGAGCAATGCTCAGATTAACACTTACCATGAGATGTACTCCTCTCTCTGCTTCTCCTGCTATTTTCACCCCTGGAGCACGGTGGTGGCCTGTCTGTGGTTGGACAGGGATTGTCCTGGGAGCCGCTCGGGGAGGGAGGGATGAGCTGGGCATGCCCACAGCCTGCTCACTGCTGGATCCGGCATAACTTGAAGCGCTATCAAGTTATATCACACTGAGCTGGCTGACAGCATCAAAGCAGTATAGGAGGCTCCTAACAGAGTTTTTCTGGAAATAGAATATAGCGATTTGGCGATGCTTGGGGATGGGATAGCAGCTGGATAGTGATGACATCATGTGAAAGCACGGATCCTGGACTGGTAACAACCTGCTGCTATAGTGTTATAGGGAAGTCATGTGGAAATGGCCAGTGTGTTGTAATCTCTCATTCATAAAGAAGCTAATTTGACAACAATTAATAATGCAAAATGTCTCTTTGTAGTTGGCTAGCCCTCTCTAAACAAATCTTGACAAGAAAACCCTGGGATAGGGTCACCTTAGGGTCACCATGGGTTGGAAATGACTTGAAGGCACATAAGTTTTAACTGCAATAGACTGACATGGCTATCTCTTTGGAAATTAGCTCTGCCAAGTCCTATTTGTTGTTGTAGCTTTAAGTCATTTCCAATTTATGATGATCCTAAAGCCACCCTATCATGGGGTTTTCTGGGGCTGTGTGTGTCTGATGTGCCCAAGGTCACTCGGAGGGTTTCCATGACTAAGTGGGGAATCGAAGCCTGATCTCCAGGGCCAATAGTCCAATTCTCAAACCACTACACCATGCTGGCTCTATTACTAATATACAGATATCACAGATATATAGTTACAATGCTAATGAACAACAACAAAGTCATCAGAATATTCTTCCTGTACCTAAGCTGCAAAGATATTTTGCTACCTGAAGCAAAGCAGGAAATGACACTCACTCCCCTCCACGGCATCCCACTTCACCCAAGCACCTATCACCACAGAAAAAAAGTCCTAAGAAGTATCAAGACTTTCCATTTCTCTTTGATTTTACCTGTATATTTATGGTTTAGTATGCAAACTCTTTCTTTAAATATCCCAAGTTTCCCTCACTCCCCCCTCCCTTACCTCCAGACTTTTTTCCTGTCTGGATAAGCCCTTAAACTAACTTGGAAAGCGGGAATAAAAGATCTTTATAAGTTTTGGAAGTTCCCTGGGAGTACTTCAGATTGGGGAAAATGTAATGTTGGTCTCTAGCCCCCCCCAAGAAAAAAAACAAACACAGGACAGGCAGGAACAAAATTAGGGACTTTTTGGGTTTTCCAGTCTACCTGGATGGGCCCTAAGTCAATGTGCACAGTAACCAATGCCAGACAGGTTAATTTTCTACACAAGGTAGAAAATCCAACAAAGTTGTCTTCTGGACTGTCTGAATTTGATCATAACAATCTTTCTGAGTCTATGGGTGGATGTTTTGCATCTGTAAAGAGAAATGTCCTAGGAAAAGAGTAGGAGGAGAACCTACATGCCAGGAGCTAGACCATGGCAAGAGACTAATTAGTGAACCTCTTCTGGCCTAAGCAACAACAACTTCTCTGGCACCACAGCAACCCTTGCGAGATGCACTATTTGTTGCTCATCAATCGACCTGTTTGGTTGGGTACTTCACATTCCCATCAAGTGCTATTCATTGGTGACCCAATGGCTCCCTTTCCTTGTTGTGTTTCATCTGGGTTTAATTTTATATTGATATGTGTAAAATGAGCTTTGTAGGAGGTAAGAGGAACTGTGTTAGAAAGAGACTGCTGCTGGGTACAGAGATCATGCATTGTCGCTGGATGGTGCTTCATTAAAACAGTATGAGAACAAATATATGCCAAGGGTAATGAACACCCACTTAGTGTTTGAAGAAGCTGGAAATACATTCAAGAGTGTCCTGTGGTTAAGATGTAATTTTGCTCTGAAATTCAGATCGTCAGCAAGAAAGCAATCAGTGAAACAAACTTTCACTGAAAAAAGAGAAACTTCTGGAGAAGGGGCAGCATGGAAATAGGAGAGAAAGACAATCAGTACTATGTATGTTTACACTGAATCAAGTTGTTCTTCATTCAGTGGGTCTTACTCCCAGCTGTGCATAGGATTGCAGTATTAAACTCTTTCATCATTTAGTGTGTGTGCATGTGCTAGTCCAGTATCAATTATAATGGCATCTTCTGGAGAAGACACACCCCTATGTGTTTCCAGACTCTACACTCTGCACTTTGATATGGTTTAATTGATTTCATTGCCAAGATATATTAATTGGCTTTGATATAAAATGTGCCCTGCTATGGCTGCATGGCCAAGCTGGACAAAAGGAAAATGTGTGCTGTGAACTAGGTCAGAAACCCCCGCTAGCCTTAGCCAGGTCATAGTCAGAAAATCACCAGGTAATTCCAGTGATAGGCTTGTAGCTAACCTTAATGTCTTTGCCTTTTGGGATAATAGCGACTGAGAGATTCCCACCAAACCGCTGATTGTCTTATCTCCTTTTCCTCTGACCAAACAACCTTACTTTTATCCCAAAACCTGCCTGACAAGCTCTGAGGTATCAGGCAACTGTTAGCCCTTTCTCACTTAACACTAAGATCATTATACATCCTGGACCTCATTGCCCACTCTCTGAACTCTGTTGTTTACTCAGGCAGACAGCCATTCACATGCATGCTCTCCAAGCAGAAATTGTGTATAAAAACCCCTAGTTTTGGTCAGCTAACTCACAGTACACTGATTGTTGGTTGCCACTCTGATTCCTGATTGTGTACTGTCCTTAGATGCAAGTCTAAGCCACATCACTGCTTCTTTGGTGCTCTTCAAGACTGGTAAATATCACCCACTATGCCTGAAATCTCGCTATCACAAACTTTCCTCCCTTTTTCCTTCAGTTAGCCTTTTGTGTTTGCTTGACTGTTTGGATCTCGTGTGTGTGATTCATTCCCCTAATAAAACAAAATTTAGTTTATTTTTGGATCTCTGGCTGGTTCTTCCCTGCAGAAGTACTTGTAAACATTGGTGTCAAAGATCTCACTAAGTTATCCCTCCCTTCCAGGCCTCCTAATAATTCCCCACCTTTGCATGGAGGTACTGGCATCCCAGATGGACCCCTGAGTCACCTATGTTTTGGGGTAACATATGTCTAGCTCAATACAAGTTGTTTATAAAAGAGTGTGCCACAAGTTTCCAGCACTTGAGATTCCAAGATGGAAATAAGCTTGAAATTGCATAGAAGAGCTATTTGCTTGTAGACTCAAAACTCATACTTCCCAACTGTCCCAATGTGGCAGGAATAGTCCCAATTAATCCTCTAACATCCCATGTTTTCAGCAATCTTTAAACGTCCCAGTTTCTCTCTTCATCTCTCATTCTCCCCCTTTGTCCTTGAGTTACTTCAGTTTCTACAAACTGATTTTAAAGTATAGAAGTCATTTGCACTCAACTAATTCAACAGAGAGGAGAGAACAGGAAGGGGCTAAGTCCTGCCCTTCCCAGTTGGCTCAAGCAAAAGTAAATTGTGGCAGCCTCCTAGCTTATCTTAGCCATTAATAACTTTGGCTAGGCTTTGGCTTATCCTAGCCATTACTTTGGCCTATCCTAGCCATTAATAACTTTTGTCATCTTGACCACACTATCCCGATTTTGTTTATCATGATTTTGTGTGTAGTTTCTATCCTGTCTTTATGTTGCATTTTGTGTGCCTCGCTCTGTGTGTGTGTGTGTGTGTGTGTGTTTATTAGTCTTCTATTTCATGCTGTTTTTCATTTATCTCTTAATACAGAAAAAAAATAAATCTTGACCACACTCTGATGTTGCTTGGCCACATGTCTCCCACTTTTCATCTGTGAAATGTTGGAGGGCATGAAATCTGAGCAACCCTTCCTTTTATTTTTGAAGTCCCTGAAAAGATAATCTTCCAAACCTCCGAATGTTTAAAGAAAGAAAGTAAAGCAATTAAGAAAACAAAAGACAAAAGTTTGAACAAAAGTTTGGATTTGTCTGATATACTTTGATTTGCAAATGTTCGATGTTTTCAGCCTAAGATCTGGGAGCTTCCTTACCTTGTATTGTAGCCCACTACTTTATAAGTTATCTGACATGGCCGACCAGTAGGTTATTGTTTCCCAGCATGCCAGAAACTAGCACCATATTTATGACCATTGGCTACAAATGTTTCTTTCCTTCTTCAAAAGCTGCCATAGAGCAGCAGCTAATGCTTTGTATTACTGAGATCAAAACCAGACCACAGACCACTGTTTTCAGTAACACTGTTTTAGACCACTGTTTTGGCTCTGAGGAAGTGTCATAACCAGGTACCTAAGCTAAGGAGTTTGGTTCCTGGTCCAAACTTCACCTCAAGAGAACTTTGGCAGACCTCACAGTTCTCCCCTGCTACCAAAAGGTGGCCATTCGTCCTACTTCAGAAGCCAGTCTTCTATTTGAAAGAGGAAAGTTTTCTTATACCTGAAAGGCTATTAGTTTCAAGATCAGTTCAGAGGGGCAGCAAGCCCAAACTGCCCAACAGAAGGGAGCTTATGAGCACTGGTCATAATCTTCCCCATTACAGTGAGATATAGTCTATTTCTAATGAAATTATATTATTCAAACCTATATTTGCATTTATATATAAATCAGTACATGCATTTTTCATACTAATAGGCACATTCTCTCGTCTCCTTTCTGGTGATGTGTTTCTTCTTTTTTGGTAGCGCATCAACACCCGCCATATCCTCACAAATCACACCTATATTCCACCATTACCTAAGCTGTTGAGCAGAACTCCTGAAATAAGATTTGATGATCTAGCTCTGATTTGGAGCTGAGCCATTTACACAGGTCCTCATTCATTCTAGTTGACCATTTGGACTACCAGGAATCTGTAACAGCCATCTGGTGGCTTTTGGGGTTCAGACATACCAACTCATCATACCTGACTGGCAGTCTCAATATCCTCTGTCTGGAACGGTCTATTCTGTTCCACAAATCAGGATAGCATGAAAAAGAGACAAATTGTTAGTTATTACTGATTAATTTTACTGGAATGGGAAGATAACACTTGAGAGATTTTCTGCATCCTCTACCAAGATAACATGGCTGTCCAAAACAGTGCACCTGAATTTGCATGTATTTATTACTCTGCCTCAAGCAACAAAATATCTTTGGACAGCCCTAGACTAGATCAACCTAGACTCAGAAAATCTACTTTTTGAACATTAGTTCCCAGAATCCCCTAGTTTTTCAGACCACATCTCCCCAAATCCCATAAACAGACTGGCTATTGGCCATACTGGATGGAGGATTCTGGGAATCTTAGTCCAAAAAGGCAAAAGGATAACATTTCTGAAGTACTGTGCAGGCATTAATTTCATTCTAATCATTTACTTGCCTACACAAGTGTCTCCATTGAAGCCACCTTGAAATGAGTTGGTGGTTCCATCTGGCTTCTAGTCGTGTAAGACTTGGTCTACCACTGTTTCCTTGACAGTGTGGTGTTGATGGTCGACTAACTTCTTCATAAGGGAAGTTGGGCACCTTCAGAACATCCCTCAGACACTCTAGTGAGCATCCCCTTGCCTGTTATGAAACTCTCCAGTGACCTACTTTAGGCTCCCTGCCTTTGTTCTTAATTCCTAGAAATGGCTCCACTCCAGATTTTGCCCATCAAGGCAAATTAATTGGAGTCAATCCTAATTTGCTCTCTGCTGCTTTTCGGACAGAAGATTAAATGCTTTGCAGACATTATCCCTCCTTCCCCACCCTCCGCACTGCCACTCTCTCTTTCCAAAGGGACAAGCCTCCCTGACTCTGGAGGGGAAAGGATGGGAGGGAGAAAGGATAAAAGAAGGGAGAGTTAAAAGGAGATGATGTTTTAAATTCACTCTTTGGAATCGTGGGGGAAGGAGGGAGGGAGAGGCTGCACTGGAGCCATTGTTGCAAAGCTGAGCACCAGATGGTGAGCCTATTCTGGGCAGCTGTGTGACAGCAGTAGACGCACATGTAGTAGAGATGTGAGGGCCAAAGCTGCTCCTGCAGTAATGAGCACTGAATATTATGTCAGAATGGTGATCATGCTTACAAGGCCTACATGGTAGGTTCTGAGAAAGAGAGCTGGACTGAGAGCCCAGAAAGGCCTTGGCCTGGGATTGCAGCTGTCCCAAAATATATTGCTGACTGAGGCAGACCAGCAAAGGGCTCACTCCCCTCTGTCAAGGTGCATAGTTGTCAAAGCCAACCAGACTCTGCTGGTATCTGCTGCATCCTATCAACTATGAAGTGGAGTTTACAGAAGCTTGTCTTTGCTGAGAACCACTAGGAGCAGGCAAAAGATAAAGGAAAACTCACAGAGCATAAAGACAGCTGAGACCCTGGCAGCATAGTCTCAACAACATGTTCTCTGAGAAATACTATTTCTATGAAAGAAAGGTCAGATACAAAAACACCAGGGGTAGATAATTCCAGAAGCACCTCTCGTGTGTGTGCATGTCTGTGCATGTGCATGCCTGTGCATGTGCATGCACGCACACTTTCAAGTTACCTGTTGACTTAGGGGGAAAACTCTGAATTTCATAGGCTTTTTTTTGTTTGGCAAGGAATACTCAGAAGTGGTTTGCCATGACTTTCATCTGAAATATAGCCTACAGCACCTGGTTCTTTACCCTGACTTCTGGGGGTCTCTTGGGGGACACCTTGATTTGCTCCAAAATTGCAAAGACTGGAGAAATTAGCAGAGCACTGGCTGTAGCCAAATGAGGAGCAGGGTAACACAGCAGAATTTTTTACCCAATTTTTACATGGTCCAATCAAGCAAAAAGGTAGATAAACGTATCAATAACTGGATTTTATTAACAAATGCATTCTCACGCACCAACACACTTGCTCACTCACGCACACAAGGCCTATTGAGAAAGGAAAGAGATGAAAATTGATAGGGGATTCAGAGGAGAGAGTGTAAAGGCGGTAATACTGCACCTATCCTGAAGTCTTCAGTCCAGGAAGCTGCGAGAAGAATGGAGCTCAGCAAAGAGAAGCGGCTGACGGGATCACTCATCTAACAGAGTGCCAGTCTGCTAGTGTGACGGGGAATTCTCTGAAGAGACCCTCAAAAACTGGGACTACTTATAGGGCAGAACGTACCTCGAGGGCAGGCCCTCTCTCGGGAAGAACAATGGCCAAAACAAAGGGAGAAATGCCACACAATAGTAACTTGGTGGTTTGCATGATTGGCTTATGCAGATGCTGTGCAGGGTTTACTAATGTCAGAGTTGTTCAACCTGGGGAAAATCCAATAACCCACTCAGGTTGGCTGAAAACCTTTTGTTTGTGCAGACGTGTTTAGCATTAGGTCTCCTAGGGGAACGTGACTGGAGATTTTTCTGGCCTGATCTATTTTCGGTCGTTTGGCCTCTTTGTCTACGTACCCATTTGAGCAACCTCTCTGGCATGGTGGGCATATTTAATATCAAATTTATAGTCCCTGGGATAGGGTACACCAGTGGGGTAACAGGTCCTCATTTAACTCCTAATCAGGCCTAACCTTGCTTAACTTCCAAGATCAGATAGGATTTGGTGCCTTCAGGTTATTTATACTATACCCTTCCTAGCTCTGACAGCTAAAAAAAAAAAGTTGGGTCCAGATTTAATTATGTCATACTACTTAATTAATCATTAACTACTAGCTTAAGGAATCCTGAGACTTGTACTTTAGTGAAGTAATTGGAATTCTCTGCTTGAGCCTACTGCTCTGAACTATAGTTTCCAAGTACCCTGAGTATCTGCATAGAGAATTAAATTAAATTAATCATCAAGCCATCTTTTCTCAGTACCTTACCTCAGTACCTTAGTACTTTCAAAATACTTCAACAAACTACAGATCCCAGGATAATTTAGGATGGAGCAATGACAATCAAATAGTATGAACCTGATGTAACTGTAATGAAGAAATATCTTAAGCCCTAAAGTCAGTGTGGCACATTGTTTAATGTGTTGGATTTTGGGTTGGGATGGCTCAGGTTCAAATACCCATTATGCCATGAAGGTCACTGGATCATCTTGGACCAATTACTTCTAAGCCTTATCTACCTCCCAGGATTGTTGTGAGGATAAAAATGGACAGGAAGACCATATATGCCACTTTGAATTCAACAATCGTGGTCTGCCTTTTCATGACACTGTCTGAGAATTCCCTCTTCTGTATAATCACTAAAGGTACAGGAGCTCCTGTAACTCTATGTCTGATGTCTTTGACCTTCTGGTTAGAGTCCCCACACTTCTGTGCCTGTCCTGGTGAATCTGAGTCTGTAGCAGCTCACTACAGCCTTTAGGCTGACATCGTCTCTCATCCCCAGGGCTCTTGGAAGTCACTGCATTCACAATTATTATCCAGTGCACATCATGAGCCATATGATTGAATAGCTTGCATGTGCAAACAAATATCTGCATCTGCTTGCTTACAGATTAAGGACTGTAATTGTTGCTGCTGCTGCTGCTGTTTACTTTCAAACCGTTTCTGACTTACAGCAACTCTAAGACAGACTTATCAGAGTTTTCTTGGCAAGATTCGTTCAGAACTGCGTGCCTTTGCTTTCCACTGAGGCCAACAGAGTGTGACTTGCCAAAGATCACGTAGTGGGTTTCTGTGACTGAGAAGAGATTCAAACCCTGGGTTCTTCAGAGTCCGGGGCCATTTCTGCACTAGGCTGTTATAGTGCTATTATTCCACTTTCAGCATCCTGTGGATTCCTAAACTGTTAACCCCAGGATGTTGAAAGTGGAACAATAGCACTATAATAGTCTAGTGCAGAAATGGCCCTAGTCTAAGACTCAAACCACTACACCACCCTGGCTGTCTGAGACTATAATACAAATACCCAACACTGGACAACAGAGCTACAGAAAAACCTGGTCGAAGGCAACAATCTTAATACTGATATTTTATGGCCAAGAAAATAAAGCTGAGGTTGAAAGTAAAGTTGAGAGATAAGCACTTGTGGGAATTTTTTTAAAAAAATATTGCCATTTTACCTGCTCCTTTCAGAACATTAATATAATTTCTATTATTTAGTTAAATGAATACTATTTCAAAACTTACTAATAACTTTTAAAAATCAACTATTATTTTAATGAGGATTGTGTAATATAGTTTAATCAGAATATTTTTTTGTCTTAGATAATAAGGATTTGTTAGTTATTTTACAAATACAATTAAGAGATTGATATATAGATTAAATTGTATAGCCTGCTTTATAATACTTTATAATGGTAGATTTATTAGTACTTTAGATACATATTATCATTTTAATACTATTTTAATATTACTAACAATAGTTATTAGCTTTTGTTGTTATGATTTTTATTGTTATATTTGATATTTCTATTGCTTAAGGTACAAATACTATGAGCAACAATAAATAATTTAGAATTTAGGTATTGATTTTAAAAGAAAGCTAAGTACAATTATTTAGTAGGAGCTGTTTACAATAAGGGCAGGAACCAATTTTTAAAAATGTGTTTGTTAGTTTAGTTGCAGTTTAGTAATAGGTTGTAATAATATTGTTCTCTTTTTTATTTAGCTGCATGCATGGTTCTCTGTATGATTGCAGAGGTGGATATAGGGTAGGGCAACTGGGTGCCCCAGGTGCCAATGTCGGGGAAGCGCAAAAAAGAAGTCCTCTCCGCCTGACCCCCTCTGCCACCACTCACCCCTCCCTCACACACCACCGCTTGCCCCTCCCCATCTGCCCCTTGCCCCTCCCCGTGCGCTGACCCTTCCCCTGCTACCACCCGCCTCTCCCTTGCATGCTCCCCCTCCTTCTCACTGCCACTCATCCCTCCCCCACTTGTTCCCCTTGCCCCCACTGCCACTTGCCCCCTGCTCACCCCTCCTCTGTGTGCTCCCACCACCATCACTTGCCCCTACCGCACGTACCCGCCCCATCCCCACCTGCCATGGCTTGTCCTGCCTCCTTGCCCTAGGTCAGTGGTTCTCAACCTGTGGGTCCCCAGATGTTCGTGGACTTCAGCTTCCAGAAGCCCTGAGCATTGACCATAGTGGCTGGGGCTTCTGGGAGCTGAAGTCCATGAACATCTGGGGACCCACAGGTTGAGAACCACTGCCCTAGGTGCTGTTGAACCTTGGCATGCCGCTGTATGATTATTTATGGTGTTTGGTATTGTTACCTGTTTATTTATGTTTATGTTTTAATTTAATGTTTAATACAATATTTTTAAAAATTTGAGGGAACAATTTCAGATGAGGTTTTATCATACCATTCCCATGAGACGTTCATTTCATTTTCTGGTGTGGAGCTTCAGACAATGTTGAGCTCTGCTCATAATTTGTCTTTTTTCCCCCTACTGCTTCTTCCTTCTTCTACTTCCATCTTTCTACTACAGAACATCTTTTAAGAAAGAATAGATGGAGTAATTCTCAGCCAGAGAGCCTGTGAGGCCCCTCCTTAAACTGAAAATCAAGGATTCTATAAGATGTTGAAAGTGGAATAATAGCACTATAACAGTCTAGTGCAGAAATGGCCATCCTGTGGAATTCTGGGTTTTGTAGTTTACTGAGGTCCAAGAGCTCTCTGGCTGAGAATTCTAAATGCCCCTCCCTAAACTGCAAACCCCAGGATTCCATAGGATGTTGAAAGTGGAATAATAACACTATAACAGTGTAGAGTGGAAAGGCCCAGAGTGTGGTCAAGATGGCAAAAGTTATTAATAAGGAAGACACACAAGCAAGGGAAAGCTGCAGCAGTTTGTTTTTTGCCTGAGTTTATTGGGAAGGACAGGAGCCCACGTTTTTCCTCTCCTTTCCCTCTTACTGAGTTAACTGAGTACAAATTACTTTTGCACTTTGAATGCAGCAATTGAAGCAAGCTGAGGAGAAAAGTAGAGAGTGAGAAACTGGGATATTTTAAAAGTAGCTGAAAAAGTGGAATGACAGAGGATTAATTGGAACTATCCCTGCCAAACTGGGACAGTTGGACAATATAAATTACTGAGCACTCTTTCTCTAGATCCCATCTACTTTCTGGTCAGACATGTAGGCCCTTTTTTGCAGGAGGCTCTTGTCCTGGCATGGGGATGGGAGAGGATTGGGACCACGAGAACACTTCCACAAGATGTTGTCTGGTCCTGTCCTTCTCCCATCACCAACCAGTGCGATCACAGAGTAAATAATTGACAGGTTTTCCCTGTCAATGACCCCCAATCCTGTGACTGTCCCGCACCTGGAAGTGTGATGGAAGCACTTCCTGCCCCAGTGCAGCATGGAAAAATGCCTGAAGAGCTCCCTTCCTCAGGGAGTCGGTCCAACGCGGAGGAGAGCGTTTCTGTCGCGCTCCCTTGCTGGCAAAGGTGCTGCCAGGAACACAACCAGAGGACAACATGAGAAGGTAAGGGCCATAGTATGCTCACTACAGCAGTGCGTGCTACCGTTTATCCTTAAGATTTCTGAGCATCCAATTCTTATAGGGTTGCAAGATGCTGGAGTGGAGACACTGATTGTCTCAATGGCTTGCTTGGAGATGGTGTTCCAATACTTTCTTTCCCTGCCATACTCCTACTTATTATATCAATCGCTATTCTTATTATATTAACTGAGAAAATACCTTATAATACACACCAATGTCTCATATATGAAAAATGGGACACGTGTACCCAAGCAACGCAGAGTGCAGACAAGATGGCAGAAGTTACGAAGGAGGCAGAACAAACAAACTAGGAGAGGCTGCAGCAATTTGCTTTTGCCTGAGCCTACTGGGAAGAGTGAAATCCAGCCACCTCCTCCACTCCTCTCACCATGTTGAGCTAATTATGTGCAAATGACTTTTGCACTTTGAATTCAGTCTATAGCAAGAGAAATAAGCTGAGGACAAAGGGAAAAGTGGGAAGAGACAGAAACTGGGACATTTAAAAGCAGCTGAGAAAGTTGGATCAGGGATTGGCCCTGCCAAATTGGGACAATGCCTTTCATTTTATGTTAGTTTTCTCAGTTGGAAGAGCTGAGCTCAAAACAAATGAATGCTGTCTTTCAGGGTAACTTGATTTCAAGATCCTTGGTTACTGAGACTTTGGTTTGTGCTCTTTCTGTTTTTTGTTTGTTTGTTTTGTGAGGGGTGCTGTGAAGAGTTTGATTTACAGGCCAAGTATTGTGTCCTTATGGGCTCCCAGATTAAGTTGCTTGGTTCCTCTTAGGCCATTTCCGCACTAGCCTGTTATAGCACGGTGATTCCACTTTCAACATCCTATGGAATCTTGGGGTTTGCAGTTTCGACAGGGGCTGGCCAGCCCCTCCTGAAACTGGAAACCCCAGGATTCCATAGGATGTTGAAAATGGAATCACAGTGCTATAACAGGCTAGTGTGGAAATGGCCTTAGTTTGTGCTAATAATGCAAGTGCTCTTAGTATGGCCCCTACAGCCCTGTAACAGTACTCTGAACCAACAAGAGTCTCTTTTGTCCTGCTAATTGTGACTAGGTAATTTGTTCTCCAAGGGCTTGGACTTCCTGTAATTAGTTTACTTCAGTTTCTCTGGATGTTGATACCTCACTTTACTAAGCAACAGAAAAATCTTCGCTCTCAGGACACTGGGGACGTAGAGGAATTACTGGTAGATGTTATGATTGGACACCTATAAGTTCCATTATAATTGTTTTTTACATTTGGGCTTGACAAATACAAGAGGTTTGTTAAATATTTTAAAATGAGTTGACCCTCCCTATGCCATATTGTTTTAGGCTGAAGAAAGTTGGAAGGCAATAATAATGTAGTCTCACCAAGGTAAGTTGAGGTATAGATATGGGTATGGGGCATAGTGAGGACATTGCCCACCAGTAAGATATCTATCCCAATTAAATTTTCATTCAGTCTCCAAATTTCTAGGACCCTAAATACCCTGAAGGCACCAGATCCCATTTGATGTTGGAAGCTATGCAGGGTCAGTCTTGGTTAGTACTTGGATGGGAGATCATCAATGACTACTAGGTGCTGTAGGTTTTACTTCAGAGGAAGGAACTGGCAAAACCACCTCTTTGAGTATTCATTGTCTAAGAAAACCCTATGAAATTCCAGAGGTCACCATAAATCAACAGGCAACTTGAAGGCACATACACAGATATCTTCCCTTCAAAAAGACATTTCTCTAAAATAACTTCTCAAACTAGCTACTTTTTGTTTGCTTAAATCAGAGCATCGTAGCCCCTCCCCCTGCACTACAGAGATAAAACTAATATAATGTGTGATTGTATCAGATCTGCATGGTGCTCCAGTTACACTCATCACCTATAAATTCCAAATATATCCATGTATACAGTTAGACACTGCTCACTCTCCTGGAGATCTGTCTGACAATCCTTTTCTCTGACAATACTCTAGGATGTTTTGTTGGAAACACTTGAGGATATTAAGCTGGATCAGTTCTGGTTAATATTTGGTTGAGAGACTGCCAACAAATACCAGGTGCTGTAGGCTGCATTTTAGAGGAAGCAACTGGCAAAACCATCTCTGAGTATTCCTTGCTTAAGAAAAACTTGTGAAATTCATGGGGTTGCCATAAGTCAACAGGTGATTTGAAGGCATCCCCTCCTCTCTCTCACACACCCAATTGCTAGCACTTCAGGTTGTAAGACACTGAAAATTATTCATACTTAGAACTCTTATATTTGTGGTATGCATTCCTTTGGTAACTTTGTTGTGTGCCTTCAAGTCCTCTATGACTTATGGCAGCCCTAAGATAGCCTGTCACTGGGATTTCTTGACAAGATTTGTTGAGAAAGGGGATTGCCTTTACTTTCCTCTGAGGCTGAGAGAACGTGATTTGCCAAAGGTCATTTAGTGAGTTTTGATGGCTGAATGGGAATTTGAAAACTGGTCTCTAGAGCTGTAGTCCAGCAGTCAAATCACTACACTACTCTTGCTCTGTTGGTAACTTTATCTGCCTCTTTTCTTCGCATGCCTAGCCTGCATTTCCAAATACTCTCATGAAGTTTTAAGTTGCTACAATGCTATACATTTGGGGACTGAAAGAAATTGCATTTTAGAGGACAGAGTTCTTATTGCGGGCAATGCTTTCAACTTGCCCCCTCCCTGTAGTTACACTCCCTGAGGTAAGTGCTTTAAGGAAGGATTGTCTTTGCGTGATATTCTACTCCCACCCCCTAATTGGATTATCAGTGGTGCAATTGCAGCAAACAGTGAAGCGCCCCAGTTGCTGGAATCTGCACACTACTGCCGGTGCTGAATGCAGATACATTCTCCTTATACTGTGATGTGGAAGAAATTTTGTTTGATCTAGAAGAGAAGGTTAAGAGAGGACATGATAACCATGTTTAAATCTTTGAAACCATGTCATATCAAAGAAGGAGTGGGTTTGTTTTCCACTGTTCCAGAGACTAGGACAAGGAGCAATGGATTCAAACTTCAGGAAAAGAGATTCCATCTGAACCTCAGGAAGAACTGACAGTCAGAGCTGTTCTGCAGTGGAATATGCTGCCTCGGAGTGTGGTAGAGTCTCCTTCTTTGAAGGTTTTTAAACAGAGGCTGGATGGCCATCTGTTGGGAGTACTTTTGATGTGTGTTCCTGCATAGCAGCGGTTTGGAGTGGATGGCCCCTGGGGTCTCTTCCAACTCTATGATTCTATGAAATACTGCTGGGTAAAGGGGGCTGTAGCTGTAGATTTTTCTTTCCTGGATGCTCGAAGGGTTGGTAGCATTTACTGAACACTTCTCAGATTACAGGTGGGAAGTGGAGAAATGACTATCCTGCCTCAGTCCACCAGGTGTATACAACTGTGGCAAAGTACAAGTTGAGAACTACAGCTCAAACATCTTTGCCAACCACACTGTTTATACTAGCTCCTGGTCTAATGAAATGAACACATGTTTCTAAAGACACGAAGCTTTATGCATGCTTTAAAGAAAGGACAGGAAACCTGTTGTGTTACCCTGTGTGCTGGGGGTCCCGTGAGGGGTGCCCAAATAACCAGGCAACAACACAAGATGGGGAAATTAACTCGAGCACTCTCTTAAGCTAAACGAGAGGCAGGGTAACTCAGCAGGGATCTTTTAACCCTATCTATACAGCGTCAGGTCAGAAGAGCAGCCAGACAAGTTTTAAAGTAACAAATTGATAGCTTTTTTAACAGGCAAACAACAAATAGACAACACATGCACACCGCTAACTAAGAAATAGGAAATGAGAGTTTTCGGGGGAAATGGGTGATATGACACCTTTCTCGTAGTCCTGAAGAGATTGAAGATGGAAGTGAAGAAACTCAGCGTGGTGGCCGAGGGGAGTTCACTCAACAGAGCGGCAGCAAGGCTGGATGGAAGTCCGGAGCGATCCGAGGAAGCTCTTGGAGCTTGGGGTTTTTATTGGGGAAAACATGACTGTGGGCTAGTCTGTACTTGGGAAGGACAATGAGGTTTGGGCATGAGACAATGTCTCCGAAAGGTAACATGATTAAGTTCGAATTGACAATGGGATGGCCAGTATGCAGATGCAGCTTGGCTGGGCTTTGGAGTGTCCGGCTCACCAGGCTCCCTGCTCGGGGCAGGGAGCTCTTTGTGTTAGCGTGCATACTTGTTTGTTTCGGGAGGTCTCCTAAAGCAAGATCTGGCTGTGTCTGGCTTGCTTAGGTGTAAACAGAAATGATTCAGCATTTAATAGCCATGCCTAGCTCCGTGCTTGTTCGGTGGCCTCACAGGCACTTGGCTGAGGGTGGCAAAATAAGACTGAATTGCGGTATCAGAATGATATCTAATGTCTACCGAAGCCAGGCCAGTTCACGATGCTAACAATTGCCTTGGAAAGGTTGTTAAATTCCAGGTCCCATCTTTGACAAACAGTTAGGAGTGATGGATATTCCAGTCTGGCAACCCGTGGGAATCACAGGTTCCCATTCTGCTTTGAAAGTGTGTTGTTGTCTGTTTTAGGAACAGTTTGTTTTTGAGGATCCAGAGTTCAGGACAGAGCACAGGCTGTTTGTAAAGAAGGCTGCTAGTTTCCATCCCTGGCATCTGCAACTTAAAAGAATCAGGTAGCAGCCACAGGTGATGGGAAAAGGTATTGCAGAACCTCTGCCTGTCAGGTGATGTTAGGCTAAATGATCCATGGGTCTGAGGGTCACATTTATACACACACACACACACACACACACACTTTCTGAAGAAAAAAGCAATCCAGTTGACCAATATACAGTCTGCCCTCCACATTCATGGATTTCACTTATGGATTTGATTATTTGAGTTTCTCTAACTTCTGTCCTCCCACCACCTCAGGCACTTCTTTCCTGGGGGGAACTTCCTTCTCGGTGGCTCTGATCAGGCCACGCAGCCCTTTAAATACCGACCTCTGGTTCTCTCCCTCCTTCGCCAGCCACCGCCTGGCAGCTAAGGATGGCTCCAAACCCTCCTCTGATGCCCCTCAGACACCTAAGCAAGGAGCTGGGGAGAGGAAATATGAGGCCTCCATGCCAACCCACTCCCTTTCCCTGACGTGGTGTGGACCCCGGGTGCCTGCTCTCGTCCCCACGCTTCGGCCCGCTTCCCACAGACACACACACACACGCTTTGATATTCGCGTTTTTCCATTTTTGTGGGGACTCTGTGCCCCAACCCTGGTGAATGCGGAGGATCAACTGTAATAAAATACGGCCAGTACACAAATCCAAAAGGACTGAAACCGTACAAGAACGTGGGCGAAGGCAGAAGCCGCGGCGTCGCTGTCGGGCCCCTCGTGGGACCACTGCCTGTGGCTTCCAGCATCTGCTTTGCCCGGCCTACGTCTCTATAGCAACTGCAAAGTCTCCTTCTGCTTTCCTCGCTCCCTCCCCCGTGCTTTATGTCTCACGCTAGGCCCGCCCATGATTCGTTTCCGCCAATGAGAGCTGGCGAAAGTGGCCTCGCACCGAGCGTTGTGTTCCTGAGCGCTCACTGATGACGCGATGGCGCGAGCGCCAGGCCGTAACCCCCGTTTGGGCTTGGGTGGCCCCGGCGACCACCTTGCTGCGGGCTGAGGTGAGTCAGTGCGGGCAGCTCTGCCCCAGAAGGCGTGGAGCTCGACGTGGCGTTCGCCTCCCCCGGCCGCCCGCCCGCCCGCCCGCCCGCCGCGTCGCGTCGCCTCTGCAGGCCTGGGATGGGGGACGTGGTGCCATTGAACACAGAGGGGCCTGTACTCCCCATCCACTCGCTCCTCGTACGAGGACCGCCCTGCGGATGCCTCAGCCTTAATCTAATCCGGGGGGCTTCGCAGGATGCCCGTCAAGCTCTGCCGTCCTCAAACAGCATCTCGGGCTGTCCCGTTTCAGCACTCAGAGTCGTCCTATATCGGGGCATCAGAGCTGTGGCACTCCAGCAGCTTAGTCTTTCGAGCCTGAGTAAATGAATAAAACGAGAATATTGTTAAAGCGGGGACAGTGGCTGTTGACAGTTCGTGGTCCTGCCGCTTAATTCTTTTAGTTAAAGGTGTTAAGGACTGAGGCTGAGAACAGCTTGCAGAATCATTGAACGACGACTGGGTAGCAAGCGTTTATGAAGCATCGTTACACACTCTGATGCTAGTAGAACATAAGCTTCGGTTGACTGCAGAAAACCCTCCGGGGGCGGAATAGTAGACTCATGTTTAATGGTTTTGACCAAAAGAGGCCGTTTTGGATTTATTGTATACTGCTGCCCATGTTGTTCTTGTTTAAAAATGCCATCTGATTGGATGTAAAAATGAGTGTGGATTTCAGACCAATGCGGGCACATAGTTCTTTTCCTCAGCATACCAAGAAAATAATAGTTGTATAAAATAGGAATAAAGGAGATTGGGACTTTTTTGCCATGAAAAATTTCTTCCTGCACATTCACTTCTCTGAGTCTTAGATGAAAGCATTAAGAAAGCATTTAAGAAGGTGGCATGAAATAAGATGTGATAGATTTGTTCAGTACAAAGAATAATAGGTTTTCCAAAACTCAAATTAGGTTTCATATTGGGAAACAACTTGACGTTAATTTCATATGTTCACGTTCTAGGAATTTATTTTATTTTTATTTATTTATTTATTGCTGTCATTAAGTCATTGATGAACAATGTCATAGATTTAAGGCAAAGGAGCCTTGAGTAGGGAAAAGGAAGCTTTCTGCTTCCTTCATTAATATTTTAAGCACTGTCAGCTTTTTCTAAAAAAAAAAAAGTTCTGCAAAACTGAGAGAAGATAGCATTGCTGCTTTAAAGCTGTTATTTGCTGTTCTCTTCTGCTTGCAGTAGCAAGTAGAATTGTCAGCAAAAAGGCATGTCCAAAAGGACTAGTGGTGCAGCAGTTGTGCCTTCTCTCAGTGACTGAATGTTACCAAGAGAGGGGTACCATCTTCTGCTTAGCTTCCAGTTTCAAATTTATAACTACCTTTAAAGTCAAAACCAAAGAAGCATTTTACACTCTTGCCATGTTTTAGGAAAACATCTCATTGTGCTGATATTTTCCATCTCCTGTCTTGTGATTTGTATAGGTTAGAAGAAGGCATTTATGAGCTGTTCTGAAATGCTGTATTAAAAGCAGATTCTTTGGACAGATTGCAGTTTAAGAAAAGTTTGG
Source organism: Iguana delicatissima (assembly GCA_948472985.1). NCBI lineage: Eukaryota > Metazoa > Chordata > Lepidosauria > Squamata > Iguanidae > Iguana > Iguana delicatissima. The sequence goes on from CAOKZL010001411.1 coordinate 691,769, forward strand.
TTCTTAACATGTGGTCCATGGACCTTTGGAGGGCTGCAGCGTCCTCACAGGGGGTCTGCAAAGGCTTGAAGAAATGTTATGAGCTTTACAGTTAAGAAAGACAAACTTGTATTTAATCATTCTAAAGCAGTGGTTCTCAACCTGTGGGTCTCCAGATGTTTTTGGACTTCAGCTCCCAGAAGCCCTGAGCATTGACATAGTGGCTGGGGCTTCTGGGAGCTGAAGTCCACAAACATCTGGGGACCCACAGGTTGAGAACCACTGTTCTAAAGTATTACAATAGGAGTGTGTGCATTTACTTATTTCTCCCTTGTCTCCAAATTTGAAGACCCTTGATAAGCCACTTTAAATAAATATTTGATGCACTTTAGAGTTTTAAATCTTGAGCTTAGTCTTGGTGTTCTGTGGCAACAAAAGATATTTAAAATGGGGTCCATGGTAAAGGGAAGGTTAAGAACTGCTGATATGATAAAAAAAGATTAAAGGGCATTCCAGAGAGGAGTGCAGTTTGGATGTGGCAACGGATGCCAGCCAAGTGAAAACAGGAATGCTCAAAGTGTTAAATTTTCTCTTATGGGAGAAAGGGTGTGCTTATGTGTGTTCTTTTTTGGGTGAAAGGTGTGTGTATAAGTATTTGTGCAGTAGCTGGGGTGAACATCATACATGAGCATGGGAAGGTAGTCTTTTTGGAGAATGGCTTCATAAATGTTTTATCAGTCTTGCTTCTAACAAACTCAAAGTTAAGTTCTAGTTATAAAGATCACACTTGCTCAGTCTGAATAATGCCACAGTTTCCACTATTTTCCTGATATTTTGAATGTTTATGAGTCATGTGCATTGCAGGTGTTTTAAGTTGCGATAAAGCATCAGTACAGTGGAATGAGACAGTCCTTGCCCTTGCATTTGGCTTCTTTTTCTAGGTCTTGAGCTTTAGGATCATTCCAGTCCTGTGCAAGGAGTTTTGGGTTTAAAGAGATTTTTAAGATTAAATCTTAACCTTTGGACACTGATCTCCTAAGCTTTTTGTTTGTATGGAAGCCTGAATGTTGCGTTTCTTTCTGCTATGCCTCTTAAAAAACAAAACAAAACAAAACAAAAACCCTGCTTGTTCAGTTGTTCTGAATAAATGGGATTCTCATACAGTTGTTCAAGTTCCATGTACCTATGAGAAAAATTAAATAGAATGACAATAGATGTTTGATAACACATTACAGCTTACTATTGCTTGAGTGCAAGAGTTATTTCTTGTTACATAAGCCAAATATGTGAAAACTTATGTCTGGCTGACAAACTGCCACAACGTTTATGTTGTTCAGACTCTTACGTAGCTTTTCATAGAATTATAGAGTTGGAAGAGACCACAAGGACCATTGAGTCCAGTTCCCTGCCATGTAGGAGTATACCATCAAAGCATTCCCGACAGATGGCCATCTTGCCTCTGTTTAATAGCTCCAAAGAAGGAGACTCCACCACACTCTGAGGCAGTGCATTCCATTGTTGAACTGTTCTTACTGTCAGGAAGCTCTTCTTAATGTTTAGATGGAATCTCTTTTCTTGAAGTTTGAAACCATTGCTCTGTCCTAGTCTCTGGAGCAGCAGAAAACAGGCTTGATCCATACTCCATATAACATCCCTTCAAATATTTAAACATAGCTATCATGTATCCTCTTAACCTTCTCTTTTCCAGGGTAAACATACCCAGTTCCTTAAGCGTCTCTTCATAGGGCATGGTTTCCAGGCCTTTTACCATTTTGATGGCCGTCCTCTGGATACGTTCCAGCTTGTGAATATCAATATCTTTGTTCTCCTCTTGGTGCAAAATTTGGTCACCTGGGTGCAAATAGTTTAAAAAGGCTGAACATGTTACACCATTTTCTTACCAATTATACTGGCTACCTCTGGGTATTTCTGGACTGAACTAAAAGTATGAATTTTAACTTTTAAAATTTTAAGTAGCTTGGGACAGGTTTATCTTAAAGACTGCCTTCACACATATGACCCTGCTTGTACAATCCAATCTACTTCAGAAGTATGCTTGGAACCTGTCCAATATTTATGGATCTACATTCCAGTTGATTCCTACTTATAGACATGCCTTTAAGAAGACTGAAATTGCATCTTCACTGCACTTCTGTGTGTGTGTGTGATATAAACAGTGTGTTATTCACAGCAGTTTTTGTATTAATAACTGTACACATATCTCATATGTCTAATTATATCTGGAATTATTTCTCTGTGTTGCTTTGTGAAGACTTGGTTCTAAAAAGTAGAAGATGTCTTCATTGTGTATCTGGATATAGTCAAATACACAGAAGCTCCCACTCTACTGTCTGCTATGTGTCAGCGGGGTGAAGGAGGAGGATGGGATATCAGGGGGTTTTGTTTATTGCATGAAGAGGGAAGAGAATCGCAACTTGCTTAATAATAACAACAACAGACATATGTAAATTGGACTTAGAACTGAATGTATCAATGACAGAGCACCAGCATAAGGTGGTATGATGTCTTAATTAGGCATATATTCCGAATAAGTAGCGTTTATTTGAATAAATATAAAAAACTGAGAATACTCTCTTTTCTCCTCCTCCCCAGCTTCTCGGGATGTTGCAAAGGTTGGAATTGTTCCAGACATGGTTGCTGTGGTGTTGCTCTGGGAGAGCACCTTGATGAATGATTAGTACCATTCAGTGATGGGCTGTGGGACTAGCAAAGTACTCCCTGAGCCTCCCAAGGATGTTCATTTGGATCTTGTTAAAAAGGTTGAGCCATACACTGGTTATAAAACTGACATATATAAACACTTCATCAAAGGAGATGGAGATCCAATCAAATCTACTATTCCTTCTCCTCCCTGTCACACCAACCCACATTTGGAACAGCCAGAGCCCCGCAAGAACAGAGTGGCAAAGTATCGTGCAAAATTTGATCCTAGAGTAACAGCCAAATATGACATCAAAGCCCTGATTGGGCGAGGTAGCTTTAGCAGAGTGGTTCGGGTGGAGCACAAAGCCACCAAGCAGCCATATGCAATCAAGCTGATAGAGACCAAGTACCGTGAGGGGAGAGAAGTGTGTGAGTCAGAGCTGTGTGTGCTGCGCCGTGTGCGGCACACCAACATCATCCAACTCATTGAAGTATTTGAAACTCAGGAGCGTGTCTACATGGTGATGGAATTAGCAACTGGAGGAGAATTGTTTGACCGTATCATTGCAAAAGGCTCCTTCACAGAAAGAGATGCCACTCGAGTGCTGCAGATGGTATTGGATGGGGTTAAGTATTTACATACATTGGGCATAACTCACAGGGACTTAAAGCCAGAGAATTTGCTATACTACCACCCAGGCATGGATTCTAAAATAATGATCACAGACTTTGGACTGGCAAGTGCTCGGAAGAAGGGAGATGACTGCTTGATGAAGACAACCTGTGGGACACCAGAATATATTGCCCCAGAAATCTTGGTCAGAAAGCCTTACACTAACTCTGTGGACATGTGGGCCCTGGGTGTGATCTCATACATCCTATTAAGTGGGACAATGCCTTTTGAGGATGACAACCGCACCCGATTATACCGGCAAATTCTGAAAGGAAAATACAGTTACTCAGGGGAGGTAAGTGTGCCAGAGGTTCAGTAAGGAAGTGTGTATTGTACTAGAGTATTATTTGTTGTTTTTTATGGGAGGTCTCTCAACACCCTTAAATCTTAATCCCTCTTGGAACCCAGATTCTGAAAAGTTACTGTTACTAGAGTGTAGTATGATTTTTGTTTCAGAAGATGGATACTGTCTGTAAAAAGGTTTAACTTTTTTAAAGAAATGGTGGGTGCCATCTTTGTTTAGTCAGAGATGACAAATGATTTCTGAGTAGTATGAACCACTTTCTCTGCTCCTGGGAAGTGGGACGAGGCTTTTTCAGAATAGGTATTGGAGGTCCCCAACGCATATCTTGATTGACTTTTATTTTATTTATTCTGTGTGCAGAACTTATGTCTCTTTTCTGCTAAAAAAAGATTTACATAAAGAATGCTGTTAAGGAACCATTCAGATAATATAGAATATGCATATCATTGCATAATTGTTGTCATTTTCAGCAATTTGGGAAGCCTTCTTTTATTAGCTCTGCTGCAAGATCATAGAAGGAGACTTGTCAGTCTTTACAGCAGCCACAGTGAGGATGGCTGCTTGTAGAATAGTCAGGAATGATCTGGTGTCTCTTAGAGTTTGCCTTCTGATCCCATGTTAGCCCCATTTAGGAAGCTGCATAGCGCCAAAGGAAGGGTGTCATTTCTCTAGGTGGTACCGTGAAGATGCCTTAGAGATGCCTTCTGTGAAACTTTAGCATGTATAATTTCAGTCAGCTGTTTTGCACGTTTGATCTGTTCATTCTTTGCAATGTTGTTATAATACAGGGACAAGGAACTTTTACCTCCCAGAAGCTTTGAATTTAAACTGTCCTAGCCCCTTCCCATTTGCTGTGCTACTTGGGTCTTTAGAGACCTGAAGCCAAAAACGTCTTGGAGAACCAAAGGTTCCCCACTCCTGTTCTAGGAGAAATGGTTTTCCAATATGGAAATAGTCTTACAGTCTATCTCATTCAGGAAGTTGCTCTCAGTAATGTAACTAGTTTCAGCTCTTGCCGTAATTGTATCCTAGTGAGACTTGAGCCAAATATTATATATGACTAAGCGAGCAATTTTTCAGTCAGGGGGATGAGAAATGACAGTAAAATAACTTTCAGAAAAACAAACAGGATACTTAATATTTTTGGCATTTTAGAAATATGAGGCTTTGATGGCATTTCAGTAATGGATGAAGAGTCTTTATGTGGTGGTTAAATTGCAACATTTCTGATGCTGAATCAGGATGAAGTGAAACAGAAAAATAAGTTGTCCTTCTTTAAAACTTTATGTTGAGAGAGTTTGTGCCTATGCAAGGCTTGAAATATTTTCCAGATAATGTACTATTAATCTTTCTGTTCTGTGTTTTTGTCAAGTGGCTTCCATATCTTTGTAGCTGGGCTCTGTCTTGCAGTCTGATTCAGAAATTGAGTAAGAGTGCAACTTCCAGATTCTAAGAGTTGTAGCCTGAAAAAGTAATTTGTTCAAACTCTGAACAGCTTTCACAAGTCAGTAGGTGACTTCCATTTCCCAGTGTGTGTTAGGCATGCTAATTGAACAAGTCAGTTTTGAAGCTCCTTTTATGTTTCCTAATAAGATATAACTAAAATTCTTACTACCCTAGTATTGTATGCATGAGATTTGGTGAGCCTGAGCAAAGCTCTATGAAAAAAAACCCTCATTATATTGAAATTATTTAAATATTTATATCCTGCTCTATATTTTGGGATCTCAGGCCATTGTACAGAAATGCATTCTTAGATGATAATGCTTCTTACAACTATCTTTCTGTTTGAAATAATAAGTAGGCATTCTAAATTTTAGTGTAGGTTTTATTTTTATTTAATTTCCATTTCTTCTTTTAGTATACAGTCCATGCATTTAGAGTCTAGATCTGATTTATATGATCTGACTAGCTTTTTCTGAATTGTGAACGACATCTGTCAATCTGCCAATTTCTCTATCCTACCACTGATTTAAACAATATGCTGCACAGTATTTGAAATGGGTGATAAGCTGTGGAGACATGAGCTTCAAAGCTTGCACGGCAGTTTCCTGAAAACCATGGACCTCTCAAAGAGATGCTGGTTTGGTTTTCCTGATTATTCTTGGAGAACTGCCTTTTGTTTCTTTCATTTTCAGTTTTAATGGAGAGATTGATCGTGATGGCTTACTGAAATATGTATGACCTTCCCACATAATATTCTAAATTCATACTATCTCAGTATTCAGTTGCCTCTGATAAACTTAAGTGTGGGGTAGAGAGTGTAGGAAGAAGTAAAAGAAAGAGGTGGTGGAACTCACTAGATGTTTCGCTTCAGCATTTGAAATGATGATGCCATTTCCCCTGAGATACTTCCACAGGACAGCTCTGTGGAGCATTGATCATAGAGAAATGGGCTCACCAGCAGTGACCCTCTGTGCAGTGGCATAAAAGAGTTGCATTTGAACCAGGGATGTGAGTGTCTTTTAACATAGGCTGTCATATAATTTCACAGATAGGCATTGAACATGCATCACAGAAGAATCCACAAAAGTAGAGGCTTTCTTTCTCCCAACTTCTCCAGGTATACTTCCCAAAAAGCAGCTGAGCAACAATGGCAAGAGAAATGAAAACTGAAATTCAGGCTGACTGGTGAAGTATTCCCATTTTCTTTACAAGAAATGAGCTGAAACACAACTAATGCAGTGGCTGTCTGAGAGAGCTTACTGTTGGGGTTCTATTCCTGGAGCACAGGGTCTATTTTCAAGAGGCTATTAAGCGATCGATGGGCCAGCTCATTTAGGTCTTGCTGACCTTAACCACTCTAATTATGATTCTTTGGCTCCTGCAAGGTATTGAGTTGATGGCAAAGGCGTGAAGTTTAAGACAGCCTAGGGAGAAGTGACTTGGCAAGCAGTTCTGATGATATTAGCTCCCTGGATAAGGGTTACACTGCTTATCAAAGCTGGATCAGTGCAGCCTATCCATCAGGAACTAATTGTGTTTCCTTCCCTTCCACATGGTTTCCTGCAGCTAGCTCTTTCTTTGCTTGATCAGGGCTTTGCTAAATAAGCTGAATAGTTAAATTTTACTGTGAATTGTCCTACAAGTTACACAGTGGAAAGCTTTCTGCTGTTTTTTGGTGACACCTGAATTATAAGAGGACTCAAATGCTTTGCAAAAATAAACCTTGTTATTGTGAATTTTTGACTTACGGGAAGGCTTGGAACTTCTTAAAATACTGGAACTCAAATGGAGGAGAACTTATGTGGCATTTGTGACAGACAGGTTCTGACAACTTTTGATCAATATAGATACTGAATACTTCGGCTAGAGTAGTATAGTGATAAGGAGACAATAGTATGAATCAGGAATATTCTGTTATGAATCTCGCTTCTATCTTACCCAGTAGGTGGCTTCAGGCAAGCCATGTTCTGTCAACCACAATTAGGTTGTCTGCAATAGGACAGAATTTGGAAAAAACCCATTTTTGGGTTAGAACTTCTAGCTAGCATGGCATGGCCGTGGTGACTGGGTAATTTTAGAAGTTGTAGTTGTAGTAGAAGTTTTAGAAGTTGGAAGGGTAACTTTTTCAAGCTCCGAATACACAAAAAAACTAGGCTGGTATCCCTTACAGCAGGGCTTCCCAAATGCTGTGCCACGACACATTAGTGTGTTGCCTGAAGTGTGTAGGTGTGTCACCTACAAACAATGGCAGAGCTTGGAGTGTGGAGGGTGTGTGTGAGAGGGCGGGGCTATGGCATGAAGGATGTGGTCACGGTGTGTGGGGGTGTGGCCGTGGTGTGTGTGGGTGTGGCCAGGGCACATGGGAGTGTGGCTAGGGCATGCGGGGGCGTGGCTACGGGCCGGGACGCCCCGAAAACATTGCCACTCAGGGCAAATTGCTCCCCCCCCCCCCATTGCTATGTGACTGCCTACAAACTTGGGAATGTATGTTATTATTTATAAATCATATATTTTTAAAAATATATGAAAGGTTTTCATGAGATATGTTTTATCCCCATACATTTGTTATTGCAACCTATGTATGTGTCTGAATCTCCTATAAGGGGTTAGTTTAACTTCCAGTTTGCTAGTAAAACTGAATTACTGTGTTGCAGAATTATGCAGTCTAAAAAGTGTGTCACAACATGAAAAGTTTGTGAAGCTCTGCCTTACAGGGTTTTTGCGTGGCAGTGGTTAGAATCATGTGGCCCTTTGGCTGATACTAGCGTTGGTTAGCACTGGCTATGCTCAGTAGGTCTGCTGGTAGTTGCAGTTCCACATGATTTCCACCTTAGTTGTAAGGATTATAACCAGTTAATGCATTTGAGAGCTGCTGTGGTGTGAGAGCCAGTGTGGTGTAATGGTTTGAGCATTGGACTATAGCCCTGCAGACCAAAGTTCGAGTCCCCCTCTCCACTAAGCCATGAAAACCCACTGGGTGACCTTGAGCAAGTCACACTCTCTCAGCCTCAGGAGGGTAAAGGCAACCCCCCTCTGAACAAATCTTTCCAAGAAAATCCCAGGATTGGTTATCATAAGTCAGAAACAATTTGAAGGCATGCAACAACAACAACAAAAAATCGTTTGAACTCAGGAAAGTATGAATATAGTAAAGTGCTGTACAGATATTGAGTATTGCTGAATACAAGTAGGACCTGCAACAAATTGTTGAAGGATATCTTCAGGTTCAGTGTTCTCTTTCAAGGCTCTAGTAAATTATAGCATTGCCCCAAGGTACTCCTTTCACTCTATTCCTGTTTTCCACTGTATTTCATGGCTACTAAATTTGCAAAGGTTTCATTAGGCTGATTTTGTTTGGTTCCACCCCTTGTCTTTTATCTTAGTGATTAAAAAAATAAAATCTACAAACCTTGGGGTCACTGAACATGTTGTTACTTCCCCCGCTTCTTAATGGGCTTGATCCTGACAGCACTTGCTACTATAGTTGCATGTTAAAGTGAGTGATTATGAGGTGTGTAGGTGTTTATGGAGAAAAGTAAGAAAAATGGTATTGACCAACTTATGTCTGTCCCACAGCTACATTCATAGTGACTTTGTGCTTGGTTGAGCAATATCATTGGTGAGAACATGAGACCACTTGTGGTATGAGTGAACAAAGATAGCATGACTACTGTGTTTTGTCATCTTTACCTTCTGCTCATTCCTTTTTTCCCTCTGATCTCATATACGTGTGAAATTAAACGCCTTAGGCATTTCGTAGTTGTGTTGTAATAATGCCATTCAAAAACGTTATATCCAAAAACAAAGTTCTGTGGCTGTGTTATAGCCCTGTTCACCCCCAAGATTAATATGGTTTAATTGTCAAATATTTAATTGGCAACTACATCTAATTGGCGTTGATGTAAAATGGAACTTGAGGTGATTGAAAGGTCAAGCGGAACAGAGGAGAATTACTGATTGTAAATGTGAGATTGCAAAGCAGGTCAGCCCACACGCCCTCTACGTGCAACCAAAATCATTGTCAGGCAGATTACAAAGTAACTCTGGAGATAATAGGCTTATGCTGAAGCTGAATGTCTCCTTGCAGTTCCCACCAAATTGTGATTGTTTTAACCCTGTTCCCTCACAACTGGATGTTTCCCTGCTTTGTCTCCCAAAGTGCTCCACAATACAGAGCTATTATGGCAGCCATTACCCCTTTGTCATCTAAACACTGTATTGGATGCTCACCTAAATGTAAAGCAAGAGACCTCATTGTAAGTAGAAAACTAGTACAGCAAGGAGCAGCTTGACATACCAGATTCTTTTTTTTCTTCTTTTTTGAAAGGGGGTTTGTACATGAAGGAGCAATATGTTTTAAAAAGAGTGTCCTTCTGTCTACAGCTTGCAGTATAGTAGACCCCTCTGCCATGTCCACATTCTGTCACCACATTCTACTACTACTTTCTGTGCTTGTGCAGATTAGGTCTCATTCTAATTATCTGAGTTGGGAGCATTGGCTCTTTCCAGTTACTCTGTCGTGTTCCCTATTTTTACTAGAGCCTGTGGCAAGTTGACTGCAGTCTGCCGTAGAAAACACCTCTGCAATCCTATTCACCTTCTTTTCTCTTTATTTTGAATCACTTTGCTTGCTTCTGTTGTTATATGTATTTTCTCTTCTTCTTTTGATAGTCACAAGTTACCCTTTAGCGATCCTGCTTCTTCCAGTGTTCTCAGTGAATAGAGAGTAACACATTCTTTGGTCACAGCAGTGCTGAGTCTATAATCTATTTCTTGTGGTAGTGGAGTATTGGCATGTTCTCTCTTTAGGCACTGCCGCTGTCCCCTTTAGATTAGTGGGCATAAGAAAGGTATTATGTCATGCCTTCCCCCAGTTGTTTCTGCCCCTGTCATTGTGTTCCTAGATCCAGAATGGGCTTGAGATTAGAGGGTCAGAGTAGGGTTGGACAGTCCTTGGCCTCACATCCCCACTAAGCATTGAAGCTTCCTGGACAGGCTTAACAGTCATTATTTCTCTTAAGCCATGCCTGCTTCTTAACATTGTTGTGAAGAGAGTTGCAAGGAGCGAGGGCCTCATAAGCCACTGAGGGATCTGAGAAAGGCTAGGTAAAAATGTAATGGGTTTTGTACTGTTTTGCCTTTTAAAGTTCAAAATCTTTGTTTTACATAAAGCATGAAAAGTGAGAAATGTTTCTCAGGGTATGGATGGCATAAACTGGAAACAATAGAAGCCTGCAAAAGTACATCATAAACTTTTCAGCAGCATAATTTAAAAACTGGTTACATCATCTGTCTTAATGGGTGGCTGCAATCTATTGTCATTTATATTTCTTGGCTTGTCAGGGAGAATGGTCCACCAACGTCACCCCCTCCTTTCTTGTTGCTTTGTGACTCACGCTGGCTTTTATTCTCTGATGAATACCACCTCCAGATGGCATAAGACTTAAAACACCTTGACGCACAGTGTGGGTCTTGGTGAAGATGTTGTCCTGGAACACACTGTTGAGCATCATCATGTGCTGCTTTACATAAGCTTGAGGTAGTGTAAAATGGAGGTGTGGCCCGTTGTAAAAGATTTGAAAAAGAATGTGAAGTCAGTGCAAACGGTATCTTTTCATTTATACTCTTCCTCCTAAGAGCCCTAGAATCTGTATTGTTCCTACCATAAACATAATCCCCTGGCCCCAGTTTCTTTGACCCAATTTGAAGGAAAACCGAGAAATTATAAATATCTCCTGAGGCGAAAACTCCATGTTTACTGTTGTGGATTATGGATCTTGAATGGTAGTAACAAGCATATGATATCACAGCTACCCTCCACATTCACTGAGGTTAGGGGAGCAGGACTGCTGTAAAAGTGGAAAAAAACCCCACAAATATAAAAATGAATGTGAGTGTGTGTTTATGGAAAAGGGGCTGAGGCATGGTGGTGACAACAGACAAAGCAATGAGAGGGGGGAGCTCCAGAGGGCAGTAGAAAACTGCATGCAGCCTTCCTCCCCACACCAGTCCCCTTACCTTTTGCTTTGGTTCAGAGTTCTCAGTGCTGGAGCCAAAGGAGAGGGGGTGGGAAGGGGAACTCTGGAGGGCAGAAGGAAAGTGGGCAGCGCCTTACTTTTTATCTTGGCATGCTTGCCTTCTTTTCTCCACAATGGCAAAGCTCAAGGGAGTGGGAGAAGGAGAATGGGGGTGAGAGGCGTGACAGTCAAACCTGCAAATGTGGAGGGAGAACTGTACTGTGCTTCCTCTCACCCATCTCCTCCTGTGGGTGTGTGGGTAGCACTGAGAGAGGGTTTGTGGTACTGTGAAACTGGGCGGTGAGCCATCCTTAGCTAGCCAGGCAGTGGCTGGTGGAGGAGGAAAGGATCAGAGGTGATTTTTTGAAGGGCTGTGTATCACAGCTGCCAAGACAGAAAGTTCCCTGGAAAAGAAGCACTTGAGATGGAGGAGGCAGGGGTTGGAGAACCTTAGAATCATAGAATCATAGAAATATAGAGTTGGAAGAGACCACAGGGGCCATCCAGTCCAACCCCCTGCCATGCAGGAAAACCCTCAAAGCACTCCCGACAGATGGCTACCCAGCCTCTGCTTAAAAACCTTCAAAGAACAAGACTCCACTACACTCCAAGGCAGCATATTCCACTGCCAGACAGCCCTGAGCCTCAGGAAATTCTCCCTGAGGTTCTGGTGGAATCTCCTTTCCTGCAGCTTGAATCCACTGCTCCTTGTCCTGGTCTCTAGAGCAGCAGAAACCAAGCCCACTCCCTCCTCTACATGGCATCCCTTCAAATATTTAAACATGGCTATCATGTCCCCTCTCAACTTCTCTTCTGCAGACTAAACATACCCAGCTCTCTAAGTCTATCCTCATAGGCCATGGCTTCCAGGCCCCTCACCATTTTGGTCACCCTCCTCTGGACTTGCTCCAGCTTGACCATGTCCTTCTTGAATTGGGGTGCCCAGAACTGGACACAGTATTCAAGATGAGGTCTAACCAAAGCAGAGTAGAGTGGTACCAGTACCTCTCTTGATCTGGACACCATACTCCTATTGATGCAACTGAGAATTGCATTGGCTTTCTTGCCTGCCGCATCACACTGCTAACTCATGTTCAGCTTGTGGTCTATTAAGACTCCTAGATCCCTTTCACACGTACTGCTATCCAGCCACGTGTCCCTCATCCTATATTTCTGTATTCCATTTTTTCTGCCTAAGTGTAGGACCTTACATTTCCCTCTGTTGAATTTCATTTTGTTAGCCTTGGCCCAGCTCTCTAATCTGTCTTGGTCATTTTGAATTTTGATCCTGTCCTCTGGCGTATTAGCAACCCCTCCTTACAGATAATCAAATCTGTGAGAGTGAACCCAGTGGATATGGAGGGCTGATGCTGCTATAATATAAAGTGTTCTGATTCTGGGCGGCTGGGGGAAGGAAGAAAAGAATAAGATAGTGATTTTGCATTTTTTCTACTATTAAGTATGTACTGATTGATCATTAATTTTGCATTTTTGGATTATATATCCTATATGTTTACTAAAGCAATACTTGAATAACTAGTACAATGTTAACTGTATGTATGTATAAAAAATATAAATAAAAAAAGTAATGACCCACATTGAGCACATATATAAAAAAAATCTGAATGAGACCAATTCTCATTTAAAACAAAATAGGCCTTCAGTACTTGAATCTATTTATCTCATTATGGCCCCTGAGGACATGGAAGCATGCTTCTTCTGGGATTTCTTATATAAGAAGAGAGATGTGCACTTACATTAAAAGGAGTACGCTATCGTGCTAAAATATTTCTATTTTAGCAGCAAATTTGCTGGCAGCTTGCAATTTTCACTTTTATAAAACACCCCTTTCAGTTCATAATTTCCAGTGACTTTATTTAATAATCCATAACCAGCCAACCAGCCCTCTATTATAATAAAATGTTTCAGCAGCAACACCATTCATTCTAAGGCTCCAATCCTATGCCTTATTTGCCTGGGAGTAAGCTCCATTGGACTTGGTGGGACTTACTTATAAGTAGGTATGTGTAACTTGAGAGCCAGTGTGATGGGCTACAACTCTGAAGACAAGGATCTGAGACTGCTTGGCCAGGGGAACCCATAGGGTGACCTTGCTCAAATCACATTCTTTCAGCCCAGAGGAGGACAGAGGCAAACCCCCTCTGAACAAATCTTGCTAAGAAAACCCCGTGATAGGTTCACCCTAGGGTTACCATAAGTTGGAAATGACTTGAAGGCATAAAGAACACGCATGTATGTAAGAATACAGTGTAAAAGCAAAACTGTTTGAATTAGTGGAAACAGTTGTCTCTTCATTTTATAAGTGATCAAGGATATTTGAAAATCAAAGAAAACGATACAGCTGGAGACCTGTTGGTGAGACATGCTGGCATAATGTAAAATTATGACTGCATATGTCATTTAATGGTTGTTGCAGAAAGAGGTATTCAACACCTTTGTCTGCAAGAACTCCTTTTACTCTTAACTTACCAATCAAGTGCCAGGGCACACCCCCTTGGTCATTTGGTGACTGGGGAAAGATGGAATGGGGGGACAGGCTGACAGTGACTGGTTCTATTTCACCAGCCATCCATAGGAAGAAGACAGCATCCTCCTCCTGGACCAGTAAACTTCTGAATCACTTTCTGTTGGAAGAAAATCCTATCAGGGTCCTAAAATGGCACAGAGCAGGGCAAAAAAAGTAGTGAAATTATCCCTCAAAACCCCCTAGGGGATGATGGTTGTGCCATTCCCATGGAGCTCTTAACTAGAAACAGCTTTTTCTTCCTAATTATGGTCCATTGTTTATAGAAGGCAAAATGTCACTGTTCACGGAGGAGTGCTTGGAAGCATGGAAGAGTGCTTCTTTTTGTCTGCTGTTAAGACATGCGTCTGATTTTAGGGTTTGAAAGTGGTAATGTGCAGGTTGCATACCGTATCTGCCAGTGTATAAGACACACCAGCATACACACCTCATTTATATATCGGCAAATATTGTTTGCCGGCATATAAGACACACTACCATATACGCCAGTAAATAGGATACTTTAAATTATTATTCCACACCGCCACTTACCTATAGAAAGAGTGTTTGAGGGCAAGTTGGGGTACACATTTGTATTATCCATACTGAGTCAAGTTGGTCGCTTCTAAAATGACACAGGAAATAGAATGTGCTACAAGGTTGTGCCAATTTAAGGTCCCTTTGAAAGAGTTCGCTGCTAACCTCTCAAGATATGGGTTTTGGCTGGATGTAAAGATCTATTGCAACAGAAGGTGCTCTTCAGTTCTTTCAATTATCAGCCTGGAGGTCTTTAGATTTTTCACATATGAGATGCATTAAATGTTATGGGTACCTTGCACTGCAGCCTGGAATTGGAACTGTGTGCATGAATGAACAAGTAAATCCATGAAAATTCTAACTGGAATAAATAGCAAATAGAATAGTCAGCTTTTAAGTGTACCTGAGAGTTGCTTTCCGTCTCCTGGAGAAAGAGTAATCCATTTAGAGAGGAATGTGCTCTTGCTTCCTAGATGTGAAGAGCACATTGAATGGGTGTAGGTGAGGCTACATGTGACCTGAGGGGCTTTCTTGAAGAGGCACAGTGTTCTGGGCTCTTTCTTTAATTTTCTTTTTTCCCCCTTTTCTTTATTCCTTTCTTTTTTTGGAAGAGAACACTGAATGGAGTCTGAAATAGGCTGCCTCCGTGCCTGAGGTGGAACGCTGAGGTCAGCCTGACAAATGCACACTCTTTAGTGAGACTCTGAAACTTCTCTTGCTTTGATTCTTATTCTTCTCTCCTTTCCTTTAATGCAAGTATTCAACTAATGGCTAGTACAGATGCACTTCAGTAGCTTTTGTGCTAGCTTGATTAGCCATACTGTGTTCACAGCCTTTTTGCAGAGTCAGCCAACTGAGTCAAAATCCTGTTCATACACAAGTTCAGACTTGGAAATAGCTGCATGATTATTTTCCTGTGGTGAGTGAAACTTGGTGCCAAGTAATCAGATATAGTGTGAGAGAGGATATCTGGTTTCATAACTTTTTGTGGACATATATTGTAATGTGCTTTATACCTTGTTCTAGGTGTGAATATACTGAACAAAAAATGTTAAAAGCCTAACAAGTCTTAGCTTATTTTATCATAGAATCATAGAAATGTAGAGTTGGAAGAGACCACAAGGGCCATCCAGTCCAACCCCCTACCATGCAGGAAAACCCTCAAAGCACTCCCGACAAGTGGCCATCCAGCCTCCGCTTAAAAACCTCCAAGGAAGGAGACTCCACCACACTCTGTGACAGCACATTCCACTGCCGGACAGCCCTGACCATCAGGAAATTCTTCCTGAGGTTCAGGTGGAATCTCCCCTCCTGCAGCTTGTATCCATTGCTCCTTGTCCTGGTCTCAAGAGCAGGAGAAAACAAGCCCTCCTCGACATGACATCCCTTCAAATATTTAAACATGGCTATCATGTCCCCTCTCCACCTTCTCTTCTGCAGACTAAACATACCCAGCTCTCTAAGTCTGTCCTCATAGGGCATGGCTTCCAGGCCCCTCACCATTTTGGTTGCCCTCCTCTGGACCTGCTCCAGCTTATCCATGTCCTTCTTGAATTGGGGTGCCCAGAACTGGACACAGCATTCCAGATGAGGTCTAACCAAAGCAGAATAAAGTGGTACCAATACCTCCCTCAATCTAGACACCATACTCCTATTGATGCAACCAAGAATTGCGTTGGCTTTCTTGGCTGCTGCATCACACTGCTGACTCATGTTCAGCTTGTGGTCTATTAAGACTCCTAGATCCCTTTCACACGTACTGTTAGCCAGCCACGTGTCCCCTATCCTATATTTCTGCATACCATTTTTTCTGCCTAAGTGTAGGACCTTACATTTCTCTCTGTTGAAATTCATTTTGTTAGCCTTGGCCCAGCTCTCCAATCTGTCCAATCAATTTGTTAGTCCTGAAGATATTACAAAGTTCTTGTTTTTGCTGCAACCTCCTCATGAAATTCATCATCAACAACCTTTATTGCAGTTCACAAACCATGAGGCATCATTAAAATACTATTGTTAAAATACATTTACCTTTAAAATACATTTGCATCGTTAGACATTTGTGTCATTAAAATACATTTATTTATTTAAAATGCACTAAAACCCAAATTGGAATCCTTAATAATTTACAAGTACGATTAATACGTATTTCTTAGAGATCTAAAGAATATATGTTATCTAAGAGGAAGTTAAATTAAATTCAAACCACTATAATTGTGTAAATTGTATCAATCATACTCATCATAGTCAATCACTTGTAATTAAGTAACCATCACTTCATAACAAAGAGAGCCTCGGTTACTGTAACATTTGTAAAAATTTTCTATGAGAGTTAGCAGCTGATCCAAAGAATTTTACTACTTCCTTGGTTACCCTTTTATCAGAATCATACAGTAAGTATTTTTAAAATCAATTCCAGTGTATTCCTGTGAACTTTCTTAAAATGGGACTTATCAGTCTGAGTAGATCATCTTTGTAGAAGAAACATTCAAAGAGGACATGTTGTATAGATTCCACTTTTCTCTCTCCACAAAGGCAAACACGCTCATTATGTACCTTTCTTTGGTAACGACCCTCTATGACAGCGGTTCTCAACCTGTGGGTCGCGACCCCTTTGGAGGTCGAATGACCCTTTCACAGGGGTCGCCGGTCCTCATCCCGCTCTGCCCCCTTTTGAAACAAGGTCACTGAGCGTCACCCCCCTCGCCGCCGCCCCGCCAGCGGCCTTTCTCATTTGGGCCGCTTCCTCCTCTTGCTCAGCGCCATCTTTTCCTCCCCCCATGGAGCTGCCAAGGTGAGCAAGTGGGCGAGGCACTGGGTAGGAAAGGAGAGACGGGACGGCGAGCCTCCTGCTGAATCAGGGACATGGACATGAAGAAAAGGATCCACGTAGAGCTGCGGAACAGGACGCCCTCCGATGTAAGCCCGGGCGAGGGCTGGGGGGCCTGGGTGGGGCAGGGGAAGGGGCGCCATGGGGAGTGATGGCAGCGGGGAGTGATTGCCGCCAGTAGGTGGGCGGCGGAGAAGGGGGCGAGTGGATGCTGTCGCCGTCTGTGCCAGCTGCCGTCACGGGTGCTGCTCCTGCCGCCGCTGCCCTTGAGGTGCCCATGACGTGCGTGTGGTTGTGCGTGTGGCTGCACGCGCCGCGCGTCTCTCTCTAGGTATGTGTTTTTGCATGTGTGTGTGTGCACACGCATGTTGGTGGGTGCGCGTGCCCCTCTTTGGGACTGGGGCAAGGGTGCCCTGGAGCCCCCACATCCACACCTGGCCAGGGGTTGGAAGGAGCATGGGGGGGTCTGGCAGGAGAACTGCCCCTCCGCTCTGTTTCCAGGGGAGAGCTCCTCCCGACTCTCTCTCTCTGCCGGTTGCCCGGCGCCTTTTCTGCGGCGCTCCGCTTAGGGCTGGGCTTGGGAGGCGGTTCGGCGCTGCTGCCTCCAAATAAAGCTGAAACTTTGTCTGGCGGGCGACGATGGAGTGGCTCGAGCGGCGGCACCTCCTTGCGTGCACCTCCGTGCAAGCGCAGAGCCAGCGAGAGAGCGAGCAAGCGAGGGGCGCCTGGCTCCGGAGCCGTGCCTGTGCCATTTGCCTGCGCCACACGCCTCCGCTTCCTCCTCCTCAGCAGCAACGGCAGCATGTCCAACTTGGGCCAGAAGGATTTTGACACTGGTCGCTTTGCCTTCTCCCTCCCTGCTTAGTGGTCCCCACGCCTCCATCTCCCCACTTTGCCACCCTCTCTTTCCTTTCCCTCATTCTCCCTTCTCCGTCGCCTCCGTGTCTTCTTGCCTTCCTCTCCCCTCCCTCCCTCCCTCCAGTGCCCCCCAAATCTCTCTCCCCTTCCCACCAGCCTGTCGTGTCCCCCTCTCCTCTCCCCATCCCCTCTTCGGACTTCCTTCATCCTCCCAGGCTCTCTCCTCCACGCCTTCCCTTCCTGGCTCCCCTCCTCTCGGCTTGAGCGTCCTCCCCCGCCTGCGTTTCCCCCCTCGTCCCCTTGGTCTCTCCTTCTCTCGCCTCCCTCCCCTCTGCTGCCCGGCCATCTGGGGTGCGGCGGGGGCCTCACTGCAATTCCCACTGCGCCATGGACGGCAGCCTTCGGTGCCGGCTCCGCTGCTGACATCAGCCCTCCCCCCTCCCCTCTCCCCCCTCTCCCCCCGCGACTGGCTCGCTGGCCCGCTCGCTCACTGCAGCACCGACGCTGGGCAGCGCCATGGAGGAGTTGGCGCTGGCTCCCTTGCCACCGCCGCACAGTGCAGCCGCTGCGTGCCCTCGCCACTGCCACCGCCACCGCCCCCTCCAGCAACACCGCCGCCCCTGACATCCGGCCTGGCCAGTCAGTGTGGTCTTGCCTGGCCCATGCCCTGCCGGCAGTCCCTGGGCGGCCTGGCTGGTGCTCACGGGCTGGCCCTTGCTCTCTCCCCCGCTGGGCGCAGGCAAGAAAAGGCTGCACATCGGGGCGCTCTTCCCCCTGACCAGCGGCTGGCTGGGGGGCCAAACCTGCCTGCCCTCTGCCCAGATGGCCCTTGAGGATGGCCCTCGAGGAGCTGTGTGGGGTAGTTGTTGTTTTGCTTTGTGGCCAAGTGCAGCCAAGAAGTGGAGGAAGGAGCCCAACGGAGCTTGGAGGGATGGCTGGACGGCACACACACGTAGGGCTCTTTTTTTGAAGTTTCCGGCGTGCCTTCTGCCCCTCTCCACCGCCCAAAATACGGGGGGGGCACCAGTGAAGGGACGGTTGCTTGGAGAGGTCTGCATGAGGGGTGTTACTCTTTCCAGTTAGGAGGCCCCGGGGAAGAAGGTGGGTGGGTGAGAGTGGACGAGGCAACCTTGAAAGTAGGCAGCCGTGGCAAGAGGAGGTGAAGGTTCACTGGTCAGGACAACATTCTGGAATACAGGATGATGAGGAGTGAAGAAGGGGATTGAGGGAGGTGAATAGCCAAGGGCTCCAAGAAGTGGGAGCTGGGGAGCTGGAAGATCAGACCACAAGAGAATTTTCTTCTCCTCCCGGCTCCTCTCTTTCACCTTGCTGTCCTGTTGGGCCGCAGCGTAAATAACCTGTGCAACTCTGTCAGCTGTCAGGACAGCAGAGCAGCCCCATGGAGCTAGCTTGATGCCAAAGGGAGTCCAGCTGAATGGGCTGTGAGAAGCTTTGCAGGGGTGGCACCGGAGAGATGTGTCCGAGAGAGTTTGGGGCTGAGTGTCCTGTGAAAGAGAGGAGTTGCAGAGGGATTTGAGGGGATGCTTTGTCTAACACAGCAGCAAGGTGAAAGGGAGGGAGAAGGGGGTGCAGGAAAGGTGGCAGCTGGAGGCAGGAAGAGTTTCTGAGGCAGGATCAGAAATGGGGCTGGTGAGAAGGGGCTTGCAAGGTCTCTGCCTGTGAAGTGGGAGATGAGGAGTCCCGACAAGACACACTTGGAACTGATCTGTACCCAGATAGAGAGACACATGTGGAGATGGGCTGGGGAAGAAAACAAATGTCAGGGGGAGGGAGGGTGCAGATAGGAGGGGGAAGTATTTAGGTCAGAAGGGCCGGGGGGCCGCAAGGCGGCGCTTTTCCGTGGGGCGAGCTGGCCTGGTGCAAAAGACAAAGGTGCTGGGATTCCTCCCCCGCCGGCCAAGGTCGACACTCTGGAAACTTTTCCCACACTGCCCCCCCCCAGTGGAAACAAGAGCGAAGCAGAAGCAGAGCCCGGGGGGGGGGTTCTTGGAGTTTTTTCCCGGGGGAGACGTGCAGCTCCTCTTTCCCTCCCTGCCCGCCCCCCCTTTCCTGGCTGGCAAGGCGGCCTTTGCCGGGGGGGAGAGGCATTGTAAATAATAAATAAATAATTTTATGGTTGGGGGTCACCACAACAAGAGGAACTGTATTAAGAGGTCACGGCATTAGGAAGGTTGAGGATCACTGCTCTAAGACAACCTATGGAATGACATTAAAGCTGGCATTACTGAAGGCCGGATGATATTTGAGAATAGTTAATTTTTTTTTTATAATAATTTTATTAAATTTCCAAATGTAAAAACACAATTTCAAATCGAATTTTAACATGAATTGTTTATGCTCTTCCATTCCTGTCTCGGTCCCCACCCCCGAAGCCCACACAGTATCGTTCCCGTACCACATTACATTGTTGTTCCCCTGCTAGAGCTAGCTTCTCACACGCCTTTCCCTGATATATAAATGTTACGTAATTGACATTCATCACTCCTTTATGAGTCCGGTCTACTGATAGATTCCCAGTTAGTACCCGATTCTGGCCTTCCTTCTTCCTCTCCTATTTACCTTTACAATAAAATACTATATTACCCACAATCTGAGCTGATTTACTGTTTACCTCTTCCTCACTTTTTCTATCCTTATCTTTATCTTTATTTAACAAAGATTTTTTTATTTTGTTTTATAATACATTCTATTAAAATACCTTCTACTTCATTTCAATCAGGACCACACATCTTATTTCCTCTTCTCCCCCCTCATGGGATCCCCCAGACAAACCAATTATTTGTTATTTCTCCGTCGCTTATCGTCGCTTAAGAGTTCAGGCCGATTCACCCACCTGGATGGGGGGGAAATAAAGCTGCAAACCAGTTTCCTCCTCTGTCTCCAGTTTATATCCGAAACCTCTGAAGGGATCCAAATCCAGTCTTCCACCCTGCGTCCAGCAATGAGAGCTTAGCCCAGAACTCTTCTCAAAATATTTTTATGTACTCTTACTGTCGCTTAGGAGTTCTGAGCCTTCCCACCCACAGACGCGGGGCTACAACCAAAACTGAGTCCCCATCATTTTTCACCCCTTTCAAATATCTTATTAAACACAAACACATATCTATTCTGTAACCCCCCTTTGCCCATATTTGCTGCATAAGTATTTTAGATTCATCTCTATATGTCATCTACCCCCAAAAAACCATTCTATCTTCCATTCCTGTTTTCTCTATTTCCCGGTTTTCCTTTCATACCCTTCTCTCCCTCCTCCACCCAGCTACCCAGAGTTCAATTGAAAATTTTCCGTCATCACATCGTTGCTTTACTTCTGGATAGCCAAATAGGGAGAGAGTCTGTTTTTTTGCCGGTAACCTTCTGTCACTGATCTGTAGTCATAATATCCAGGGAGTCAAAACACAGCTCATAAACAACAGCCACAAAAAAAAAACAACCCCCCAAAACCCCCCAAAAACTCCAGTTATTTTCTCTAATACTTTGCTCTTTCCCAAACCCAATGGCAGGACTATGGTTCAGAACCCTTTTCGGATCTATTTCTGTACTCTTATTGTCGCTTTGGAATAGTTAAATTTTTAAGATGTTTAGCTTCTGCATTTATGCTAAACGTCAGGCCCAAACTAATAGGGGAACAGGGACAGCATGATGCAGCTGTTGCATATTGATTGTCTGTATCTTTTATTCATTGGTTCAGAATCTGTTTTGCACTATTCAGGCCCGTTATAGTGAGGAAGTGTTCTGATAATCTCAATCTGTGGAGTCTTTCTTTAATTGTATTTGTCAGATTGGAGGTATATGTGACTTTTTGTAACAAGTAAATGTATCTCACTTCCTGCCCCGCAAAAGCACACTTTAGCCAGCACCCCAAGGCCCATTTCCAGGCAGCACATTCAGTCAATGTTATTCTAGCCTCAAGTCTTAACCCTGCTGAAGGCACACAGTTTGGTATTGCAAATAGTTTCCTTAAGAAAGTTGATAATACTTGTTCCACTAGGGGTGAAAAACCCAAAATCCAAACTGGGATTGTATACAGTAATTGTAGGAGGACCTTAGCCTTAAAGATCTTAACAGCTGATGGAATAAACTGTCCTCCTTTTGTATAGAAAAAAAATGGATAATTGCTTTCCTAGTGTTTGAGGTCTGCATGACAGCTAGTTTATGATGGAAGGTCCAAGATCCTGAGGAGTGGAAAGTGACTCCTAGATATTTGAAAGAATTAACTTGTTCAATTTTATGGGTTGCAATACACCAGTTACTGTTGATCGTTTTCTTGAAAATGCTATAATTTGTTATAGTTCATGTTTAAATGGTTGTTGTTGCAATAGGCCACAAATGCTCTTGATGTTCATTTAGTGCCCACTTTTGTTTGAGACAAAAGGAGGGCATCGTCTGCATAAAGGAGTAACAGGTATGTTCACCATGGCCAGTTTTGGAGGATGATCATCCTGGGAGTTAACAGCTGCTCCTTGGTCATTTAGATACAGACTGAGCAGTGTGGGAGCTAGAATGCATCCTTGACAAACCCCCCTTTTGATAGGGATAGTGTCACAATATACGAGATGTGTTGTACTCCTGGCTGCACATTTTCCCACCACCAGAGGGTGAGAAAGCAAAGCTGCTTGTAGTTGTTTAGACTAGCTACATAGAGTGTTTCCCATGTGAAAGCTGAATGTAATCAAGGCCGTCTGGTTCTTGCAGCTGGGCATATGTTATGGTTTGCAAAGCTCCTTGTTATTGAACATGTATACTTAAAAACACGGCCTCTGAACAGGCTGTGCTTCTTGTCCCTTTTTCTCTACTCTGTTAGAGATGGCTCGCTACGCTGTGACTTAATCGCCTCTGCTTGATTTACTGCCCGCAATAAAGACTGTTAGCCTGCTGCCTCGTTTTGGCTGTGAGTTTTTTTCTATTGATGGCAAGAATGCCTCTGGCGGGTTTTTAATAGAATTGGTAAGAGTGCTTTGGGGGCCACATCTAACTGTGTAGTGGTGTTAGAATCACAATGGGGGTATATTCTTAAATATTTTAAATATTTTTAAGGTTTAAGATTATACCATTATCTCCAGTTGACTTCCCTCTTCTGAAACCTGCTTGTTCTTCCCCTAGGATTTTTTCTTACCCTGCCCACTCCTGGAGACTATTATTTAGGTATCATGCATAAATTGTTCCTGCTACTGATAATAGACTTATTGGTCAGTAGTTTTGAGGATCATTCTTACCTCTTTTCTCATATATTGGGATAGTGATACCATGTGACCAGCTATGTAGGAGTTTGGCTGTTTGATTGATGTGTGTAGACAGAATGCCAATAGCAGTGCCTATTGAGCCATAATGTTATAATGTACCGAATTAATTTTTTCTTTTGCTCTCACACTGCCTCACAAAATCCTGTTAATGGCTGTTGCTTGACAATGTAGAAGACAATATAGACTGCACTACAGGTAGAGAAACTCAATCAAGGAAACCATGGCTGTTCTGAGTTTGCAAGATCTGAGCAGGAGAGTTCATAACAGGATGATTTAGAGTTGAAGTTGATTTGAGGCAGTTAACAACAGCAAACTGGTATTGGAGAATTAAAGGTACAAAAAATGCAAACTGCTGAGGTTTTTAAAAACAAAATACAAGTATAACTTTTTTGAAAGAGCATTGGAGGTTCAACACTGTAATCTGTTGTTAGTCTTTGCTTGAGTAGACTCTGTAAATGGATTTACTTATGTGTTGACTCATTCACCATTCAACAACTGATTGAGTGGATCTGCTCTAGTTGGAACTAACCAACAAGATGCTGGCCCTTGTATATGCTGTTCTAAATTTCATGCAGCTGTTGTCAGAAATTAAATAGAGTCATAGTTGAGACTTCCTCTAGAAGCAGGGGACAGAAGTTAAACTGGAACCTAGTGGTAAGTAATCTGGATGATTTGAAGTAGGTCAGCATGGAGACGCAGATGAGACACAGACCCACATCGGAAATACCTCCGGACGGCATGGGCTCTGACCAGCCCCTCCTGCCTGCCTTCACCAGCCTGTGAAGTTTTCCTCCCGGAGTTAGACTCTGCAGCTGCCGGTGCTGCATGCATGGGCGTCTCCACATTCCTCGCTCTCTTTTCTTCCTCCTCCAGCAGCCTAGCTGACACCAGAGACACAGTGAGATCTCTCTCTGGAATAGACTGCAATGACGACACTACCAATTCCCAACTGGAATCCAGGGAATTCAAAATGCAGAATACTTTATCACCTTCGTCCAGCACCTTTCCTCTTTCCCAGAGGGCTGCAAACAGGGTGGACAATTCTGCCAGGTGTTGTCTTACTGGAACGCCAGGCAATAGCTTCGTGTTGTAGAGCCTAGAATACAAGGAGTGTTTAGCCGCTGCTGACTGACAGACATACACATCTTTTAAGGCTGTCCAGCAGGCATGGGGCGTCTGCAGCTCCCAGATATGCGGGCACTGGTCGTCCTCTACGGACAGGAAGAGGAGAGACATGGCTCAGCTCGTTATTTTTGGCTGCCTCATCTCGGCCAGCTGGGAGCCCGAATGGGTCTGTAAAGGCACGCCAGACACCTTCTCCTTGGAGAAACCACCATCTTGGCTGCCCAAGATAAATAATTCGAGCCATTCAGCCTCGTGAGAGGCAGGCTACTCGGCACAGTGTGAGCCATGTCAGCACAAAAATAAAACTCACCAGCTGGCCGGACCTCGTAAAACAAAAACTTGCTTCAAGGCAAAACAGTGGCGTCTCCTGGCATTCAGTTAGCGCAGTGGACGCATGCTGGGTCCATCACCTGTCAGAATGATGAGAGTGGGATGTTTGTTTAAGCAAACAAGCACCACCAGGTCCAGCTGGTCAAAAGCCTCTTCTCCTCTCCAGCCAGGAGGAAAAAGCCACTCCACACCGCAATGGGGAAAAGACAGATTTATTGCGGGTAGTAAAAGCGGACAAAGCAAAGCAAAGAGGCTAGTAACAAATAGCCCCTTCGTAAAATAATCAGTGGCAAAAAACACGCAGCAGTACACGATACAGCAGCACGAGCGTGAGGTAAGAAAAGAGAGAGAGAGCTTATACAGAGTGGTCCTGTTTTATACATATTTACAGCTGACCTGCATCAGGTCCATTCCACATCTCGTCGTCACAACACTTAGACTGCCCCATAACACAGACACAGCTGCGTGACCTTCTCCAATACACACAGCACATACACAAGAACAAGGTCCCAGGGGAGACAGCGCAACAACAAGTCTGATTATATTTTACTCAACATTTCTGACTTCCAGTTGGTTAATAATAGCAGTGGCAACCTCCCTTCCAATTATGCTGCTGAAATTTTTAACAGGTTTGGCATAACTAGGCATTGAGTTTAGTGCGGGAAGTGTTATGAAAACCGAGGCCAATTCCACACTAGGGATTTCAGGTCCACTTCTCATCCCTGAGTTTTCTGTCAATTTACTGCCTCTGAGACCTAAGCCAGCCCACATGTGGTAGTCCTTCACTTGCCTTCCTCTGTGTCCATTCAGCCTTCGTTGGGGAAATCCTGACCTATTCCAGGCTGCTCTAAGAGTCTGTGTTTCAAAGGCCAAACTTCACCCACTGGAACGTTTAAAACTTCACCCTTAGATACAATGCCAAAACAATGGGCAGGTGACCAAGTGATTAAGAATGGATTTAAGTACCTTTTAAAATTTGAAAAAAGACTGCAGCACCAGGGGAAAAGGGGAAGAAAAATTATTTTCATGGGGGAGGGAAGTTGAATAGCTATTTGTACAAGAACCGTGTGGAAAGAGAGATTACAAGCAGACCGGAAAAAGCAAGAAGGCTAATTTCTTTGGTTATCCCTTGTACACATAATTACATAAGTGAAATGTTAAGATCCCAAAACCAAAATGTAGCAAAAAAACCGTACTTATCCACTAAGTAAAAGTGCACTATTTTGTACAAAACATATTACACAGTGCTTTCAGCTTGCAAAGTGGGCTATGAAAACGGAGCCCTTTCCTTTCCTCTGTTTCTGGGATTCACATGAGAGACTCGGAGATAATTTTGCTTGGCTAACTTTCTGAAGTAACCTGCTACAGCTAATGAGCTAACAGTGAAAGCTCAAAACAGCTTTTCTGAACATGGCTAGGAAAACTGACCATGCTACTTAATACACCAAAGGCAAATGTGAATGCATGAAAGCAGGCTTTCACCTTACGGGGGCAAAAATTCACTTCTATCTTAGTATTCAAAAAATTATTAGGCTTAGAATTTGTTATTTCTAGGCTGTATCAGGCTCCAGTTTGGGATCACTGGATTCTAATTAAGAAATAAAAAAGTAGAGGCTACAGGCCTAAAATCTGCCCACTTCTAGCAGTATTTAAAAAACAGAATAATGTAAGAAAAAAATATATTTTTTTTTGGGGTCTCTGTGCCTCACACAATGGGAATCTTTGCACATGCGCAGTAGCTTTTAGAAAGTTCCAGAGCTGAGCAGCTTGGCAGGAACCCCTCCCCCACCCGTTACTGAGCATGCTCAGTCTCGCCAATTTGCCTCTCCTCATTTTCCTTTTATTCGCCGACCTGTTAGCAGTTCGGAAGGTTTCCCTTTACTAGCAGTTCCTCGATTCTTGGCTTTTTTGTCGTCTTTCATTCGTTTTTCTTTTTTTTACAACAAAAACTGTTAGAACTCTTCCCCCCTTCTTATGTCGTCTTTGTTTAAGTTGTGCGTGTCTTGCGACCGAAAGGGTTTCCCCTTTTTCCCAGGGCCCCCCCCAGTGCTTGTTCTGCCTGGGGGAGGGCCATAACTTTTTATTTGTAAGGACTTCACCTCACAGACTCTTAAGAATAGAGCTTCTCAGTTGAAATCCTGTTGTTGGGAACAGGCGCTTCATATTAAGGAGCAGGCTTCTTCAAATACTGCTCTGTCCACCGTGTCGGTATCGGCGCCTTCCACAACGTCCTTACATAGGCTCCAAGTTATCGGTAGCGCCCGCTCCTTCAGTATCGACAGCCTCAGTACTGGTACTGACAGCAGCCATGGCGATTTTGGGCCTGCCGATTTCGTCTCTGCCTAAGATTCCAAGCTCTCCAAGATGCCTACTGTCCAAGCCGCTGGAGATGCCACTTTGACCTCGCAACAAGTTCGCAAGGTCTCTCCCTTTGGGCAGAGCAAAACCGCCCCCTTTTCACCACTCTTCTGTTTCCTCCAACAAGGAAAAGAAGAAGAGGAGAAAGGAGAAACACCGCTTTCATTCTCCTGCTACCTGTCCGTCGGCTACTCGACCTGCCTCTTTCAGTCCCTTACCAACTCCTCCCCTGCCAGCCTGCGACATCCACTGTTGAGGAGGAGGATGCTCCTGCCCTTTCGCGGGGAGGGGACGTTACTCAGCTCCCGGTACTGTTGGTCTCAGCTACTGGGGGGCCTCTGGTTTCCGATTTGGGACCGTCGATCTTTGCCGTTGGCTACCTTGCCGTGACCTCTGGCCAATCCAGAGATAGCTGCTTGTAAACTCCGCTGGCTCCGACTCTCTCTCCGGGCCCGGAGTTAACCGCCCCCTGTTTTGGACGCTCCTCGGGTTTGCCCCCCTAAAGACTGACCACAGTTTAGTGTGGCTTGCTCTCCAAGACGTAGTAAAGGGGGTAGATCTTCACATCATCGGGACTACCGACATCGCACCGCTTATGAGCCTTCGCTGGAAAGGGGAAGATTTGCCCTTTTCCTCGGCCTCTTATATCACCAGGTATGACCACGAACATCTTTGGAGAGAGCAGCCCGGCTCCTACCACTCTTACCGCAATTGGTACCATCCCGATGTTCGTCGTTGGTCCCCTTCCCCCCCTTTCGACGTTTCACGATCTCCTTTGTGGCCCCCTTTTGGGATTGTACGGCTTTTCCCCCTTTAGTATCGCCGCTCCAATCCCGTTCTCGGTCCTGTTCAGCCTACTACTGCTGCTGCTCTGGGTCTTTTCACCATTATGAGACCCATCACCCATCATCAGGCTGTTTTACCTCCTCCTCAGGTGACAACCATGGTGTCATGGCCTCCACTGGATACTCAGCCTGTGTCCACTCTGCCAACATCGCTGTCGGCTTCTTTTTGTTGACACGGTTTTCCGTTGCACCGACCCCTTTACCGGGACTACCCATTTCGTCGGCATTGACTTCAGTACCCATTAGCACTCCAGCCTCGGAATGGGGGAAATTCCCCACTGGCCCCGACTGTTCTACCGGCATCTACTCATCTGCTGTTTTTTTCTGCGATGGGACCAGGCCGACATTCGGTCTCAGTCCCTTCGTCCATCGTCTCCTCCTTCTGGTTCTTATGATTCTGATTGTGATTCTAATTTTTACACCGAAAATCTCACACCTCACCGCCTTAGCGTTTGGAGACCTGCCCTTTTGATTCGGCCCCCTAGGATGTCAAGCAGTTCTCAGACATCTTAGTCCATATGGCCGCTGCCTTGGGCCTTGACATCTCCAGACCTGCTCCTACTGTACAGGACCCAGTTTTCCACTATGTCGATACTCGCCCACCATCGACGGTTTCCTTTTCCCTTTTCTACCCATCCTGCAGGAGGTTTTGAAGCCCCTTTTGGGGGCCAGCC
This sequence comes from Iguana delicatissima, assembly GCA_948472985.1. Taxonomy (NCBI): domain Eukaryota; kingdom Metazoa; phylum Chordata; class Lepidosauria; order Squamata; family Iguanidae; genus Iguana; species Iguana delicatissima. The sequence goes on from CAOKZL010001411.1 coordinate 720,194, forward strand.
GGCTTCACTTCAACCAGTCCCTCACTGCCTGGAGCACCTCTACCAAAAACCGAGAAGAAAGATTTTGATTTCCTCTTCAATCATCCGACTCCACATGTGATTGTTGTTGAGTGGTCAAAAACAAAAGGGGGGGCAAAAGGGCTAAACGACCCCACCTGATCGTGAGGGCCACCGTTTAGGTGTCTTTGGCCATTGCTTCTGTTCTGCTTCTCTGTTGATCACCAGGATCTCCAATACTCAAGCTTGCCTGGCGGCCTGTCAATGTGACATATGGGAAAATTTTTCCCCCCTTTCCTCCCCCCCCTGCCGCAGAATCAAGGGTTGCTATTAAAATATTTTAATGAGCCCGTGGCCCTTTTGAATCAACAGATTTTGTCCTCTCGAATGCTGTTGAGGGTGCGGCATGTGTGATGGTCGGTGCAATTGTTTTTCCGCTGTTTCGCTTGGCTCCGGCCCCAAAGGGGTTTACCGGGGGCCGAAAGTGCATTGAGGACCTGCCCTTTGACAGGGCTGTTCCATGCCACTACAGATGAGGCGATGGACCAACTTGTGAAAGCTCGTCTGACAGCTAAAAAGATGGGCCTTCACCCCTCCGCGAGCCTAGAAGACCACCTTCATCACATTCTTCCTGGAGGCCCCCTTTCCCCTACTTTTACAAGTCACGCTCTCCTCACTGCTCATCTCGGGGAAATTCCTTACCGGCCTTTTCCCCGCCATTCCTTTAGACCTCGCCAACCGTCTTCCAAGAAACCCTCCTTGCCAAATCCAGAAATCCCGTTGGAGTTGCCGCCTCTGCCCCTCTTCCACTTGCCCAGCTGCTTCGCCAGAACCCAGGGCTGGCCCGCCACCTTTTAACTTCTGGTGCAACATCACTTCAGACTCATGGGTTTTACCATAGCTCGTCTTCATTACACCATCCAGTTTCGAAGTACTCCTCCTCTCGGCGTCTTCTATTCCACCCCTGCCAGCCCGGCTCCCCCTTGAAGAGGTAGAGACCCTCCTTTTCAAAGGGGCCATAGAGCGACTTCTGCCCGCAGCAAAATCCATGGGCTTCTTCTCTCAGGAATTTTTAGTACCCAAAAACCCATGGCACACTCTGACTCATTCTAGATTTCGGGGTGAACTCCCATTGCCCCCCGGAAGTTCAAGATGGTCACCCTGTCCTTGATTCTACCCTTTCTGAGGTGCTGGGACTGGTTCGCGTCCATCGATCTACAGGATGCCTATTTCCAAATTTCCATTCTCCCCCAGCACATGAGATACCTCGGGTTTGCGATCCATGGTGTCTGCTACCAATACAAGGTTCTTCCCTTCGGCCTCTCCACTGCCTCCCAGGGTCTTCACCAAGTGCCTAGCCCTTGTGGTGTCTTACCTCCAGATGAAGAATGTTCTGGTCTACCCCTATTTGGACGACTGGCTCCTGGTGGCGTCCTGCAAACAAAAACTATACGAGGACATCCATATTGCCCTCTCCCTCCTTTCCGATCTCAGACTCAGAGTGAACCCCAAGAAATCCCACCTCAAGCCCTTGCGTGTCCTAGATTTCATTGGGGCCACCCTCGACTCCACCCAGCCGGGCCTCCCACCCCAGGCGACTGGCTCTGCAAAGGCTGGGGCCACCGTCCTGTGCAATCTGTCCGTTTCCCCCTGCAAAATTCAACAGCTCCTAGGCTACATGGCTGCGATGACGGCGGTCACCATTTTTTCCTGCCTTTGCACTAGCACTCTCCAGCACTGGTTTCTCTGATGTTTTGACCCTCTCCTCAACGATCAATGTCGTGTTCTTTAGGTGCCTCGTCCGGTGCAGGACTCACTTTGTTGGTGGCTGTCTCCAAGCCATCTCTTATTGGGGATGCTGTTTTAGGAGTCCCGTCTGACTCTCACTGTCACGACTACACATTTTCCCCCTGGGGGTGGGGGGGCTCACTGTCATGGTTGCACAATCCAAGGCCACTGGGCTGGGCTGGAGTTGCGTCTTCATATCAATTTTGGGAAACTACTGGCGATTTCAAAGTGCTTCAGGCTTTTTGAAAAATTGTTACCCGATGGACCGTCCAATCCCATTTAGACAATACGACAGCTGTCTGTTATGTGAATCGGCAGGGAGGCACTCACTCTTCTACTCTGCTCCATCTGGCTTTTACCCATCTGGGACTGGTGCATTCCACTACAGATACACCCTGTTGCGGTCCACCTCGCGGGGCCCGGAAAAGGGGACAGTGGACACATTGGGGAGGGGCACAGAGTGTCATCACGAATGGTCCCTGTCTGATGCCACCTTTGGGGAGAAGTTCCTGATGGGGGACTCCAACCTTTATTTTTTTCCCAAACCCAAACACAGCAGGAAGTGTTCCCGTTATTGCTCGAGAGCTGGCCTGGGCCCCAGCTCTTTCGGCGATGCATTCCAGTTTCCTTGGAACAGAGAGTTCCTTTTACCCTTTTACCCTTTCCTCTCCTAGGTCGAGTGGTGGGGGAAGATCGAGGCAGACAAGGCAGGTGCCATCCTCATCGCTCCCTTTCTGGCTGAGGTAGCACTAGTTTGGGCCCCCCTCCTGGCCATGGTGCAGGGCCACACCATGAGGCTCTGGAATACGCTAGACCTCCCTCTCATTCAGGGGGTCGGAATCCCCCCTGGACCTCCCCTCTTCTCCACCTGCACGCTTGGAGGGTAACGTTCTTGACTCCCTGCTATCCAAGCTGTTTCCCCACGGCTGCGAGGAAAGAATCGACTCGCAGGTCCTATGAATACAAATGGAAGAAGTTTGTGGCCTTTTCCCTCTTGATGAGCCTGCTTCCCCCACCTCCCTGTCCACAGTGCTTCATTTCCTCCTGGTGCTAAAAGGGATCAGGGCCTTGCCTTCTCCTCCCTGAAAAATTTATCTCTCCGCAATTGTGGCCTATCAGCCACGGGGTTCTTTTTCTGCCCTTTTCCGGAACACTACAGTGAAACAATTCCCCAAGGGCCTGCAAAACCTGTATCCTCCTGTCACTCCACCACTTCCTCCACGGTCACTGTCGCTTGTCCTGTCCCAACTCATGTGCCATCCCTTTGAACCAATGGCTTTGTCTTTATGACTGCCTCCTCACTATGAAGATGGCATTCTTGGTCACCGTCACTTCAGCCAGGCAGGCAGACAGGATTGCAACTGCGTTGTGCTGTGATGAGCCATTCCTGTGTTTTCCCCCCAGACAAAGTGGTCCTCCATCCCGATCTTTCTTTTCTTCCCAAAAAGTCTCCGATTTCCATATAAATCAAGACTTGATTCTACCTATTTTCTATCCAGACCCTGCATCGTCCCCCGACATTCTTCACTTGCTTGACGTGCGCTGTGCGCTTGCCTTTTACCTTCAACGGACCTCCACCTTCCGTCAGACTCCCCACCTTTTTGTGTGCTACGGGGGCTTCCAAAAGGGGATAAAGTTTTTTAAAAGTTTTCCAAATGGGTTGCCCAGACAATTCACCTTGCCTATGAACTTGCCAGGCAATCGCCCCCGGCTTTGCTTTGGGCCCATTCTACCAGGGCAATGGCCTCCTAGCAGCCATTCTCAGGGGAGTTGACCTACAGGAGCTTTGCTGTATGGCTACATGGTCGCAGCCTTCAACCTTCGTCCACCACTACCACCTTGACTGTAGGGCTCACTTTGGCCGTGCGGTGCTGTCTTCTATCCTTTAAAGGGCCCTACCCACCGTCCAACGGTAAGCTACTATTTTCCCCTTGTGTGAGGCACATAGACCCCAAAAAAGAACAGGTTGCTTACCTGTAACTGTGGTTCTTCAAGTGGTCATCTGTGCCCTCCCCACACCCGCCCAGCCTCCCTTCTTTCAGGTCTTGCTTCTGGGACTTCAAAACTGAGGAGAGACTGTTAGCTTGGTGGGGCCAGCATGCTCAGTACCGGATGGGGGAGGGTTGCCAAGCTGCTCAGGTCTGGAATTTCCGAAACTACTGCGCATGTGCGAAGATTCCCATTGGTAAAATCACAGATGACCACTTGAAAAACCAGTTACAGGTAAGCAACCTGTTCATCTAACATCTACTGACTTTAAAGCTATGGTTGTTTCAAAAAATAATGAAGCATCACCAGTTTCAACACATCTGTTTATCTTCACTTTGTCTTCTGAATTTACAAATTTAGGCTGATGGTACAATCAATTTATTTTTATTTTATAGTTCATTTTTTAAACCCTCAGTATACCTCATATCTATAAGCACTCTAGGTTGACAATATATACAGTATAATATGTAATAATTTCATGTTGCAGCCATTGTAGAAGCAGAAACATGAATTGAACTAGTAAAACAAAATAGACCCCTTTCCCCCCAACTTGTTCAAGTATGTGTCTAGCGTTTTGACCAAGTTCTGATTCTCTTCCCCTGCCCTTCGTATGTCAGTCTCTTACTTAAAGGGGAAAAGATAGCTTTGTTCCCCCTTACCTCTCTTTTCCTCTCCTGTGGCTGTGGGATACTGCCATTCTGGAGTTCCCAAACACGTTTTCCAATTAGTTCTTTGTTAGGACATAAATTCTTTTGTAAGAATTTTCTGCTGAAACCTGAGAATCAGCTTGAGCCAGTGATCAGTGTTGATTGGTGGACTGGAAAAATTTTGCAGACAGTTGGTCTTGGGGAGGAAACTTTTTGCTTTTTGTTATATTTTAGTCTTGGCAGTGTGGATTCATGCCTGATAGCTTGTAGCCTACGGGGTTCCCACACTATTACCTACAGCATACACAAAGATATTCTTTCCCGGGGGGGCCATTATTTTGATGTATTTCAGTTGATTGATTTCAGAGAGTTATTTGGTAACTAACCTACAGCTTGCTGTCCATGTCCAAAGAGAGTTACAATCTGGAAAGGTTTTATGATGGATTCCAGTCCAGTTTATCAAACTGCTGTCTGTTTTGAACTTTATGGGATAATAGGTAAAACCTGGATCTTTTAGTAGCTTCACTGCTGCCAACGAGTATTCCTTTTTACTCATCTAGTGTCAAAGCTAGTATTAGCGTAACCATTTCTCTTCCACTGCTATAAGGCAAGCCTTTGTTTCCCAGGTAAGACCACTGGATGCATCTTACATCCTTTATGATTCATCACTGCCAAGTTACCAGACCCTGGAAAAGGTAGGCTGTTCTCTGTTTTTGTAATTGGTGTGGACAACATATAAGATACATTCCAAGAAGCATGAGTTTTGTTTAAACAAAAATGGTTGGTCTCCATGCACATTGTTTGATAAATAAAAGACTTCAAAAAAATTTTTTTAAGCTGGAAGCATAATAGTATACATCAGTTGATGAAGTAGATATGTTCCTGGGCAATAGGTCTTTAACAGAAAATTTGGTATCAGAGGCAGAAATAACAGATTAGGGATAGGTTTCTATACCACAAAAAGGAGAACATTTCAACATGTTTCAGCAATCTTTTTATCCAAAATTAGCAAAATGCACATGCAAAATGAAACAACCATGCCTGGGAAACCTTGCCTAAGTAAAACAGAAAATTTTGAACCTTCTAGAGGCTACTAGAAAGTGCCTTGCAAGATGCATCTAGAGATGATAATATTCTTTCACCAGCTTCTGCCTTTCTTATGGTTCCATTTTGGTGGCTGGACTTACAGAGCTGTGCTTTTTAAATAGCTTTTTTAAAAAAATTATTAAATAAGAAACAGCACAATCCAAACATACAAAACAACAATACAAAAACTGAAAATACATACATACATACATTAGCAGACATCTACACAAAACTGAAACAAACATTAATAAAACATAACTAAAATTGGTTCCTGCCTTTGTTAAAAACAGATCATATTACTTAAACATTTACACCTATTAAGTCATACATTTTATACCATAATTATTGCTTATCACTTATCATCTTACTTACTTAATTTCTCAAGTTCATAATTAATTGTTAACTTATTCAAGATAACCTTATACTAATGATCAATCTCCTAAAAATAATAATCGTCTATATAAAAACAACATTTTAAATCCTGATATTCAAAATCTGTGTTATTCCAGACCTTCTCTACCATCCTCTCTAAGCAGATACTGCTTTAAAAAAAACTTCCAGGTAGATAGAGGGTAAGGACAAAAACAAAAAGACTCTGTAAAAAAGAGCATTTTTGTCAGAGGCTTTGTTAGCTAAAGTACATATGTACTGCTGGCCATTTCACTTTTCAGCAGGAGAGAATGAGCTGACCCATGTAGGGTTGACACTTGATCTCTGCACTATCTTGTTAACAAAAACTACTAACATGAACCCTATGAAAGCATTCCTGAAACATGTTATTTAAATGCACGAGAAAGGGGAGCAAGCTAGCTTCACTGTTACAAGGCAACAAGGGGATCGACTATTTTAGATCTGATCCTGACCGACAGGGATGACTTTGTCTATGGGGTGGAAGTTGTGGGATCCTTAGGCGGGAGTGACCATGCTGTATTTGAATTTTTCATTCAGTGGGAAGGGGAAGCCAAGTGTAGCCAGACACACATTCTAAGACTTTAAAAAACTGATTTCTGTAAATTTAGGAAATTGCTGCCTGAAATTCCATGGTCAAGAATACTGAAAGAGAGGGAGTTCATGATGGATGGGAGTTTCTTAAAAGTGAGATACTGAAGGCACAATTTAAAACTCTTCCAATAGGGAGGAAAAATGGGAGGTGTCTATAAAGAAACCAGAATGGTTGACTAAAGAACTCTCAGCAGAGCTAAGTGAGCTAATAAACATATACAGGAAATGGAAGAATAGTGAAATCACCAAAGAGGAATTCAATCAAATAGCCAGGATATGCAGAGAGAAGATCAGAAAAGCTAAACCACAGAATGAACTCAGGCTTGCCAGAGAGATTGAAAGCAATAAAAAGGGCTTTTTAAGATATGTCTACAGCAAAAGGAAAAACAAGGAAATGATAGGGTTGCTGTGCAGAGAAGATGGCCAGGTACTTACAGGAGGCAGAGAAAAAGCAGAACTAATCAACACCTTCTTTGCCTCAGTTTTCTCCCAGAAAGCTAGAAGTACTCAACCTTGGGGGTGGGGTGCAGGTGGGGAAGTGGGGAAATGCAGCACAGAATAGATAGAGTAGTAGTACAGGAATATCTGGCCACACTAGATGAATTCAAGTCTGCAGGGTCATATGAACTATATCCAAGGACATTAAAAGAACTGGCAGATGTAATTTCAGAGCCACTGGCAATAATCTTTGAGAACTCTTGGAGAACAGGAGAAGTCCCAGCAGACTAGAGGAGGGCAAATGTTGTCCCCATTTTCAAAACGGGGAAAAAAAGAAGACCCAAATAATTATCAACCAGTCAGCCTGACATTAATACTTGGAAAGATCCTAGAACAGATCATTAAACATTCAGTTTGTAATTACTTAGAAGGCAATACTGTAATCACTAAAAGTCAACATGGGTTTCTTAAAAAGAAGTTGTACCAGACTAATGTTATCTCTTTTATCTTTTTATCTCATACGATAGAGTTACAAGCTTGATAGATGAAGGGAACGTTGTGGACATAGCATATCTTGATTTCAGTAAGGCCTTTGACAAAGTTCCCCATGACATTCTTGCAAAGAAGCTAGTAAAATTCAGGTTGGACACTGCTACTGTTTGGAGGGTTTGTAATTGGTTGACCGACCAAACCCAAAGGGTGTTCACCAGTGGTTTCTTTTCTTCCTGGAGAGAAGTGACTAGTGGGGTGCCACGGGGCTCTGTCCTGGGCCCAATGCTGTTCAACATCTTCATCAATGACTTGGATGAAGGAGTGGAGGGCACGCTGGTCAAATTTACAGATGACACCAAATTGGGAGGGGTTGCTAATACCCCAGAGGGCAGGATCAGAATTCTAAATGACCTTGACAGATTGGAGAGGTAGCCAAAGCTAACATAATGAATTTCAACAGAGAGAAATGTAAAATTCTACACTTAGGCAGAAAAAAATGGAATGCACAAATATAGGATGGGGGACACGTGGCTGGATAACAGTACGTGTGAAAGGGAGTCTTGGTAGATCAGAAGCTGAACCTGAGTTAGCAGTGTGAAGCAGTAGCCAAGAAAGCCAACACAATTCTTGGTTGTATCAATAGGAGTATGGTGTCTAGATCAAGGGAAGTAATGGTACTACTCTATTCTGCTTTGGTCAGACCTCATCTGGAATACTGTGTCTAGTTGTGGGCACCTCATTTCAAGAAAAATATTGACAAACTGGAGTATATCCAGAGGAAGGTGACCAAAATGGTGATGGGTCTGAAGGCCAGGCCCTGTGAGGAGCAGCTTAGGGAGCTGGATATGTTTAGTCTGCAGAAGAGAAAGTTAAGAGGGGACATGATAGCTGTGTTTAAATATTTGAAAGGATGTCATGTCGAGGAGGGAGCAGACTTGTTTTCTGCTGCTCCAGAAACTAGGACAAGGTGCAATGGATTCGAACTGCAGGGAAAGAGATTCTGCTTCAACCTCAGGAAGAACTTCCTGATAGTCAGAGTTGTCTGGCAGTGGAATATGCTTCCTCGGAGTGTGATGGAGTCTCCGTCTTCAGAGGTTTTTAAGCAGAGGCTGGATGGGCATCTGTTGGGAGTGTTCTGATGTATGTTCCTGCATAGCAGGGTGTTGGACTGGATGACCTCTGTGATCTATTCCTACTCTTTGATTCTGTGATTCTAGTTTGCTCATGTGAAAGTGATGAGTCTGGAGAGAACTCTTCTACCTACAATGGCTCTCCATAGGAACTGGAAGCCAGATTTCCGTGTATTTTTACTTGCTTGGAGAGTATATCATGTTAATGTGAGCAAAGTGTTGGTAGAGTGGGTGGGGTTAGATAGCATGATTTAGGATTGCCTGAATAGAGATGTAAGCAATGCAAGATAAGTACATGAGGGCATCGTGACAGTTTCATGCCCTTTGTTGTTGTGTGCCTTCAAGTCATTTCTGACATATGGTGGCCCTAAGATGAACCTATCATGGAGTTTTGGGGACCTGAAAGTGTAACATGCCTAAGGTCACCTGGTTTGTTTTCACAGCTGAGTGGGGAACTAACCTTGGTCTCTAGGGTCATTGTCTAATGGTCAAATCACTACAATATGCTGGCTTTCTTCATGCCCCGGAACCCACTGTAAATACCTGATATGGACTCAAAGTTTTCTAGTAGTGTTTTACAAAGGTTTTGACCATTCAACTGGCTCTGTTTTTCTGAAAGCACTGCAACCTGTTCCTCAGTAGTCATTATTTTTTTTTCTCTGGTGTATAGAAGGAAAAAAAATAATGCTTGCTTGAGCAGGTTGATACTTTTAGGCCTATGCTCTCCCAGGGCTTGGCTTTAAATGTAGATGCTTGTAATTGTATGCACTGTGACATCATGCAACTCAAAGTAGGAAAGGTTTTGTTGGTGTCTTCTTACCGTAAACTAGGTGTGTTTGTGCGGGTAAGTGCGGGAGCAGTTGGAGTCCCTTTCTGGCAAGGTGTGAATGCAAGGGAAAACCATGTTGACTATTTCTGCTTGAAAAGGAAAAAAAAAGGTTTTAAGAGGTGATGGCAGCAGATGGTCTTGTACTTTAGTACTGTGGATTAGTAAAGAGTTTGGTCTGCTTTTATTCTTTCATTCTTCCCCTTCACATTCTAAAGTGCCAGACAAGGCATAGGGGAGAACCTATCTGTTGTCTCCATTAAGAGTCTGGGAAGAATCTTAGGAAGGTAGAATAGTGTATGTCTTAACTGAAAGCTGCTTGCTCATCAACAGCCAAGCCTGGTTCTAGCATGTGGTCTGTCTTTGCTCTTTTCCTCCCTTCCTCTCCTGTTGGCCTTTTTTGCACAAAATATTGTCATGTTCACAGTTTTATGCACAACTTACTGCTATGTTCTTAGGTGTTGACCTTGTGAAGCCAGAAGTGCTGCAGAGTAATTACTTCTAGCCTGGCTGATTATGTCAAAAGCACTTGGCAAGAGACAACAAACTGGTGACCCACAAGGATGTCTGGCCAGAGCCATACATTGAAACAAATTGATACTGAGGATGGAGACAGGTCACGGAAGGATGATTGAGGATCATGCTTTTTTTCCCTCATAAAAAAACAAGGCAGAGTGTGTGGAAGCAAAACGACTACCTTCAATCCTGTTTTTCTGCTTCTTCTTGAGCTGGCTTCTGGAACAAGATTGCCCCGGTTCAACACAAGTGCCTGTGAAAAAGGCTACAGGTTACTGAAGCAATAGCTAGGTATTCTAAGAGCTGCTACAGACACTTCTAGTGACCTCCCTCATTCATTCATGGGTTATTGTCCATTTGCTTCCTCTTCCTCTGGAAGCATTTTAGTCTTCATGGACTTGGAAGAACAGAATTGAAGAAGGAAGTTACAGTGTTCTTCAGCTGCTGCAGACCCATTTTTAATAGATCCAGAGAGCACCACTTATTTTTCTTTCACAACTTTAAAAGAAATAACAAGTGATTCATTTTTCTTCTTCGTGGTCTCTGTGCCTTACACACTAGGAGCTTTCGCGCATGCGCGGTACCGTTCGGAAAATTCTAGAGCTTAGTAGCTTGGCGGGAACCCCTCCCCCCATGTATCCACTGAGCATGCTCAGCCCGCCGAGCAACGGTCTCTCCTCAGTTCTTTCTCGTCCGCCGTCGCGTACGGAGGTTCTGAGCTTAGAGTGTTTCTTCTTTGGCCTTCTATTGCAAGTCTTTCTAGTTTTTGACTTGGTTTTTGGATATTTCGACTACTCTTACAGATTTCGGACTGGTTTTCGGTATTTCGGTGCTTGTTCCTCCTTTTCTTGGAACTCCGACCCGAACTTGCTAACCCCCCCCCATCTTCGTTGTCGTCTCTTCGTTATCTTCAACCTGTCTTTGGAC